>JAUPFN010000025.1:24110869-24807119 GCA_036924255.1 Apodemia mormo | reverse complement strand
GATCAACGCACGTCTAACATGATACTGTCAAGTTGGCCCTCCTGTGCTAGCTCGGGCTGTGTGCTGGAGCAGCGCACGTCTAGCTCGACTCCGTCAAGCCGGTCCTCTTGCACCAGCTCGGGTTGTGTACTAGATCAGCCCACACCTAGCACGACACCGTCTAACCAGCCCTCCTGTATTATTTTGGGCTCGCACGCCTAGCACGACACCATCACATCAGCAGTCATGTACCAGCTCGGGCTGTGTACTGGATTAGCACATAGCTAGCACGACACCGTTACACCAGCCCTCATGTACCAGCTCGGGCTGTGTACTGGATCAGCACATAGCTAGCACGACGCCTTGGAATACTTACCTGCTTGATATAAATCATAATATTATAAACATAGAAATATTATAGCACAAACTGGATATTAACTACACGTTTAACTTCATTAGTATCAAGATTTTAAATTAAAAACTGGTAACTAACGAATTTTTGCTGCCTTCAAAATAAACCAAATAAAACTTACCGGAGTATTTTTCCACCTTAGCCTTCAGTTGCTGGTCCTCGGGATAGGAGCTATCGACATTGACGGCAGCGATGTCAAACCGCGGGCCCCCCTTGTCGAAGCTGACGGTGATCTTGCTGAACTGCCGGAAGTCCGTGCCGCTCTTCACTATGTACTTGCCGTTCACCTGCCGCCAACATCACATATGACACACTTTTTGTTGGCATTTGGTAAAACACTATACAGGGCTACTTTTAAGGGTCCGAGCAAATTTTAAAATTAAGAACTAAATAATAAATTGAAAGTGCGTTTTAATTATTGTAAAATTATCGCAAGATAATCTATACATATAATAAAATCGGAGGAAAGTCAAAACTGAACCTTGAATATTTTTTTAAAAGAATACTTGGGGCGTGATCTATAATCGATATCAAAGACAAAAATATAGTTTTTAGAATTTTTGTCTGTTTGTCTGTATGTATGTCCGGGGTAAACTCAAAAAGTACTGCATGGAATTACTTCAAATTTTGCATGAATATTACTAACAGGTCGGGTCAACATATAGGCTACATATTATCACGCTATCACCTACGGGGGAGAAGCTGTGCGGAGTAAACGAAGTCCGCGCGGGCGAAGTCGCTGGCAACAGCTAGTATAAAAATATTCATATAAAATTATCCCACTAAATTATTGAATTGGATGCACCGAGTCTTGTGAATCGTCCGCCGGGCGGTGTGTGAGGGGTGCGGGGGACACTACATGAGCTGCGCTCGACATTTTGCTTAATTGAAATTAATTACATGCACACCTGCAGCACCTCGTACACGTGGTCGTGTCCGCCCAGCACGAGGTCGGTGTCGGTGTCGGTGTAGTGTCAGTACCTGCAGCACCTCGTACACGTGGTCGTGTCCGCCCAGCACGAGGTCGGTGTCGGTGTCGGTGTAGTGTCAGTACCTGCAGCACCTCGTACACGTGGTCGTGTCCGCCCAGCACGAGGTCGGTGTCGGTGTCGGTGTAGTGTCAGTACCTGCAGCACCTCGTACACGTGGTCGTGTCCGCCCAGCACGAGGTCGGTGTCGGTGTCGGTGTAGTGTCAGTACCTGCAGCACCTCGTACACGTGGTCGTGTCCGCCCAGCACGAGGTCGGTGTCGGTGTCGGTGTAGTGTCAGTACCTGCAGCACCTCGTACACGTGGTCGTGTCCGCCCAGCACGAGGTCGGTGTCGGTGTCGGTGTAGTGTCAGTACCTGCAGCACCTCGTACACGTGGTCGTGTCCGCCCAGCACGAGGTCGGTGTCGGTGTCGGTGTAGTGTCAGTACCTGCAGCACCTCGTACACGTGGTCGTGTCCGCCCAGCACGAGGTCGGTGTCGGTGTCGGTGTAGTGTCAGTACCTGCAGCACCTCGTACACGTGGTCGTGTCCGCCCAGCACGAGGTCGGTGTCGGTGTCGGTGTAGTGTCAGTACCTGCAGCACCTCGTACACGTGGTCGTGTCCGCCCAGCACGAGGTCGGTGTCGGTGTCGGTGTAGTGTCAGTACCTGCAGCACCTCGTACACGTGGTCGTGTCCGCCCAGCACGAGGTCGGTGTCGGTGTCGGTGTAGTGTCAGTACCTGCAGCACCTCGTACACGTGGTCGTGTCCGCCCAGCACGAGGTCGGTGTCGGTGTCGGTGTAGTGTCAGTACCTGCAGCACCTCGTACACGTGGTCGTGTCCGCCCAGCACGAGGTCGGTGTCGGTGTCGGTGTAGTGTCAGTACCTGCAGCACCTCGTACACGTGGTCGTGTCCGCCCAGCACGAGGTCGGTGTCGGTGTCGGTGTAGTGTCAGTACCTGCAGCACCTCGTACACGTGGTCGTGTCCGCCCAGCACGAGGTCGGTGTCGGTGTCGGTGTAGTGTCAGTACCTGCAGCACCTCGTACACGTGGTCGTGTCCGCCCAGCACGAGGTCGATGTCGGCGCCGCTCTCGGCGAGGCGCACGTCGTTGGGAGTGCGCATGTGCGTCAGCGCCACCACCAGCGAGCAGCCCTGCCGACACACCGCATGTGCATGACTAATGACTATCCTTGATGGGATAATAGCATCCGTTATTACGAGATCTTTAACATACCATAAGCGGAATCGAAACAATAGTGAACATTTAATGTTAACTTTTTCCAAATTAGTCAGATTCTTTTATGAAAAACATTATGATCTTAATATAGTACTTCCTAAAAAAAAAAGTTGTAAACTGCTAAAGCAGTTGGTTGGTTATGACCTGCACATCATCGAAACATCCGCTAAATAGAAGTATTTTAAGACTTCAAAGGAGTAAAAAATATAATTAAACATAGATTCTCTCCAAAAATTTTAAGTTTTTAATAACAGTATTTTAATTTTTGTGAGCTGTATGTTTTGAAGACAATAATGGATTTTGATCTATCGAACGGTATTAAACGCATTTTTCGAACTCTAAAATGTTGTTTTAATTGCAAAATCGATTTTTTGAAAAAATGTCAAAGCATTACTTTTTTTAAAAATGCACTCCCGAACGGATTTTGATGCTATTTGCAGCATTTGTCACAGTTTTTTTCTAAGGGGAACAGGTCAGGATCAGGAAGTAATTTTAAAAAACATAATTTCTCCAAATTTATTTTCGATTTTTTCAAAATTTTTCAAAATCTTGGAAGGAATCGGTTCAGATTTTCAGGAAGTCTAAGTTTTGCGAAAACCAATGTAATGTCGGTCAGATCGATGGGGCCGTTCAAAAGTTATAATAAAACATTTTATTTTATTGATTCATTCACATTTACAACTACTTTTACAGGTTACCCTAATGCAATAGTGTAGTCCTCATAATATTACAAAAACATATACCATTGTACAAAAAATAAAATTAAAATGTTATAAGCAATCGTCACAGATATAAAAAAACAGATTTTTTCTAAAATAAGCTACTAAAATTTATAAACAATAAAAAATTATAATAAAAAATTGTCAAAAGAATAATAATATAAGAAAAAATCTGTAAACCGGTTGGCCCTGCAGACCATCCATGAAACTTCCCGCTAAACTGAGGTATTTTAAGTTTAGAGAAACATAAACTATATCTAAGCATATATTTTTTTCAGAGTTCAAAAATCAAAATTTTTTTGTTTCGCTAACATCATATTGCTTCTAGTCTTAAATATTTGCTAGTATTTGCTATGGCAATTTCGCATTTTTGTTTGCATTTGCTATTACTTGATTTTAAGGCATGTAATATATCTTGATGTATTTAATTGAAAGGTCGCAGATGCTAATAAATCCTTACTTCTTGTTTAAGTTGTTCAGCAAGTTTGGTGCCGGCTTGTACGAAGTCTATGAAGGTCACTTCTTCAGGGTTGATCGTCGCTAATGTGTCCAGCCATTCCTGGTATATTATAACAACAATATTACATATTGTTACGCATAATCTAGAAACGTGTAGAGTTGGAACGCTGGAGAGATCTAGAAATAAAAGAAAGAGATAGCTACTCCTATTGACAAACAAATAGTTGATCTAAGCTATACCATAATGAACCTTGTGGTATAGAGCATAAGGTTGAAAGTAGCGTGTACTAGGATTGATGAGTCATTGATGAGTTACTTGTTTATCATAAGTTGATTACAATAAGAAGTGATTCATCGTTTCCCGATACATTTAGATTTTTTTGGATCCAGGTAGAACTTTACCCTGGCTATAAATAGAGATGTGTTGACAAATACAGGGCAGTTTTTATCAAGCGATCGAGAGCGATACTTGAAGCGACCCGTGCGAAGCGAGAAGTGTTTTATTGTGTAGTCAGTGATAGTACAGTGAGTGACTAGTGTGTAAAGTGTATTTTAGTATTACATTGTGTTGTCTTGTGTATTTGTATACTAAATACACGGATTTAATATAAGTGGTGTTTTCTTACAGTTACGAACCCGAAGTACGTAACAACTGGTGTCGGAAGTGAAATTGTGAAATGCCACTTATTCCGAAGGAAGGTGTTACCACCACGTCTCAGGCGGAGACACAGAGGGTGTCAGAGGACACTGAGATGCGTGCTGGTGATGAACCTGCAAGTGTTGCCAACACGTCACTATCGTCGAGCGCAGCGCCTACTGATCTATCTGTTATACTGGCAGCTATTCAGCAGCATCAGCAGCAACAGGAACAACAACAACAAAAGCTTCAACAACAACTTAGAGAACAACAACAGGAACAGCAACAGCAGAAGCTACAGAAACAGCTCAAGGAACATTTATCTGGCTTTGATGATAAATTGACGGTTATCCTGGCGCAACAAGACCAGCTTAAACGCGATGTGAGCCTCGTCAAGCGACATAAAGTGTGTTCTGTGTGTGCATCTGCCCCTCTGCCCCCCCCCCCCCCTCGGTACGCCCATGTGTGTCGCCTCTGTGGTCTAGTGGTTCGATGTCAGAGTTAACCATATAAGGACCCAGAACGGGTTCGATTCTCGGGTCAATCAATTCAAAAATGTGTTTTTTTCAGTTTTCTGACAAAAACAACATTGCTAGGGACTGGAAAAAGTCCTCGGTTCGTGATAGGTTGGCCACTTACATCAAATTGTACTATCTTGGGCTAATCGTGGGTGCACTTGTTGAACCTCGGCCCACCTCTTTCGGGATACGGGCGTGAAGATCATTTTTTGGTGTGTGTGTGTGTGTGTGTGTGTGTGTGTGTGTGTGTGCGTGTGTATGTGTGTATGTGTGCGTGTGTGTATGTGTACGTGTATGTGTGTGTGTGTGTGTGTGTGTGTGTGTGCGTGTGTCTGTGTGTGTACCTGTTCGACAAGTCCGATGAGTCCGACGCGGTGTTGTCCGACGTCGAGCGCGAGCGTGATGCGGCCGTCGCCGAGCGGGCGGCCGGACTCGCGGTCGATGACGTTGGACATCAGCCACGGGAACTGGCACTGCGCCACCAGCCCCGACAGCACCTCCAGACCGAAGTCTGCGCCACACCTGCTAGCTTTATTCTACGGCCCGGGACTATGTACTACTGCCCGCATATTACTTATTACCCTCTTATATCGTTATCGTATCGTCGTCGCAGGATAGCGAACGAGCAGATTGTTCTCGCGATGGAAATTCACTAACCGAAAATAATTGTATGTTTATTTCAAATCTTTCTCGTTATAAAAGCTATACGGGGTTACTTTTAAAGGTCCGGCCAAATTTTAAAATTATGAACTAAATATTAAAAGTGCGTTTTAATTATTATTGTAAAATTATTACAATAATATAAAAACATTTGTTTATATCCCACTAAGTTCATGAATTGGATGCACCGAGTCTTGTGAATGAACACTGTAATGCCGGCAATGACTTATTTACACCTTTACCTATAATTACAATAGTAACTTTATGTAATATGTCGCTCTCAGTACATTTTTCCTGATCACTTTTAATTTGATTGGAGGCACTAAATTATTTTAGTTCAAATTTTACGTAATTGAAATATATGTCCAAGCGTTTTGTTTTTTGTGTCGGATGAAAATGAAATTTTAATTTTTTTTAGTTATTTTTTTTTATTACATATATCGAACGTATTATCGATTCTGAACAGCCTCTGAAAATGTAGCCGGGCCAATAACCCTCTATACTATTCTGTATATTATGTCAACTTCGTCTCGCACACTATTATCTATCTAAACGGAAATCTTAACACTATCCCTATAGTAAAACATTATTGTAACGCTTCTTGAAAGAGGCCAACATGAACAAACACATTGACTGTGAATTGTTAGTTGCCCGCCATATAACAGAAATATATTTTATGCATAAAAATAGTAGTGATGCTAGGTGGTAGAGTTCTGCATTGTCTCGCCCGGGTCAGGTACCACCGCCTTACCTATTCCTGCCGCAATAGCGTCAGTGCTTGTCGCTGTCGTGTTCGAGTTCGGAGGGTAAGGTAGCCAGTAAACTTATGCCTATGGCACTGCAATTCCGCCACAAGATATAGGGGATGGTTGACTCTTTCCATCAGGAGACCCATCTGCTTGTTTGCACTTACAAAAACAATTTCTTATGTTGTCTGTGTAACTTGCATTCATACATAGAAATACACGTACAGAAATACAGGTACTTACGATAAAATAAAATCACTTCTAAGGTAATTTTTAAGTCTTGTCATCTCATTCAGTACGATTAAACAATACAACATGGTTTATTTTTATTTTTTCACTATACATATACAATTATATATTTTTGACAGTAATACGAGCGTTTGCTTATATGCGCGGCGACACGTTTGCTTCCCAATGGCGTGTTTAAAAAAAATGGCGTATTCAAACGCTCTGTGGTACCTACCTACCTAAGTCACCTTTGAGACCACAATGAAAATAAATACTGATACCATCACAGCAGGAATATGTAACATGTTGATACTAAACCACGGGCAAGACGTAACTATACTATTTTATAATCACTGATAATAGATAACACGTTTGACAAATAAGCTCACTAGGGCAAACGAAATTCCTAACGGACTATAGACATCGAAGATGTTAATAGTGCTTTGCCATCTTTGTGGCGAAGTCTTAACGGCACACGCATAAATTTACCGGCTACCTTACCTACGAAACCAAAACACGACAATGACACTGGCGCTGTTGCAGCAGGAATTGGTAAGACGGTGGTACCAGACCCGAACAAGACAATTCAGAACTCTATTACCAAGTAGTTACGATGGCGGTGACTCATACAGCCAATTGTTTGCCTTACAAACTAGCCGGCAGAATGAATGATGGTATATTTTTCAAAGGGGCCTATAGTACATACAAGTACATATACTGTAATATTTAGCCTAAATTATAAAGTGGAAGTAGCTCTGTCTGTCTGTCTCTTGTCTAAATGAAATTTGGTAAAAATATAGTTTGAAATCCGAGAAAGGACCTGGAAATCCCACGAGAACGGAACTATCCGGGTAATAGCTTGGAACTATCTTTTAAACCACGATAATAATGAGCAACTTAGACTATTTTTATTCCAGATTTTTTCCAAGCGAAGTCGCGGGCATAGCTAGTATTATACACATAATAAACTCCCAAACCCAGAAATACTAATCTATGTTCAACACGCATCATCAACACCATGAATTCGTAACGTAGGTTCGCTTACCACTCGACCGACGGGGCGGTCTATACATAAATTATATGACGTATGTTTGAACAACCCGTTATATTTTGATGAAGTATATGTGAAGATATAAATAATGAGTGCTCACCGAAATCATGGTTCCCGAAGACGGCGCAGTGCGTGCCCACCTCGTTGAGCACCGGCACCATCTGCTCGCCCTTCGTGAACATGCTCACTGCCAATAAACCAAGACCACTTACACTCTATTATGTTTCGAGCTACACACACACTATATTATGTTTCGAGCTTAGAGTTCGTAGTGTGCAATAGAATACCACTTATATTATAACCGTGCATTTACAACACAAATGTACATACACTACAACGCAATACGCAAATACACTGACGAACACCAAAGACACTCACTATTTAAACACTAGAATTAACCTACTATACTGAATCACACACTTTCCGTATCACACTTAACGTCTGAACTATTGCTTCCGAATCACTGTATAAAACTGAGCTGCTATCCGTCATTACATCCTTACTTATACCTAAGGTAAAGTTTGACCATATTCCCGAAAGTTCCGAAAATAACACATAAACAATTTAAGTGTAAACAAGTCATAGTACCTACACGCCATTTTCATGCCCTATGCGAGAAGGCAATTATGGCATAGCTGTTTGGGTAACGGCGGCTATTGTTTATCGATAGAAGTAGTTATCTCTTCCTTTTATTTCTAGATTTTTCCAGCGTTCTAACTCTTCACTTTTCTAAATTATTCGCAACAATACTATAAATGGATATAGTAGGAGAGCCCAAGAGAGGATTTTGGGATTTACTCGAGCGCGTCAGATTATAAAGGGCATGTAGCACGCATACTTTTGAGACTCTATACCCTTATATATAAGCCCTTTATATAAAGGCGGGTGACTAGGGCAAAAAAGTTCTGATAACTTCAGCTTGTGGAAATTGTCAGATTTCTTTCGTTATTCTTACATAATTTGCTCTAAAATAAAAATAAAAAATCAGACGCGGTCGAGAATATCAAGCCGTTTTATTTGCAACTTTGTGACCCTCCCACTCGCTTACGCTACAATTGAATCATCAGATTTCCAAAATTTTAATTGGCAATGAATCCACCAAACCTTAATCTGACGCGCTTCAGTGTTTCAATGTCACTTTTTATCTGTAGATTTTTCTCCACCATAGAAATGAAAAATATTATATAGCCTTTTATTTTTCCTATAATTAATCCACAAAATGCAATAGGCTCCTACGACGCTCGAGTAACTACACATTTAGCGCCTCGGGCTCCCCTACTATTATTTTAATTCATGTTATTACATTACTAATGAACTCACGCAGATCTACATGTCGTCGATATAATTTAACATGTAAACTTTCATCCCCTACTTCAGTATCTTAGGGATTGAGTTTGAAAATTTGGCCAATGTTTGTCCCTGTCGGCAATCGATTCGTTACTTAGGTTCGCTAATTACTCGACCGACGGAGCTTGATATGCTCGTGATATGAGATTATAGTTCAATACTAACACACCTCACATAATCATAATCTTCGATCTAACAATGATCTCACACACACTCCACGTTTCCTTTTGTCATACAGAATTTCTCTCGTGATCGTTTGTCCATCAGGCTATAAGACTGGAATACACTTCCTGCTGATGTTAGGAGGGTAGTTTTAAAATATTCTTTTAAACGGTAAGTCTGGAATCATTTATTTGGTCATTATTCCTGAGTGATTGCTTATATGATTTTGTTTATTTGCTACTTTGGTATCAATATATAGTAGAGTATACATGTATATATGATAGTATTATGGGTTTTTTAGTATAGTAGAGTATAGTTACATGTATATAGGATAGTATTATGGGTATTAGATGTATGTATTATGGGTGTTAGTCAACGATACTAATACGTAGAAATACATTTAATAAACATTCAAACCCGGAAATACAAACATTTATGCTCATCACATAAATGCTTGTCCCCGTCGGGATCAAACCCGAGTCTGGTCGATTGCGTAGTCAGGGTCGCTAACCACTCGTCCAACGGGACGGTCAATAATGTTAATAATAATGTTGACACTAAAGCCAAGACAGAGTGAAGGAAGTGTCCCTGGTGTGAAGTGTAGTGTGTGTGCACTCACGCATGCTCGGGGAGAAGGCGTCCCCGCTGAAGAGCACGAGCGGGTTGAGGTGGTGCAGCGCCTTCACGGCCGAGCTGAACCGCAGCGCGCCCCCCACCGGCTCCGTGTCTGACCAACAACCGAATTTACGATTACGCATACAAAGCTAGTTATTGTGGCGCCATTCATCTGTACCATGAAGGATTATAACTCATAGTGAATTAGGAACCAGCGGGCCAACTTTTTCAGAGTGACGTCAATAACTGTAGAAGTTGATGACACAAGGACAAGTAAGGGGAAAAGGAGGATCTTCCCAGCCAGGCAAGGTGTACTGTCTGGGGATCGAAGTCCATTTGAGAAGCGTTGAAACTTATATACAGTGTGTGCAAAATAAATATAATTGTGATATCGCGATTCAGGATTTTATTTTTGAATTTCATTTTTTCCATTTTTTATTATTTTTTCTTGTAGCGCTTGTAGATTGCTTTGACCGCTACATTATCAAATGCGCGGATCGCTTTCTACAGAGCTACAGAGATAATCCCCGTCTACTAATGTTAATGGTGCGTCCAGCAGTAATGCATGCACGTAGCGGTTGTTTTGACAAACCAGAACGACAATGCACAAAAAGAACCTTTAAAGAGCATTATTGCATCAGGAAAAGATAAGGAGGTAGTACGCGGACCAAATCTGGCTGAAACGTTGCAGGACTCTACCATCCTTACCATGCGGCATTACCTGCCACTCGGAGAGCTACGCGACTACTTTGCTGTCCACAGGCGATGGTTGTCTCTTTCCATCAAAGCTTCTACGTTGCTTGTGTCCTATTTTATGATATAAAAATCTGTTTATTTGCTATGTTATGATATAAAAGAATTACTTACTCGTGGTTTGTTCAATGTTATAGACATCGTTGTAGTGTATGATGACCAGGTCGTCCCCCATCGCGCGGCCGGACAGCTGACTCACCGCGCGTCTGCCAACTTGCCGCACCTCGAGTGACGCCTGCAATGTTACCAACTCCATATTATTACACTTAATTTTATTATTCTAAAATTTTCCTTGCAGGGAGCAGGGAGCAAGGTTGATCTAACGTGTTTTATCTAGGGCTCCCAATCATCCCGAATAGGCGGGACGTTACATTTCCACGGTCTAATAATACGGCCCGTGATGTGTGTTTGCGGAACGCTAGTTATCCCATTTTAAAATAAACTTGACCCTGATTAGAAAAAAAGCTAACTGTCTAATGATGAACGATCACACGACACCCACACTCGCGACACCATCGCCGCCGGCGGCGACGAAGATCCCTGTTCTGCACATTAACCAACCGAGACCAAAGTCTCGGACGAGTTGAAGCACAAAACAATGCTATAAACTCTCCCATCGCAAATCACAACCCCACCCTAAGCCGAGGTTCGGCCTCACAGAATACACCCTTAGCGCAGAGGACGCCCTCTGCGCTAAGGGTGTATTCCATATAATAACTAATAATAAATAAGTTGTAAAAACAGTTCAAGCTCAACGAAAATTGGTAGAACACTCTGCCCGCCTTAAGCGCTCGGTTGAAACTGTGATAGCCCATAAGGGCAGTAGCGATTCAGTAATACTAAAAAAAAAGCTGTATACCGGTTGACTCTACAGGCCATCCCTGAAGTTTCCCGCTAGATTGAAGTATTTTAAGCTCATAGCATGCTCAAAGGAACAAAATCCATTACTGAGCATAGGTTTTTTTTTTTCAGAATTTAAACCTCTAAATTTTATTACAAATAACAGTAATTTCATTTTTAAAAAGCTGTATATTTTGGAAATCATGATCGATTTTGATCTTTCGAATGGCATTCAACGCATTGTTTGAGTTTTAAAATGTTTTCTTAGCTACATAATCTATAGGCTTAAAAATGTCGAAGTAATATCAAAAAAACTTACTTTTTATTTTGGGTAAACTTTATTTTTTTCGTTAATATCGACAAATTTTGATCTAATTTACGGTATTTAAAGCAGTTTTTAGAAAAAATCTGATTAGATGTTAAAATCAATGCCTATATAAAAGTTGAAAAGTATTAAGTATGTTTTCTGTAAACCACAAAATATTAATATTTAAAAATCTGTAACTTTTGAAAACTGCATTGTAAATTTCTTACTTTTTAACATTTGTTATGATGAAGCCATAGTAACCAAAATATTTAGTAAAAATTACAGATGTCTATGCATTTCCGTTCGAGGGATAGGTCTGTGACAATCAGAACAATGGGCACATTAGTAGGGTTCCGTTTGTGTACGAAAACCTAAAAACTAGATGTAAAAGTATTTGCAAAGGTAATGGAATCATATATATTTTAAGCAAATGTATTATTCTCTGTCTGCGTCCCTAAGCGTTTATTAGTTTGTACGTAATGTTAATTGTTGCTAATTAAATGTAACGAGGTTTTCATAGTCCCACTATTCAAATTTTACCACGTTACATTGTCTACAAAGGTACAAAACCAGGGTTAAAATATTGGCGAGCCCAACCTAAATAATATAACGAAATTTAGGTCAAAATGAGAGGACTTTCAGGTGCATTTAGATGCGCGA
Source organism: Apodemia mormo (assembly GCA_036924255.1). NCBI lineage: Eukaryota > Metazoa > Arthropoda > Insecta > Lepidoptera > Riodinidae > Apodemia > Apodemia mormo. Next base: position 24,794,815 of record JAUPFN010000025.1, on the reverse strand, counting down.
CTGACAAATTCAGTGCACTTACGATGTTACAAATACTGTTAAAAAATTGGTCTACCATGTTTCAAAAATTTTTAAGTTTAAAATCATAAGGTGTTTAGTTTTCTTCTTTTTTTAAGTACATATTGATAGACAATACAAAATTGTCAAGCAGCTTGCTGAACCTTAAGTAACTTTTTGACAATAGGTCTGCTAAATTTTCGAAACCTGGCAGACCTATAGATTTTTTCCAGTATTTCCAATATCGTAAGTTCATTTAATTTATCAATTGCGCACCTAAAAAGCCCCGAATTTTGACCAAAATTTAGTTGCAATTTTTGAGTTGGCTAGCTAATTTCTTAGCCTTTACAAAACCAGATCTTCATTTACCTCTCTTATACTAAGATGCTCTTACAAACCTGGATCAACTTATACTGGCTAATTTAACGTGTCTTAAAGTGGTAATATAGTTAAAAGAAAATTTAACGCGAATGAATTACAAAACCAGGAAAATAGAAAACTATAATTAACATTTTTATTCCGATTAAACCGAGGCCATCTCGAACGCGCGTGAATCGATAGACCCACTAAGGTTACCACGCAATAGTTCTTCCGTTATGGTTTACTCGAAAAATAAGACGTTATTCCATAATGTTTGTGTAAAACTGCCAGCCCAGGTTCCGCACGGGAGGTGTAAAAATGAGAATAAATTAACCGTTTACAGTACGACCCACGGAATAGAAAAAACAAACAAACAAAAAACACAACAATAAATTTATTTTTTCTATTGCGTGGTACGACTATCTATATTAATATTAATTAATTAATAATTAATTAATTAATTAATTAATAATTAATTAATTAATAATATTATAAATGCGAAAGTTTGGATGTTAAGATGGATGTTTGGATGGATGTTTGTTACTCAATCACGCAAAAACTACTGAACGGATTTAAATGAAATTTGGTACACAGGTAGATTATGATCTGGAATAGCATACAGGCTACTTTTTATCCCGGAAAAATTAGTTGATCCCGCGGGATTCACCAAAAACTGTTATAATGCAGTGGGCTGCACGCTGCAGCTAGTAGTAAATAAATATAATTACAAATAAATAACACCATTCTTTATTGTAATATATTCCATCAATATCTTCTGTTCTGTCTCACTTACCTACTTAGTCACTTTCACTATTATAACATTTTTAAGATTTTCCCGTACTTTATTTTAATAGTTTCTTTCTTAAAACCTCCTCACAACAATAGACACAACAAAAAAGAATTATTCCAATTTGGTACATTTATTCCGAAGTTATGCGCGTACAATCATTGCGACGATTTAATTTTATTTGGAGCCTGTACCCATAAGGTAAAACGGGATCCTATTACTAAGAATCCGCCATCCATCCGTCTGTATGTCTGTCCGTCTGTCACCAGGCAGCATCTTATGAACCGTGATAGTTAAATTTTCACGGATGATGTATTCCTGTAGCCGCTTTAACAACAAATACTGAAAACAGAATAAAATAAATATTTAAGGGCTCCCATACAACAAACGTGATTTTTTTGCATTTTTTTCTACAATATTTACAGAATATTTAGTTATATAGGTATTTACTTCAAAAGTCCCCCGGACCGACACGGGAACAACCTCCCGTGCAACAAACGTGACTTTTGCCGTTTTTCATAGATATTGATACGGAACCCTTCGTGTGCTAGTCCGACTCGCACTTGGCCGATTTATCTATATAGATTATAGAAATAAATATTGTGTAAAACAAATAGTTACTTTATAAAACAATATGACAAATACATATTTATTATTTCGCATCACGCTTAAAATTGTCCAACAATAAAACGTTAATACTTATAGTGTTAAATATAAATGAATTGCGGAAATGGAACATATTTCCGTTAATATTAATAGCCATTAAAACCGTAACGCCCATTCCTGGGAGGAGGTAAATTAAATGTTGTATATTATATATTATCCATACTAATGTTATAAATGCGCAGCAGAAACAAGCACACGGCTCTACTGATAGGATGAGATAACTGTCGCCTATAGACACTAACTTACCCTCCAAACCGGAACACAATAGTTGCAAGCACTGACGCTATTGCGGTTGGAATTGTGAGACGGTACCGGGCCCGGGCGAGACAATGCAGGACTCTACCACCTAGTAGCCACGATGGTAGTGACTGGCATAGACAATCGGTCAACTTTTACGACCTGCCTGACTGAAAGGCAGATAGTCCATTCTCCAGAGGGCCCGGACTAGTACGGGGTAAAAAACGGCCAGATGCGAGTCACACTCGCATACCGAGGGTCCCAGAAAACGATCATATCTTATGATCGCATTTGTTTATGTAAAAATTGACGGTTTTCGGTTTTTTCCTTTACATTTGCTGTAAGACATTGCTTCTTGTCAAATGTTATAGTTCTAAGTCAACGAGACCTATCCTACAGGTTTTGATTCCCTTTTGAAATAACAAAAATCGTAAATTATGCGACATAAATGGTCATATATTATGATCACATTGAATATGCGACATAAATGGTCATATATGAAGGAATAATTACTTTTTAAACTAGATACAGTTAACTTGCCTATACCACCAATAATGAGTAGATACTGTATTTATTACAACTTAGGTTAATTGTTATATGAATTAATTTATTTTAATATAGACTCTAAGACCTTTATATACAAAATATTATTTTAAAAAACATACAAAAATACATTATTGTTATATATATGTATATATATATATATATATATATATATATATGGTACTTACATAACATTAATTACCATGTAAATAAGTAAATTTACTACCTATTTTATTAAGCTGTCGTACCACCAACTTTTCTGCTCAAACGGCACCACTACGTAAGGCGTAGTTAAACCTAGAGCGAATTACATTTCTAACTGGCACTGACGGCTGCTGCAATTGATTCTTTGTCTGTTGAACAGATAAGTCGGTGGCACTTTCTTTCTTCTTTTTTTTTTTATTTTTTAATTATTATTATTTTATTACATAAGGTTACCTTACGCATATGAGGTAAACTTGAGCTAACGAATACCTGTAACTTACAGACGAAAAACATTTTTACCGTAGGATTTTGGACTCTTCTAAGTATCAATTCGCTAAGAAGAAATCCACATTTAGTTATATGACCTACACAAACAGCGAAATTGCTACACCAGCGAAACAAACAAAAAAAAAAAAAAAAAAAAAAGGTCATATATTATGATCACGCCGAATATGCGACATAAATGGTCATATATTATGATCACGTTGAATATGCGACATAAATGGTCATATATTATGATCACGTCGAATATGCGACATAAATGGTCATATATTATGATCACGTTGAATGTGCGACATAAATGGTCATATATTATGATCACGCCGAATATGCGACATAAATGGTCATATATTATGATCACGTTGAATATGCGACATAAATGGTCATATATTTTGATTACGATCACTTACAAGTCTAATTTTTGCTGAACTGATCACAGCTGAAAGGAGCCGTAGTATCTATATTAATATTATAAATGCGGGATGGATGGATGAATGTATGTTTGTCACTGAATCACGCAAAAAACACTGAACTGATTTAAAAGAAATTTGGCACACTGGTAGATAATGACCTGGAATAGTACATAGGCTACTTTTTATCCCGAAAAAAATAGATAATCCCGCGGGATTCGCCAAAAACTTTTATAATATAGCAGGCCACCAACCACCATAACCAAACTAGCTGCATGCTGCAGCTAGTTTGGTATAAATTTCAACTTGATAACTAGGCGTTCCTGAGAAAAGATCTTGACAGACGGGCAACGAAGAGGTTCTAGGTGGGTTTCGTTTTTTTTTTTGAGGTACCTACAGAACCCTAAAAAGGGTGTTTCAGCTTAGAGGTAGATTATAATAACAATAATAATGATAATATCGCTAGAAAAATTACACAAATTGATCTAACCCCAAAGTAAGCAAATTATTTTGCTTGTGTTATGGGTGTTAGTCAAAGATACTAGTACATAGAAATACATATATAAATACTGTTACATACATAATAAACACTTAGACCCAGAAACACAAACATCTAAGCTCATCACACAAATGTTTTCCTCCGTCGGGAATCGACCCGAGCCCCATCGATTCGTAGTTGGATTCGCTAATCACTCGACCAACGGGGCAGCTTATACATGTGGCATTCCAGCCCCGCCAAATGGATTGCTGCATACCATTAACATCTTTGTTGTCTATAAATAAGTGATGATTATCTCTTTCCTCAACGCGGGTAACTAGTGTTCGTTTCTCCTGAAGATGCTTCGGTTTCGAAGTGAAACGTGCGTTGAGTACATAAATTGTGTGCTTTTATGCTTGGTGCCGACGTGGGATGTGGGTGGAAAGGTGTGGTGGATGTGGGTGCCGCTGGGGTTTCTTTTTGTCCGGACCATCGGTGAGTTTTATCCATTTACTAAACCGACGTCTTTCTTTTCGGTGCCATCGCGGAAGACACATGGAACTAATTAAAAATAGCAACTTTACTTAATTTTCCGCAAAGTAACGCCTGAATCCATAAAATATCTCTATCCATCAGCAGAATCACCTGCTTTGAATTATATAAAAAAGTGTACCGTTATGAGTGTGTGAAAAGTTTTTACTAATACTGTCATATTCACGGACGCCATTTTAAAATCGTCCCCTAGCATTCCATCGTGTACTAGCCTCTAGCACATCGGATTTCGAAATCACATCGCACCTATTGTTCCCAGTACGTGACTCAGAAAAATGATGACCTGTGTAGGTTCCGACCTTTAGAATAACGATAACCATTATGTTTAGAAATAAAAATACGTTCACTTTATATACAATTAGTAATAAATACCAAGAGATTCCGAGCAGTCAGTTTTATAATAAATCTACATCTATATTATATCTAAATCCGCAAGTTTGGATGTTTAGATGGATGGATGGATGTGTGTGACTCAATCGGATTTGAAGGAAAATTGGTACACAGGTAGATGGTGACCTGGTAGCACATAGGCTACTTTTTATCCCGGAAAATTTAAGTGATCCCGCGGAATTGCTAAAACCATTTATAACGCAGCGGGCTGCATGCTGCAGCTAGTGATAAATATCCCTGACAAATTACACGAATTGATCTAACCCTAAAATAAGCAAATTATTTGTTTGTGATATGGATGTCAGACAACTATTTTATTATTTAAAACACAGAAATACACATATAAATACTCAAATATATTAAATAAACACCCAAACCCAGAAATACAAACATCTGTGCTCATCACACAAATGTTTGTCTCCGTCGGGAACCGGAGCCCCATCGATTTATAGTTAGGTTTGCGAACCACTCGACCAACGGGCGGTTAAAATAATATAATTATTTGTTTCTTCATTGGTTTTAGTGGTGCTTTGCTATTGCCAAGACTGCCAAGTTTACATCTAACCCACCATCACTGTTTTTGATTTTTCCTCGTCTTAACGGGACATACTACTGTTATGATCGGACAAGACTCCACTATAAAATAATTCAGCTGCGACACATGTCAACGATACTTAGCCTTTGCAACACAGTTCTCTTAATGGATCGCCCCGTTGGTCGAGTGGTTAGCGACACTGACTACGCAATCAATGGGGTCCGGGTTCGATTCCCGGCAGGGACAGGCATTTGTGTGATAAGCACAGATGTTTGTATTTCTGGGTTTGGGTTGTTTATTATATTAGAGTATTCATATATGTATTTCTATGTATTAGTATCGTTGACTGACACCCATACTAAAAGCATATAATTTTCTTACTTTGGGGTTAGATCAATTGATGTCATTTGTCTAGTGATTAAAAAAAGTGGTTCACATCTTATCCCACTAATATTATAAATGCGAAAGTATGTTTGGATGAATGTATGGATATTTTTTTTACTCTTTCATTCTAAAACAGTTTTTAATTTAGCACATATGTATATAAACGATGACCTGGAATAGCACATAGGGAAAAACAAATTGTTTCCGTGGGATTCAGTAAACACGGTTATAATGCAGCGGGCTGCAGGGCACAGCTTGTTACTTATATTTACTGGCGTTACATGGTCTCACAGAGACATATTAAGCATAGAGTTACAGCCACTTGTGCTTTTAACCGTGTTAATCCAAATACTTTAAAGATCATAGATTACCGCCCCACTATCGGGCAGCTCGTAAGAAACAAACATAAAACAGGTCACTACGACCGAGACCATAAGGAACCACGTGGTTTTAACTTTGAGTAGAGTTATCTACAACTGGATCGTAGCAGGAGTGTAGTGGTATTCGCCACCTATAAGTATCACTACAGAGAAAACATCATAGTGATTATATCACTAGATAATAAACAAGCAGAGGGATGGGTATAGACACCAACCATGTTAATGGTGCGTTGCTTTCCGTGTGGTTGGATGGCAATGTCACATGCATAAGTCTACCGGCTATCTTACCCTCCAAACCGGAACACGACAATGATAAGCATTGACGCAATCGAGGCGAGAATATATAAAGCGGTGGTACCAGACCCGGGTGAGGCATTACGGAATATATAAAGCGGTGGTACCAGACCCGGGTGAGGCATTACGGAATATATAAAGCGGTGGTACCAGACCCGGGTGAGGCATTACGGAATATATAAAGCGGTGGTACCAGACCCGGGTGAGGCATTACGGAATATATAAAGCGGTGGTACCAGACCCGGGTGAGGCATTACGGAATGTTATTCCCTAGTAGTCACGTTGGTAGTGACAGGCAATCGGTCTTTGTTCCGATATGGATGAAAATTCCACAAGACACTTGCTTGACATTCCAGCAACATATTCGCAGCAAGTCTTATTTTCCAGCAGCCATTATTTTCTAAACTTATTAATAAAAACATCTAAGCCTACACTCTAAATATTTAGGAAACATATCAAATAGATGTCGCATGCATTTCTGAAGTGCGAAACAAATTACCAGGATGTGCGAAGGTCAAAACTATTTATACACTTGGAAGCAATCAAATCAATGACTGTGAGATGCGGTCGAGGTGGTAAATATTACCCAGGAAAGGTTGGAAAAATTGGCTACTTTATTAGTTTCTCCGATCAAAATGGTATTCCGGTCATGTAAATGAATAGTACTTAAATAAAATATTGACAGATATATATGGCCTGCGCAGACGAGGGACTATCCTAGGGGTACTTTTTGTCCACCAATATCGATCCTTAATAAACTGTATCGAATGACGCACACAGAGGACTAAAAGTACCCCGTACAAAATGACCCCTGAATAATCGAGGACACTAAAAGACCGGACTGGACAAAAATATGGAGGAGTCCCGGAAAAAATTAGAACGTGACTAGGAGCAGCAACGCACACAGCAAACTTGTCTGCGTTGAGCGCTCGAGAGTAACGTACGCATGTATGCACGAGAACCGGACAACAAATGTTAGCACACCGTGTGCGTTGTGACCGCGGCAATTTCTCGGCGGATACTTTTTTACAAATTCAGGGATTTTATCCTCTGCGGACAAAAGTCCGTCGTCTGCGCAGGCCAATACAGTGAGAATATGGGCAGATGTACCAATTACCAGATTGGTATTTGAAACTGACGCCACGTGCTACGACTAAAATCAACTTACGTCAGCCGACGTCAGACGCCTATTCTGAGGATGGTGTTACATAAGTCTCTGAAATTGACATTTTTCTTCAGAGTTGTGGATGACGTTAAACACTGTTCTTATTTCCTACAGTAAGATATTTGGCACCTAGTCAATTTTTAAAATAATGAGATGAACATGTTTTTTCTGAAGCACCATTTTTTATATCACAAGATAGCAAAAAAGCCATTTGCTCTTCTGATGGAAAGAAACAACCATCGCCTATAGACACCAAAGATTTTAAGGGTAACGCACCCTTTTAAGGGTAACGCTTTTTTTGTGGCGGGATCTTAGTGCCACATGCATTTTACCCGCTATTTTACCCTCCAAACCGGAACACAACGGCGACAAGCACTGGCACTATTGCGGCAGGAATAGGTGAGGCGGTGGCACCAGACCCGGCGAGACAATGCACAATTTTAACACTTGGTAGTCATGATGGTAGTGTACGTACTTGTATAGCCAATCGTTCGTTCGCTTCTTCCAAACTGCCTGGCAGAACGGCAGATGGTCTAATTCTCAAAGGGGGTCGGGACCAACATGAGGGTTACCATAATAATTAGAATTCCATATTTCCAGCAACCAGGATTTTGGCGTATGTGTGTAAATTTTGAAGTGTAGGCTTTGAGGCATCCCAAACAATTGACCGATTTTAATGCAATTAACGGTATTTGACTCAGTTTTTTAAAGAAGAAAATCTGATAAGATTTTAAGTCGATCGGTGTATTATTTTGCGAAAAACTACGTAATTTTAATATTTGAAAAGCTGTAGCTTTTGAAAATTAATTCGATTTTGATTTTTGAAACGGCATTTGACGTAGTTTTTCTAGTTCTGAAATATCGTGGAATACTAAAAAATTATTGGTTGAAAGATTTCGAAGTTATGTCGAAAAACACTTTATTCAAATTTTTTCGTCCCACAAACAGATAAACCGATTCTGTTGTAATTTATGCATTAGACGTAGTTTTTTGAGGAATAGAGCTGATTAGTTTTTGTACTCAATCAGTACCTAAATTTGGAAGTTATATTAAAAAAATACTGTTTCGCCAAACATTTTTTTGAGGTTTTTTCAAAATTTTTCAAAATCTCCTCGGCCGATTTGGTTAAAATTTTGAGGAAGTCTAATTTGAGTGGATTCCAATCGAATGCCATCAATCGCGTTTCGATCGGTCTAGCCGTTCAAAACTTATGGGATGTTTACATACACACATGCACACAAACACATACAGACATAGGTACTGACGTCATTGTAAAAATAGTAGGAAAAGGTTTCTAGGACCTCAAAATATTAAAATTTGGCGAAAACCCTATTTTCGAAAATCAGGGCAAAATCAGCAACTTTTGTTACCTACATACGTAGCGGGAAATTAAAAAAGACTGGTTGTTCACTATATTCGTTATTCATGACTTTCTTTTATAAATAATCATGATATAACATAAGGTTATCCCAAAACAGGCACACATAGTTATTTGTAAAATTTACACCTAATTTTGAGTTCTTTTAGATACCCCCTGTACCAGTTAAGTGTGACATTGATAGCCAATTTTGTAATTTGCGCAGGTAATTTGAAGTTTTGAAGAAAATTATATTTTCTTTTATCAATTATATAAATATTAGATCATAGATTATTAATTAAGTACCTGAATTCAAAAAATCACTGAGCCATTTGAGCATTATTTTAATGTATTGAATCTCTTGAATGAGCAAGGTAGGCAGGAATAGCAACTAGGTATAACCTTTTGTGCACAATATCCTGCAGTATGACTAAATTCAGTAAAGTATAGCTTTGATAAATAGACGACGCGGACGGCGTGTTGATTGAAGACTGTGTTGATTTTAACAAAAAAATATAAATTTTCTACAGTACTACATATCAAACAAGCAGGTAATTCTCTAGATGGTATAAGATGACCATCACAATCCATGATGATTTTTAGGGCTTGCTGACAATGCAACAGGAAGCCCATAATTACATTGTCCTCTAAACCTAAATGGAACAGCTAAAAACAATAACGCTATTGTGGAAGAAGTATGTGAGATCCCATGTTGGTCGAGGCCACCTTTGAAGAATATACCATCTGCATTCTGCCAAGCAGTTTGTACAAGGCAAGCAATTACTTATACATTAGGGTGGATCGAAAAAAAATTTTTTTTTTCTTAGCATGGGGGTAGAATTTGTAGCTTATAAAAAAAAAAATTTTTCAAAAAAAAATTTTTTTTCGCAACATTTAGAGATAGCCCACTCGTTTTTTAATAAAATAATGGATCAAATGGACTTATTCTAGCGAAAAAATTTTAAAATATTTAAACGATGTTTTAGAATATGTGGAATGTCTTTTTGAAAGCCAAATGGAAATCAGAAGTCAAAAAAAATTTTTTCCTATTATTTTTGTAACTTAAGCGAAAAATAAAGAATTAAGCAGCCCTTTTATCTGTATTAAAGTAAAAGGTAAGTGAAAAAAAAATCATATGCAATTATTTTTTCATGTTTTCCACGATTTTTGACGGAAAAAAAATTTTTTCGCTAGAATAAGTCCATTTGATCCATTAATTTATTAAAAAACGAGTGGGCTATCTCTAAATGTTGCGAAAAATTTTTTTTTTTTTTGAAAATTTTTTTTTTTATAAGCTACAAATTCTACCCCCATGCTAAGAAAAAAAAAATTTTTTTTTTCGATCCACCCTATCATACATGTCATTACTATCATGAATACTAGGTGGTAGAGTTCTGTAATGTCTTGCCTGGGTATACAGTTTCACTGGCTTATTTATTTCTGCCACAATAAAGTCAATGTTTGTCGTTATTGTGTTCCTATTTGGAGGGTAAGGTAGCCGGTGGACTTATGCATGTTGCATTGCTAATATATGATAAAAACGCACCATTCACAGCTTTTGGTGTCTATAGGCGATGATTTTTCCTTCCATCAGTAGAGCCACCAGCTTGTTTGCTATCTAATGATATAAATTTACCACCCAACAATTAGAACGGTGTTTAAAATGCTTAGTATGGATATTAAATATGAAGTGAAATAATGGAAAATAGACATCGAAATTTGAACCATGCACACATGACAACACCTAGAATTTGGTAAGACAATATTTAGAAAAAACTATAGATCATCAAAAATTGTAACTATAAGATCATCAAAATTATAGATTATGAAATAATATAGCAGACTGTGATTTACAAAAGCAATAAAAGCATCTGTGGAGAAACTACAAGTGTAAATAGACATACAAGCAGCCACATCTAAACATACTTTATTTAATAAACAATACATTGACACAATATTTTTATTCAGTTTTGCAATTAACCTTTTAATAAGAAATGCTAATTTATTTATGTGACAATAACTTATATAAGAGCACAAGCTAATAATTTTTTTATTATTACAGAAGAGGGGGCATAGTTGATAATTAATAATATATAATGATAATAATATGTATCACCTGTATGATAATTAATTATAATTTTTTTATTATAACAGTGTAGGTGGTGCTAATGGTAAGTGATCACCGTCGCCTATAGACATCTACAATATCAGAGGACTTATGGTTGCATTCCTGTCATTTTGAGAATGAATAACCTCTTTTCTCAAGTCATATCCATTTAAAAACATCCATGTCAGTAATTGTTTCCACAACAGATAAGTTACAAGCTACTCATTTATAACAACTTCTGATTTATTTATCTAAAACATTTCAATTATCTAGCGTACATGGAAAGCTGATTGATTCTAATATGTTGGTCAATGAGATATAGGTGGTATATTATTTATTTCCAACCAAATATTAAGAAAATTAAATTGTGCCGATGCCTTAATTCAAAGTATTATTCATCCGGAGCATATGTTAACAAGTAAACTCACACGCACAGCTTGAGGTTCCACTATTAAGGAGAAAAGTTCATAAGTAACATATTTTATTATACAGGTTGGCAGCAATTTCTCTAACTATCACATATTGTACTTTTTACTTTATCGTTAACCCATATAAGAGATTGGGAGATACTGATGTCATGTGAATTGGTTGTCAGATATTGATCATAAATCTAAGATATTTGTTTGTGACAAAAGTAATCAGTAAGTTGTAGTATTTACTGTCAAGTTAAATTTTTTTCTTTTAGCTTAATTGCAAAACTTTGACATCAATTAAAAACATTAAAAATATTCATGCCTGTTTGAGCCATCCAACAACTGATCGGACGCCATCTGTGACTTCCCCCGGTACATCCACACTTGTGGATTCAATCAGGGTGCTCCATCGGGATCGGAGAGCAGCTTGCGCCGCAAACGACGCCATCTCACGCACACACTTCACTATAACCATTGTTATTTCACTACTACATAGATTTGTTTAGACTTCAGACACACCACCTACTAATTAATTACGTTTTGTAAACTCCATGTCATTTTTTTTGTAATTTTTAATCTATCTGAAATTAATTTGAAGTTTTTTGTAAGAAAATAGTATTTATGTGTTAACAAAATTTCTTTTGATGAAATTAGAAGCTGCAGTGTTTGCAAGCATTGTATCTTTTTTAATAAAGCAATGTGAGTTTTGTACTTGTTAAAACAATGAATTGGTAATTTAATAAGTGAATATTTTCTGTAGAACAAACCACATCTTGTAGTCTTAGTAGTTATTATAGAACACAAGTGGACACGTAATATGACAACATTCAAAATGAAATTGCTACACTGAACTCATACAATAGAAACAATTATCATAATATATTGTACAGACATGTATACAATTTTATTAAATCCCATTAATTGTATAGACATCTATTTTTGCAGGTAGTTACTCATGTATTTATGCACAGTAACAACACTATGCTATAGGTTAAGTATATCAAAATATCCCATGGCTTTTCATTTGTATAGAGCATTTTGTTTTCAACCACTTCTCATATTGTTATTATACACCAGTCTTCAAAAGTGACAGTTGTTTTTAAAGAAAACCATTTATTTTTTTATATTAAAACATAGCAAAAATCAAATGGCTCACCTTATGGAAAGAGAAACCATCACCTATAGACACCAAAGACGTTAATGGTGATGGTGATGACAAGATGGTGCATTGCTATCCTTGTGGCGGGATGGCAATACCACATGCATAAGTCTACCGGCTACCTTATACTCTAAACTGCAATACAACAATAATAGCCAGAGATGCTATAGTGGCAGGGATAGGTAAGGCGGTAGTGCCAAACACTCGGGAGAGACATTGCAGAACTCTATCACCTGGTAGTGTCACATACACCTAGCCTTAAGTAAGTTGGTCTATTTTTTAAATAAGCCCAGACCAAAACGATGAGGCTGTACTGCAGTTTTTTCTGACTGAATTCAAGTATCAGCTGTCATAACTACTAAGGTGTGAAAACCTGGGCTTGAAACCAATTTCAAAAATATGGGTTTAATATAATATAATCGGATATGCAGTATTTAGCAGTTTTTATAACAGGTTTCATTCAGAACGTATCTGAGACAAGAGCGTTTCATTAACCTTTCTAAATTGGTTTAAGCCAAAGCCACGAATTGTACGTCACACGCAATGCTGATAACATTTTTAAAAATCATTTTTAAAAAACCTTTACCAGTTTATTGATTCAAAATCCCTATAATTTAGCTTCTTAAGGAAATCAGTATTTTTGAAGTTAAGGTGGGGAGCCAAACGTTTAAAAAACACTCCTTATGTTCTTACACTGATTTAGGTTTTACATTAAACGCTTTGGTGAAAATAGTTTTTTAATAATTTATCAAAAGCAGCCAGCAGGGCCTGCTTATAGACAGAACAGACAGCTTAAAATATTTTGCTGATATATTATTTTTAATTTTTCCGTCAATAGCAATAATAGATTTTTTGAACAATAACACTTTGTTAATCTATTTGCTGTCACTAATGGCCGATTCCCGAAACATAAATTAATTTTAACAAGCAATTTATCTATGTTTGACAGATCATTTGCTTGGAAAACTTATGTTAAATACTGATTAATTGCTTGTTAAAATTAATTTGCATGTCGGAAACTGCCCTTAAGTCTATTTTAAATAATTGTGTGTCATTTTAACCTCCATCGCAAGAACTAGGATTGTTATTTATTTAACCAGTGTATCTATGTGTCTATCAAAGCATCTAAGCCGGTGAACTGATTTAATATATTTTTTTTTAAATCAAAGTCTGGTTTGTCAAATGGCTCTTAGGTATGTTAGGTGGAAATAGGGGCTGCCGACCCCAGGATATTAAGGTTTTTAGTACTAGTTTAGTAAATCCAAATTTTGTTTATATGTTTAATTTTAGTAGCATGTACTATACCACTAGGAACCTGAAATTAGCAGCTAAAAGTAGCAACTATTTTAAGATCGTCAGGGGCGAAATTCTCCGCCCCAATTTTTCGCATTACATCCACCAGGGTGATCGGAATTGTTTAAAATTTAGCCTGGCTCTTCTGTAGGATGGCCTTGTGATATCCTGGTACAAATTATGACGGCTCAACAATTACAAAAAAATAGCAATGTATCAAAATTGAAAAATTAAAATCGGAGTTTATTTTACTTTAAAAGCTGCTAGCATGCTCAGAATCTTTCGAGTTTCGGACTGGCTCTTCCCTAGAATATCCTAGAGATATTCTGACCAAAATCACCGCGGAGCAACTATTGTAATTTTTTTTTCAATGTATGAAACTTGAAAAATTCAATTTTTCGGTGGTTCTTTTGCTTTTAAAGTCATCAGCATGCTCTGAGTACTTTGAAATTTGCTTCGGCCCTTCTCTTGAATGGCCTTAAAATATTCTGGCCTGAATCACGGCGGAGCAACCATTGTAGTTTTTTTTTTTCAAAGTATGAAACTTGAAAAATCAAATTTTTCGGTTTTTTTAATTTTACAGCCGCCAGCATGCTCGGAGTACTTTGAAATTCGGCCTGGCTCTTCTTCAGAACGTTCTTAAGATATTCTGGTCTGAATCACGGCGGAGCAACCATTCGGATACTCGGACGGATGTAAAAAAAAATTCAATGGTTGCTCAGCCATGATTCAGGGCCAGAATATCTTAAGGACGTTCTAAAGAAGAGCCAGGCCGAATTTCAAAGTACTCCGTGCATGCTGGCGACTGTAAAAGAAAAAAACTCAGAAAAATTGAATTTTTCAATTTTCATACTTTGAAAAAAAAAGCAATAGTTGCTCCACCATGATTCAGACTAGAATATCTTAAGGACGTTCTAGAAAAGAGCCAGAGTGAATTTCAATGTGCTCCGAGCATGCTGGCAGCTGTAAGAGCAAAAAAACCCTGAATACTTTAATTTTTTAAGTTTCATACATTGGAAAAAAAAAAGTTGCGATGGTTACTCCGCCGTGATTCGGGCCAGAATATCTTAAAGACGTTCTATAAAAGAGCCAGAGCTAATTTCAAAGTACTCCGAGCATGCTGGCGGCTGTAAAAGTAAAAAAAGACCGAAAACTTGAGTTTTTCAAGTTTCATACATTGAAAAAAAAATTTCAATAGTTGCTCCGCCGTGATTCTGACCAGAATATCTTAAGGACGTTCTAGAGAAGAGTCAGACCGAATTTCAAAGTACTCCGAGCATGCTAGCGGCTGTAAAAGAAAAAAACTCCGAAAAATTGAAATTTTCAACTTTCATACTTTAAAGAAAAAAACTACAATGGTTGCTCCGCCGTGATTCAGGCCAGAATATCTTAGGGACATTTTAGAGAAGAGCCGATGTGAATTTCTAAGTACTCAGAGCATGCTGGTGACTGTAAAAGCAAAAAACTCTGAAAAATTGAACTTTTCAAGTTTCATACATTGAAAAAAAAAAACAATGGTTGCTCCGCCGTGATTCAGGCCAGAATAACTTAAAGACGTTCTAAAGAAGAGCCAGGCCGAATTTCAAAGTACTCCGAGCATGCTGGCGGCTGTAAAAGCAAAAAAACTCCGAAAATTTTGATTTTTCAAGTTTCATATTTTGAAAAAAAAAACTACAATGGTTGCTCCGCCGTGATTCAGGCCAGAATATCTTAAAGTCATTCTAGAGAAGGGCCGAAGCGAATTTCAAAGTACTCAGAGCATGCTGACGACTTTAAAAGCAAAAGAACCACCGAAAAATTGAATTTTTCAAGTTTCATACATTGAAAAAAAAAAATTACAATGGTTGCTCCGCGGTGATTTTGATAAGAATATTTCTAGAACATACTAGGGAAGAGCCAGGCCGAAACTCGAAAGATTCTGTGCATGCTAGCAGCTTTTAAAGTAAAAAAACTCCGATTTTAATTTTTCAATTTTGATACATTGCTGTTTTTTTTGTAATTGTTGCCCCGCTATAATTTGTGCCAGGATATCTCAAGGCCATCTTACAGAAGAGCCAGACTGAATTTCAAAGAATTCTGCTTACCCTGGTAAATGTAATCTGAAAAATTGTGGCAGAGAATTTCGCCCCTGACGATCTTAAAATAGTTGCTACTTTTAGCTGCTAATTTCAGGTTCCTCTATACCACTCCTTAAATAAGTGTCATGATAGCTACTTGTGGAAAGATCTCAGTCAAATTTCATTGGATCAAACTTTAGTTACTATATTTTGTTTTACAAACGATGCACATGGAGAATGAAGGTGTCTGAAGATAGATAAATGTGTCGGAGTTATTGTCCTATATTTTCGCTAAAAATCATATTATGCAACATTATATTTTTAATGATTTTATTTGACTATCATGTTACTCATGATGAAATTATTCTATCAGCTAAGCAAACATAGTCATGGGTCTACATCAGGTCACAGCATAGTAGTATAAGAATGAAATTTCAAAAGCTAAACAAGGCAGCAAGGTCAGCAGGAAACTTGTTTAAGTTGTTTGACATTGTGATAACAGTGAGTGATATGGCAATGACTGATGAGGCTTCAAAGTACATAAGTTTAATTTAATAAATGAATGTAAAAATTTCAGAAATTATAATTGAATATAAATAGAATATAAAGAGTTCTTGGCCCAGATAATGCAGATATTTTATTATTCCTTTACCAATAAAGAAACAAAAAGATGCGTTTTTACAAAAATGTTGGTTCATTTCCAATAACCAATGATGTTATTAGAACATAAACAATTTTTTATCTCTGACCTTATATAAACTGTGAATAGGCATGAGTTGGATTGCATGTCGAATGGTGTGCAAATTATTTTAGGTTTCTTAATAAAATTGTTAATTAACATGCTCACCATCTATCTTGCAAGTGTTACATAATCTCCTTTGAATAACTGTGGTTACATCAACCCATCACTATGGAGATAGCTGATGTGTTGGTATTGGTATTGTAATATTATGAAAAATCTACCTACCTTTTACCTTTATAAATAAAAAGTTACCTTTATAAATAAAAAGTTGTATATTAAGTAGATATTATACTATTATATTTTTTATAGAAACAGCTATATTTACATTTGGAAAACAAAACACAATAATTTATAATAATAAAAATATAGTTGCTTTTAAAAATTTATTGTTAATCAAAAGTGTCTTGATTTTTATTATCTTTGTAATTAAAAATTTTACCTAAATACTTTTCATGAAATTGTTAAAATATTTAAAATTTTCAAATATAGGGTTATGGGAATTTTATAATTGGTTTTAACAAATTATGATATAATAAGTGATTATTATGCATGTGAAAAAGACACATTTAAAAATAATTGTTAGTTCTAATTAGCACAATTTGATTTGTATTTTTAGATTCCGCATAGCACTGTGTGAAGGTCAGGCGAATATCTTTTGAAAAGAAAATATAATCACGAAATTTGGGACCGATCCTATGTTTTATATTAACATGAAAATCGACGCGATAAAACTACTTGACTAAAATTTTAAATAGGTCTGCGCAGTACGCCACTGAAACTGATCAGGGTCACAATATTTAACATTTTGGCACCATCACAAACTCTTCAATGGCTTCATTATTTAGATTTTCATTATTTTATTTTACAAAAGACAACCCAACTATTCACGAAAACTTCAGTTTGTATTCCTTTCTCCGCGACGTAGAATTAAATAAATTATTACTTAAAAAAAGAATTAAACAAAAATATCTTACCCAACACGTTGATTAGTGCGTATAATTTAATAGGATTTTTTAATTCATAAAAGAACTAATGTTTCCATTCAAAATGTAAATAAAAATACCAAGTCGATCTTTTCAAAAATAAAAAGTAGGCAACAAATCACACACCCACAAACGGAACATTTAACGTCAAACTGACTTGTTGACTTCGATAAATTTTGACGTATTATATTTCTAGTGCCTTCATAATTTTTAAAGGCAAAAAAAAATGGATATACGGTTTTGATCGTAGATAGGTACCTATATTACATCGACGGGTCTTACGTATAATAGTGCAAGTGCAATAACACAACTTTACAAGTGCTACAAGGATCTTCTGGCACGTGGCCAAAATTAGAACTAACGCCGTCATATTATAAAGCGTCATTTTTGGCAGACAGCTGTAGTTGTGGTTCAATAAAATTTCAATTGCTTAAATTTCAATAAAGTTATCTTAAAACATGCCAAAATTGATAAAAAGCGGTGTTAGAGAGGTGCAGTGGTCTCGAACGTCATAGAGCGAGATCGGTAGAATTGCCAGCTAAAATCGGTATATTTGTACCCTAAATCGGTATTTGCCAAAAAAATACAATATTCAATAAAATTCGTTTATTTTTTAAAAATAAACTTACTATATAAGACTAATTTGTAACAATAATAATTATTTTTTATACCAATATTGTTGGCCATAGCCGCGGTCATCTTCGAATTAATTTCAAAATCGTAAAGAGTCGTTTTGAATGTAATAGACTAGTGATTGATTCAGTAGACAGCCTATTTCGCTGCTTTGTTTTTAAAAGATTAATATGTGAAAATATGCGTTCAACGTTAGCGGATGAATGGGGTAATGATAAAATATTAAAGATGAAATTAGACAACAATGGAAACATTTGAGTTTCATCGCCACGCTTTAGTAAACTTACTTCATCCCAAAATAGTTCTACATTATCAGGAAATGTTTTGATTTGTTTACAATTTCTTAAAATGCGCCACTCTGTATCAATTTCCTGGAAATCGTTGCTGTGAACAATATGAGACGATTAGTATCAAAGTTGGTTAAATCCGTTTTAGACAATTTTGTAAAATTCTTAAGTTTTTGTATTTATTGCATGGCAACATCTCAGGGTATTAAAAAATTGACAACTCAAATATATGAGGTTTTTAAACAAATATCAATATTAAAAAACTTGCATCCCATAGAAAAAAACCCACAAAATAACGATTTAAAGATTGGATTTGACCAAGTTTGATAGTGAAGTATGGATTTGACTTAGTTTGATTGTGATATGTATGGATTTGACGGTTTATGAATGTTGCTTCTCTGGATAAAGCCAATTTTGTAAATGACCTAAGTGGCAGTCATAGGTTCTAAACTTTGATTACAATATGCAAAGACGAAATAAAAAAAAAACACAAATGAAACTTTTAACAGAGTAGGTATTTATTTTTTGGTAAATAAGATACACATTATTTTTTAAAAATTAACTTCCTCCTTTCCCAATATTATTGGGAAAGGGCCTACTCACAGGAACTATCGAAGCAGTTTTGCCAATTTTAACATTTTTTGGATCAATTATGTCTAAACCTTTTATTGGGTTATTTTTCAATGGAAACCGCGTGGTTATTTGCTTACAAGCTTCAATATAAAAATCTAGGCATCTGCATTTAAACAAATTTACTTGATCTGAGTTTAGATTTTCTAAACTACTTAGTAGTGTACAGTGCAGCACCATAGTATACGTCATCAATATCCATAAAATTTCTGGGATTCTTAAAATCAACATTTTCGATTGGAGTGCTAGTTAAATATTCTCTTTTTAAAAATCAATCAAAAATAGTTTTTAATGTTCCAGTTATTTTTTCATATAAATTATGAATTTTCGGTTGTTCTGCTTGCATTTCTTTATTCAAATCGGTAAATAATGGTAATACAAAATCTAAAAATTTTAAAAATAATATCGTAGTAGTATCTTGGAGCTTCTGTAATATATGTTCTGCAGCTAAAAGATAATCATTGTTAGATATTTGGTCTATAAAAAGTAGTTTAAGAGCAGAGAGTTGTTCCAATATTCCCTTCACTGCTGCATGTACTGATAACCAGCGTGTTTGAGAGGGGTGAAGTATTTTATGTACTTTTAAGTCGCAAAACATTTGAAAGTTTTTAAACTCTGCCACTCTTTTTGGGCTAGAAGAAAAGTAGTTGTAAATGTCTCTTACAAGATCCTCTATAAAACGTGGCAATTTGGTACAAGCATATGACGCGCAAAGGTGAAACGAATGGCAGGCGCATTTAAATATAAAAATGTTAAGAATTTCATTTTGTAGCAATGTTACAACAGAATTATTACGTCCCATCATTATGTTTGCCTGGTAGATGCAAAACCTATTAGATTATCTTTATATGGAATGTTATTTACCTATAATATGATCAATAATGTCATGAGTTTTGGTTGAAGAGCATTTTATTTCTTTTGCTATTTTTGAATCAGGACAAACGGCTTGAATCAATGGTAGATTGTGTTCAGCAACAAACGAGGCTAACCTTATTTCACCTGAAATTAAAAATAAAGAATTAAAATTACGTAGGTATATCTAGTTTGTCTAGTAGCGATTAGGGTATAATTATATCCACTGCTTCTATAAACCGATATGTAGAAAACAAAATAATATAACAATGTAAATAGTAAATTAAATAACTAAAAAAATTACCTTGCTTAACCAGTATATCAGATTTTTGAGTTTTGGTCACAGTAAATGATGATATCTTCGGTTGTGATTTTATATTCTTTAATGATACTGAGTGTGCTTGTGAAGAACTATGTTTCTTTATAGCGTCTTGTCCTGATGTGATGTTGATATCTTTATTACAATTTTTACAATAAGCATAGCTTTCGCCTTTACGACTATCTTGCAGCCAACCTTGAAATTATTCTTCCCATCCTTTTCTATAATATTGTAGATATTTTTTTCTTCTTACACTCGCACTTGTGCTTGGCTCCTCGTCAGACGACATTTCAACTTAATTATCTGATTTTGTAGGGACTCTTTCTTTGTAGGGATATATATATATATATATATATATATATATATATATATATATATATATATATATATATATTCCCCAAAATATATGAACTACATTCTGCACTAGGTCCATACTATTGAGGGCTATACTGTGAAATCGTAGAATAATCGTTATATTTCAGTAGAACAGAACCCATATCGGTAGAAATACCGAAAAATCGGTAGGTTCGAGACCACTGGAGAGGTGGTACTTAAAGTAAAGGATTTTTTATGAAAGAAAAGCGATCTTATGCCCCGATTATTCCATTTGAAAGAGTAAATGAACTTGTCTCAGCTGCAACAGGTAAGTGATACCATACGATACCTTATTCGTGTACCCATTATTATCAAGAATACTAATTCATATTTTGTAGGCAGATGAAAGATATTGATTGATATAAATGATTTTTTCCCTTACATTATTAAAAGAAAATCTGATTTCAGTTACGTACACTTGCCAGAATTCGAAATGAAGGAAGATTGGCTGAAGCATCATCCAGTAAAATAGTTTCACCGGGGAAAAATAGAAAAACAAGGAAGGATAAAATTGTAATGAACAATTTTGATATAGGTGTTCTTAGGCGAAAGATACATGAATTTTATACTTCGAAAAAGAAATACCAACAGTGAATAAGTTGCTTTATCTACTTAAGAAAATATTGGATTCACAGGCAGTCGGGGATTCGCAGACAATATAATATAAAACAATTTGTTTTCGATTCAGAAATATTAAAAACAATACAAAGGTCCTGATGGAGGTGGCAGCGACATAACTGCTTGAATTCCTCATTATCCGCGGGTATGTGTAAATGTAGTTATATAATCTTAAATTATAATTTTAAAAAGTATTAACCAAAAAAATAGGGGATTTTGTTAGCTGGTAACCCTAATTTCATACCAACGCCCTCATGCAAATGTCATCCAAGTGCCAAAAGATCCTTGTAGCACTGTACAGAAGAGCGGATTAAACGTTCTATAGCTTGTAATTTTGACATAAATCTATAGAAGTATTTCAAATTTTGTACTTTTGTGTTTGGATATAACATGAAGAAGACTGCATTGTAAGGCGGCCCCTAGACGCAATATTACGTATTGTACAATATTATTGACCGTTTAGAGTTAATATTGAAGATTGCACAATGATTGAACGAAAGTTGGAGCGGGTTTAATTTTTATTGTGCAATATTTTTTTCTTGCACTGTGTAGGTTTAATATTGCACAATATTTTTCACTTCAGAGCTTGGAACGGTCGTGGTCGGTCAGTCGCGGTGTTTAATGTATGGTCGTGTCGTAAATTTAAGCAAAATGGCAACCAAGAAATTTTCGTCATTTCGCGGTAATTTTATTCATCTTGTTAATTTAATAGTTCATTACTAGAATGGACCAAAATTTCGACCACTGGCCGAAATTCGACACTCAGTCGAAATTGAACATGTGACCGAAATACGTCACTCCGTCGAATTTCGACATTCGATCGAAATTTAACTTTCGGCCGAAACTCAACATTCGGCCGAAATTCGACATTCAAGCCAATTCACTAATTAATCAATATAAGTGTTGATCGAAACAAAACCAATCAATAAAAGATGAAGAACGGGAGTTTTTACTTGAGTGTATAGAATTGTATAGATTTATTTTACAAAATTACCAGCATGGTTGCCGCCAAAACTTCGTCGTCAGACATGTTATTCGCACGAAAATATTGATCAGACTGGTTTGTCAATTTTATTGAGTGAATTTATTGAACGTCTGGAAACATTGAAAACATTGAATAGAAAATACTTTTATTGTACAATAATATTGAATACCCCTTGTATTCAATATTATTGTAGGTCTGTGGGGCACCTAAGATTATATTACTTTTTTATTTTATAAAAAAAATGACTTGCATTGATGTAGCTTGTTTTCTTTACCACGATAGAACAAGTAAACTGGTGCAAGTGACCACTTATATCAGTATATAGTGTACTTGTTTGTACACATAAGTCAGGAAAATTGAAGAAAATTACTTTGTTGACATGCAATATTTAATCTATTGGACTAATATAAACATATTAGCGATCGCCTGTAGCCGAAATTCGACCATAGACTAAATAATAAAATCCCTTTTAAATTTGACTTCTAACTTTAACCGCGTAAAGAAAATAGTTTAGTATAAATGTTTGTATAATATCATGTATGAACTTTTAAACTAACGCGTTCTACTATCATTTTTAAAAATATATAAACGGGTCAATAACGCGTACATATATAGAACTTACTTGTAAAGCTCGACGTTTTGGCCAAGTTACATTGACCGTGGTCACGAGCAGACTGGAGCAGCGAGTTTCCTCCGTCGTTCACGTCGGGATCGATTTTCATCTACCCCCTTCTGGTCTTGTTTTTTCGAATTTAGCCTACACACAACACTAACCGTATCTTGGACTTTATTTGTTTGCAGGTGCAAAGGCTTTATTCTGCTGATCACTGGATTCCAAGCAGGAGACAACTTAAATCCGTCTTCCCTGTTGAAAATTTTATATTTTCTAATTTCAATAGCTTCCCGTACCATACGGGGAACATAGTGTCGCTCAGTAGAGGGAACCTGAGGTCGGTGGAATTCAATCCAGTGATCAGTGCTGGAATCCAAAATATGTTCAGCTATAGCCGACTTATTAATCTGCCTGTTTTTTACAGCCGTGATATGCTCTTTGAGTCTATCTGCGATAGTACGTTTAGTTTGACTTATATAAGCACTACCACAGCTGCAGTCCACTTTATATACCCCTGGCGTCTGGAAGGGTATGATATCCTTAGGCGTGCCCACATGCCCGACTACCTTTAAGCTTGGCGTATAGATAGTAGGCATGGAATATTTTTTCAGTAGCGTTCCAATCTTATCGATAATCCCTTTAATATATGTCATGAATGCCAGCTACCTTTTGACTATAGGTTAATAAGGTGTCATGGTACGAAAAAGCAAGGCAGTTCAAATTCTGTCCTGCTTTAAGAGCTCGTAGTTACCCACCTGATGATGCGTTAAAACGCGAAACCGGTTGGTTTTAATAAATAAAAAGTTAAGTAAAACAGTACAAGTGCTAATACGATATAAATATAAGTCCTAGTCCAAAGCCTGACGACGCGGGCCTTTGATGCGAATATAATGTTTAGGTGAAAATACGCTGAGTTTTTTTAGGTAAGATAATTATAAATAAAGTCCATACATTAAAAGATGTAATTCTCATAAAAATACTTTTCTAACAATATTACTAGATAGCATAACTTTGCGAGCCCTTACAAAGCTCTGCTTTTTGCTAGTAAGGAAATAGAAGTCGTAAAGGCATATTATGACCTTGTCGCCGCGCATATGACTCGTACACCACAAGTGCAGCAAAACACTATTGGTCCGACACATTATTGGTCGGAGCTGCATTGACGTGTATAATGTGGTAATATTATACACGTCAATGGAGCTGCATTGACGTGTATTAATATTATACACGTCAATGTCGGAGCTGCCACGTCTCAGGAGATTTTGAGTTTTTATAAAATATTACTTAACGCCATGGCTTTAAAGTTTAATTTTAGTTGCATTAATGTAAGTGACATGTGTAGGCGTAATTGTGTATTTATCGGTTGTCTAGATGTGTTGGTAGCTGCGACCCAGCGACACGCATCCCAGTATTAAAAGATATTAGATAACATTTCTATTGGCTAATTATTTAGATTTCTGTAGTTATTTCATATCTAGTAGTAGATTCCTTCATCTGAAATTCAAGCCCATAGTCATGAAATCTAGAAACCAAAAGGTCCAACTTCCTGGATTAGTGTTCATCAAAAAAGAATCAAATAGTGGTCGCGCCCGCCACTTCGTTCGCGCAGACTTCGTTTACTCTGCACAGCTCCTCCTCCGTAGGTGATAGCGTGATAATATGTAGCCTATATGTTGACCCGACCTGTTAGTAATATTCATGCAAAATTTGAAGTAAATCCATGCAGTACTTTTTGAGTTTACCCCGGACATACATTGACTTTCCTACGATTTTATTATATGTATAGATGCTCAGAACACTTCACTCCGTCAACAACAGCTAATTCCATATCGTAGTTTATGCTAGGGTAACAGAGGCATTGTTAGCGGAGGTGGAGGCGGATGTGGAGGTGAAGAGATTCGCCTCCGCGGATGCGGAGGTTAACGGAGGCGGAGGCGGAGGTGAAATTTGCAGTAGAAAAATAAAGATTTATGGTTTATTTAAATCAAAAATATTTATTTGAAATGGGTACATCATATTGATCATGCTCTAAATCACTTGTAGGGACACAGTAATGTTGTAAGGTGTGAAGTTAGTTAGCGTACAGCCAGGCAGTCAGTCGCAACCAGTCGTTTGTAGCACCGAACCGTAGACGCACGTAGGGTGACGTATATACCTACTGTGCAGTAATTTCTTTTATTTCCATATCATCTCAGGCAATAACTCTGAACATTAATTATATAAGTAGTGATATCCCCGGAGTCGGATATCACCTACACACTTAAAACAATCACGGCTCAAACACCAAACAAATACATGGTACCGAACGATTCGACAAGTTGATTCCTGTCATTCATGCAGAATCAACTTGTCGAATCGTCCCCACCATCGCAAAGCGCCTTACCTACTCATGTGGTACTAGAAATTAAATATAACTTTATTAGTGTACAATAATTTTGTTAAAAGTACAATCATTTTACGGCTCTGGCGCAATAATAATTTATCGTGAATCTGCTAACACTGTTGACAAGCACAATATTAACCATTTCACTCGCAAATACGCAGCCGTGAAACCGCATCGCCTAGCGTCGCTCTTTGCGCGTTGTATGTTAGCGTAAATAGACCTCCGTTAAAACCCCGCATAAATTTGGCGGAGGCGGATGCGGAAGCAGAGGTTCGATTCTTTGCGGAAGTTCCGCAGTAACGGAGGCGGAGGCGGGGTTCCGTTACAACCCTAGTTTATACTACGTTAGCGTCATTCTGAAACTATTTGATACTAGCTGTGCCCGTGACTTCGTCCGCGTGGAAACATTTTTAAAATAAAAATCGCAGGGTTAAACCCGCGTTCTAGTAGTACTTCCGGGATAAAATCTGTCCTATATCTTTTCTCGGGTTTGAAGCTATCTTTGTACAAATTTTCATCCAAATCGGTTCAGTGGTTTAGGCCTGAAGGACAGACAGACAGTTATTTTCGCATTTATAATATTAGTATGGATTTGAACTTTTACAACCTTTTTCCTATATAAGCTGATCGTCCTTACCTCCATGAGAATATTGTTTCTTTATGTATAGCATTTTCATAAAATAATAGATTTGTTGTTATATTTATTGAAAGTTTTAATATAATAATAATAATAGTTACAATAACAATATTACATTTTATTTATCTTGATGTTTGTAATAATAGTCTCCCTCGTCGTCGTACCAGTCAATCAGCTTTTTGTTACACCACATAAAGGTACCTTTTAAATTAGGTGACGCATCGAGAATCAAATAAAGCACAGTTTCAGCCGCCTGATCAGGGTCTAACTCTCCTCCTCCTGCTGCCATATCTGTTTTCACGTGCCCTGGGTAAACAGCATTAACTGAAATATTTTTGTATTTATTCTGTTGTACCATTGTTAAAGCTGTCAAGGCAATTTTGGATACTCTGTGCTCAGCATGTTTGCCGTTGTCAGCGAAGTCATTTTTATTGAACGTTCCATTTTTCACACTTTCCAAATAATTATTTACGAACGCATTGATATCTTCCGTGCGTAAGTCTTTTTGTTTCAGTTTATTGAGCCACTCTTTATTTTTAATATTCGAAAGATGACCACACGCGCTTGACACGTTTACAACTCTAGCGCCATCTCTTAACAGTGGAAATAAAATATGTTCAATGTCTAACAAGCTTCGGAAATTTATGTCAATGTTACGTTTTGCAGCTTCGTAAGATGGATAAACTTCATTGTATTCTAAAATTGCAGCGTTATTCACTAGAACATCGAGTCCGCCGTGCTTTTCTTTAATAAATTTAGCAAATTTTTCAATGCTTTCCCTATCACTCACATCAAGTTGATGAAATTCAGGTTTGTATCCAAGTGCTTTTAATTTTTTCACTGCTTCCAATCCAAGAGTTTCATTTCTAGCTGTCAAATATACGATTCCCTGAAATCTAGCGCACAATCCTTTGACAATAGAATACCCTAAGCCTTTATTAGCGCCAGTAACAACAGCAACTTTTTCCACCATGTTTAACGTCCACCTGTCAGTTACGTCGCGATTCGATTGATCATTACCTATTCATTCTTATGTAAACATACATGTGCGTTGTCGATAGGGCTGTTACTCAATATAACACACACATGTTACAACATGCTTTAATAACACTATTTAAAAACAGTAATAATTAATTTAATATACTTATGTCATTAGGTACGAGTAAGTACATACTTTGATACTTAGGTACCTTAACATATTAGAAAGAAGTTCCTTACCGCACAGTACGCACTTGGCGAATTGGGGCTAGATGAAAAAATGGGCCTTTGTACTGTGTGATAGTGTACATGCATAAGCATCGAAACTTCTTTAAGACATATCATTTTTCTGCTATTTCTACTTAACTATAAACGTCATGATGCATGACGGTGAAGCGTAACAGAAAAGTGTGACTATTTTAATATTGCCCTAAAGTTTCTCCCATTCGTTCATAAAGAAGTTTAATTTAAAAAAATGTAAGAATTTTCTGCCTTGAGTTTCCGTCACAAGTCTTTTTTTAGTACAGAGGATTTTAAGAAACTACTACCTAGGTACTCGAAACAAAATTTTGAAGGTTAATTAAATAGTCGTTAAAAAGGTTTATCTGTTTGAGAGAGGGAGGCGAGAGAGGTAGAAAGGGAAAGGAGAGATGTGTGTGGGGGAGGGAAAAAAGAAAAAGATAGAGGAGGGAGAGAGAAAGAAAGCGGACAGTGAGAGAGGGAAGTAGGGAGAGGGGAAGGGAAGGTAGAGAGGAGGGAGAAATATTGGGTAATAGGAAGGATAATGAGGAAAGAGGAGAAAGGGAGAAAAATCGGAAGAAGATGAAAGGGAAAAAGGCGGAAGGAGAATGAAATAGCGTGGAAAAGGAGAGAAAGGGGATGAAAAGGCGAAAGTGGGGGAAGCAGGGGGAGAGGACAGAAAAGTGGAATGGGAAAAAGAGACAAAGCGGAGAAAAGATTCCCCCCTTACCTCCGCTTTCTTTCTATCTCTTATAGGATTAAGGGTCTTAAAGGTTTTCCCCTTTCCTCCGCTTTCTCTATACCCCTATAACGGAGGTGGCGTAAGGGGGGAACAAGGGAGAAAAAGTGAAGAGGATAGATAGATGGGAATAGAGAAAGAGAGGGGGTGATAATGGTAAGTAGGGAGAGGGGGAAAAAAATAAAAAATGGAGAAAATAAAAACTTCCATCCAACCGAGTATTCCATGACATTTACGTATTTTTTTATTAAATTGCGTGATCAATGACGCGGTCTGTTAACAAGAAGAATAGGCTCTCTTGTCATTGATCTTGAAGAAAACACTAAAAGTTTCCATGGTATAGTAAAAAATTTGTAGCGATATCCGTCATTCCACTTTGCACCTTAGAATTTACTGGCACTAAATTGTCTTTTGACTTTAATGTCATATTTATTGCTAAATTCTGGATTAAACTTCTTTCATGGTATGACAGCATAAGTCTTACCTATATTGTTTTATATTTGCGTTTTTGGCGTGTTTTTTTCTTGGTTTCGGTTCAGTTGGAAGGCGCCACTCTGAAGTTTGTCGGCTAGTTTGTATGTCCACGTCTAGTCATCAGTAGCAATCTGTTTCATGAATGTTGGGTCGGAATGGTAGAGGACTCTTATGCTATTGAGTTTTTGGAGAAAATTCAGGTCTTTTGAGACTAGCTGAGTGATAACATATTTCATACCTAAATGATGATATAAATGGTACAGATCGGCTCGTGAGATCCAGAAAGTTGAATGGCTATCTCTCTTAGACTTGAATAACAAACAATTTCTTCACTTTCTCGATGTTAATTTCAATTGATGACGTTGATGGCCTGCTAGAGCGAGGCAAATCTTCCATCATATCTCGACCGTTTTTGAACGATGTGTACCACTCATGAGCACGTGTTTTTGATTAAGCCGATTCACCGTAAGTCTTCTGTGACACTCCATTGGCGATGCAAAATTTAAGACAAACTTTTTGTTCGATTTTTTTGTCCATTATGAAATTCGCTATATTCACTAGATATCATCTAACTAAAAACAGACCGTATTTAATCTCAATGATTCAACTCAAACTCCGCGCCAAAATGGAAAATAGTTGTGCAAATCTAACAAAAAAAACTGTAAAACAGTTAACCCTGCAAGTATTTTAAGCTCAAAAAAGCAAAAACTATACATAAGCATAGATTTTTTTTGAGCCAAGAGTCTGAAAATCCTTAATTTTGTAAAAAGGATAGTATTTTAATAGCTATTATAATGTCGTTCATCGCGATTTTGATCTTTTAAATGGCATTCAACACAATTTTTGCTCTTTAAAATTTTTAATTACCTGCAATATGTTACCTGTAATAGGTTGAAAAATGTCGAAGTAAAAGAAGTAATTAAAAAGCATTTTTTTTTAAATTTTCACTATTAAAAATCCCAAATGAATTAATCGATTTTGGTCCGACTGACAATATTTGATGCAGTTTTTTAATCAAAAGAGCTAATTAGATTTTGAAATCAATCAGTATATTAGCCTAAAAGTTACTTAAAAAATTAAGTAAGTTTGTTGTAAATAATATAATTTTAATATTTGAAGAGCTATAACTTTTTAAAACATGATTTGATTATGATTTTTGAAACGGCATTCGACGTAGTTTTGTAAAAAATAATTAAATATTACAGAAGGTCAAAAAATTGTTAGTCAAAAAGTCTCGAAGTTAGACCTTAAAAACAAAAAAAAAAAATATCGACACGCGGGATTTGAACCTGCGACCATTTCCCTAAAGCCGGGAAATGGTCGCAGCTTCAAATTCCGCGTGTCGATATTTTTCTTTGTTGTTTTTAAGGTTTTTCCAGTTTCCCAAGCACGGGGTGAGTGTTGTACCACAAAAATAATCTCGAAGTTATGTCGAAAAAGCACTTTTTTCAAAATGTTTTATCAACGATAACTCCGGAAAGAATAAGATGCAATTTGTGGTATTGAACACAGTTTTATAACGAAAGGAGCCATTTTTTTACTCAATCAATACATTAATTTTGAAGTTAAGTATTTAAAAAAACGTTGTTTCGCTGTTTTTTTTTTAATTTTCACAAAGTCTCCTTGACCGAATTCATTCAGCTTTGCAGGAATTTTAAGTTTGCCGGAACCCAAATGAACGCCAACGCGTTTCGATTGGTCAATATGTTCAAAAGTTATGAGATGTTTTCATACATACATACACACACACACATACAGAGAGAGAGAGAGAGAGAGAGAGAAATAGTCGGAAAAGATCAAAAAGAAGTTGACGCGTCAAAATAACTTGAAAAGTTTTATTGAATAAAGTGCTTTTGATTTCTGGTTGAGCAAGGCAGACTGAATAAATTATATTTTTGTGTGTAGCAGTTATTTAATTTATTATTAAGGTTAAGTTCTTTTTATACTAAATGATTCGGTAATATTTTATCTATTTTATATATGTTTTTACATTTTTTGCAATTATTTAAATAAGTAAAAAATTAATGACCAACATTTCCACCACATTGCATTTTTTAATTTACAAAGAGATTAAAATTATTCGATTTGTTGATTGAAACCAGTTCCTCATTTATTTATTAAACTAGCTGAGCCCGCGACTTCGTCCGCGTGGAAAAATTTAAAAAAAATAGCCTTAGTTACTCGGTATCACATCAGCTAT
The DNA here is from genome assembly GCA_036924255.1 of Apodemia mormo. Taxonomy (NCBI): domain Eukaryota; kingdom Metazoa; phylum Arthropoda; class Insecta; order Lepidoptera; family Riodinidae; genus Apodemia; species Apodemia mormo. Next base: position 24,764,080 of record JAUPFN010000025.1, on the reverse strand, counting down.
CTTCCAGTGAAAGTCCCGTCAAAATCGGTCCAGTCGTTCCAGAGCCGGAAGAAACAGACAGACAGACAGACAGAAAAAAATTGTAAAAAATGTTATTTTGGTAATCGTACCGTGTATACATAGATCCATATGCATTTAGTAAAAAGCGGTTATTTTAATATTACAAACAGACACCCCAATTTTATTTATTTATATAGATGGCGTCAACGCTTGCATTTCTCGCAGATAAAATTGCCCTTACACACATCAATTGATTTTTTTTTGGTAAATCTATCATATCCGAATTCCGGGTACACTTTAAATATCAAGTCTTTAATGTTGGTTACGATTTCACGAAGGTTTACCTATGTAAATTTTTTTTGTAGCCTAATTCAGGAACTTTCCCTAAGTAACACTAACCAATCAATATGATCTTATTTGGAAAATTGTGCTTCCTCTACCTAAATGACTGCTCATGTTGGTATACCTACAGCTTCAAGAATTAAACAGTTTTCCACAATGGGGAAGATTTAAAGGAAGATTTAATAATATCGTAACTACAAATCCTTATTAAGTAGCTATACAAATACAGTACTTACACCTACTTACTAACGAATTAGACACATATCAGGCCAAAGCGAACGATCATGTATCCCTCAACAACACCGTAAAATAGACAAAATAGATAAGAGTATTCAACTACTACAAAGTAAAGGGATTTTTTTCAAAGAAGGAAAATCCAACGTTCCGTATCAAAGAAGTCTATTACGAAAGGAGCCGGTCACACGTTTACTTCGCGCGGGCCGCAGAGGTTAAAGGTATATGATTCCACTCATGTACCTTAAAAAAGCCGGCTAATTGCGAGTCGAACTCGCGCATTAAGGGTTCCGTACCATAATCTATAAAAAAACGGCAAACAATCACGTTTGTTGAATGGGAGCCTTCTTAATATTTATTTTATTTTAATTATTTATTTTTAAAGTGAATTTATGCAAATGCAAAAGTGAGTTTATGCAAAAAAACACGTTTGTTGTATGGTGGTCAACCTTAAATATTTATTTTATTCTTTTTTTTAGTTTTAGTTATTATAGCGGCAACATAAACACCTACATCATCTGTGAAAATTTCAACTATCATGGTTCATGAGATACAGCCTGGTGACGGACAGATAGATAGACGTACAAACGCACGGACGGACAGTGGTGTCTTAGTAATGGGGTCCCGTTTTAAACTTTGAGTATGGAACCTTAAAAAGTATTGTAAAGCCAACGCTCTCACAGTTCGGCTCTTCTCGGCAATGTTCGGTTCTCGTTCGGCGGTCAGAGTAGCGCAGCGCATCTAGCACAGCCTTTCGATAAACACCTAGGTAATAAAAAGTATCTTCACACCCATATCCCCGAAGGCGTAGGCAGAGGTACATGTGCTCCCACGAATAGCCGAAGATACTTGGTCCCACAAATGTGATAGGTGGCAAGCCTATCGCCAACCGGGCACTTTCCAATCCCGGGCAACTTTGTGTTTCTCAGAAAACCGAAAAAAACACTTTTTTTTTGTGCCCGACCCGGGAATCGAACCCGGGACCTCATGTGGTCAACGCCAACGCTGGACCGCTAGACCACAGAGGCGATACCTAGGTACTATTGTTGAGTTATTTTCTTTTTACATTTTTTTTTTAAACTATGCATCCAAATAACATGGTATAAGAGCCAAAGTTTGTCTTCCTAAGATCTTCGTGTTGATGAAGTACTTTTCGTTAGTAAGGATTAATATGCCTGCGTATAATAATCCTACTGCTCAAAATTCACCCTATTAAAAATTATAGAAAATTTTCTATAATTTTTCGACTCAAAATTCCTTATTGTGTTGTTATAAGAGATAGATATATTGTGTCGCGGACTTTTTTGTGCATCTACTAAAAACCAATATATTTGTAGTACATTGTACTTACGTGTACTTAAGCATCACGCCAGCCAGCACACGCGGGTACAGCCGTTCGATACCGCTTTTTCTTCCGACTTAGTTCATAATAAACATAAGTCTAAACTCAACGATTTAATTACATCTGTATGTGTTTAATACGTTAGCGCGATGTATTTTCGTGCAGCGACACCTAGTTAATGTGCACTACGTTACGCTTTCTTTCGATTAATTTTATTTCCCGTGGGAACAAAATATTTTCCCGCGATAAAAAGTAGCCTATGTCCTTTCTCGACGTCTAATCTATGTTTATGCCAAATTTCATCAAAATCGGTTCAGTGGTTTAAGCGTGAAAGCGTAACAGACAGACAGACAGACAGACAGACAGACAGACAGACAGAGTTACTTTCGCATTTATAATATTAGTATGGATAGTATGGATTAGTATGGATTAAATGTGGAACCTTGTGTCAGTCCTTTTTTAAGAAAAGACCAAATGCCATTTTGCCAGGCAGGTCGTAAGAGGCGATTGCTTGGCTATTACATGTCTATTACCTTTTTGACTACACGGTGGTAGAGTTCCGCAACATCTCGCCCTAGTATTTGGTACCACCGTCTTACTTATTCCTGCCGCAATAGCGTCAATGCTGTCGCTGTTGCATCCGGTTTGGAGCATAAGATAGTCGGTAGGCTTATGCATGTGGCATTGCCATCCCGCCACACGGATAGCAACGCAACATTAACATCATTGGTATCTACAGGCGATATTTTCTCTTTCCACCAGGACAGCTGTCTGCTTGTTTACAATCTCTTAACAAAAAAAATTAATTATTTATGATAAACAAATCATATAATCGAATAAACGAATAACGCATATTTAGTCATTCCATGGCGATTTGATACTGCCATTATAGTAACAATTGCCAGCCCTAGCATGACACTATCATGTCAATGTCAAATACCTCATCTGTTTATTTAACCGTAGTTTGAGATAATAGTTACGAAGTACGATACCGTATCTATCTGTGGTAACAAATATTTTTTTGTTTTTTAATACAAACTTTTATCCCCTATTTTAGATTTTTAGTGATTGATTTTAAAAAACAAGTTTTCAATGTTTGACCCTAATCTTCAATTACTATCTTCAAGCCAAATTTCATAAAATCGGTGCAGCCATGTAAGCGTAACAGACAGACAGACAGATTTTCGCATTTATTAGTATTAGTGTGGATAGATAGTATACATACAAATGCTTTTTTTTAATAAGATTTTTTACCACTCTTGTCAGCGCGATTAATACCGGATTCCTATAATAAACGATCCGCCATTGTACTTTGTAGTACTATAGTAGCCTTAACAAACAATTTCATTTATAACGAGGTGTCTCCCGAGGTTGCAGGACCATTCTATGATAATGTGACATTTACAGAAATAATTGGATTGCTTCGGAACGCGCAGTAAATACGCAATCTCGTTCGGTCCGTAAAAAATTAATGTGTGTGTTTTCCCACTATTTTCATTAGAAAATAGCTGGGAAAAACCCTAGTGAGGGGAACGCCTCGCCCGCGAATTCTCGGCGGCTGCCCGCCAGCTGCCGCAAACGGACGCGAGTGCTTACCGACCTATCGTGCTCTCCGACTTAACGTCGGTAGGTCGAAAAATTACCCACAAAAATAAAAAAAATGATGTGGTGTCGCGGGACACCAGGTAGGAACGAACTTCCTTCGGCTAAACGGCACTACTCGCTTGTGTACGCGACTGTCGCGCCTGCGCACGTCTCATTTAACGCTTTTATTCCACGCATTTTTCTTAAGGTTTTACTATCACATTTTTTTCAGTTCGGTCGCGCAGCAAAATCCCTATCCCCTCCAAGCCTGCCGTAAGGAACTTCGTTCCAAAATGTATGAGGAAAATCCCAAACCAGGACCATCTAAAGGTCACCGGAAAACCAGCCCAGATGGCTCTTCGCGACGCTCGAGGTCGCTTACATGTCCCGATTCTGACATTAGTGAAATGTCAGAATGGGAACAGGTACCAATACGCAAAACACGTATTCCCACGCCTAGCACGTCTCCTAAGAAAACCTCACCGTCTAAAAAGGATTTTTTGAAGGATACGTGCAGACGACCGAAATCTGACGGTACTTCTACCACTACCAGCTCGACATCCTACAGCTATACACCAAAGGCGGCACCACCTGGACACATGAAGGCGGCACAGGTGATACAACCGAAGGCGGTCTTAGCTGAGACATCTAAGTCACAAAGTTTTGATGACCCAAAGGCGGCATTACTTTGGACTCCAAAGGCGGTCCAAACTGAAACATTGTCGCAACCGATTTCAATTACCTCAGTGACTCCACAATTACCACGCGATCTCCGTTTATACCGCCGACCGTTCGTACGCCGTGCCAATCGCGACCGGACCGATTCCGGAACGCGAGAATCGCCGTCGTGCGACTCATCTGCGCGACGCGATTCATCCGCGCAACGCGAATCGCAACCGCACCGCGATGACACGGTTACCGAGCGCCGCGACACTGTGATCACCCGCGATAACGCGCCAATATCCTCGTCACAGGATATATCAAAACAGCCGACCCCAACTAGATCTCCGAAAAGTATCTTTGAGGAAAATTATATAATCATGGCCCGTATTGCAGAGTCGAATTTAATAGACAAAGAGCTAATACAAGCAATGGCCGCACATTTAAATGACCGTAGCGCAGCACTTCAAGCTACAGGTGCTGACAATATTCCCACCACTGCCGAAGACGCAGCAGCAATAAAACTAGCTGCAACAACGCCACTTCCTCTCCCCCCGTACGCTACCCCGCAGCGTAGGAAGCGAGAGGACGATAACCTTATGGTAGATGAAGACCCTAAACGCCAATGCGTCCCAGCGGAGCCGTCACCATCCAGAAGTTTTGCAGCAGTTGCAGCAGATAATGCAGCAACAGCCTCCTCGGCCAATAACCAACCGCAAACACAACCGAACGCTAGTACACAGGTAACTAAACATAAATATCCTCCGCTAGTGGTAGAGGCCTTACCAAATTGGGCCCACCACTTCCGTATGCTCAAAGAACAACTGGGCCACTCCCCGAACTCCAGACCATTTGGCAGAGGGGTGAGATTCACCTCAAAAGATGAGACGGAGTATAGGATCATCCAACGTTATTTAACAGAGCTGGGAAGAACCGAGCGCATATCCTGGTTTTGCTACTCGCTCTCCAGCGAGAGAAGCATAAAGGTAGCGATTAGGGGACTCCCAGCAGATACAAATCCTGAAGAAATCAAGGAAGACTTGATGGCATATGGCCACGAGGCAGAATACATCAGACCCATCAGGGCGCGTGCGGGGCGCCCGGGCTATATATTTATGGCAATATTAAAAAGAAAAGAGAACACCTTACCTGACATATACAATATTGACGAGCTCTTGTACATGTCAGGGGTTAAAATTGAAGCGTGGAGGGGGAAGAAAGGCCCGGCGCAGTGCCACCGGTGCCAACAATTCCGCCACTCTTCCCATAATTGCCACCGCCCACAAAAATGTGTGCGGTGCGGCGAAGAACACCTAGCCAAAGATTGCCCACGCCCTAGGGAAGAGCCACCTACCTGTGCGAATTGTAGTGGCCCCCATACTGCAAATAGCACTACCTGCCCCATTTTTCAACGGGAGGCAAGAAAAAAAGGGCTGGCACGGTGGCACTAACCAGACCAATATCAACATCCAGAAAACCACAGCCAACAGCGGAAAACCCTCAAGTGAGAGTATCAGTGGCGCCGGCGGAAGTCTCGACCCTCACTGCGCCGGCAAATGACCCCATACCTCGTTCCAAAGAGGCAACGAACGAGAGGAAGAAAAAGAAGAAGCCCAGCAAAAAGAAGACCAGGCCACAAGAAAGCGGTGCCGAAACAGAAGTGGAAGACCAGCCGGTCACGCAGCCGGCAAGAGTGACAGTGACCCCAACTCCCTCTAAAAGGGACGTATCAACGAGAAGAACGATGCCCTCCGTGTCCCCGGACGAAGGGAAGCTTGTGGTGCTTGAAAAAGCACTACAAGTTTTCCAAGATGTGCTGGGGACCGCCCCCAGCAAGAGAGGGCTCAGACCCAGTTTCGGCCGTCCTCAGGGGTATGACGGACCTATTGGCACTATATGGATCATAGGACCCTGAGGACATTATTCTGGAATGTCTGCAGTCTTAAGGAAAAGACTGTACTCCTTCGTCAGCTTCTTAAAGAGCAAGACATTGATATCGCTCTGATTAATGAAACAATGTTAGGTCCGAGGGACAAATTACATATAGCAAACTATATTTGCTACAGACAGGATGAGCACACTGGGCGTATGGCATACCGGGGACTGGTGATACTAGTACATTGGAGAGTCGTACACCAACCGCTGCCTCGTAAACACCTTACCGCAATGCAGGCGCTGGGTGTGGAAATTTTGATTATCGGCAACGCAATGCGAATATTCAGCATTTACAGACCACCACAGCAAAAGGTGTCCCCATCAGAAATAATGGAGATATTCGATTCGCCACTCCCAACCATTGCAGCCGGCGATTGGAATTGCAAACACCTAGCGTGGCATTCCACCATCACCACAATTGCAGGCAGACGACTCTTCGATGCTGCAGAACAAAATTAACTTACAATCTGTAGTCCAGAAGCACCAACCCACTTCCCATTCAATGATGCTCATGCCCCGGATGTTTTAGATTTCGCCATACACAATGGCATTCAACAACAAATAATACTAGAAGCCATACCCGAGGATATGGGAATCGATCATCTTCCAATCCTGTTAACCACAGAAGATATTCCAGCCAGGCTAACTCCACCACCTCCTCGCCAACTCATTGACTGGCACAGATTCACCTCCATCCTTGAAACAAGTAACATTAGCCAACCAGTCTCCACACCGACAGAGGTGAACCAACTAGCAGAAATACTGACTTGGAATATCCAAGAAGCCCTTACGAAAGCCGCTAAAAACAGAACAACTACACGTATCCCCTCGGACCTTCCCATTAGTATCAGTAATAAAATCAGAGAAAAAAGGAGCATCAGACGTTTATGGCAAACTAAAAGATGCCCAGCCTTGAAAACTAAATTAAACAGGCTCACAGAAGAAGTTAAAACTGACCTCCAACGTCACGCCTACGAAAGCTGGGAAAATCGTATCTTAGAAGCAGAGGAAGACTGGTCTTTGCTTCACCGTTTGTGCCGCCGGCTCACAAGGAAACCAGAACCAGTTCGGCCACTCCGTCATGCAGACGGTACACCTAGATATCGAGCGGAGGACCGTGCTGAAATTTTCGCTGATTACCTGGAGGAACAGTTCAGCCCGAACCCGATTGCAGATCTAGCTCTCAATACGCAGATAGAAGAGTTTCTCAAAGACTACCTGGCTTCAACACCAACGGCAACCGACGATCCCATTATCATCACACCAAACATGGTTCGCAGCCAAATCCAAAAGACCAAACCACGCAAGGCCCCGGGCGCGGATGCCATTACGAATAAAGCTTTATTACATCTTCCTTTCCGCACCTTAGCAGCAATTGCAAGACTCTACAATGGCATTCTGCGTACCGGGGAATTTCCTGAAGTCTGGAAGACCGGACGGGTAATCATGTTACCCAAGCAGGGTAAAAATACAACACTACCTAGCAGCTACAGACCTATTACCCTGCTCCCCACGATATCCAAGGTTTTTGAGAAGCTCATTCTAAACCACATCGATCGCCATTTTAGCCCACGTCCCGAACAATTCGGTTTCAGGGCTGAACACAGCACGTTTCTTCACCTAACAAGGGTCCTGCACATCCTGACAGAAGCTCGGAATAAAAAAGAACAAGCCGCCGCGGTTCTGCTAGACATGGAGAAGGCCTTTGACCGTATCTGGCACAACGGCCTAATCTTCAAATTAGCGAAGACACAAGTTCCGCGTCGAATAGTCAAAATCATCCACTCTTTTCTGGTAGACCGGAAATTCCAAGTGGCAGTGGAGAATACCCTATCAACTTTGCGGACGATCACGGCTGGACTACCACAAGGCAGCTGCCTCTCACCGTCGCTGTACTCTGTCTATACGAACGACATACCGGTGGGAGACGGCTGCTCACTAGCATTGTATGCTGACGACGCAGCATATATTGCCAAGTCCATGTCTGCAACCCACGCTGTGAAGAAGATCCAAAAAAGTCTAGATCTACTCCCCGACTGGCTGTTTAAGTGGCGCCTGACAGCTAACGCAGGGAAGACGCAGGCGTTACGTCCGAAGAAACACAGCAAAATACCAGACTTGACCCTGAACGGCCAAACCATTCAATGTACCTCAACAGTCAAATACCTTGGGGTGACAATTGACACCGGACTCACCATGGGTCCCCACGTAAAAGATATTGTCAATAGAACTCGTATGGCGATGGCAGCTGTACGGCCGATCATTTCATCCTCACTCCCTATCAAGATCAAACTGGGGGTGTTCAAAACGTATATCAGGTCAAGACTCACCTACGCAGCTATTAGCTGGTATAATTTGAAATCTCCAACATCCCGCAAAGTCCTACAGCAGCAGCAGAACCTAGCGCTGCGTAGGATAGTGAACGCTCCCAGATTTGTCCAGAACGCAGCTATCCAACGGGATCTGAAGATAGAAGACCTCGAAGAGTTCATCGGTGACTTGCAAGAAGGGTGTACGATCGCGCCGACTCGTCGTCCCATCCCCACATCCAGAACATAGCTCCCTATCATTCGCGTCCTCCTGACGCAAAGCCCTTACCAAGGGACTTAATCACATAATGTCCACTTAGTTTTTCGTACCCCCCCCCCCGCCGCCTGAGTCGCTGCCGCGATCGTTGATTGCCTTGCTCGGCTTCCCCCACGGGTCTAACCGGGTATGGTTGATCGCCTGCGGTGGCATGAAGAATGCGGTGGGGAGGGGTACAATATTTTCATACAGATAACCAAAACACATACGAATCTTTTCTTCTCTTATAGAGTTTACCACCATTCTAATCTTATTCTCAACTTCCAAAACGCTAAAGGGTATATTTAATCCCACTCCAATGACCTGGCAGCATTTACTGTCAGCGTGTGAAACCATGGTAAGGGGGCCTTCAGCCCCGAAACCATTTCCCCGCCCCTACTTCAGGGGGTGTGAGAAGATTACACGAAGAAATAATTTTAGCTTACGTCTCGTAGCAAATGTTTCGAGTGTTACGATTTGTAATTAAATTAGTCGTTTTATTAGGGTTCCGAAGAAAACTAGGACCCTTGTAGTTTCGCTATGTCCTTCTGTCTCCAGCTCTGACAGTCTAGCTCAAAGATCCTTTGTACTAGAAAGCTGTAATTAGGCTAATATTAGTCGTGGCGACAAAGTGGTAATACAAAATCTTGAAAAAATTTTTTTGGGGTAGGGTATACATGTAAAGTGGGGATGTTAACTTTTTTCTCGTGTAACCATAGAGTGGGGCATTGTTGGATAGGGTTTTATAAAATACTAGCTGAGCCCGCGACTTTGCCCTTTTTAAATTGCCCTTACACACATCAATTGAATTTTTTTGGTAAATCTATCATATCCGAATTCCGGGTACACTTGAAATATCAAGCCTTTAATGTTGGTTACGATTTCACGAAGGTCTTTATCTATGTAAAAAAATTTTGTAGCATGATTCAGGAACTTTCCCCTAAGTAACCACTAACCAATCAACATGATCTTGTTTGGAAAATTTGTGCTTCCTCTACCTAAATGATTGCTCATGTTGGTATACCTAGCTACTTACCTAGCTTCAAAAATTAAACAGTTTTCCACAATGGGGAAGATTTAAAGCAAGATTTAATAATATCATAACTACAATCAACTATTAAAAATATTAAGTAGCTGTACAAATACAGTACTTACACCTACTTACTAACGAATTAGACACATATCAGGCCGAAGCGAACGATCATGTATCCCTCAACAACACCGTAAAATAGACAAAATAGATAGAATATTCGACTACTACAAAATAAAGTGATTTTTTTCAAAGAAGGAAAATCCAACGTTCCGTATCAAAGAAGTCTATTGCGAAAGGAGCCGGTCACACGTCTACTCCGCAGTCCGCGCGGGCCGCAGAATGAGGTTAAAGGTATATACTTCCACTCATGTACACTAAAAAACCCGGCCAAGTGCGAGTCGAACTCGTGCTGTTAATCTATAAAAAACGGCAAACAATCACGTTTGTTGAATGGGAGCCTTCTTAATATTTATTTTATTTTAATTATTTATTTTTAAAACAATTTTATGCAAATGCAAAAGTGAGTTTATGCAAAAAAAAACACGTTTGTTGTATGGCGGTCACACTTAAATATTTATTTTATTCTTTTTTTAGTTTTAGTTATTATAGAGGCAACATAAATACCTACATCATCTGTGAAAATTTCAACTGTCTATCATGGTTCATGAGTTACAGCCTGGTGACGGACAGATACATAGACACGCACGGACGGACAGTGGTGTCTTAGTAATAGGGTCCCGTTTTAAACTTATAACTTATGGTGCAGTATGGAACCTTAAAAAGTATAGTAAAGCCAACACTCTCACAGTTCGGTTCTTCTCGGCAAAGTTCGGTTCTCATTCGGCGGTCAGAGTAGCACGCCGTGTCTCGCACAGCCTTTCGGTAAATACCTACCATCATGGGCGTACCGAGGGGGGGGGGGGGGGCAGGGAGGGGCAAATCCCCCCCCCCTGGAATTTGTTTACCTCTCTACTATCTACTGTTGTAAATAAAAATATAATGTGATAAAAATATAGTCTTAAAATGTTACGGCTGCCCGCCCTCTGGCCCAGAACCTGGGTACGCCCATGCCTGCCATTGTTGAGTTATTTTCATTTTACAATTTTACTTAAACTATGCATCCAAATAACATGGTATAAGAGCCAAAGTTTGTTTTTTTAAGATCTTCGTGTTGATGAAGTACTTTTCGTTAGTAAGGATCAATATGCCTGCGTATAATAATCCTACTGCTCAAAATTCACCTATTAATTTTGTATAATTTTTCGACTCAAAATTCCTTATTGTGTTGTTGTTATAAGAGATAGATATATAGTGTCGCGGACTTTTTTGTGCATCTACTAAAAATCAATGTAGTACATTGTACTTACGTGCACTTAAGCCTTACGCCAGCGCACGCGGATACAGCCGTTCGATACCGCTTTTTCTTCCGACTTCGGACTTAGTTTACAAATATCGATATTTTAACTACGCAACGCTAAGAATAATTGTAACGTAATGCTTTATAGATAGCCTATAACTTTCCTCAAACCTCATGAACGTAGCTATCATTAATCATACACAAAAAGATTTTTTTTCTATCCGACTTGTATTATTATATTAGCGCATTCAATCAACATACAAACATAGAAAAATTGTATCATAATTATAAAGTCAACGATTACCACTGGTGGTGGTAACTCTACCACCTAGTAGCCACGATGTTAGTGACTCGTATAGCCAATCGGTCGCCTTTTACGATCTACCTGGCAGAACGGCATTTGGCCTATTCTTCAATGGAGCCCGGGACCAACACGGGGAAAATTTGTGCATACCTATGTGGCATTAGACCTCGCCACAAGACAGAAACGCACCATTAATATCTTTGGTCTTTATAGACGACTAGCTGTGCCCGCGACTTTGTTCGCGTGGAAAAAAATCTAAATTAAAAACCCGCATAGTTCCCGTTCCCGTGGGATTTCCGGGATAAGAACTATCCTATGTCCTTTCTTGGGTCTCAAACTATATTTGTACCAAATTTTATCCAAATCGGTTCAGTGATTTGGCCGTGAAAGCGTAACAGACAGACAGACAGAGTTACTTTCGCATTTATAATATTATATAGTATAATATAGTATATAGTATATAGTATATAGTATATAGTATATAGTATATAGTATATAGTATATAGTATATAGTATATAGTATATAGTATATAGTATATAGTATATAGTATATAGTATATAGTATATAGTATGGAGCATAGTATGGAGCATGGATGGTAGGTTTGTTTCAATAATATTTCAATTAAGGGACTCGTTTGTGAAATATTAAGCTTTAAAGTGCTATTTTATGTTAGAGTCAAGTGTCCCCCCCTCTGTCGGCTAAACTGCTGGTTTTAGGAGTGTTAAAAAATCACAGTAGAAAATATAATTAAATTAAAAGGTAAACTATCACGGCTTAAAAGGCTTAGAAGTTTTTGAGTAATAATAGGCCAATTTATAACATGTACTTGGATAAGTTTTTATAGACAGTGAACCTGTGGTGCAGATATATCCGTCATTGACGATAAATAAGTTAAATGTTCATAATATGAAACAATAAACACCGTGTTCTTGGTCGGCATTATTGTGATGGGCAACTTCGGAGCTCTATATTGCGCGTAGCCCAACACACATTTTGTCAATTTTTGATATAGGAAACGGGCATAAATTGTACGGATACGTATTTCAAGACGCCTTTCTAGTAGTACTCAAAGTCTCCGAGTTTAACCAGACAGACAGGGGAGAAGTCATGACGAAAATATAAGGTTTGCTTTAAATAAAACCATTAAAACTTTTTTTAAAAGAATCTAATTTTTTTTATATTTGTAGATAAGACCGGTATATCAGCTACTATTGTATGATCATGGCTAGTATAAATAAATTTGGTTCACACCATTTGGATCACTTGGTCTCGTAGTTTGTTTTAGACAACCGTTTAGGATCGGGCACGTATCGCTTTGTAATTTTTAACTTCCTGATAGCTATTTTTCTCAAAAAACTGCGTCCAATGCATAATTAACATCAAAATCGGTTTATCCGTTCGGGAGTTATCGTTGACGAAAAATTTTGAAAAAAGGGGTTTTTTTGACATAATTTGAGAATTGTTAACCAATCATATTTTGATCTTCTACAATATTCTAATATTTAAAAAACTACATCAAATACAGTTTCAATAGTCAAAACCGAACTAAGTTTTCAAAAGTTACAGCCTTTCAAATATTAAAATTACGTTGTTCAAAGCAAACTTCCTTCATATTTTTAAAATAATTTTCAGGCTAATATACCGACTAATTTAAAAATCTAATCAGCTAAAAAATGTTTTTTAATACCGTAAACTGCATCAAAATCGGTCGATTTATTTGGGATCTATCAACAACGAAAATTTTTGAAAAAAAATGTTTTTTGACATTACTTACTTCAATATTTTTCAGCCTAAGTATAGATTATGTAGCTAAGAGATTATTTTAGAGCTCAAAAATTGCGTTGAATGCCATTCGAAAGATCAAAATCGATCATCGTTCGCAAAATATACAGTATCTATATAAAAAAATGAAATTAGTTTTATTTATAACAAAATTTAGATTTTGTACCTACTCTGAAAAAATCTATGCTTGGGTATAGATATTGTTCCTTTGAGCAGAAAATACCTACTTCAATTTAGCGGGAAGTTTTAGGGATGGCCTGCAGGGTCAACCAGTTTAAGTGCAAGCTAGAAAATGTTTTTATTTTAGATTCTTTTATAACCTTTATCGTCCCTGGCATACATTCTATAATGCCTAAAAATATTACGCGCCATTGTTGTTTGTCTTATATTTTTTAATCTATTTTCTTTTTTATTTAATTACTTATTATCTTTTTTAAATTTTATAGATTTATTTTGACATCTATATTGTGTATGCCGTGAGACTTATATTCTTATTTCTTTGAATTCCCTTGTTTCTCATTTATTTACAAAAAATACCCAAATAACGAAAATTACATTGTTAATGCCTTATAATTTTATTATAGCAAAACATTCTGAACGACACTTTGCAAACTAAAAAATGCTGAGAAAGAAAAAGTTTCCATTAAGATAATATTATCCCATCAAAGACATTTTCATGTAAAATGATGCCAAGATGTGTGCAGGCTTGTACTGTAAAAAAGTTATCAGATCGTATGTAACGCCAAGCTTCTAAATCTTCATAATCTAACTTTACATGCCTAAACTCTACAATGAACTAATTCTACATGCCCTGCACTACGTGTTTTAACTCTACATGTCCTAAATCTACAAGCTCTAACTTCATAAACATTACACTAGTTAAAATGTGTGACTTAGCCGTTTCAATGCATCAAATAGCATGTAATGCATTTGTTTTATGTATGGTGTGATGGCACTCAAGGCTTAAGCCATAGTGCCTAGAGTAACGCGGTTTTGTCGTTTCTTGTAATGTTGTAGTTAGCTACGCCTACTAGATTTTAGTTCCTTGTATTAGGATAACATTAATGCTGTGGTTGACAGCAAATTCCCTAGCTTGTTTCTATCTATTTGTTTGGTCAGGCCGTGTGCGCTGTATGACGGGACAGTTAGGGCATAGAGAACGATCTTTTTGCGTCTGATAATTATTGCGAGGAGCGTGGGTGTAACGCCTGATGGTAGTCTGCGGGGCTGTATATTTAAATAAAATAAATCTCGACCGGGCGAAATTTTGTATATTCGCGCCCGCTAAACGCCGCTAGCTCTTCAAAGCCAATTGCGTGAGCGAAATCTAGCGCTAATTCTAGATCTGCGTTACTGCTGTTTAGTGATAGTGACGCAGTGTTATTATTTGTATGCAACTAAACAGAGAATAAATAAACAAAATAGGGAGGTAGGACTGCGAAAACACACCGTTAAGACGATACAATTTTACTCCTCTTCCCATCTAGTATCACGTAGTGGCACTAATTCTATTTAATACAATTCTTTCATATAGACTTAACACACATAGTCACTATTTATTAATCTGTGCAAACACTCACCTTCGAAATACATTTTATAAGTTGGTCGACTATTACTCAAAAACTTGTAAAGCCTACTGAGCCGTGATAGTTTTCCTTTTAACTACATTATATTTACCTTGGATTTTTTACAACCCCAAAGCCAACCGTTTAGCTGGCAGACCAAGGGGGTTCAGAAGTCAAATGGATACTTGGCTTTAAAATTAGCATAATATTTCACAAACGAGTCCCTTAGTTTTTAAAACCTACCTTGTAAAGGTAGGTTTTAAACACTATCACATTATCGGGTTACACGAGAAACAAATTAACATCCCCGATTTACACGAAGATTTTACTTTAAGAGCTAACTTCTTTAAAAGAAATATTTTCTAAGATTTTATGTTGTCGTGACTAATATGTATTATATATATATATATATATATATATATATATATATATATATATATATATATATATATATATATATATATATATATATGTATATATGTATATATGTATATATATATATATATATATATATATATATATATATATATTCAAAACGAGAATTCTACGAAAAGCTAAACTTATTTTTAGGAAATTAATGCGTTTCCTTACTGTGTTGTCGATACATTACATAATAAGTCTGAAAAAAAATCTTGTCTGTTATCATGTAAGAATATATGAACTTTATAACGTAGTCATAGTCACCATTGCAGTAAATTTCCTATTTCAGTATCTATTAGACTATGCAAACTAAATGTATCAATATCAAGCGTCAAATACTACATGGCTATAAACCCACAGTTTGCCTATATGTGTAGGTTCTGTGTAATAGAACCAATAACCTATAATGTTTGAAATATAAATAAATTATTTTAATGGTCATTCTTTGTTTTATTGATATATAAATGTTCTACGCAAAAACAGATTTTCGACAAGATTTTTTTATGTAAATTTTACAAACCCTTAAAATACTACCACAATGCAGAAAAATATTTATATTCGACTCCACATGTGCCTTGTCCTACCGGCTAACTTAAGTCAAAAATTTTTTTGCTTTTTGTACATTGTTTTTTAAAAATGACTTTAAATCTTGCGTTTAAGGTTGAATATGCAAAAACACGTTTGTGCCATAACTATAAACTTTTTAGACTGAATTAGCGACAGTTTTGAGTGTCAGTTTTGTTCGGAACTGTATATCTTGGGTATTTTATATCAATGTTTCTTTATTATGACATGGGCGTTAATAACTGCCATTTGCCAAGTTTAATTCGTTTATTTTGTCAACAACATTTGTATTTCCAAAAGTATGCTTTTATGCAGAGTGAGTCATCCCTCATTGTTGATGTGGTAGACGACCCTTTTGACCCTTTGGAATTCGCATTGGCCTAATAAGTTGGTCATCGCCATCGTGTATAACCACAATACAAATTATAATAATTCCGTGTGTATAATATTGGATAAACATAGAGATGAGCAATATTTATTGATATTTGTGAGTGGTTACGCAAAAAGGGACCTCAAGGGAAAATAATTGATTTCGAGTAAATCACGTTTAAAATGTTGAGTCGAAATGAGTTTCGCCACGAGTGCGGGAGAGAGGCGCGGGGTGTTTTATGTTAGTGTCGTTAGTGAGCGACTTCGTCAGTGAGATAACCTTAAAGTAAAACAATAATACTGATAGTAGACACTTACCTGACATCACAGAAACTAGTGTGCGCTGTGTATAAGGTGTAATATTTTCAAAACTGCCTCGGCTTACATAAAAAATCATTAAAAAAAAACTACGGCACCTAAAATTATTTTGATTAGAACAAAACAAAGATGAAGGACCATAGAATCAGAATTTATCAAAAAAAAAAAACCGTTTCCAATCCCTTCAGGTCCCTTTTTGCGTAACCACTCACATTTGTTAAATATCGGTATTAACTACAAAAATATCGCTAATCAAATTGTACCTAAACACCGGCATATCGATATTTTAACAAGATATGATGATACAGAATATAATGTCTATACTATATATTTTGTCCATTAATACACATGTACTGTTTCACAATAATTATTATTGTGTAGTAATGCATAAATATTATTACACTTGTACTGTATTGGAATGGAGTTTCACCAAGTGCCGACAATGAAAATTCTAGAATATAATATGATGTCTGTTATTTCTGATCCTATATAATGTCTGGTATGCCTAAAAGTGTTTATAAGTCGGCGATAACATTGATATTTAGTTTTTGGTAATAATATGGGAGTACCGATGTGAAGCTCGATAGAGTAATATCGATGTTCTACCAATATCGGTTATTTCTAGGCCGATATTTATTCCGTTGCATTGTTAATTTCATTGGATTTTGCTTGCAAAAGTCATAACGTAATCACGTATCATTTTTGGATATCAATTTACGGATTTGTGGCAAGTTTAAATCCAAGTTTGTAGGGTCGCAACCCCTGTCTCGAGGCCACCATCTTAAAAACATTCTGTAAGATAAATAGTTTTCCTGATATAGTGTGTTGATTCTAATTAATACAGACGTTACAGTGGTAGGAACGACAGGTGGATATAGTGCTAAAAATCGTTTACACAAGATGGTGAGGATAAGGGTTGCGACCTCAGAAAATGGATTTAATTTTACATTATCTCTAAAGTAAAATTATGACATTTTTGACCTGTCTGGTAACGTGAAATAAATTCAAATAACCGGAAAGCAAATATTGTATTTGTCCATGTTCTAAAATACAAATACAATCTTATTTATGCAAACGAAGCAAGTCCTCCAGTGCCACCGTTGAGTTTAAAAAAAAACTTAACAATATATGAAAATTATACAGAAACTTGAATTATCAGATATTGTTTACCCACCGCCGGCTACCGGAGGTTTCCTTTGTAAGGACATTGACCAAATTCTTCTTCTTAAATTCCATTTTTGATGCTATCTTAGGAAAACCAGAACTGTTATTACCATGATGATTAGTACTCGTAATTACGATGGTAGTGACGCGTATACCCATTCGCCGCCTTTTACGACCTGCCTGGCAGAACGGCAGGTGGTTTATTTTTCAAAGGAGATCGGACCAACCGGTTTTTCCGGCAAGTACAATATAAAATACTTTTAACAGGAGGGTTAACAAAAGTTTAAGAAATTGACATCAGACTAGTAAATAACTTTTTATACTGCAAATGTCTATGGACAGCACTGACATTTTTCACGTGGCCCATCTACTGTAGATACAATAAAAATGCTGTAAAAGAAAGAGAGAGCGCTCGAATGCGTTACAAATATCACCACGACGGTTCTCTAGCAGAATAGACAGGGCGTAACTTCAATGACCACAGGCTCACTACGATCACCGGTTCCTTGACTGATCAGATGGGAATATTCAAAAGTATTTTAAACATCCCACCCTACAAGCTTTTAAGCTCAATTCACATAAATAAAGGACAAGTTATCGAGAATTAAACACGACTCATCGCTTGCGTAGTCAGGGTCGCTAACTTCTCGACCAATGGGCTGATCAACAATCATTTAACGAAAATTATTTGTTTAATCCTATTAATAAGTCTTGCGTATTTCTAACGGGTTTATTGGTTCGCAGCCGTCAGTGACCGCTGGATTGACCTTGATAGCTAGTTATAATATTAAAATTATTACAATGATTTTCACTTCAACTTCTTTGAAGGATGGTATAATGAAGCTTAATACATTGGTTTATCATGACAGGCTGGTCGACTAAATTTAAGAAACTGTTTAATACTTTTCATATTAGGTATTTTAACCAAAAACCTACTTATTTTTTTTAATATCGTACATTTTTCCTATAAGTATCGCGTTCAAGAAAGAAATTGATGAGATCAGCCTAAAAGGGGCTACAAGAAGATAGCGTCAGCCGAAATTATCAAATTAATTTGATTTACAATAAGTCAATATTAGAATTCAACGGAAATTTTTGAAGAATTTTAGTTGAAAAGTCATGAAACTAATCAAGCTGGTACGCTTATTCTTATTTCTAAATTGAACAAAGATATTTCTTTTATGCCATAAAGTTAACACTTTCTTTTATTTATGACCAACCAAACAAATCCTAAAAATGTTGGATATATAAGACACAAAATTTTAAATAAAGTACTGGCCTGTATAAAATGCAACTAAAATGAAAATATTTATTACTATATTCGAAACTTACAACATGAAAGGCTGTATAAACAGCTACTCTTAGTATCATCCGAAAGAAACCAAAAACTTAAAAGTGTCATCTATTTAAACTGTGAACGAGGAACAAATATTTTATTGTTTAACAAAATTACCAAAATTGGTCGTGTTTTAATTCTTAAGTGGTTAAAATAAATCAAGTAGTCTTCGTGATGAGAGATACAAAAACGTATTGTCTATGTTGACGATATATTACTAAACAAGCAGATGGGTCTCCTGACGGAAAGAGTCAACCATTGCCTATAGACACCAAAGGTGTTAATGGTGCGTTGCTATCTTGTGGCGAGGTCTAATGTCACATGCATAAGTTAACCGGATACCTTACTCTTCAAACAGGAACACGACAGTGACAAGCGCTGACGCTATTGCGGCAGGAATAAGTAAGGCGGTGGTACCAGACCCGGGCGAGACAATGCAGAACTCTACCATCTAGTATTAGTATTATTATTATTCGCCATTTTGGATTAGTGCACGATAGTTCGTGCAAAATATCGTTGCTATGAATGCGTTAATATAATCAGAGCTTTTATCGCGATATTTTTTCGTTTTTTACGTTAACTAATTAATCGTGGTATCAGACCCTGGCGAGACAATGCAGAAGTCTATCACCTAGTAGCCACGATGGTAGTGACTCGCGTAGCCAATCAGTCACCTTTTACGACCTGCCTGGCAGAATGTGATGATAAAAAAACATTTGTTGCGTTTGAGGTCAAATTTGTATGGACCCTCATCGTTTTCCTTTAAATTTGCCGCGGAAACACTCTAGACTGTGTGGTTTTAATGAATATCAGATTTCAAGGTTAGCAAAAAATAAAGTGAAAAAACACAGGTGATTATTTGCAATAAGTAGATATGTTAATGTGCATTTACAGGAACGTTACGCGTTATGAAACCGCTTAAGAATTTGGCCTGGTGTATATACAGGTGTGTGGTAAAAGCCAGTACATACTGGAGGGTGTTCAGTACTCTTCTGATAATGAATATGTAAAAAATTTAACCTAATTATCCAATAAAAATGCTTACCACCCGCGCGTAGATATCGTAGTTCATAACTGTTTTCCATCTACTTTTAATTGATGCTTTATATACGTAACTATCACTCTTGCTCTCATTCTCTGACTCTCTCTCTCTCTCTCTCATACACACACAGACACACACAAACACACACACATACACACACACACACACACAAACACACACACATACACACACACACACAAACAAAATCATCGCACTATGTGCGACGTCACGGTCTAACGTAACGTATTTCTGACGGTGGAGTTGATTCTTTTGTTATTTTACTGCCTTATTTTTAATTGTATAAATATTTTATTTTCTTTTAGCATTTTCCCTGTTACTTTTTTAAATTTTAAATTTCCGGCTTTGTGACTTTCCGCTTCTATCGCTAATTTCAGAAAACAAAGAGAAAATACGTAGTTGGCTAGTGTTCAATGAATAAACATACATAAATAAACATTTTCTATTCTGTTCTATTCTATTCTATTCTATTCTAATCTATTCTATTCTATCCTATCCTATCCTATCCTATCTTATCCTATCCTATCCTATCCTATCCTATCCTATCCTATCCTATCCTATCCTATTCTATCCTATCCTATCCTATCCTATCCTATCCGACCCAACCCGACCCTACCCGACCCTACCCGACCCGACCCGACCCGACCCTACCCGACCCTACCCTACCCTACCCTACCCTACCCTACCCTATTCTATTCTACTCTAGAATATAGTATTGTAAGTATTTTTTGTAAATCAAACTGTAGATTTTTTGTTTATGTAAAAAAAAATACTCACGAGCAGCGACTTATCGCCGCGGCAGGCATCAGTCAAAACGCGTGCTTGTTCCTCGCGCGTTTACCGTATTTTCAACTGATTTCCCAAGATTTTTTATGTTTGTTATCTCAGAACTCTGTCATTTATGAATCGATTATGAAAATTATTTTTTATTCGAGAACTGTTTCGAACAAAAAAAAAATACTCGTATTGTGTTCCCATTTAAATTTGGTGCTCGTATTTGATGCAGGGTTCCCAGTGTAACAAACTCTCCCGAAGACCCTCTAAACGCACATTTTAAATATAACAAAACTGTCTGTTATATTTCGTTTATAAAGGAGTCAACAGAGTTATAATCATATTATCTGGCCAAATGATTCATCTAGTGTTAAATTGAGGACTCATTTTGTGTTATATAGTTTACCCAATCATTCTTTTCAAAGGTACACTTCATCTCTTATAAACAACCATACTTTATCAGGAAATGTATACTATAGATTGATTTAAAGGACTAAAATTTAATAAATTGAATATATTTGGCTTAAGGGAGGGAGTAATATATTACATAAATACATAAATACATAATAAAGATATTTGAATTAAGAAAAGGAGTAATACATTACATAGATACATAAGTACATAATAAAGATATTTGACTTTAAGGAAGGGAATAACATATTAAATATATACATAAAATACATAATAAAATATATAGCTTAAGAAAGCAATATGATGATATTAATAATTACATTGTCTTCATCTAAAGGAAAGAAGTACGGCAGTATGGAATATATGGATAAAATTATTGTAATATTTAGGTTGGGAGTTGTAAAGCACTTTAGTGCCGCAATTTTATTATTGTGGGATATGTAAGAGGCGCCGCCACGCCTCACATGTGTGGATACCAAGCCGGCTGAAGGCCTTCCTAGCGTATCCCCCAGAAGTATATTGAAACTAAAAGGAACTAAAGTCCTTAATCTCAAAGAGAAAATCAATATATTTTGAAGAACCAAGTTATTGGCAGATAGGCTTTACTATTGTGGGGTCACAAAGTGATAGCCATATAGTTTAATGTCCAAACATGTGAATACATTGTTTGGAAGTTGATGAGTATAGGCATGACCAAGGTGCGTCATTAATATTGAGCACAGCCAAAAGGCCAAATAATAAATATGTTTCTCAAGTATACAGTTAAGCATGGACTTGAAGTAAGTAAATGTTGATAAAAATATATACCGTTACTACTTAGTAACAAACAGTAACAAAATAATAAATAAATATTGGCATGACAAAGGTGCATCGTTTGTATTGAACACAGTCAAAAGGCCAAATAATAAATATGTTTCTCAAGTATACAGTTAAGCATGGACTTGAAGTAAGTAATGTTGATAAAAATATATACCGTTGCTACTTTAGTAACAAACAGTAACAAAATAATAAATAAATATTGGCATGACAAAGGTGCATCGTTTGTATTGAACACAGTCAAAAGGCCAAATAATAAATATGTTTCTCAAGTATACAATTAAGCATTGACTTGAAGTAAATAAATGTTGATAAAAATATTTACTGTTGTTATTTTAGTAACAAACAGTAACAAAATAATAAATAAATATTGGCATGACAAAGGTGCATCATTTGTATTGAGCACAGTCAAAAGGCCAAACAATAAATATAATTCTCAAGTATACGATTAAGCATTGACTTGATCAAAGTAAAATAATTAAAATAATATATAAAGTACACAAGTTTGCGATAGCATTGACTTGGAGTACATAAATGTTGATAAAGTATATACTGTTGTTATTTTAGTAACAGCCAGTAATAATAAATATTGGCATGACTAAGGTGCATCATTTGTATTGAGCGCAGTCAAAAGCCAAATAATAAATATAATTCTCAAGTTTACAATTAAAGTTTGTGCAAGTTTGTTTTAACAATTACTTGACAAAACTAAGACAGATAATATGTTGTCTTCAATCACAATACCGAAACATTAATAGTCGGTACGCGATAAATAAACATATATAAAAGTAATCATTGCTCGTAATGAACTTCAAATAATCCAAATCATAAAAATTTCATAAGTAAAATCAATTAAGATAATCCTTATGACGAAAGTCAAATGAACTCAGGTTAATGTATAAAAATACATTAAAACAAGCAATTTAATATATCCAGCTCTGTGATGTAGCTCATACCTGGTTGACGATTTGATTAATTATGTAAATAGTTCAACTTTGCTAGGCGATAGATAGTTGGTGTTTATCTGGGTTAACCCTCTGAATACACTGTTTGCGGTAGGCCTTATCCGAATACCACGCACTGGCAACGAGGAGATAACCATAACGACAACATTACATGTGTGTCTTTATATAGATATACACAATGCATGCGACATGCATACAACCCTGATGCCTTCGCAAAGCCGACACTACCTTGTGACGAAGGTATGGTCCAATCAAAAAGCCAAATAATTAAAATAAATTATTACTGAACTAGAAATTAACCTTTGTTCTAAAGTTATTATAGTCAAATTTCCTCCTATAACCCTAATAATTTATAGTCACCACAAGCAATGAAATATTACTTATTAATTGAATTTGAAGTTATAGTTGAAATTTAGTAAGATCTTTGAACTCACTAATATTGTGATTGAATACTTAATACATCTTAGAATCCAAACAATTCGTCTTATACTCGTTTTCTAATGAAACTAAGTTATTTATGTCTTCTCCAGATTATTAGAGCTCTATTACTCTTATTTCAATTTCTCTTTAATCAAATTTCAGAATTTAATAAGGTCTGAACTTTTAGAAATCAACGCTTTTAGATCTATTGTTGCTTTAAGTGAACAGTATTATGAAACATCTATCCACCCGAATAATCATAAGTAAAGTTCATTTGTACAATCCTTATGATGTATAGATTCAATCATGGAATCCAGGTTAATATATGAATATATACAGTTAAACAATTTAGACAAATAACTCTAGTTCTGTAAAATAGTTCATGTCTGAGATGATTAGATATGAAAATGGATCAACTTTGCTTGGCGGTATAGTTGGGTGTATATCTGGGTTATCGCCCCAAATACCATGCTCGCGACAGAGGGGCATATGAACCGTGTGTCTGCACTGGTAAAGAGAAGATGACCATAATGACAACATTACATGTGTCTTGATATAGATATACACAGCACAACTTGTTGCCTTCGTAAAGTCGATACTCCCCAATGATGAAGGTGACATGATCTATTTACCGAGGTAAAAGTTGAAATATCAAATACAAAATTAGTAATTAACCTTAATTTCAGATTTATTTAATAAATCTCCTATCTTACTAATAGATCTATTATGCACTGTCACTATAAACAATAATATTTCAATTATCCAAAGAATTAATTTGATGAAGAAGTTTAATATTATAATTCCTATCCTCCTAAATTCCTATATAAATAATATAAAATAAGAATAAAATAAATAAATAAATAATTAAATAATTAAATTAAATAAATAGTTTATATAAAATATGGTTAAATAAACATAATACACTTGGACTAAAGTTCATTCATTCCTCTCTTGCACTTTAACTTCCTGAAGCTTTATTAAAGTCATTTAAGATTTTCGCTCCAAAATTTAATTCAACAATTCAGTTTATATTAATTATTCCTTTGTTAGACACGAAGAGAGTAATTTGTATTAGTTTGTGATTATCTCGTTTAATATTTGTACTCGGTTTAAAATTTGATTGTAAATAATGTTTTATGAAGATTTGATTTTAAAAGACTGGCCTATGCAATTAATTTACGTATTAGTTAATATTTAGTTTTATAATAGGATATAATAATTCGTATTAACATTTCATAATTTTAATAATTCATATTAAGGTAGGTTTTCGTGTGAATTTTGTGTAAGTTTATGCCCCCGCTTATTGGTTATAATATATTATTCCTACAATAACAGACCTTCTGCTTTCAACTCCTAAAAGGTCCCATTTCCTCCTAACAATATTTCCAATTTGAAGCATTAATTCAAGTAATCATTTAAACTAGAGAAAGTTTCTATAATAAATATTTCCTAAGCTTGAATCACCTAGTTTTAATTGAAAGTCAATAATAAACAAAGTATTCCTTAAATTCCTCAATATATTAAAGCATCAGTTCTTCCACCTAATATCTACACGCCCTATCCTATCACCTAATTGTTCCTTCATAAAAAAATTATAACTGCCCAAAATTATAACAATGCAGAAATAAAATCGTATTAGCCATACCTCCAACTCTGCAACAAACCTACAGTAACTCTGCATTCAGCTCCGACGACAGCTAAGAAGTCGCCCCCACGTGGCCTCGAAGACTCCAAAGGAATCAGCTCTCGATCCCTAAAGTTTAAATAACAAGCAGGATCAACTGTACTATGGAAATTATTCTAAGAACTTCCTTAGCCGGTTCTCATCTATAAAGATATGTGGTAACTATCACCAGTTAGTAGATTTTAAAAGATAAAAACGCACGCAAAACTACGAAACGGATTTGAATGAAATTTTAAACACAGATAGTTGATGACTTGGATTAGTACATAGGCTATTTATTATCCCGGGAAAATCTAGTGATCCAGCGGGATTCGCTTCTATAATGTTGCGAAATGTACGTTGAAACTAGTTGATAATATTAATTCAGGTGCAGTAGTATTAGTAACTAATAACAATGGAATTCCTCCAAATGACGATGATGAAAGTATAGTATAAAGTAGTTAAAGCACTTAAATCTATTCCTAATTAATAAGCTATTTAGCCAACATGCCTTTGAATTTGGTAATGCAAAACCATTTCTTACTCCTATGAAAAATAAACAAACATAGCAATATCGGCCATTTGTAAGGTAAAGATGCAATAATGATAGTTCAAATGCATATGGTAAAAGTATAGTATAAACAATTAAAGCACATAAATCTATTCCTTGTTAGTTAATAAGCTATTTAGCCAACATGCTTTTGGCATTTGATAATGCAAAGCCATTACTTATTCCTGTGAAAAATAAACATAGCAATATTAGCCAATTGTGAGGTATAGGTATAATAACAATAGTGTCTAAAGGCAATGGGTTTCCTTTAAATACCGATGATGAAAATCTATATACATATAATTAAGTCCATAAATCCATTTCCTAATTAATTAATAAACTGTTATCCGTCAAGCACTGAAATTTGATAAAGTAAAGCCATTACTTAGTCTAGTATAGTTATACAAACATAATAATCTTAGTCACTTGTACGACTCTACTGAAATAAAATCAAAATGATTTATTTATCACACACACTAATTTAATTTAAATTGGAAAACTACATCACCTGTGTTGTTTAGAATTCCGACTTATCCTGCGTCCTGATGAGCAACCCTGCTGCAAGACTGTGAGGCAGCAATAGCTCCACAACCATTGCTCACATTTTCATGGAAAGAAAAGAACATTTAAATAACAACAGAAATTAAGGTTTTATTTTCCTAAAATCAAAATAGACTTCCCTAATAATAATATCACACAATTTCTATAAAGCAAACAAGTCCACGTTTCTCCCATGTTATTAAATATCTTTTCAACAGCTATTCCTTAAAATAAATAATTTCCTTTCTTCATACAACAAACATTCTTCACTCAGTCAAGGATCGATCCACCTTTACACAACATTTTGCACAATTTCATTCTTGTAAACCTAATCACATATTTATCGGTAATATGTTTATTAAAGTTGTATAGACAGCATTCAAAAGATTTACCTTCTAATAAAACTACATTCTACCAATACTGCTAGATTTAAATAAACCCAACGACTACCAAATCAAATACGAAGTTGCATAAGTACATACGTAATCCCTGAATAAATCTCTATTCTACATACTCACGGTTTTGATCAATACAATTTTTACCAATCCCTTTTTTCACATTTAGAATATTTCCATTATTATTTACACTCCGGAATATCACTGAGATATTCTCAGCCTAATCCTTGTTTTAATAAATTTTGTATCAAGCAAAGAATATTTCTTCTAACGTCAAAACCTTCAAATTTCCCACAGATTTTCATAATTATTGTATCAAACGAAGAATATCTTCGTCAAATCAAGAACTTTCAAACTCTCACTAGAACTTTCTTCTTCTTAATCTCTAAAATGAAAATTTCAACATTCATTTTCTCACTCGCGAAACAAAATCCCTTTCCTCATCCGAGAAGCAAAAATCCCTTTTTTCTCATCTTCAGGTCTATTTATAACCTCCGTTTTTCTTTTCCATTTTTCTCTCTTTAAATTTTTCAAATTTATTTTTTCTTATTTTTTCAAGGCCTGTCATTCTTTTTTTTTTTCGTTCCCCTTTTCTAAGGTTTTATATGTTAGGTCTTATATATTAATGAGAATTAGTTTTTTTTTTTATTTATTTTTATCTTTGATTCCATTGATATTATTTATTAAACATAATTCAGACATATTTTTAACAAAAAAAAAAAATAGTATAGATTCTTATTATTTTCTTTTATTACACTAAACCTCTTAAGGGATAGATGAAGTCTGTTACACCAGGGAATAGGAAACGGAAGTCGGTTGCTGCAGTTTTACTGCGGTAAAAATTATTTAAATATTACTAAACTAATTTCGTTATTACTAAACTAATTTCGCTGAGGTTTACTGTATAGTTGAGCAATATTCTTTTTTTATAATATTTTTATTGGTTACATAATATGACCCTTACCTATCGTGTCCTATTACTGTATTTAATATAATATTTACTGTATTTAACAATATTTACTGTATTTAACAATACCTACCTGTATACAATCAATTTGGACTAATATCGTGAAATGGTCAGAGCTGTATGACGCGGTTATATCGTCATTTTATTGATTTTTTGATTTGCAGTAGATAAAATAAACACCGAGGCAAGCAACTACGACCTAAGTTAAAGTTGATGGCATTCGGACCATTAAGGCCAGTCCGCAGGTAAATTGAGGTGTGTATTGGTCATAAATTGACACAAATTACTTAAATCGTAGCGAACAAGGTTGTAGGGCGTGCGTTGTAGCCATGAACGGCGCGACGCGACTTTCGACTGTAATAGCCAAGTACTTAAAAGGTGTAGAAAGAATGCAGCCCATTAT
The DNA here is from genome assembly GCA_036924255.1 of Apodemia mormo. Classification (NCBI taxonomy): domain Eukaryota; kingdom Metazoa; phylum Arthropoda; class Insecta; order Lepidoptera; family Riodinidae; genus Apodemia; species Apodemia mormo. The sequence goes on along the minus strand of JAUPFN010000025.1, from coordinate 24,736,241 downwards.
ACAGCTGTAAATTTATAGTACTACCATACTGTATTTCGTCATAATTGTCGCCGCGTTCCGATCCGGTGGCAATTCTAAGAAATCGACTTGTCAAAAGTACGTGTAAAGAATAAAATATTTCTAGAAATATATAAATATATATATAATAATAAATATATAAATGCAGCCCATTATACAGCTGTAAATTTATAGTACTACCATAATGTATTTCGTCATAATTGTCGCCGCGTTCCGATCCGGTGGTAATTCTAAGAAATCGACTTGTCAAAAGTACGTGTAAAGAAGAAAATATTTCTAGAAATATATAAATATATATATATATATATATATATATATATATATATATATATATATATATATATATATATATATATATATATATATATATATATATATATATATATATATATATAATAAATATATAAATGCAGCCCATTATACAGCTGTAAATTTATAGTACTACCATACTGTATTTCGTCATAATTGCCGCCGTGTTCCGATCCGGTGGTAATTCTAAGAAATCGACTTGTCAAAAGTACGTGTAAAGAATAAAATATTTCTAGAAATATTTTATTCTTTACACGTACGTTACGTACGTTTATCCTACGATTTGATAATTAAATGTATTTATATCAATATTTCAAAGTAAATAAAAATAATTTGATAACAATTTAAGTTAACACATATAATTATTCATTTAAATAATACCTAGAAATATTTATATAAGTGGTATAATATATATTGCTAAACTACATAGTATATGATAAATGTCAAATATTTGCACAACATATCATGGTAGTGGTATGCTGGTAACTTTATTTTTATTTTATTTTTATATCGTACATCAAACAAGCAGTTGGGTCTCATGACGATGGAAAGAACAATGATGGAAAGAGTCAATCATCGCCTAGACACCAAAGGCGTTAATGGTGCATTGTTATCTCGTGGCGAGATCTAATGCCACATGCATAAGTTTACCGGCTACATTATCCTGTATACTGGAACACGACAGTGACAAGCACTCACGCTATTGCGGAAGGAATAGGTAAGGCGGTGGTACCAGACCCGGGCGAGACATGCAGAACTCTACCACCTAGTGGCCACGATGTTAGTGACTCGCATAGCCAATCGGCCATCTTTTACGACCTGCCTGGCAGAACGGCAGTTGGTCTATTTTGCAAAGAAGCCCGGAACCAACACGGGGAAAATTTTAATAACTTTTAACAACCATATTCTTGAAAACAAATATTTTCATTTCATTTCAAAACCTTTTCAATATTTAACTAATTTTATGCTTTAGATGTATCATAATTTAATCCCTACGTGATATCAATAATTTTTTGAACGTCAGCGATACAAAAGTAACAATAATACAATATTAAACTTGTGATTGAAAAATAAAATCGTGATAAAATAATAACTAAAAATAAGTAAGATCACATATCTACAGTTCAAAAAAAAACATAACAAATGTCAAGAATGAATCTATTATGTATCTTATAAAAATAAAGTTCAACATAATGTCAAAAATTTTAAAAAATCGATAAATGCTAACATAACAAAATTTATAATAAAAAATAATGCCAAGAAATATAATATGACAAAACCTAACACTGTCAAAGAAAAGATCAAATTGAAATAATATCACGAATCTTATAATATACTAGAATTATTATTATTATAATATACAAATCCAAGCATTAGTGTCATTAAAATAATCAATTTGTAATAAGCTTTTTGATACAGAACCCTTTTTATGAACATTTTAAATTTTCTTTCAGAGTAGTTTACAATTTCATCAGGAATCATGTAAATCCGAACACCTTAGATGAAGGAAACTACTACTAGATATGAAATAGCCAAGGGAAAACCGTTTCACTTCATCCCTAACAATGGTGGACTTAAGAACAGCTGTTCACTGTCTACATAATAATTGATAAATTATATTGCAATTGAGCATGTTATTTGAACAATTAGTTTTTATTTTAGATTTAAGGTACACACTAAAATTATAGAAAAATACAAATAAACGCTAAAATCAATATAATATTTTGTAATCAAAGGATTATTTGACATTAAATTTTAACTTACCTACATTAACAGCGTATTTTAGTAACATATTTGACTTTTTGGCCGCAAGGCGCAAGCTGTTTAAGGTGGCGTTAATTTTCTTAAATGATTTGAAATTAGAACACTGACAAAATGTTTGTAGCTTTGCCTATTATAAAAATTCTAACTTGTTGCCCGGTTGGCGATAGGCTTGCCACCTATCACATTTGTGGGACCAAGTATCTTCGGCTAATCGTGGATGCACTTGTACCTCTGCCTACCCCTTCGGGGATACGGGCGTGAAGATACTTTTTTTTTTAGACAGAGATAAAGCCATTTTTATATGGTCAGTGTTGGAATGCATGCAATTTTATAATTTTGATTGTTTATGGAAATTAATGCGACGTCCTTATCTTTCTCTTGTCAAAGCCGAACACCGACTCCCATAAAACATTTAGAGGTTTTGTTTAATCTGTATTTGTATAGCCAACTTATTTTTATTTCTAGAATTGAAATAATGTCTGTTTTTGCTAAATAAGTGAATATTTTTTCTAACGTACAGTATACTTTCAAAAATGTACTGACTAGGAACGGTTAAGATATTTGTCTCTTTAAACAAAGCTCTTAAAGATTCTTTGCTACTCATGTTATACATCCCTCGTATAACCCTTTTCTGTAGGATAAATACCGTATCGATGTCATCGGCTCGTCCTCACATTAAAATACCGTAAGACATGATACAGTAGAAATTGATAAAATAAATAAGGATAGGGATGGTCCACCCCAATTTTTTTAAAAGTTTTTGCTCGATTTTTTTTTGATGCGTCATTCAAAATATGTACCTACAACCCTAAATTTTAACCCTTTTACCATCAATCCCTATTTTTTAAAAGTGATATTAGTAATTCAATTAATAATATAGCAAAACAACGTATGCCGGGTCAGATAGTCCACACTAATATTATGAATGGAAAAGTGTATGTGTTTGTTTGTCCTTCTTTCACGGCAAAACGGATCGACGAATTAACGTGATTTTTAAAGTGGAGATAGTTGAAGGGATGGAGGATGACACAGGCTACTTTTTGTGTCTTTCTAATCCCCCACTTCCCTAAAATGACTTTAACGTTAGCGAAGCCGCGGTCAAAGAATTGTATATATTAATGGGCCGGTTTCTGCAGTCGCAGTCGCGGCGTACATGGCGGAATTACTGTGTAGGGCAATGATGAGGACAACGCTGACATGCGGCCGTCTGACGGCTGTCGTGCTTTTAAAACATAAGCAATTTACTTGGCCACAACATATCTGAAAGGATGGTGATGATTACTACTCAATTTGAAATATTGTGTTTTTTTTATATTTGATAGCAAACAAGCTGATGGTTCTCCTGATGGAAAGAGAAAATCATCATCTATAGAGAGAAAAATGTTAATGGTGCTTTTTTCGAGTCTTAGCATTGGAATACCACGCGCATAAGCTTATCGGCTACCTTACCCTCCAAACTGAAACACGGAAGCGACAATCACCGATGCTATTTCGGCAGTAAAGCGATGGTACCAGATCGGGTCCAGCTGTAAAAGAATTGATCTAAAAAAAGGTATTATCACGCCCGGTTCCCTTGCGGGGTAGACAGAGTAAACCGGACATCTATAGACTTTCCGGTTCACCACGAAGCACCGATTTGTCGGTGGGCGAGATGAATGGTGATCCCATCGCCGCATTTTACCGCCCAGAATTATTGACTATTTCTATAGAAAGCCGGGACCAACGGCTTTGCATGCTCATCCGAAGCACGTGAGTGGTAACACACACCCGCCAGACTCCCAGCTACTACTGAGATTTTAGATTTTCGAAAAAACCTCGAAAAATCTCAATAACACTTTTTTCTACGATCCGGGATCGAACCTGGACTTTATGATCCGGGCTGAATAGGCTAACCGCTAGACCACGAGACAATTGATCTATTTTTCAAAAAAGCTTAGGGTCCTCTCGGGGAATCATATTTTCCCACATAGCTTATAAACTACTTATCAGAATTCAGAACATGAAATATCATTAGAAAATAGAAACTAGATCATTCCCTGGACATAGCTTATGTGGCATCACACAATATAGAAAGTGATCACCGCCGGCCATGGACAATCGCAGCACCATTGGTCTTGTAGCTGCGTTGCTAAGCTTTTAAGAATGAGTAAGCTCTTGTCTTGAAGGTCCCTAAGTCTTATTCGTTCGAAAACTCCCTCGCCGATAATTGATTCCACCGACGAGTAGCCCGTGGTAAAATCGCACGGTTATGGATTTCCGGACATCGAGGTGATGAGGGTAGAATTTTGAATTTTGCTGCGATATTCGATGATGTAATGCAACGGCAGGAATTAATCGGAACAGTTAGTCGGAACAATCTCTATGATACATGTGGTAAAAGATGCACGGCGAAACTACATTAACCACACGTTTGCTTTCGTTCTGTATAAAATAATTTGCATTTAATTAAATTTTCACCTTATAAAAAAATCTAGAACCGTAATGTGTCATATGCTGATTAATTTTATTTATTTATTTATTATTAAACACTTTATTGCACAAATCAATACAAAAGGTGTAACTTAATGCTATTAAGCATTTTCTCATAGTTTATCTTAGTTATGCTGAAAGAAAAGACTTGGGTATAGTGCGTAAGAGCATATTATTGCGAATTGAAGTATAAAATCTAATCACAATTAACCAGATAATTTTCGTGCCGAATTTGCTCTTAAATAGTGTTTTTTTCTTAATAATATATTCCTTATCAATTCAGATCGTCGCGCCCACTGTTCACGATTATTATTTTCAAATTGCAAGTTTTCAATTGCTTCTAAAAATACCGAGATTCGTCGTCCAAAACCGATTATTATAAGTTTTATTGCAAGATGGAAGAAAGATGATTTTTCACTCAGTTAAAAAACTTAAATAAAAATGTAACGGTATTGGCTTTCCGGGCAATAATAATGCAATAGTTTTTAATGACTACCGGACCAGTGAAAATAAAACTCTTATTCAGTTAACAAAAAAATTTGCTCGAGAAAAAAATTATACTTATGTCTGGGTTAAGAATTGCACTATTATGGTCCCTCGTTCATAAAATAGCCCAGTTATATATTATATAAAAACGGAAAAATTAAAAAAAATAGCAATTTTATTGTTTTAGTTTACCAATTTGTCATTTATTTGTGTAACGTTTATTTCATGCTTTGCAGGGGCAATCTTCTTACGTATTTTTTATCTTATAAAGTTTTTCTTTTCGATATTTTAGGCGACGCCATAACTTGGAGTAGTTACCTGGTTCAATCTTTTGAATTGGCTCTGCAAGTCACTACCATCGTGACTAGGTGATAGAGTTCTGCATTATCTCACCCGGGTCTGGTACCACCGCCTTACATATTCCTGTCGCAATAGCGTCAGTGCTTGTCACTGTCGTGTTCTGGTTTGGAGAGTAAGGTAGCCGGTAAACTTATGCATGTGGCATTAGACCTCGCCACAAGATAGCAACGCACCATTAACATCTTTGGTGTCTATAGGCGATGGTTGACTCTTACCATCAGGAGGCCTATCTGATTGTTTGCTATCTTATGATATAAAGAAATAAATAATGATGTGGTGTCGCGGGACACCAGGTAGGAACGAACTTCCTTCGGCTAAACGGCACTACTCGCTTGTGCACGCGACTGTCGCGCCTGCGCATGTCTCATTTAACGCTTTTATTCCACGCATTTTTCTTACGGTTTTACTATCACATTTTTTTCAGTTCGGTCGCGCAGTAAAATCCCTATCCCCTCCAAGCCTGCCGTAAGGAACTTCGTTCCAAAAATCATAAAAATGGAAGGCATATGGCAACTCAATCGATTATGACACATTTAAACTTTTACGACAACGGCAAAAGCGTGTACAACTTGATTGTTATGACAATTTTATACATAATTCGGAGTCCAAAATAGATGTCAATAGTAAATATTTTTGGTCATTTGTTAAATCTAAAAATATGAAAGTTGATCTGCCGGATAAATTATATTATAGGGAAAAACAATCTTCTGAGGGTGAGGAGATATTTAATCTATTCAATGATTTTTTCGAGTCTGTCTACGAGAAAATTTTTCTTCATCGTCTGTACCTACAAGCGATAATAATTCAAATGCCACATCTTTGAACTCAATTACTCTTCCAATATAAATAGTTCAGAATTATTTAAAAAACCTTGATGCATCAAATTTTAGTGGTTCTGATGGCATAACCACATTATTCATAAGATCGTGTTATAAAAATCTTACCTATCCCATCTTTTATTTATTTAACTTATCTCTGAAATCAGGTATAATGCCATCTATTTATGTTTGGAATTATATTCTAAATTGGAACAATATATATGCAGTTATATATTGTTCCAATTTATAAAACCGGTGATAAACATAATATAGCTTATTATTGACCAATCTCTAAGTTAAACGCCGTCGCAGTTATTTGAGAAAATAGAATACGATAATATTTTTCCAGTATTAAGACCTCAGATTATTCGGGAGTAGCATGGATTTGTAAATAAGAGGTCTACAGGATCAAATATTAATGAATTCATCCACATGTTTGTTTCAGCACTATACAGGGTATCAGGTGGATGTCATTTATACTGATTATTCCAAAGGCATTTGATAAGATTTCACACTCTATTCTTATCGATAAGCTTGAATCCGCTGGCATGCGTGGTGATCTACTACGTTGGCTTAAATCATACCTAAGTTCTTGGAGTCAAGCTCAAGTCAAGTCAAGTCACAATAAAAGGGTTTTGTTCGTCTTTCATTCCTTTTTCATCTGGAGTTTCGCAGGGTTCTCATCTTGGACCATTCATGTTTAACTTCTCTATTAATGACATTGGGGAATATATTAATTCTTCATTTATTTTGTACGCAGATGACCTGAAGGTTTTTAGGACAATAAAGTTGCCCATCGATAGCAATGTTTTGCAAAAGTATTAACATAACATTTTTTTTGTAATCACTTACATATTGTATATGTGTTACATATTTGTGGAAAATTTTATAGTTATATATTCTTGTTGTAAGTATTATAATCTGTTTTCCCTAACTTTTAATAAATAAATAAATACATCTCTGCATAAAGCCAAGGAATCAAGCCAATCGGAGACAGCCTGGCCGTCAAAAATTCGAACTGCTCTGAACTGAATTCGATCAAGAAGAAGAAGCTGCGGAGCATCTAACTTCAATATCGGGCAAATACTTCTATATACTAACTAACGTAGTACATTGAACTTTCTGTATACTATCTTCTTTAAATTCATAAATTAAAATTGGAAATGAAATAAAACTTCGTCCGTCACGTCTTCCGACTTCGTCCGCGCGGACTTCGTTTACTCCGCACAGCTCCTTCCCCGTAGGTGATAGCGTGATAATATGTAGCCTATATGTTGACCCGACCTGTTAGTAATATTCATGTAAAATTTGAAGTAAATCCATGCAGTACTTTTTGAGTTTGCCCCGGACATACATATAGACAAACAGACAAAAACTCTAAAAACTATAATTTTGACTTCGATATCGATTGTAGATCACGCCCCAAGTATTCTTTTAAAAAAATATTCAATGTACAGTTTTGACTTTCCTACGATTTTATTATATGTATAGATTTAAAGAAAGCAATTTATGCGGCATCGGGATTTATTTTTTACTAATATTGACGTTTTTAGTGAAATATCTATGCTAACGGCAACTTGGCAGTCTTGAAGGTCGCGACATATCCATCTTATGGTTGCGCGTAGACTGCAACGACCATCCCTGCATCGACGCGTACCTACACTATACAGGTCGCATAGCGGGAATACCGAAGTCGACCGAGCAATATCGTCGAGCATTTGCAATTAGCTGCAGATTCCGCGCTGCAAAGGACACTTACCGCAGAAATCGTGATCCTAGGTGATTTTAACGCCTATCACACCGACTGGCTCTGCGCATGTACAACCGATCACGCGGGGAGGTCTTTTCACGATTTTGCTTTGCATACCCCAAAACAAAATCGTGAAAAGACCTCTCTTACGCCACTGGTTACTTCACCCACGCGAGTTCCAGATGTGGATGACCATGCACCTTCAATGTTGGACCTTCTACTGACTTCTCACCCGGATCAGTATCAAGAATTAGTGGACGTCCCTCGCGGTTCGTCTGACCACTGCCTGATCTGAGCCAAAGTGCCGGTTAAGCGCCTGTCACGTCCTCCTTTTGTGGGCTGCCGCCGCGTTTGGCATTACAAGTCAGCAGATTCGGTCGGGATGTGGTCTTTCTTTGCATCCTACCTTTGGGGGTGAATGTGCTTGTCGTTGGATGACCCTGATATCGTTGCTGACTTTGTCGCTGATGTGATGCTACAGGGTATGGAACTTTACGTGCCGTTCTCTGCGGTTCCCATCGGTGGCAAGTCTCAGCCTTGGTTTGGTCGCCACTGCAAGACGGCTTCGCGTCGAATGCAGGAGTGCTACCGGGCCTGGGCTGCTGCATCGGAATTATGTGATGAAAAAACCAGCACCTATTCCTAGTATTCCTACCGCAATAGTGTCAGTGTTTGTATTCCGGTTTGGTGGGTAAGGTAGTTGGTTAACATGCATGTGGCATCACCATCCCTTTACATAGATAGAAACGCACCATTAACCTCTGGTATATTAATATGCAGTATCTTGCAACACCCATATTCTTGCAAATAAACATTCATTAATTCACAATGTAATTAAATTTATTGGTACGGGCTCCCTTTGAAGAATATACCATCTGTAATTCTGCTGGGTAGTTTGTAAGAGGCGCCCGATTGGCTCTGCGAGACACTACCATCGTGGCCACTAGGTGATAGAGTTCGGGATTGATTCACTCGGGTCTGGTACCACCACCTTACTTAATTCTGCCGCAACAGCATCAGTGCTTGTCACTACCATGTTCCGGTTTGGCGGGTACGGTAGCCGATAAACATATGCATCGAAATTTAAGACCATGCCACAAAAATAGCAAAGCACTGTTATATATTGGTTAATGATGACTAAGCGCCTGCAGCTCCTCTGACTTGATCTATCTTTAAGGCAGTTCGGATTGGACCGCAAACAAGTAATGTAAAGTATATTAAGTATGCTATTAAAAATTCTTTTTTAGAAAGGATTTTAGAATTTTCCGCTTATAATAGTACCATTAACATCTATGGTGTCTATAGGCGATGGTTTCTCTTACCATCGGGAGAGCCATCTGCTTGTTTGCTACCTTAAAATATAAAAAAAAAACTGTACCTAGATACGTATTTTATTACATCATAAGATAGTAAAAACGAAGACGGTGTCTCTTTCTATCAGGATAAATATCCTGATAGAAAGAGACACCAGTGCCTAATAATTATATGTATACAAAAACACACACTTGTTGATTAAATTATGATTGAATTAATGTTTATTTGCAAAAATATGGGTGTTGGTAAACAGGTATTGCATATTAATGTAGTGTACCGACATACTTACTAGGTCATGTCCAGATTGTCAAGAATGTGGTTGTATATTAATTATAATATTAATTGCTGTACAATTTACATTTTTATATAAGCATTGAGTTTATGGCTAGGCTCATGTAGTTTTCTATTATTTCATTTTGGAACGAAGTTCCTTACGGCAGGCTTGGAGGGATAGGGATTTTGCTGCGCGACCGAACTGAAAAAATGTGATAGTAAAACCGTAAGAAAAATGCGTGGAATAAAAGCGTTAAATGAGACGTGCGCAGGCGCGACAGTCGCGTACACAAGCGAGTAGTGCCGTTTAGCCGAAGGAAGTTCGTTCCTAACTGGTGTCCCGCGACACCACATCATTTTTTTTTTAATTATCGATAGGGGAGCGCTTGAACACGATCTCCCCGTGTCGGTTCCGGGATCCTTTGAAGAATAGACCAATTGCCGTTCTGCCAGGCAGGTCGTAAAAGCTTGATAAAGCAGATTTGCTATGCAAGTCACTACCATTGTGACTACAGGTGGTAGAGTTCTGCATTGTCTCGCCCGGGTCAGGTACCACCGCCTTACCTATTCCTGCCGCAATAGCGTCAGTGCTTGTCACTGTCGTGTTCCGGTTTGGAGGGTAAGGTAGCCGGTAAACTTATGCATGTGGCATTAGACCTCGACACAAGATAGCAACGCATCATTAACATCTTTGGTGTCTATAGGCGATGATTGACTCTTACCATCAGGAGACCCATCTGCTTGTTTGCTATCTTATGATATAAAAAAAAATCGTGCCTGATGGTAAGCTAAGACGCGGCCTAAGATGGAACGCGCTTCTCTAGAATGTACCTGTTTGCGCTTCTCTTGAAGATCCCTAGATTGCACCCGCCGGGGAACACAGACTCAGGAAGCATGTTCCAGTCCCTTGCGGTTCGAATAAAGAATGTTAAGTCGAACCGCTTTGTCCGGGTACGTGGAACGTCCACTATATGGCGATGCCTAGAATCTGTGCGCCTCGACAATCGACAGAAAAACGGGGAAGTAAGTTGTGCAATTTCGCAGCGCACATTCCAAAGTGTATCCGATAAAAACCGATAAACTAGCCACTCTGGCGATGAGCGAGTCTCTGGAGTTTTTGTCTACCAGATCATTTATTTAAAAAAAAAATGCTGATGTTTTTCAACCGACTTTCCCAATGGAGGAGATTTGGCGGCACTTCCAGCTTCGTATGTAGATAAGGAAATTACGGATTATGTCCCGATTTTCGAAAATCTAGTTTTCACCAGATCTTCACGTTTTGAGGTCCTAAGAATAGGCGTAAAAGGTCTATTTTCGCGATGACGTCATTATGTTTGTATGTATGTATGCATGTGTGTATATACCTATGTATATAAATGTTCAGTATTGGAACATAAAATGAAAGAATTTGTATAATTTGCTGTTTAATTATGAATATATTACATTTAGATTTGTGGGAAGCTAATTTTTGTGTCGTCTTTAAACTTGTAACGAGCGTTGAATGACGCGTAGTCTGTGAGCGAATGGTTCGCCCGTACGCACGCCGCTCCTCGTTCTCAGTCTTCTTGTATATGAATTATCGGCGCGAACATACTCCCGGCCCTGGAAAGTTTACACAGCTTTTAAGAATCTAATTCTTTCTCATTAAGTAAAACACATATTCGATTCAGGGCGCGTCGAACAACACCTCTTGCAGTTGAAACATCTGCTACACGGGATATACCGTCAGGACCCGGGAACAGCTTTGGAATGCGTCCAAGACGCCAAAGCAGGGGCGGAGTTCTTCCTCCTTCAGTAGAACTAAGTCGTCAATTTGAAGCTCGTTCATTTTTGTTCGCCATTTGACTTTAGACTGTAGCTCTGATATGAATTCCTTGCTCCAACGCTGCCAGAAATGCTGCTTTATTTGTTCAATGTGTTGGTATCTGTCAAGGCGATTTGTATTGATTTCCGTGTAACTTGGACACGGAAGGGATTTCAAAAGCCTGCCTATTAAGAAGTGGCCCAGGGTAAGTGGATAATAATCATCGGGCGATGAACTTAGTGGACATAGAGGACGGCTATTAAGGATACATTCTATTTGAGTGAACAAAAACGATAGCTCCTCGAACGTAAGATGCGTTTTTCCTAATATCCTAAGTGAAATTTTTGACTATTTAATTCCGGCTTCCATCAAGCCATTGAAGTGAGGAGCGTATGCAGGAGAGAAGAGAAACGAAATTCGATTCCTTCGCTGGCGGCAAAATCAAAAATAGAAGTAGAGTTCACAAACAGCATTTAGTTAACGTGGTTGTACCACGACCCTTGCGATCTGTGATCATAAATGGTACAGCACGTAAAAGTTTATGGTGTTCTTGCTCAAATAGTGATGTGATGATTAGATTTCGATAAAATTGTGTGCTTCATATGGTAATTATAATCTGAAGTTTCTAAGCATCCACCTACTCTAATTAATTTATTATGTAAAAATATGTTAAATGCGGTAATATTTGATTTAGGGCTAAGTTACCTTTGGTTTTGTATTAAATCGTATTCTTTGGGAAATGACTCTAATTGTGAAATGTAAATTAATGAATTTTGAGCATTTTCTAATTCAGGTGTTGCTAAGGAACCAAGTATTTTATCTCCGCGACTTTAACAATTGTGAATGAATCGATATATATATGTAAAGATGCGTTGTAACCTTTTAAATGTAGAAAATTTATCAAATGTAATAAAAGAACCCGTATATTTATATTATTTATAGTAGTTGGGAAGTTTTCCTTTTTTCCGTTTCCTTGCAATAAAGTAAGAACCACCGGGGCAACCTGGTGATCTTTTGAATGGTAGTTTTAGACAAAAACACCCTTCCTTAGTACGTTTTGTGTTTTGCAAAAAATGTTGTTCACAAGCCCTTTCTTCATATGTGAGAAAGGTTTTTGTGGCAAACTGTCAAACTCCCTAAATTTTTTTAAATGGTTGTGGAGTTCGCTTAACTTGTTATTAGGTTTGTTATAATCTACACTAGAAAAATTGCATTGAGTTTGATTTTTATGGCTATGACTGATACGATTATAATCACAACTATAATGCACAGGACCTGCGATGAGCCATCCTAATTTTGATTCACGTAGAATAGTATTGCCTTTTCCTAAAGAGCACTGATTGGACCCAATTAGGTCCCAAAATATGTTAGCACCGATAAGCAGTCCTATTTCGGAAGGCTCATAAAAGCTGGGGTCTGCTAATTGAAACGAACTTAAATTAAGATGTGTAGTGTTTATGAATGACTTAGGTAACTTACCAGAAATTTGTGGTATAACTAAACAATTTGTTACTATATTAAATGGATTATTTTTTGACTGTATGCGTAATCTACAACATTCAACAATTAGATTAAGTGGCACATTACCTATGCCTATAATGTTTTGTCGCTCAGAACGAATTGAGTTTAAATTTAGTTGCTTTTTTAAAGTTTTGGTTATAAAAGAAGTTTGGCTACCGCTGTCTAACAGTGCCTTAGTAGTTATAGTTTTATTTGTTTTAGGATTTATAACGTCAACTAATGCTGCACACAATAGAGTATCCGAAAAATGGCTGACATCGAAAGTGTATCCGATTTAACTTGGTCGGCGTCAGCTTCGTTAGCCTGGTGTAACAAAGTGTTGTGACGTTTTTTACAAATTTTACACGTGCCTGATAACTTACAAAAGCGAGAACTGTGCCCTTTGCGTAAACAATTTGTACATAATTTTAATTTATTGGCGAGATCAATTCTTACATTAATTAATTTTGATTTAAACTGCGAACATTCATATATGCGGTGGTTGTTATTACAAACAACGCACTTAGTTTGAAAATTTCCATATTCTCATAATTTTTAAATATCATCTCATATCATCTCATAATTTTTAAAACGGTTTCACCGATCAAATCGCGGCAAAAATTTAAACCAATTCAGTCCAGGTGATTTTAAGAAATTTTGAAAAACCTCAAAATAAATTGGTAAAACAATATTTTTTAATTTCAACAAAAATGTACCAAATAAATAAAATATCAAATCAGCTCATTTTCTCAAAACATTGCGCCGAATACATAAAATGCATTAAAATTGGTTGATCCGTTCGGGAGTTATCATTGACGAAAAATTTTGAAAAGTGTTTTTGACATAATTTCAAGATTTTTTAAACTTTTATTATTCAACACTCTACAATATTTTAGTACTTAAAAACAACATCAAATTCTGTTTCAAAATTCAAAATCGAATCATGTTTTCAAAAATTATAGCTTATTATACATTTTTTTTACATTATATTTATACATTACAGCTTTTTAAAACAAATATTTTATTGTTTACAGCAAACTTACTTCACATTTTTAAAATACCTTTTAGGCTAATGTACTGATTTATTTAAAACTAGCTGTTGCCAGCGACTTCGTCCGCGTGGCCTTCGTTTACTCCGCACAGCTCCTTCCTATAGGTGATAGCGTGATAATATGTAGCCTATATTTTGACCCGACCTGTTAGTAATATTCATGCAAAATTTGAAGTAAATCCATGCAGTACTTTTTGAGTTTACCCCAGACATACGTACAGACAAACAGACAAAAATTCTAAAAACTATATTTTTGGCTTCGATATCGATTGTAGATCACGCCCCAGGTATTCTTTTCAAAAAATATTCAATGTACAGTTTTGACTTTCCTACGATTTTATTATATGTATAGTCTATGTATAGTCAGCTCTTCTAATTAAAAAAAACTATGTCCAATACCAGAAATCGGTTTAAAATCGGTTAATTACCTACCTATAGTAAAATAAAGTAAAAATAAGGAAGTTTCGATTAGTTTCGATAGCCGATTGGTTGGTTGGGAAAACTTAAAAGAGAATTTTTTTAAATAAATTGGAGATTATATAACTATATAGTGTAGAGAAATTAGAACACATAACATTTATTAATTTGTTAAACCATACAATTCATTCCTAAAACCTACAAAGATTGTTATTCCGCCCTTTGTTTCTATTCCTCGATTATACTGCCATAGCAGGATTAATGCTACTTCAAAAGTCGGTTAGTGGGCTTTTCCTATTCGGACTATTCAGGGATTAGTCGGTAGGTATGTACTTTATTTGCAGTATTTTTTTATATATCATAAGATAGCAAACAAGCAGATGGGTCTCCTGATGGATAGAGTCAACCATCGCCTATAGACACCAAAGGTATTAATGGTGCGTTGCTATTTTGTGGCGAGGTTTAATGCCACGTGCATAAGTTTACCTTACACTCCAAACCGGAACATGACAGCTACAAGCACTAATGCTATTGCGGCAGGAATAGGTAAGGGGGTGGTATCTGACCCAGGCGAGACAATGCAGAACTCTACTACCTAGTAGTCACGATGTTAGTGATTCGTATAGCCAATCAGTCGCCTTTTACGACTTGCCTGGCAGAACAGCAGTTGGCCTATTCTTCAAAGGAGCCTGGGACCAGCACAGGGAAAGAGTAAGAGTAAAAACGACTTTTATCATGAAGGTTTCGAAAGTGACTCCATTGTTAAAGTAAAACTCATTTTTTAAACGCTAACGCTGCGGCTAAGCGACAACTAGTTAAATAATGTTATAAAGAAATACAAAAAAAGAAAAAAAGACGGCTTATTTGCAAAAATATGTTATTTTTTACATAAATGTACAGAAAAATATGTAACGGTTTGAAATCTACCAAACAAAATGTCATGAAATTACTCTTTGTGTTTAGCATTTATTGTGTTTAGCAATTAAGTGTTACTAAAATTTAAAATGTAAATGAATGTTTTTTTTTGTTGTGAACTATATTTACAACAAAAGATCATTCATTAATATATAACAAAAATTCATTTACATGTTAATGTATTTTATCCTGATTTTATCTAGTATCAAATAAATCAGTTGTTGCGAAATAACATTTTTCAATGTCAAAGTTAAAAATGTTATGATCTATTTAAATAATAAAGAATCGCTTAATGTTGTTAAGCACAATACTCAATAACGGCAGTACCAACTCAGCAAATTTTTACTTTTAAAATATTATTCTAAGTCCGAGTAAGGTCTTTATGGAGAGAAAAAATTATAAATACGTGAGACAACTAACAAAAACAATACATCTATTTTCATATAGTAGCAGTTCCTAACTATCAAACAATTAGCGATTTTAAATCTGCTCTAAGGCGGAGCGAAGATCACCGGTTTAGCTAGTCTATAATAATATTATAAATGCGAAAGTCTGTACGTTTGCATGGATTGTGTTCGCGGGATTTACCAAAAACTTTTGTAATGCAAAAATCTTATCAGAACTGCATCGAATAATGTCAATAAGATCAAAATTGCTTGATTCTTCCGGGATTTATCAATGCAGATTTTTTTGAAAAAAGTGGTTTTTCTTACTCTCTTTTTCATTTTTCAACCTTTTATTAAGATATAGACACCAAAGATGTTAATGGCGCGTTCCTATCCATGTAGTGGAATGCCAATTCCATATGCGTTAATCTACCGGCTACCTTATGACAAACAGGAATACGACAAAGACAAGCACTAACGCTTTTGCGGCAGGAATAGGCGGTGGTACCATATAACCAGTCGAGATTAACGGAACTCTGCTTCTTAATAGTCACAATGGTGACTCGAATAACAAATTGTTCCCGTCTTACAAACTGCCTGGTAGAACGGCCAACGGTTCATACCTCAAAGTGAGCCCTCACCAAAGCAATCAAAAATGCAGTTTGTTTTACCAGAACCTGTATCAGCACATACCGGTACGACACACATGCCATATAATGCAAGTTGGTGACAACTACGATGGATTGCCACCATAATCCATCGTGTCTACAAGGGTGAACGAAAGTCCAATTCTCATCAATATCAGGAAAGTTCTTCTCGAGTTATTACGAGACAAACAAACTGAGAGACACATGCAGATAAAAATTTGTTAAAATTAATGTAGTCGTTTATAAGTTGGAATATTTATTACAAAAGTTGAGAAAAAATATGTACTGACAAAAATATGTATTAAAGACTTAAAAAATGAAAACTATATTCAGTCTCAATATTGTACCAATAACAAATAATTTAATATAAGAAAGTTGTAGACCTTAATAAGACCTATAAAAAGAACACGGCAGCGACACATATCCGTAAATTAAGGTCACATCGAAATTCCTGGGATACAGCAGAACATAAAATCAACACTTTCAATAAAGTTGTATTATAATCTGTAATCTTGAATACCTAAATAAAATATTGTTTTATCTTAATCTCTTTATGAACGAGATAAAATTAAAAATTTCTAAAACCCCCGACACATTCTGAAACATTATGCATCATTTTAAAAGCAAAACGTGAAAGGACTTGATGATCTTGTGAAGGGGATCTTGCAGCGTCAAGTTAAGGTTACCGCGGTTCCTTACTCAATGAGCTTGAGTTGTTTTATTGCAAAGCTCCTATGGCCTCCAGCTCTATTATATAACCCTGGAAAACATTTTGATTCAGAGTATATTTAAAAATATAACAAATGAGACCACTCTCAATGGGCTTATTTTATTTAGTGCAGGAGGTCCATGGCCACTTTCTAGTTCCTTTATCGAACCCTGCGAATCTTCTAATAATAAAGGCCATGTCAGCCCAATCTCCGATGGCCACCTTCCAGGTCTATCATTACTATCTTAGAAAACATCTTCTTAGAAAACATTCTAGAATCTTAGAAAACATCCGGCACCTAAGTGCTTGCCGAAATAAACCGAAACAGTCCATATTCGATATGTTTATCTAGATTAGCTTAATAGTTCTCATAGACTTCTTCCAGCTCTATTATCAGACACTGGAAAACGTCCTATTCCAAAGTCCTTAAAAGAACGAATCAAACGAAACCAAAATCGATGGTGCTGCTCAATTTTCATTCATTCGTTTGTTTCGTTCTCATGACATTCTCCCACTTTATCGTAAGAACCTGGAAATTATCTTAAAACACCAGATTATTTGTCAAAACAGAACAAATAAGTCCAAACGCGGTTTATCTCGTTTAGTTTAAAAAATCCTGTAGCCACCCTCCAGTGACATTAACAGATACTTAAAATCATCCAGCACCAAAGAGTATGCCAAAATAAACTTAATTAGCCCATATTCGATGGGTTTATCTGGTTTAGCGAGATTTCATGGACTTCTTCCAGTTTTATCTTCAGAACCTAGAAGTGATTCTATTCCAAAGTCCTTATTAGATTATCTAAATGTGCCCAAAATCGTTGGCGTTGCTCAATTTAAATTCATATTTCCCATAACCTCCTTCGAGCTTCATCATAGGAGCACAGAAACTACCTAGCACCAGGGAATTTCTCAAAACAGAATAAATGAGTCCAAACTCGATGGGTTTCTCTTGCTTAGTTTAAAGGTTTCCATAACCACTTTAAATTTTCATTATTAACTTCGAAAAATCATCTAGCACCAAAACATATTCCAAAACAAATTGAAGCATCCCACGCTCAATGGGTTTTTCTGGGTTAGCTTAGGATTTCACATGGACTTCTTACCTCCTATCATCTGACACCGGAAACCATCTTGCTCCAATGATTTCCTCCTTCCTGCTTCATTATAAGACCCTGGAATTCATCTAACGTTAGGGTATTTGTTTAAACAGAAGAAATGAATCTAAGTTCAATGGTTTTATCTTGTCTAGTTTAAAAATTGTTATGGCTACCTTCTAGTTTCATCATAAAATTCAAAAAAATATCTAGCACCAAAATGTATGTCAAAATAAACCCAATCAGCCCACACTCAATGAGTTTATCTGGATTTGTTTAGAAGTTCTTATAGACTTTTTCCAGTTTTATCATTAGGCACTTATAACCATCGTGCTTCAAAATCCTTGTAAACATTTACTCCATTTTATTCCAAAGTTCCTATGACCTCCATCATCAGCTCTGTTATAAGACCCCTGAAATTGACTAACACCAGGATGTTTGTTAAAACATGACGAAGGATCCCAATTTCGATAGGTTTATCTTGTTTAATTTGGAAGTTCCCATGACTTTTGTTGTTTTTAGGAATCAGAATAGACTCGGGGTTACATTGGGGCTCGCATATATCTCATTTGGCCAAAAAACTGAGTTCTGCTGCTTACGCAGTTAAAAAAGTTCGTGAACTAACTGATATAGACACAGCTCGTTTAGTTTATTTTGGCTACTTCCATAGCGTCATGTCTTATGGCATATTATTATGGGGTAGTGCCACAGACATTGATGTAATTTTTGTTTTGCAAAAAAGAGTAATTCGCTTTCTTTATAAAATGCGTAAAACAGAATTTTTACGAAATAAATTTAAAGAAATAGGCATACTTACTGTGACCTCTCAATTTATTTTGGAAAATATATTGTATGTTAAAAAAAATATAAATAATTTTAATAAAAATTGTGACACCCACAGTATAAATACTAGGAATAAAGATAAGATCGTTATACACTTTTCCAGATTGAGTAAAGTTAATAAGTCCTTTTTATGCCAAAGCGTACGTTTTTATAACACACTCCCAGACCATGTTATAGACTTACCATACTGTAAATTTAAAAAATTTGTAAAGCAAAAATTGAGCCAAAAGGGTTATTACAAAATACAAGATTTTATTAATGACAAGGAGGCATGGATATAACTAATATATTTTGTATTTATTGAATGTAGTTTGTATTAATTGAATGAAGCATATTTTTTCTGCTCTTTAATTTGTTATATAGTAATTGTATTTTTTTTTTAATTTAGTTATTATTATTTTTTTGACTTTCATTTGACACCTCTTTTGACATTATTGTAAATTTTATTATAGAGTTTACCTGGACATACATACAGACAAACAGACAAACATTCTAAAAACTATATTTTTGCCTTTTGATATCGACTGTAGATCACGCCCCAAATATTCTTTTAAAAAAATATTCAATGTACAGTTTTCTGTTTTGACTTTCCTACGATTTTATTATATGTATAGATTTGCTTCTATATTAATTTAAATTTTATTGTTATTTTAAAAATATTTAAGTATAAGTCATTTCTGTAGACAAAGAATTCTCTTTAGCTGTCTTTATTTTTCTGTATTTTACCTTAGTTTATTTTATAACTATTGTATAACTTGTCATGTATAATTTTGCTTATAAATGACGTCGATAAGTGTTCCTATGTGTACCTACGTCGAATAAAATATTATTTGATTGATTTGACTACCTTCCAATTCCATCATCAGATACTAGAAATCATCCAGCACCAAATTGTTTGCAAGAACAAACCGTAATTCGGTCCCCACTTGATGAGTTAACCTTGTTTAGCTAAGGATTTCTCGTTTACATCTTCCAGCTCTACCAGTAGACACTGGAAGCCATTTCGCTCCAAAGTCTTTATAATAACGGTACAAACGACCTTCAAGTCGATGATGTTGCTCTATTTTATTCTAAAGTTCTCATAACGTACGTCCACCTCTACTATGAGATGATGAGACTCTGGAAATTGTCAAGCATAGGGTGTTTGTCCAAACAAAACAAATGGGCCCAATTTCGATTAGTTTATCTTATTTAGTTTAGGAGTTCTCATTGTTACTTTCCAGTTCTATCATCAGATCCTGAGAATCATTCAGCACTAACACACACACATACTACACTCATGTGACATACATGATATTATAGACACATGCATAGATACTATTTTCTTTACAGCTATCAGTTGTCAACCTTAAAAGAGATTTTATTACACAGGTCGCCGCAATAGCATCAGTGCTGTGGCATTAGATCTTGCCACAAGATAGCAACGCACCATTAACACCTTTGGTGTCTATAGACGATGGTTGACTCTTTCCATCAGAAGACCCATCTGCTTGTTTGCTATCTTATGACATAAAAAAAGGCAATCGCTAGTAATAATTCCTTTTCTTGTGGGAAATGCAAAACTTGCGAGTTATAATTTTTATTTATTTTAACGCTACGCAATGTATAGCGTACATTGCTCGGGCTCGTTCCGCCCACAAACCAGCTGTTTAATTTGCGCGGTACAATATATTGCTTATTTTGCGTATTACCTATAATTTTACTATGTTTTAGAAAAAAACACCGTAGAGTATTAGAATATATCAAATTGCACAAAATTAAGTTAAAAAATTAAAAATAAAATTAAAAAATTAAAAAATTAATTTGGACATCCACAAGTCGAGTGGTCCTGATGGCACCCCTCCGATTGTGCTTAAAGTATGTGCTCCAGAGTTGGCGCCAGTATTGACGCACCTATTCCGGCTCTCCTATTCACTCGGTGTGGTACCGAATTCATGGAAAACAACTTTAGTGCATCCCATCCCTAAAAAAGGTGATCGCTCTAATCCGTCAAACTATTTGCCAATAGCCATAACCTCCTTGATCTCCAAACTCATGGAGACACTTATAAACTGAATTTTTTTAATTATTTTTTTTTATTACATAAATCGAATATATGTAGTATCGATTCCGAATAGCCTTTAAACCTGTATACTTAATAAGGTAAAATAATAGAGTTTTTTTAATTTAGTCAACTAGCCTATTAATAAGATTTAACACAAAAAATGGAACCGAACTTAGAACCTCGTTTTTGGGAAGTCGATTTAAAAACAAAAAGCATACCATATACGGTCTCTACGAAACTTCTCGAAGTGAAATGAATGAAGTGAAATGAAAATATTTATTTGCAAGAATATATATATTTAAAAATTACTTATCATGTTTTTTCAATATTTTTAATTTATGTATATAGTATAAAAATATACAGCATCAATGCTTGTCATCGTCGCGTTCTGGTTTGAAAATTAAGGTATCCAACAAACATGATATGCAAATGGCATCAACGCCTCGCCACACGGATAGCAACGTACCATTAACATCTTTGATGTCCACAGACTAAAATTGTGTTTTTTCATCAGAAGAGCTATCTGCTTGTTTGCTATCTTTTAATATAACAAAACTAAACCTCGGACTTTTACGATCGAAGCTGGAAGGCTAACGACTTGACCAGCGCCGCAGTTTAATAAACTATCTCTCAAATAGATCGGTTCATTAAAATTTTCTCTATCGTGTTTATATTCCAGCGACAACGCAAGATTGATGTTATCATGTACTCTGAGAAATTGCAGAGATTTCTTTATGAGCCACGCCCTATGTACACTGGTCGTTAAACTGTAACTCACGTATCCACTAAAACAAGTTTTTATAATAACTACATATAACCACACTTACCTTTTCCTGCCGCAAAAGCATCAATACTTATCATTTTCTTTTTTTAGTATAAAGTGTAAGGTAGTTAGAACACTTATGTATGTGATATTATATATCTGCTCTTTGGATGACAATCCACAAATAAGACCCTAGGTGGCTATAGGACATTGTTGTCTCTTTCCTTTACAGAAGCGATCTTTTTTTTCAACTGACGAAAAAAGAAGGTTATCAGTGTGACATATGTAATACTGTTGGGATTGCATAATAATATTATTTGCGTATCTGAATTATTTAGGCGTCCAAGCACTTATACGAAATTTTGTAAGTGTATGTATGTTAATATGTTTGTCCACGAATTTCTATCTTAAAGCTGTGTCGAAATCATTTTTTTGTATTAGATTTGGTATATTCCAACGTAGAGGATAGCTCAAGTTTAATCAAAATCAATTCCGTGGATTTTGAGATATTCGTCGGTTTAATTTTTCAAGTTCAATTATTGCTATTTTATGATAAAAAGTATTAAAATAATTTCTTTACAATTTTTAACCAGTAAGTAATAACATCATCCTAGCTCTATGCGGAATAGAAAAATTTGAGTATTAATAGATATTCTAGTTAGGTATTTATTTATGTATTATAGGATAGTAAATAAGCAGATAATTCTTCGCATGTAAAGAGGCAACCATTGCATACAGACATCATAAGTGTTAATAGTGATTGTGTATTTATGTGATTTGTGTTAAATGACACCTGCCTTAGTTTATCGCCTGCCTTGCCTTTCGGAGCAGACCGAAACGTTGCAGTATTTTACCACTTAGTAACACTTTGGACAATTATTGAATTCGTTCTATTGTGTTGGTAAAGTCATTTTTGCAATATTTTAACTAAAACCGATGATTAAAAATTCCACAGATAAAGTCATTTTTGCAATATTTCAGCTAAAACCAATGATTACAAATTTCATATCTATTTTGACCGTTAGGAAAAATTCGTATGTGCAAAAATAATTGACAGCTTAACGAGGTATGAATAAATGATAACAAGCAAAAAGCTCTCTCGATGGAAAGAGATAACCATTGCCTATGGATATCAAAAATATTAATGGTGCGTTGTCTCACGTGTGGTGTATAAATTAATATATCAGTGAAATTTTCCTCTAAACTACAACCCGGTAGTGACAAGCTATTGAGACACCGAGGTAAGGCGTTGGTACCGAATCCGGGCGAGAAGTGGGTAATACATTAGATACTCTGTGGTTTCTATAAAAATGGCAACATCAAGATGACGTTTTACAACGGTGTGACGCAACATTTCCAGATTTGCGTTTGCTGTCACGTAAATTAATGTCTAGTTTTTGCCGAATTTACAACGTAAAAATATTATTAATCCTTATCTTTTATACTAAATATTTTAGTTTTATGTTATTTTCATATCATAATTAATCATTAAAAATTAAAATATATCTGATTAATTCTTAGTGAACACAAGTCTATTACATTAATTTATACTATTGTTAAACTGTTGTTAATTTTGTTATTAGCAGTTATCATTAAAACCGACCACTTACCAACAAGTGACACGTCTGCCAGTTTGCCTATCCAAGTAACATAAAAAAAAAGAAATCGTAATAATCGTTGTGGTTTCAGAAAGGGTGTAGATAATATAAAGTTTGGAAAACACTGATAAGTATAAATTAACAACTAAGAAGTTGTTTTACAAACGCCCCGTTTTACCCTGACCTTCTCTGGGAGATGATAACGGCCGCTACTGTTACAACTGAGCCTTCCACAGGCTTGTAGTGTGGTGTCCCGATTGAATCAGACAACGGCGATGTGCTGATTGATTCACTCGGGATAAAGTTGGTACCTACAGAAGACAATCTACAAACACAGGGAGTTCGAGCAACGCACACATAGACACTTCTGACGGACGCCATATCTCGGGATGGTTGGGAATAGTACAAGCGTGGGTACCACTCGCTTGGGCACGCGTCTGTGAAGGTTTTTTTTGTGCGGAAAATGTTTAATAGGTATATCACTAAAATATTCTATTTATTACTGGTTTATATTTCCGTTCATCCTGTTTCATTTTCAACCATAAATCAAACATCTCATCAACGAGTGCCACTACCAGTTTTTTGTGCATAGGCTAAAGTTGATAACCATAACGGGACCCTCTAGTGTAGGTATGAAAATAAAGTACATACCTGAGATTGACTTCTGTATCTATTTGTTTTGTGTAACCCCGTGGCTACATATCAGCCTACAGCGAAGGTTCGCCCTAGCACGATGTCACGAACTAAATCGCGACAACTGCTTACGTCATAATGACGTCGTATTATCACTGCTCATCAAACCGCGGCCGGCAGGTTATATTTGTGCGCCCTGTTGATGATATTTGTGCGGCCCACGACAAAGCAAACAAGAATATTGTAACATTCCTTAAAGTCTATTCTTCTCAAATTCTTAATTCATGAACATTTGTTCTTTAAATTCTTTAACTTTATGCTACTGTGTTCTGTATTTTATACGCCCAAAGATTACGAGCTTATGATACAGCTTCATAAACATGGAACGTAATAAAATAGCATACGTCGATACACTAGGTCACCGGTCATTATCAAAATACGGCTTATACATGAAATTACCTAAACATATTATTATGTATGCGGATAGATTATAGTTTGTTATTATTATTATACTTTCTTTGTCGTGAGCCGCACAAATATCACCTGCGGATCGCAGTTTGACGCCCACTGCAGTGACGCGCCATGGCCCTTCGCGATGCAGTTACGCGATAGGCCGATACATCGTGCTAGCGCGAATCTTCGCCGTAGCCCGATATATATAGCCGCGCCCGACATATATATACACTACCTTATAGAAAAATAATAAGTTATATTAGAAATAGGTCCTTTTCTTTATTATTATACTAAACTAAACAATATTATTCCATTATATATACATATATATTTCCCGCGTTGGTCCGGGCCGCCTTTGAAGAATAGACCAACTGTCGTTCTGCCAGGCAGTTTGTTAAATGCTGACAATTAGCTAAGCTTACTGAGTGGTAGAATCTGGTGAATAGTGGTGGCAACTTTTCGCCCGGGTATATGATAGCAACATCGTAGGGGCCATCCGTAAATTACGTCACACATCAAGGGGTAGGGAGGGGGTCGACGAATTGTGACATTTTTTGAAAAAGCGTAGGAAGGGGTTATAATTTTGTGACATCACATTTTTTTCAAAATATAGTATTTCATATCTAATTATTACAACAGTTAATTTAAAAAAACCACCTTCATAGATAAAAAATAATTAAATGAGATCATCATTTAAACGTAAAGTTGTAAAATATGTGACGTCACATTAGGTAGGCGGGGGGGGGTCTCACAAATGTGACCAGCTGTGACAAGGACGGGTGAGGGGTCAAAAAATCATAAAACTCGTGAAAGACGAATTTATGGATGGCCCCTTAACTATTCCCACCACTTCCATAGTGTCAATGCTTGTCATTGTCGGGTTCTGGTTTGCAGGGTAAGGTAGCGAGTACTCAGTAGATTTACGCATGTGGCTTTGCCATCCTGCCACAAGGATAGCCATGCATCAGTATGGATATCAGAGTATGGATACATCAGAGTATGGAACATACATTTTTTGAAAGTCAGCGATACAAAAATAACGATAATTCAATATAAAACTTGTGCTTAAAAAATAAAAACGTGATAAAATAATAAATGAAAATAAATAAGATCACACACGACAAAAAAATAATAAATATCAAGAATGAAACAAGTATGTATCTTATGAAAATAAAGTTCAAAAATTTAAAAAAAAATGTCAAATGCTAACATAACAAATATAGTTTCTCATACAAATATACATCACTTATTCCGGTGTTTCAGGGATTGATTTTTGAAAATAAAGTAAATTTATGTTTAACCGTACATTAAGCTATATCTAACTCAGTGGTTTAGATAAAACGCAACAGACAGACATACATTCTTATGTACAATACTAGCTGCATCCTGCAGTCTGCTGAATTATAGAAGTTTTTGGTGAATTCCATGGGAATAACTTTTTTTTTGGGATAAAAATTATCTAGAGAATATTTCCAGGTCATAATCTACCATGTGTTCCAAATCTCATCCAAATCAGTCATCCGTCATCCTACAATAGTCTACATGAATATTAATAGACACGCCACTGGGAAGGAAACGTGTCGCCGCGCATATGAACAAACGCTCCCATTACTGTCAAAAATTTCATCCATTTGTAGGCTGTATAATATTGTGAAAAAATAGGAATAAACCATGTTGTACTGTTTTATCGTACCGAATGAGATGGCAAGGTTTAAAAAATATCCTTAAGAAATGAATTTATTTCATTGGTAAGTAAGTAAACTCTGTATTTCTGTATGTACTTGCAAGCTACACTGACAAACTAAGAAATGGTCTTGAAAGGCGTATCCATTTAATCCGTGCATCCAACCATCGAATTAATAATATTCGTATAGATTAAAATATGGTTAATGGCTTGAATGGCTTGAAATATGGTCAAGTCCGGATTTGCTCGACCTAGTATAACATTCACATACAGACATACATATCTTCATGCCAGATAACTTACAGGCTGGGTAGCCAGAGAAAACCGAGTGCCATACATCACGATCCTTGCAAGCTTGTCTCGCTTCCTCCACATTCATCACTCTCTTCATACACACACGCCGGTTGCGAGGACTTTTGACACCACCTTCGGACAGTACTCGATCAATCTGATCGTGGTATGTCAGTCTTGGTTTTTCCCAGTTTTCAACTGCTTACAACTTATGAACTCAATTATCGCAAATAAGAAAAGATGGTTGTTATGCGTCAATAAATGTGGCTAAAGGGAATATGTCTGTTATCGGCCATCATCATAGTGATGAATCTTAGTGTTTGTTGTCAGTCAGATTGTTCTGCCTTCCTGGGGCAACGGAAAATCTACTTATTTTTAATTTATTTTATTTAATTTATTTGTAAAATATACATATCTATTTATGTTTTAACATTAGAAACGTTTCTGACTTTTGTCTACTTCATCACTTCAGCATGAAGAATATCAGCAAGAGAATGAAAAAAATGAGATACCTAATAGCTTCAATGTCTAGAGAATGAGTCGACATAATTTTTTTACGTTTCATGTCCATTGATAAAATAAAAACTATAGTAATTGATTTAACCTCAAAGTAAGTAAATTAATTAAGTATTATTATATATATAATTAATTATATATATAGTATATAATTAGTTAAGTAAATTATTCTTTCTTTTCTTTCTTTCTTTCTTTCTTTCTTTCTTACGTCGTTGTGATGTAGGTTTTAGTCAATGATACTGTTACGAATAATCTAGAAACGTGTAGAGTTGGGACGCTGGAGAGATCTAGAAATAAAAGAAAGGGATAGCTACTCCTATTGACAAACAAATAGTTGACCTAGGCTATGCCATAATGGACTTTGTGGGATATGGCATAAGGTTGAAAATAGCGTGTACTAGGACTTATGACTCATAACATGTTTACGATAAGAAGTGATTCATTGTTTCCCGATACATTTAGATTTTTCTGGATCCAGGTAGAACTTCACCCTGGCTATAAATAGAGATATGTTGACAAATACAAGGCAGTTTTTTCAAGCGATTGAGAGCGATACATCAAGTGACCAGTGCGAAGCTTCTCGCTTCGCACTGGTCACTTGATTGTATTTTATTGTGTAGTGTTCTAAGTTCAGTGATAGTACAGCGAGTGACTAGTGTGTAAAGTGTATTTTAGTATTACATTGTGTTGTCTTGTCTATTTGTATACTAAATGTGTTTTCCTACAATTACGAAGCCGAGTACGTAACAATATTAATACATAGTACATGTATAAATACTGAAAATACAAACATAGGTTGTTTGTAAAAATAGCTTAAGTTATTCCTTATTACATCAGCTATCTGCCCGTGAAAGTCCCGTCAAAATCGGTCCAGCCCTTTCAAAGATTAGGCTGAACAAACAGAAAGACAAAAATTGTAAAAAAGGTTATTTGGGTTATGATATATAATCATAAGTCATAAGATAGCAAACAAGCAGATAACGCATTATTTTTTTATTTTACCATTGATTGCATACAAATGACAAAAAGTTAACATAATGATAAAATTTGTACAAAAGGCAAGCTTGTCTCTAAAATTTTTGAAAATGCTAGTTTATATGAAATTAGATTTTTAATTTTATGTAAAAACAGTTATTTCTTTTTTTTATAAACAAGCAGATGAGTCTCCTGATGGAAAGAGTCAACCATCGCCTATAGACACCAAAGATGTTAATGGTGTGTTGCTATCTTATGGCGAGGTCTAATGCCACATGTATAGTTTACAGGCTACCTTACCCTCCAAACCATAACACGACAGTGACAAGCACTGACGCTATTGCGGCAGGAATATGTAAGGCGGTGGTACCAGACCCGGGCGAGACAATGCAGAATCTAACGATAAAAAGCGTCTAAAGGATTAAACTGAATCATTAATATGATCACTCTTCGCGACGCTACATAGATATCTTTTTTATAGAAGATGGGGCAAACAACCGGGAGCTGCACCTGCTGGTAAGTGATATAGGCCGTCGAGAGATTTTCGTAACACCGTGTTGGTCCAGGCTCCCTTTGAATAATAGACAATCTGCCGTTCTCCAGGTAGGTCGTAAAAAGTGGCCGATTGACTATACATGTCACTACCATCGTAGCTACTAGATGGGAGAGTCCTGCATTGTCTCACCCGGGTTGGGTACCACCGCTGACCTATTTCTGCCGCAATAGCATCAGTGCTTGTCACTGTCGTGTTCTGGTTTGGAGGGTCAGGAAGTCGGTAAATCTCACCACAAGGATAGCCACGCACCATTATCATCTTCGGTGTCTATAGGCTATGGTTTTCTATTTTCATCAGGAGAGCCATTTGCTTGTTTGTTATCTTATGATAATAAAAAAAAGATAACATTAATAAAAAACAAAAATTATAAAACATCAACAAAAACAACAATTATACTGTTTTTATGTAATTTTTATGTATATACTTGTATTATCAGATGTCGGAAACTTGCCTTAACGATGACTACATTAAGCCTTATTATTTCGCAAACGAATTCGTGAATTGAAAAATACCTTCTTTACATTATTTTTGATTGCCCTAGTGATAGTCTCGCACTATAAAATAGACGGGGGAAAATTTCCACTTATATTTAAAAACTAGTCGGCTCACGCAGCTTCGCCTGTGCGTAGATTAATATTTCGGAGAAATTTAATCCAAACTTTCATTCTATATTACAGACCCCAAAGGAGAATTTTGACGTGACTTTCACTGGCCGATAGCTGATGTAATAAGGAGTAATTTAGGTTACTTTTATTTTTGGAAATTCCACGCGGACGAAGTCGCGGGCACGAAGCATAATAATAATAAACGTTTAAAATTTAATAAACGCTCCAAGCCAGCAATACAAGCATTTGTACTCATCACACAAATACTTGTCCATGTCGGAAATCAAACCCGAACACCCCTGATTGTGTTATCATGGTTACGAGCTCTTAGATCAACGGAGTGAGCTATAAAACGTTAACAGACGATAGATGGCCAACATACTGTCGTCCTGCCTGTCCCTGTTGGGAATCGAACCCAAATCCCATTGATTGCGTAGTCAGCCTAGTAACTCGACCAATGAGGACAGCAATGGCCATTGCGCATTTGCAACCTGACTTCATTTATATGCATGAGAAACAATGAAGGTGAAAACATACAGCCCCAGAGAAGGGCATTGACCGTTTCTGAACCAAAACATTTTCCGTCGACGACGACCTTGGCGATGCAGTCAATGAGAAATATGAGGATTTAGGAATTAGGAGTACTTTTCAAGTAAATGTTACGATAACAGCTTTTATAGATGACCTTAATGTTATTTATTTGAATACAATAAAATAAAAAAATAACAAACAAATATTTTATGATATACGAACTCGCGGGAAACCACTTTAAACAATATATTTTCTGTAAGTCAAATACCCTGCCTTATTGTTAGGCATCTGGTGAACGACAAGAGAAGACTAAGCACCACTATCGTGACTATTAGGAGATTGGATTTCACAACGTCTCGCCCGGGTCTGCCGCAGTAGCGTCAATGCTTATCACTGTCATGTTTCGACTTAAATGGTAAGACAGTCGGTAAATTTATGCATGTGGCAACACTATCCCGCTCCATCTTTGATAACATGGTTTCTGTAGATGACGGTTAACATTTTTTTATAATAATAAATAAACATTGCTAGACTAATTACACAAATTGAAAATCAAAATAATTGTTTGTGATATGGGTGTTACAATACTTAGATAGAAAGTAAAATATCTTCATGCCCGTATCCCCACTGAGGTAGGCAGAGGTACAACACGTGCACCAGAGATTAGCCGAAGATACTTAGTCCCACAATGTGATATGTGGCAAGTCTATCACCAACAGGGTACTTTTCCAATCCCGGGTAACTTTTTTTTCTTAGAAAGCTGAAACAACACATTTTTTGATATATCCGGAAATTGAACCTCGGGAGGTCAACGCCGACATCGGACCACTAGATCACAGAGGCGATTAGATAGAAATACATAATATAGCCTAGTCAACAAGTGCCTTTTGGGTCAAATTTTTTTCTCCGCCTCCAAAAAACATGAACAAGGTGTCATTCGATTTGAAACAGCGTTAAAAAAATCAAGAGCCGATCGCAAACATTGCAAAAGTTATAAATAAACAATCATTGATATTTTTAGTTGAAACTAGTTTATCACTCACTTGTTCTTTTATTTCACTATTATTATACACTAAATTATGTAATTTTATCGACCGGTTTCGCTTTTTAAAGCATCTTCAGGACGTAATATTCTTTACTGACAGTTTAGTTTTAGATATAACATAAAGTATTTTTAAAAAATGATAGTGGGTAAACTTAAAAATAAACACAATTTCTGTATTGCACGATTCTCCCTAAACATTTAGGTGTTTCCTAGTATATAATTTTATCCCATTTTAAATTAACTGTAATTACTTACAAAATAATGTCAGAATTACAAATGTCAAATAAAGTCAACTAACTTACAAATAAATTATTTTATGATGTCAACATTATATTTGTGTGGTCATTACTAATTAAATTTTAATAAATTTAATAATTAATTATTAATACAATTGCCTTTATATTATTATTGATAATATAATGGTCATTGTATTTAATTATCAAATGTTAAATATAAAAATGTCAAAATTAATATACAATTACATACAATTACGGTTAATTAGATGCCAATAAATGGTTATAATAATAACATGATTATTCAGAAACTTAAAATAATAATTATTAAATAGTGAATTGGAATAATTAATCTTCATTACATATGTATATGCGCACATATTGTCCTTACTCATTCAAACTTTTTACATTAAAAATATTTAACAGGGGGGAGTTATTAAGTTCGGTTTAGTCATTTAAAAGTTTTGGTTCCCCTTTGTGTCGATTTATTTCTAACGCTTCTAGGGCGTTGAGTCTTCTACATTTGCTGCAAAAATGTAATAATTTTAAATTTGTTGTTAAATCAAAAGTGTGACCTTCAGTAATAAGGTGTTGAGCAAAGGTAGAAGATTCACCTTTCCCCGAGCGCCAATTTCGAAGGTGTTCTTTTTCAACTAAAAATAACTAGTTTCAACTAAAAATAATGGAATTTCACCAAGTGCCGACGATTGAAAGTGTAATATCATTGATATAAAAAAACCAAGATGCACATTCAGTCAGTTTCAGTTTGAAAGGTAAAGTACCCGGTAGACTTATGCATGTGGTAATACCATTCCTCACACGAACTCTCACACTATTAACATCTTCGGTGTCTGTAGGCGATGGTTTATCTTATGGTATAAAGAAAAAGTTTGCCATCAGGAGAGCCAACTGATTGTTTGCTACAAGTGTCTTATTATATAAAAAACATCTTGGTAATCAACTGGTAAGGTAATATCGTGTGTCACCAGCCGGTTGGCGACCTCACTCCACTTGCACTGCGATGCCGCGACATCCTTAACCTTAAACTTTCAGTGTTACCTGCGCGCGCGCGTGCGACACCCGACGCCATCACCTCACACGATATCACTCTGACCGCCATTACTAATATAACATCGTGAAACAATGATTATTATAAACGTGTTAAATTTTGCATAGTGATTGAGTCGATATTTTGAGTTATGGGTGTTTAATAAAATAATGTTATATTTAAAACTAAAAAAATACTATAATCATTAATCAGACTCGATAAATGTTTTTGTAAATAATTATTATTGTGTTTTACTTGAGTTTGTTTTCATGTAATAATATTGAAACTGGTGAGTTTTATTAAAATTGTAAAATTATTAGAGACTATCATCACGCCCGGTTTCCGTGCGGGGTAGACAGATTAAACCGAACGTCTATAGAGTTTCCAGTTCATCACGATTCACCGGTTTGTCGGTTGGCGAGATGAGTGGTGATCCCCAGCGCAGCGTTTTACCAGCAGATAGCAATCAAGCAGATGGGTTTCGTGATGGAAAGAGACAACCATGGCCTATATATACCAAAAGATGTTAATGGTGCGTTGCTACCCTTGTGGCGACTCTTACTGGCGCATTCGTAAGTTTATCGGCTATCTTAACCTCCAAACCGGAACACGGCAGAGAGAAGCACGAAGAATAAACAAGGCGATGGCATGGCTGCTTACTTCGAGAAGAACCAACGCTTTTTTCTTGAACCTACTAGAAATCTATATGTAACACAGATAAATCCAATCCTAGTTTTGTTTACTGAGACTCTGAAGATTATTTCATTAATTCATTAAAATATTATCATTAATTCACCGCGGAGATTCTTGTGGATAGGTAATGGAAATTTTAAAAAGTAGAAAACGTGAAAACGTTAAAGCGTATAACAACATTTTGCGTGGAAGAATATATAACAAAACAAAATAAAATGAAAATAAAAGTAATATATCAAAATCCCTACTCATAAAAAAATTATTTAATAATCCAGAACAAAATAAAAGCTACATAAAATATTATTAATCGTGAAATTAATAAGTCTAAAAATTGCAATGATTATTTCCAACTGAAAGCTGATGGAATTAATATAGAGGGAAACTGCAATGAAGGTTTTTTTTAATTTTAACAGCACAAAACCTTTGTTCATCTGTCAGTGCTGCAGAATTATTATCGAATCCATGTGTAACCAAGTGCGATAGAACATTTGAATATTTTTATTAATACTAAACATATTTTAAAAATTTTTAAAACATTGGATTTTTGGGAACATTTCGTTAGAGTCATTGCTTTAGTAAGTAATTAATGTTATTGCATCTTTTCTAGCTCTCACATTTAATTGTTTAGTGACAGATAGTGAATTTCCTGACTAATTGATGAAAACAATAATGATGATGTCGAATTACTGAAAAAAAATTATGAAGCCAGGGAGGATTCGCAGGATGCACTTGGAATGTTTTTTTTTATATCATAAGATAAAACAAGCAGATGGGTCTCCTGATGGAAAGAGTCAACCATCGCCTATAGACACCAAAGATGTTAATGGTGCGTTGCTATCTTGTGGCGAGGTCTAATGCCACATGCATAAGTTAACCGGCTACCTTATCCTCCAAACCGGAACACGACGACGCTATTGCGGCAGGAATAGGTAAGGCGGTGGTATCAGACCCGGGCGAGACAATGCAGAACTCTACCACCTAGTAGCCACGATGGTAGTGACTCGCATAGCCAATCGGTCGCTATTTACGGCCTACCTGGCAGAAAGGCAGTTGGTCTATTCTTCAAAGGAGCCCGGAACCAACACGGGGGAAAATGTTCTATGATTAGTCTAAAGCATTTGATTGTGTCGATCATAATATCTTAATTAAGAAATTACACCGTCATAAAGTTCAAAATAAGGCTCTCGATCTACTGGCTTGTTACTTAAATGAAAGAAATCAAGAGATTGACATTAATGGAAAAAATCCGCTGATACTGCTGTAACCATGGGTGCCTGCAGGGCTCAATCCTTGGTCCGTTCTTGTTTCTGATATACCATTACTATACTATGTAGGGGATAAGCACGGAATTGTACTGTTATCGGATGACACTTTACTTATATTGGTCTCAAATAAATGTTATTATTATTAATATTATTATTATATTCAGAGTAAGGAGATGAGTGGTAAATTACATTACGGAGTAATTTACGCGATTTCAAAAGTTGCACACTGGTTTAGTACAAACAATCTTTCATTAAATGGTAACAAAATTCAGCGCATAAAATAAATAAATAAATTAAATTATCATCGCCCAATGCAGGCCACATAAATACCAGCGTACGACTGAATGAAAACGAATAGAACCTGGTGGATTCCACTCTGTTTTAGGTATATAACTCTAGTTTAAAATTACAATGAGAACCGCACATTAATATGTCGGCAAATTTAGTTTAGTTGAGCAATTTATGCAGCCAAAAAGGAACAACGTTAACTGATGTCGATACTACAAGAATTGTATACTTTAGTTACTTCCAAAATATTGTCATTCTGCTCAAATAAATACTGCATTTATATTAAAGAAAAGAGTTAGTATGGAAATTTACAATCTTAACCCAAAGGGTCTCCCCGAAAAAAAAAATTCAAAAATATTAATATTCTGTTATATAACCATAAATGTAATATAAACCTGTAAATAAACATAATGTACCTTTGTAAAATATTTGCTTGTTTGTAAAAGTAGTGATGTACATCATTTAATACAAGGAACAAAAATAAACTTGTGCATGCATCTCACTTTCATAGAATAAGTAACTCTTTATAGGGCAATATATACGTTTTTATGATAAACTAGCCGCCGCGTGCAGCCTGCTGCATTATAAAAGTTTTTGGAGAATCCCGCGGGATTTCTATTTTTCCGGGATAAAAAGTAGCCTATATGCTATTCCAGGTCATCATCTACCTATGTGCCAAATTTCATTCAAATCTGTTCAGTAGTTTTTGCGTGATTGAGTAACAAACATCCATCCAAACATCCAAACTTTCGCATATATATAATATTAATATATATTTTTCGAAACTTTAAAAGATCCAATAAGAAATAAATTTAAAAAGTATCTTTACGCCCATATCCCCGAATAGGTAGGCACAGGTACAAGTGCACCCACGATTAGCCGAAGATACTTGGTTCCACAATGTGATAGGTGGCAAGCCTATCGCCAACCGGGCACTTGCCAATCCCGGGCAACGTTGTGTTTCTCAGAAAACTGAAAAAACACTTTTTTTATGTGCCCGACCCGGGAATCGAACCCGGGACCTCTTGTGGTTAACGCCAACACTGGATCACTAGACCATGTGTTAATAAAACAAAACGTACACAATTTAAAAAAGGGTCAATAAAAGGGATTTTACAATTAAAATCTCAGATTATTTAGAAGTCAAGAAAGCCTGGGATTAATAAACACCAGTTTTATTGATCACTCAGCGTCCGTTTCATCTACCGACAAATCATGTTTCTCGCGTTATTTTTTAGTTTTTTTTCCTCTAACATTATCAAAGTCATTAGGAGGATTTTTATCAAATTTATAATTTTAATTACTTTTAACACGTTTTGAATTGAATATAATTAACTAATTGATTAATGTATAAGATACTTAACGTTTACGTTTCCTTGCTTTTTACTTTGCCTATTGTTTATTGCTTGACTCAAATTAAAAAAGTAGTTTCTAGATACAACTTAAAACACTCCAATTTTTGAATTGAATCATTTGTTTAAAACAGGCTCCAAATATCATTAATTAAATAACTAATACATTATACATCTAAAACATATATTAGCGATCTCCGTGTGCTTGAAATATATGAAATATATAATGACCATAGAATAAAATCTCTTCTGAGTTTGGCAACAACTATAAAAATAGTATAAATGAGTATATATTTTTTATATCATAAGATAGCAAACAAGCGGTTGGCTCTCCTGATGGAAAAAGACAACCATCTCGCATAGACACCAAAGATCTTATTGTTATCCTTTTGGCGGAGTCTTAATGCCACCTCACCTTCCAAACATCAGATATTATAGATGAATGTTAGCATTAAAAATATTCACTAAAGCTAAAGTAGGCTAGGCATAAACAAAAACTTAATAAAAATAAGCATTACACACTATGATTCTTTTGCCTCACATCATAATATCCATGTTGTCCGGTACCACTCTGAAGAAAATACCAGCTGCTGTTCTGCCAGGGAGTTCGTAAAAAACGAACAATTGGCTATGCGAGTAACTACCGTCGTGGCTACTAGGTGGTAGAGTTCTGCATTGTCTCACTCGGGACTGGTACCACCACCTAACCTGTTCCTGCCGCAGAGCGTCAGTGCTAGTCAGTAGTGTTCTGGTTTGGAGGGTAAGGTAGCCGGTAAACTTATGCATATAAGTTTGTTTCCATCAGAAAAGCCTTCTGCTTGTGTATGTATGTTATTGTATGTGTATTGTGTATATGTGTATGTTATGTTTTTGCAAAATGCGAAGCAATATGTCATCCTAACAGTCCTATTCTCAGTTGGAACGCATATTATATATAGGAGTAGGAAATTTTTTATATATTATAAATATTTATATTATACTAGCTGCAGCGTGTAGCCCGCTGCAATATAAAAGTTTTTAACAAATCCCGCGGGATCACCTAATTTTTCCGGGATAAAAAGTAGCCTATGTGCTATTCCAGGTTATCACCTACCCGTGTGCCAAATTTCAGTCAAATCCGTTTAGTAGTTTTTGTGTGAATGAGTAACAAACATCCATCCAAACATCCAAACTTTCGCATTTATAATATTAATATAGATAATATAGATTATATATAGGAATAGGAAAAATATTAATTGGTATAGGGTGTGGAGGTGCATAGTTAAAGATGACGAACATAATATGAAATACGAAAAATACGGATGTATGTGAATCAATGATCAGACAGATTAAGTTACCAATGCGAAGGTAAGCTTGAGGTCGATTAATTTTAGGTTTTCATTATTCAAGATCAACTTCTTTAGGGTTGGCACATTTTTAGCTTAACGGCTTTGAATATATTATTGAATAAAAAAAAAACAGTAGCAGTCGTGGGACTGCCGATAGAAGTGAAAACGGAACTATTAAGTTGAGAGTAATTAAAACTATATGCAAAACATAGCTATAGATATACTATTATCATTAGCATGTCGGTGACGCGAACCGAGGATTTTACCCTCTACCAAAACGCTCAACGCGCCTAAAGAAGTTTTCACTTCAAAATATATGTTCGATGAATCTCTTGCCTGTATACCTGTATAGTATATACTTACACCAAGTGACCCGGCAAATTGCAAAAGTTGTTCTGCCATATAAACTAGCTGTTTCTCGCGAATTTGTTCACATGATCCAAAAATATTTCCTTTGTACTTAAAAATTTCCTGTGTCATTCCTGGATACTGTGGCTTTCTAATGGTAAAATAATTTTTAAGATCGGTAGGTTTTGAGTTTATACGTTACAAAGATACAAAATATAAATATATATTTTTTACTACAATCGATGATATAATAAACGAATCTATACGATATTATAAACGATCTTTTATATTATACTAATATTATTAGTACCTATAAATTCGTAGTTAATATTTTGGGTGGAGTAAGAGTTACTGAAATTAGGGGTAGGACTGTGAAAATTTAAAGTTGTGGCTTTTTTTATTGACAATATGGAAGTGCTTGACCACGATCTCGCTTGACGGTAAGCTAAGATGTGGCCTAAGATGGAACGCGTTTCCCTAGAAGATACCTCTTCACCCTTCTCTTGAAGATCCCCAGACTGTATTCGTCGGGGAACACAGACTCAGGAAGCATGTTCCAGTCCCTTGCGGTTCGAATAAAAAATATCGAGTCGACCGCTTTATATCGGTACATGGAACGTCCACCATATGGCGATGCCTAGAATCTGTGCGTCTCGACGATTGGTATAAAAATGAGGATTCTCGCACTCTCTAAAATGTATCCTACAAAAGGCCGATAAACCAGCTACTCTGCGGCGATGAGCGAGGCTGTAAAGTTTTTTGCCTACCAGATCATCGTCGTTCCTATTGGCGTCGTCGCCTCTCTATCGCTTCAAGCGTCTCCAGCTGGTATTTGGTGAATTCATGCCAAAGGTGAGAACAGTATTCCATGCACGAATGGATTTGTGCTTGATAGAGGTTGAGCAACTGTCCCGTAGGCGTATCATCTAACGTTTGCAATTCGCCAGCGATCAGCGATGACTTTTAAACGCAATGAAAAAATCATCAAAAACGTCGCCAATTGCTTGCTGGTCACTAGATGCACTTTTTGCAATGTCACAGCATCAAAACTAATCAAGCGGCAACGATTACCACTAATGTACAAGGCTGTTATGTGTCTTGCAATAACTAAACAATCACGATAATTTCGCATTGCGAGTTACGTGATCACCCCGCCGGGTGGAAATACCGTCTACCTTTAAATAATACCATTTCTAGAATACCAAGTTTTTTGATGCAACTTGGGCTTTTGATTCGATGCACGAAGCAAAGTTCATAGTATGTGTGTATGTAAATAGCTCATAAATTTTGAACACATTGACCGATCGAAACGCGGTTGATGGCATTTGGTTGGGTTTCGCCAAACTTAGACTACCTAAAAATCTGAACCAATCTTGACTTGAATCTTGAACAAGCTCGGTGTGCTCAGCAGAGCGAAGCAGTACTTCTTGCCGGCCCAGTGTCTCCAACTTTATAAAGCGCAAATTCGGCCTCACATGGAGTACTGCTCTCATCTCTGGGCCGGAACTCCCCAGTACTAGCTTTTTCCACTTGATCGCATTCAACGTAGAGCGGTTCGAATGATCAGGCTATTTCAAAACGGCTTGACTCCTTGGCATTACGCAGAGATTTAAGCTTACTCCGCGTCTTTTATCGTATTTATCATGGAAAGTGTTCCGACGAGTTGTTTGAATTAATTACTGCTGCTAACTTCCATCACCGGACATCGCGTCAAAATATGAAGTTCCACCCACACCATCTTGATGTATGCCTCGCACTACTCTTTTGTGGAATCAATTACCGGCAGGGGTTTTTCCAAACAGATACGACATGGGGACCTTCAAGAAAAGAGCTTACTCATTTTTAAAAGGGCGGCAACGCAACTGCAAGGCCTCTGGTATTGCAGATGTCCATGGGCGGCGGTGATCACTCAACATCAGGTGCACTTCCTGATCGTTGCCCCCTCTTCCATAAAAAAAGACTGAGAAAGAAAAAAAAAATGTTGAGAAAACCTCAATTTATGATCGGATCGAATTTATAAAAGTTTTAGCTTTTTAAATATTAAAATTATGGTACCTACAGCAAATTAATTTATTAATTTAATCTTAGTTTTACATCTAACTGTCAAATTTATATTTATTTTTAAAAATACTATAAAAGGCGATCTTATCTCTGTAAGATATTTCTTCCAACAAACTCAGAAGAGGGAGAATGCGTAAAAGAAATGTTGGAAACAAACATACAATATAAAGACTATTTTTTATTTATTTATTGTTAATACGTTATCATGCGTCTTTTTAACCTAACTAAAATCTAAAAATAATAAAATTCCTTTTTTTAAATAATAATTTTCAAGCTAATATACCGTTTTATTAAAAAAAAACTAACCAACTCTTCTACTTAAAAAACTGCTTCTGACATCTGGTGAAAATTAGATTTTTGAAAATTGGGGCAAAATCAGTAATTTTTAATACATGTACGTTGCTGGAAGTTAAAAAGTCTCCGGTTAGGGTTCCACCAATACATGGAAATACATACAGAAATATATATACTTCTATACTAATATTATAAATGCGAAAGTCTGTCTGTCTGTCTGTTACGCTTTCACGGCTAAACCGCTGGACCGATTTTCATGAAATTCGGCATGGATATAGTTGAAGATCCGGGGTCAAACAAAGGCTAATTTTTTTTCAAAAATCAGTCCCTAGAGGGCTAAAATAGGGGATGAAATTTTTATTAAAAGCTATTTGGACGACTTATTAATATACTCGAAGCTGCGCGGCTCATCTAGTATTTAATAAACACACCCCACAAAGACACATCTATGCTCACCAGATAAATGCTTGTCTCTGGATCACTGGACCAACGGGGGGGCAGATATAATAAAATATCCTCTTTCTTCTTTTCCAAATGAAATATTTTGTAGATTATATGATCTATTTTGTAGATTTTCTGTGAGGCGGTAGCCCTACCTAGTAGCTTTAATAAGTAAACGTACCATTAAAGAATTACTTGCTAAGGTTACGTTTGTAAATATATATGTGACCTTAGCAAAAAATTTTGCTCACCATATTGGGTTGTGTTTTAAATACTTCTTTCAGGCGATTTATTCGATTAACTATCATTTCTGGGCCACAATGCGGATGCAAAAAAAGGAGTTGTGGCCATGGACACAGCCGTGCGTCTTTTACATGAACACGTCTACGTCACGGGTAATATCTTGCGATTGTAACATTTTTCATTCATCGTTCCTTCGTTCCCCTTCAAATCAGCCTACGGACCTAGACCACGTCCTTCTTGTGGATAGTGAAGTAGAGCGTAGATTGGCGCTACCGCCAGAGGATGACTCGCTACTACCCATCGATAGCGAAGAAGTAGGTGAAATAATCGAAAACCTACACAGTAAAAAGGCCCCGCAGCTGGATAAAATACTAATAATGTAGTTAAATACCTCCCTCCCTCTTCTTATATTCCTACTAGTATGCATATTCAATGCACTCCTAGCCGGTTGCGTGTTTCCAGACGAGTAGGAAGAAGCCACCGTCGTAGATATACACAACCCGGAAAACCCCGAAATAACGTCAGTAGTTACCATCCCATTAGCCTAATCAATACGTTAGGCAAAATCTACGAAAACCTTAAGGCATTTGTTCACGAGAAAGGTTTTGTAATAAATGAGCAGTTCGGTTTCCGAGCAACGCACTCTTGTACGTGCACCGACTCACAACGAACACTTAAACGATTTAAATGCAGCTCCGGGACTGCAAATTCCCATCGGTGCTCTATTTTTCGACGTCGCGAAGGCGTTCATTAAGATCTGGCACTATGTCCTAATATACAAGCTATACCAAATGGGAGTGCTCAACAGACTTGTACTCATCATACGAGGGTACTTAACCACCGCCGATTTCAATTCCGCATAGAAGATTCCCTCTCCCCCATAGACCTAAAGCCTATAGAGCCTAGTCTGGCTATTGTTTGCCGTCAACACCGCCCTCTATACTACACCTAGGTTGCGTTTGCTCATCTCCCCCGTATAGACTTGCATTTGTTGCAAGTAGTACAGAACAAATACTTGCGTATTGTCACGGGTGTACTATAGTATATGTGCAAAGTTGACCTTCATAAAGATCTCTAATTGCTGAGCTTAGGCATTTCAAAGATAATATTTCCAAAAGATATTTCGATCATACCAAAACACACCATTGCCCCACTATTAGTAGCCGTGGACAAAACAATGCCTTAGCCGATGGACAAAACAATGACTCACCCAAAGTCGAGGATTGGTCTCACAGAAGACACCCTTAGAGCGGAGGGCGTACAACCCACATCTTTAAACTCTAGTCGAGCATTTTGCTCGCCCTCGCGACCGGCGAATCTGTAAGGGCCCTTAAGAGTACCAGTGATCCAGACATTCCGAAAAAAACATTTATTCGTCATATAGGTGCTATCGTGGTTGACTATCATTCTTTTTGGTGTTTTTTTAAAATTTCTCAAAATCTCCTGGACTCAATCGGTTCAAATTTTCAGGAAATATAAGCTGAGCGGAATCCAATCGAATGCCATCAACCACGTTTTGATCGGTCTAGCCGTTGAAAAGTTATGAGATGTTTACATAAACACATACACACACATGCACACACACACACACATACATACATACAGACATACTGATGTCATCGTGAAAATAGTCGGAAAAGATTCCTAGGACCTCAAAACATGGACATCTGGTAAAAACTCGATTTTCGAAAGTCGGGGTAAAATCAGTAACTTCCTTACCTACACACGTTTTTTTTACATTAATTGTTTAATAACAATTTTACAAAAATTATACGATATACCTGAAGATATTATCTAAGCAATGTGTTTACTTATTACATGATAGAATGTACTTTACTTGATCATATAAAATTCCGAAAACAGGCTAAAAAAATCTCTAAAACAAATAATTTGTTAGTACTATTTCTAATCTTCAACATGATTTTTATATGGTGATATTTAGTTAAAAAAAAAGAATGTTCTAAATTTTGGTTTTCAGCTGCAGTCCTATATTTATTTATCCGAAAATTAACACGTTTCCCAGCGCGGCGGCTTAACAGAACATACCGTGCACGCGCCGCCACAGGCCATGTAAATCCGGAACCGCTATGCCCCTGCATTTTAAATCTGTAATATCTTCGAAAATATTCATTTAAATTACATGCTGTAAACGGCCATATTGATTTATATTAAATCAACAGTATATTTAAGTTATTTAATTATAATACGTAAAAAGTAAATGACAAAAAAATGCTATTGTGGGTTATCCATAAGAGATAGACATATACCATCGCGGAGTTTTCTGTAGACCTTTTCAAGGTGTACAAACTCTTAGTACATTATTTTGATAAATCTCGTAGGGTTTAGCCTGCGTTTGCAATGTAAGCGAAAAAAAAAATAATTATTTACGACATGACATCAGAAAACTCAAAAATTGCAGTATTTCTCTACAATATATTGAATGTTATTATACATATAAACCTTCCTCTTTAATCACTCTATCTATTAAAAAAAACCGTATCATAATCCGTTGCGTAGTTTTAAAGATTTAAGCATATATAGGGACATAGGGACAGACAGAGAAAGCGACTTTGTTTTATACTATGTAATGAAGTAATGACCAGTACGCTTCTTATAGGCTGCAAGTCCTAAGCCGTCTTTTGAAATATACGACATGTTCTAGGTGCTACCTTCATCTCCCGAGATAAAATCTTTTGCTTTCGGACAGGATTTCTTCGAATTCCCTTTACTGCTGTGACCGTCTTTTTCGTACGAACACTACGTGGACGGACAGATATTTTACTGTCACAAACAGAGGAGGTTTCATTGTACTTACCTATTGGTAAGTAAATACTCTCTCAAACTCTAAAAACTTGGTAAATAAACACTTGACTAATACCAAGCATATGGAGAGTTTTGAAAATTGTATCCCACCAAAAACATTTTCGTGTAAAATGCTGCCAAGACGAGAACACAATATAGCTTGTACTGTAAATAAGTTATCAGATCTTATGTAACGCCAAGCTTCTAACTCTTTATGACCTGATTTTACATGCCGAAACTCTACAATGAACTAATTCTACATGCCCCACACTACGTGTTTTAATTCTACTTCCTCTAATTCTTCAAGCTCTAAATTCATAAACTCTAC
Organism: Apodemia mormo; assembly: GCA_036924255.1. Classification (NCBI taxonomy): domain Eukaryota; kingdom Metazoa; phylum Arthropoda; class Insecta; order Lepidoptera; family Riodinidae; genus Apodemia; species Apodemia mormo. Next base: position 24,692,893 of record JAUPFN010000025.1, on the reverse strand, counting down.
ACTCTAGTTAAAAATGTGTGACTTGGCCGTTTCGTTGCTCTAGGCACTATACTACGTATGGTGAGCTTATTATAATATAGTAATTATTTTGTACTAAGCTTCTTATTTATCCTTAATGTTTTTTACTGCAATATTTACTATTTTATCTTGAATGCGTGTACACATGTAACTTTACGAGTTAAACATTTATTTCCTGAATTAATGTTTCGTGGTTGAATAACATTGGTATCTGCTACTGAACATTCATTAAATTTAATTAATCTTTAGGTGTTACCGAGACCCTGATATTTAAGAATTTTTCCTTTAAAATATAATTAGTTGAGAATTATAGTTGAAGTTAAAGAGTTAAAGTACATTATAAGTATCTTGTTATGACATCAAGCATTACTTATACATTTTTATCAATAGAATGAATGAATAAGCTATGAGCTAATTCATTTATTGTATTAAGAAAATTATTCTTAAAATCCAGAATTAAAGCCCGGTAACATATTGTATACTTAGTCGTTATTAAGTTTTACTGTACACCATCAGGTGGTGGGTGTAGTATTCAAATATTAGAACAGATAAAAATGCTACAGGGATTCTTCGATCTAGAAATGTTTTGAAAGTCAAATTACAAAAATAGGTTTTTCAATTTATGAATCCGGATTCTAGTGCTTTTTATTTGTTGAATTTTGATAGAATTTTATGAAATTCCTGCACGGAATACGATAACTTGAATGAAAGCAGTCACCATGATGGGCATTTACAACATGATAAGTTAGTTACCATTGCGGTTTCTGACAATATTGTTGCCCCTCTCATAATAATCCTAGTACCAAAGCTACTCGGAAAAACCATATGAGTCATATGTACAGTAAAAGTCTGGAGCGTAAGGAGCAGCTTACGTTTCAGAGTCAGACTGTGCATTTTAATAGCAGGGGAGCCAAAGAGGGCATTTTGGCATTTACTCGAGCGCGTCAGATTAACATAGGGGGAATAACTCAAATACTATTGAGGCGCACCACCAAATATACTCGTAAGCCTTTATATAGAAGCAGATAACTGGGACAGAACAAAAAACGAAATTCCGATCACTTCGGCTTATGGCAATTGTCAGATTATATTGTTTCCATTATTTGTACGCCATTTCCTCTATAATAAAAGAAAGTTCAGACGCGCTCGAGATGTACAAACAACGTTTTCTTTGCAAATTTGTGACCCTCTCACTCCCTTATATTTATATACCGACACTACACACCAAATACCTACGCTACACTTGAATTGTCAGATTTTCTAAATTTTAGTTGGCAATTAACCCACCATACCTTAATCTCACGCGATTTAGTGTTTCCATGTCACACATGTCACAGATTTTTAAACATTTTTTTATCTGTAGTTTTTTCCTTACCATTGAAATGAAAAACATAATCTTTTATTTTTCTTACTAACTGTTGCCCGCGACTTTATCCGCGCGAACTTTATTTATTCCGTACAGCTCCTCCTCCGTAGGAGATAGCGTGATAATATGTAGCCTACATGTTGACCTGACCTGTTAGTAATATTTACGCAAAATTTGAAGTAAATCCATGTAGTATTTTTTGAGTTAACCCCGGACATACATTGACTTTCCTACGATTTTATTATGTGTATATAGAATATAGATAATTTAATCTACAAAATCCGATAGGTCCCTACGACGCTCGAATAACTACTCATTTCGTATCTTGGGCTCCCCTACTATAAGAAAGTACAAGCAAATCGAACAGTCCCCGTGTTTTTCCCCCGTGTTGGTCCCAAGCTCCTTTGAAGAATAGGCCAACTGTCGTTCTACCAATCAGGTTGTAAAAGGCGACCGATTGGCTACGCGAGTCACTACCATCGTGGCTACTAGGTGATAGAGTTCTGCATTTTCTCGCCCTGGTCTGGTACTACCGTTTTACCTATTCCTGCCGCAATAGCGTCAATGCTAGTCGCTGTCGTGTTCCGGTTTGGAGGGTAAGGTAGCCGGTAAACTTATGCATGTGGCTTTAGACCTTGCCATAAGATAGCAACGCACCATTAACAATATTAGCTATGGTGTCTATGTTAATGGTTGACTCTTTCCATTAGAAGACCCGTCTGCTTGTTTGCTAACTTATAATTTATAAAAAAAAAGAACTCGAGAGCGAGAGGCACCGAGGTTATTGCGGCAGAAACAGATAAATCGGTGGTACCAAATACCCGGGTGAGACGTTACGGAACTCTATTACTTGGTATCCACGATGGAAGCGAAACTTAATACCTAGCCAATCGGTCGTCTTTTATGACCTGCCTGGCATAACGGCAATTAGATTATTCTTCAGAGTAGCACGTACTAACGCGGGGGAAATACATACATACATACATACAGACATTTGGATGTACACGGAAAAAAAATTAAATCAGTTTTTTATTTATTACTTAAAAAAAAAAAAAGTATGTATTAAACTTGATTATAAAAGGGTTATTTTTACTACCTATGCGAAGTCACGCTTCGTCCGCGTAATTTTTTTTCTAAAAGTCCCGGGATTTTATCCGCACTGGCCACTGGGTGGTACCAGAACCGGGTGAGACAATGCAGAACTCTACCACCTAGTAGCCACGCTGTTAATGACTCGTATAGCCAATCGGTCGCGTTTTACGACCTGCCTGGCAGAACAGCAGTTGGCCTATTCTTCAAAGGAGCCCGGGACCAACATGGGAGACGTTCTGGTTTTAAGGGTAAGGTAACCTGCTATTGCATGTGGCCACACGAACCATTAACATGTATGGTGTCTATAGGTAGCGGTTATAAAATCGGCTGACTGGTTTTTGAGTTAAATCATTACAAACAAACAAAAAACGATTATTATTTCCTATTTGTAATAAAAAAAATACGGAAATTGTGTACTGCTTATTATACAGTTCAGGAAATTAAGTAACTTAATAAGGGCATCAAATTTAATAATTATTTCACAACACATCATAATTGTGAGGCAAGCAAAAATATTGACCTTAAAAATACATGTTACGTATACTTTTGCACCTCAGCGATTATATTTTTTTGACCTTGTATATAAATTATTATTCATTTTGTATACAGCGTGTAATGGACGGTCTACTGACAGTTGAAGCCATGGATTTGGACCATCATTCTGAGGTGAAATCCGGGGGAATATTGGGTGGAAAACTTTCATTTCTTTGAGGTTTTTTTACCTTAATTTTCTAGAAAAAAGGTATCTTCACGCCCGTATCCCCGAAGAGGCAGGCAGAGGTACACCAAGTGCACCCACGATTAGCCGGAGATACTTAGTCCCACTATGTGATAGATGGCCAGCCTATCGTCAAACGGGCACTTTTTCCAATCCCGGGCAACATTGTTTATCTCCGAAAAATGAATTTCCCGACCTCTATTTATTCTCTCTCTATTCTCCGATCTCTACTGCACCTGGTCTAAAAATAGTAAAATTTAAGAAAATACACAAAATAAACAATGTATTATGCGCCACATATCGCGCGTAATAAACGGCTGGTGCGAGAGTTCCGCGGGCGCGACGAGTTCGAGTAACGTACGCTATACAATGCGTGTCGTGAAAATAAAAAAAAAGTTATGAAACGCTAATTCTGCATTTTCCACAAAAAAAGAAATTGCCATTATGACTTGCACGTAAAAATGGTATAAAAAAAATTTTCTTCATACCCGTATCCAAAAAAAAGTAGGCAGAGGTACAATTGTGCCTATTGACCATCTCAACCGGCCGATAAATCAAGGTATTCGTTTTTTTGGCTCCGTGAATTTAAACCTAGCTATGAGTATCGAAAAAGGCTGCGGTGGCTTACAGTGCCAGGTTACAGGATTACAGGTTACAGAATTTTATGAACTTTGTACACTATTCTCAATGATCCCCTGTCCCCTACATTCCTGAAGTTTAAATTTCAATTTTTTCTATTTCACCCGTAATTTTGATCGTCTGCTTGTCAAACTTCGCTTTTCACTTCATCTCACAAATTATATTTCAAACTCTTATCTTTTGAGCGCATCTACATTATGGAATAAACTACCTTTATCTGTTAGACAATCTACTCATAAGTAGCTATTTAAAAAGAAAGTTCACGATCATTTACTTAACAATAATACATATATTATGGATTTTATTACCCATAGTTTGGCCGTTGCGTTAAATTTGGTTACGATAGTTATTTAATATATAATGTGTAAATTTTTGATATTGTTAAGTATATTATTTATTATATACATATGTAAATATATTATAGTAAGTATGTATATATTTATTTTTTATAATTTGCTTATGAAGTCGATGCTATTATTTACACACTAAATATATACACATGAGTATATTATATTTGTATGTTTTATTTAAAGCAATATATTTTATGTATTATTACTTACATAATAATTTAAATATATTTTTTCTTTTAATCTTTATATCCTTCTACCTACTCACTACAATTTCTGTTAGCTCAAAAACGCCTGGGAGAGAATGCATCTAGCTGGGAGAAAATGTACAAAAGGCAATTTTAATAATTGCCTTTTGTACATTTTCACTTAAGTATACAATACATTTAATATAAATAGAAATAAATAAATAAATTGGAATTAACCTATACTTTAAAATGGCAATTAATCCCTTCTTTGAAATGGCAATTGATCTTTTCTTTGAAATGGCAATTGATATTTTCTTTGAAATGGCAATTGATCTATTCTTTGAAATGGCAATTGATATATCCTTTGAAATGGGGCTCAACTCGGGTTGCAACTAGTTCATAGTTATTTTTATTTTTATTATTAAATTTAATTACTTCATATTAAATATATTAAATACGAGTATTATGTCGTAGATATGAACGTGATGTTTTTTTAATTCATTGATATGTGTTGATCATCTTTATTAAACATTCTTTTTTGTAAAGGTGTTGAGGTCATTTAATACAAATACTTCGTTAACGACAATATAATTGTTTATTTGTCTTAGCGTGATACAAACAAATAGAGGTATCGATAAATCGTACACACATTGAATACATTTGAAGTTTTTTATCGATACGGCAATGGTGCCATACCCAGGCGCGAAGTTCTGGAACTCTACTACCGAGTAGCAAGGATTTAAAACGTTATAATTTCGATATTTTTGTGCGTGTCATGCTTTTTCGTGATTGTTTAATTCGTAATGAATTAACGTTATCGTATATGATATTATGACGTTGTCATCTAGCGCTAGTTGGCGAACCAATCATGAAACAGATATAACTTATCGATATTATAAGTTATAACGTTTTAAATACTTGACTAGTAGTCACAACGGTACTGACAGGTGTAGTCAATGATTCACCTTTTATGAACTCTGAATGAACTGAAAATCAGATTTGTATTCTTAAAAAAGTACACTTTTATAAAATCAACGAAATATACTAATGCTCAATACAGTTTTATTAATGCACATTTGATATATATTACGATATGCACTTTTTTTGCTCATCATTTAATCATTAAAGTTATGTCAAGGCACATGTAGTTTTTCCAAAATTTTTAGGTTATCAAGAAATGTTGATATTTTTTTTACAAATAGGCAGACCGCCAAGATGCCACAAATGGTAGTGTTTTAAGAATTTTAATATTGCTTAAAAGTTTGCAAAAATGGTGCTGATTGACGTTAGACGTTAGAGTTTCTTTATGTATAATAGCTTTTATTACATGTACTGAATATCCCTAAATAAGGGTTCCTTACTCTAAAATAGGTGAAACACATCTACATTACATCAATAAAGTAACGTTTAATTTTGTAATCTCTCTCATTATTTTCAATACATTGATTAGTCAATTAATTTTATTACACACATAATCAATGTGTAAATTTTAGAATTATTAATCAATCAATTAACCAATTCTTTATTAGCTTAAAGTAGGGTAACAATGTGTTGGATGTATTTAATTAGAAATTATGAACTTAAACCTACATTGCCAGACAAATGGCATGCTAATTTTAAATAGAACAGGCTGTACCAATAACAATATGGTTCTTTTAATATCATATTATTTATAAAAATTATGAGTGAAGTAATAATTATTCTTTTTTTAATACAATATAAATGCTTATTAAAAATGTTTATCAATTAATATTTCTAAAAGTATGGTAAAATCTGCATTTTTATGGCGACATTGTTAAAAAATACATTCAATTTTTAATTTTATTGTTATAAAAATATTTGAAATTCAACTAGTTTTGATTTAGTCGAGCTAATTTGAGGATTGTGTTGCTTGAAGTACAATTTAACCATTCTAAAACTTCGAGTTAGAATTTAGTTGTTTTCTGTGATTCAGTATCACTAAATTCTAACTCAAACGTCGTATGGTTTTTATTTTCACACTTAATGAGCCAGTTTATAGTCATTTAACAATGGAACTCTAAAAATGAAGCCTAGTAAATTGTCGATAATAGCGATAATAAGTAATGCCAGCACTTATGCTTCTAATGATCTAGCAATTCTAGTGATCCTTAATTGCTGTCATTACATTCAGTATCCACTATCTGGTGCAGGAGCCGTGATGTGTCAGTGACAATCACTGGAGTCACGAAGAGCATTTGCGCGTTTGTATCTGACAACCTTCATATTTAATTTATTAAAGTTTATTTTAGCCTATACCTAAATATTTTTGAACTTATATGAATTGCTATAGACTTATGTCCTAATTTTTTCTCGCTCGCTGCTCGATTTTGGTCCCAATGCCTTTTTTTCTATCGCAAAAGTGCCAGTGTTTGTCTATTCCGTGTTCCAACTTAGAGGGTAAGGTAGCTTGTAAAATGCTAAATGTGACATTAGACCTTAGCTACATGTCTGAAATGCCACTATTGAAGTCTTTGGTGTCAATAGGTGGTGTTTTTTTCCATGAAAAAAGTCATTATTCATTAGCTTCTTCATTATAATATGTGTTTTTTGTTAATTCATTAACGAAGAATCCACAGCATATTAACTTTATAAAATACATTTGTGTACACATATAACATTAGCTAATACTTTGTACGATTCGCACTCGCCCCTACAAAATTCAAATTCTCAAGAAATTCAAAATTTTCAAGTCCAAATATTTAAGAAAAACGCTGGCGAATTTGTAATTTGTTCTTCTGGAACTCGAGCTTTGACCTGTGGTGGTTCGAGTAATCTACAAACGGTACAAGAAAAAAATAATAAAACATAAAAAAATATGAAAATTTTAAATATATCGCGATATCACAATTGTAACACACACATAAACACTATAATATAATTTAACAAGTTAACTCAAAAACTATATCTTGTAAACAATATAAAATTTCAAGAATAGACATGGTACAATTAAAAATAACTCTTATTAAGTTTGTAAATGGCGGATGCGTGTGCTCCGCTTCCAATGTTGGTTGCAATTAACAATATCCCTGTTTTGGTAGGAGAGACAGAGGCTTGTTCGTTCAACAAAAGTGGCATACAGCGCTATGTATCCTTGAGTAGTAGAGTTATTATTAACTTTGTGCAATTGGTCGGTAGGTATTGATATAAGAAATTTGAGGATGTGCCTAACGCAAAAATCTCAATTTATCAGTTAGCTCCCTTTAGATTTAGGTGTGCGATATAATATAACAATTTAACTCAAAAACTAGTCGACTGATTGTGAAATTCTTTCACCTTCAGAAAGCTACATTATCCAGAAGTGACATAAGCTACTTTTTTACTCAACTAAGGAAAAGTAAGTAAGTAGTATATTTGGTAACGTGAACAAAGTCGCGAGTGAAAGCTAGTCAATTATAAACTAAAATATGAAAAACAAACTTTTCTTTTCTAGCTGTTTAGACTTTTTTATATCCCCGTACTGATCCCCCCCCCCGTAGAATAGACCATCTGCCATTCCGCCAGGCAGCTCGTAAAAGGCGAACTATGGGCTGAAAGTGTCATTATCATCGTGGCTACTAGGTGGTAGAGTTTCCCAATGTCTCACACGGGTATTTTGTGCCAACTACCGCCGCATTACCTGTTTCTGCCACTATAGCGTCAATGCCAGGAATCAAACCTGAACCCTTTCGCTTCGTAGTTAAGTTTGCAAACTACTCAACCAACTTCAAAATTTTTGAAGTTTTGCACCTGATCTATTTTTATAGATCTTTGAAGTAGAGTTTGGTTTTGTTTGCAGAAGATGTGCAGCAGACGAGCTTTCCTCGTGGCGCTGGTGATGATAGCGAGTACGGCGCTCGGGAACTACTCGCCGCCTCCAGAAGTGGGATATCCCGCCGGCTTGGTTCCCGAATGTAAGTCCAAGAGAATTTTGTGTAATATGTTTCAAACTCCTTCACAAATCAATAGTTGTTAACTTGGTGCCATATAAATTGGAATTTACATACACGTACGCATGCAAGCAAGCACGCAAAACGCACACATGTTCGAACACACGTAAGCGTGTATATATACAAGCATGTACAGACACAAATAAAATATATTTTGTGTCGGTCCAGGCTCCCTTTGGAAAATATACTATCTTCCATTCTGCCAGGCATTTCGTAAGAGGTGGCTGTTGCTGCAGGAATAGGTAAGACGGTGGTACCATATACCTGAAAGAGACATTGCGGAACTCTATCACCTGGTAGTGGCCACGACAGCAGTGACACTTACTGTGTCACTACCATCATGACTACTGAGTGGTAGAGTTTTGCAACGTCTCGTCCGGGCTATTGGTACTTACCTGTTCCTGCCGCAATATCGTTGGTAATTGTGATTATCGTGTCGTTTAGCCGTTACACTTATGTATGTGGCATTACCATCTCCCGACACACATAACAACGTAAAATGAACATCTTTTGTGTCAAAAGACGATCAGGAGACGTATCTGCTTGTATGGTATCCTATGATATAAAAAAATCCAGCCGTATTTGCCCACTTTAACGATTGTCGATTATTATAAAAATGTGTAGTGTCGCTAGCGGTACTTTATTCAGTATAGTATCGTAAATTGGGTCATATAAGTACATGGCTCGAAACAGCCACAAGTTAGAGGCTAACAAACTTGTCACATAAATAAACCTACTTCTTGTAGGTTTGTCAGATTGGATAAGAGAGTAAAATAAGCTTCATGCGTGCTCCGTCAACTAGAACCTTACCTAAGATTGTGAGTAAGGCCTCTATTTGACTAGGCTAGTATTTTAGTCTAGTAGCGATTAATTTAGTAACTAACTAAACATATCCACCATAAAATTTAGTACATTAGCGCATAATATTGTCAAGCCGATTAATTTAATTCGATTTTCTTGGGCAAGCGGGGCTCCCCACCACCCGCCTCGCTTACTGGCTCAACGACTAAACATCCCTTTGTAGTCGAATTTATAAGTTGAATTACGCTGCGTTTTCCTCGCGCATATCACTTTGTAGGATGATCTTGCGAAACACATCTTGTACTTAACCAAAGAGCTTTAAATTTTTACCAGTAGCTAGTGTTTAAGCCATTAAAGTACTCTCCACTTGACTAAAATACTGACGTTTTGCGAACTAAAGCTTCGCTCTCATTAGGCTAATATTTAGTCGAGTAGCTAAAATTTAGTAATCAAAGGTGTTCGTATTTTTTAAGTTGTGTTTTTGTACATCATATGATAGCAAACAAACAGATGGGTCTCCTGATGGAAAGAGTCAATCGTCGCCTATAGACACCAAAGGTGTTTAATGGTGCGTTGCTATTTTGTGGCGAGGTCTAATACCACATGCATAAGTTTACAGGCTACCTTACCCTCGAAACCGGAACACGACAGTGACAAGTACTATCGCTATTGCGGTAAGAATAGGTAAGGCGGTGGTAACAGACCCGGGCGAGACAATGCAGAACTCTACCACCTAGTAGCCACGATGTTAGTGACTCGTATAGCTAATCGGTCGCCTTTTACAACCTGCCTGGCAGAACGGCAGTTGACCTATTCTTCAAGGAAGCCCGAAACCAACACGAGGAGGAGGAGGAAAGGAAGGAAAAGGAGGAGTAATATTTGGCCTAAGTTGGCATTAAATATTTACATAATGTCGTTGTAATGACCATACAAAATTCTTAAATATAATTATAAGCAGCTTTATATTTAAAAATGTTTCTTTATATACAATTTAGTAACTAAACATGTCTGAACATCAAACATTTATTTGAGTAGATTAGTACATAATTTAGGGAATCGAAACAGACACTTAGTCACTAATCACTAAATCTGTCCATTTACCTAAAGTATTCGAACAGCTTAACCGATGAGGCGGCCTAATAAAATTACTACACGGGACTAAATGGTAGAGCAACGTCTCATCCGAATTTACTGCCACCGCCTTACCTGTTTTTCCAGTAGCATCGATGCTTGTCACTGCTGCATTTCGATTTGGATGGTAAGGTAGCTGTTAAAGTTATGTACATGTTATTACCATCCCGCTAACCAGATAGCAACGCACCATTGACATGTTTGGTGTCATTCCATCAGGAGAGCTATCCGTTTTTTGCCCTAGTAAAAAAAAAACAATAAAATCATGAAGTAAAAGCTGACGCACTCATCCTGTCTGACGCTGTCCTTGGTTATTGGTGACTTCACTGTTTCCTATGCACCGCGAAGTCGAACATGCACCAGTTTGTCATGTTTATTAAATACGCGTACTGATGGCCAGTGCGATAAATATTTATTAGTTTATATATTCAGCGAGCTGTTGATTGATAATTCAAACGCGGTTTAAATTGTAACGACAAGAGGCTGGTGATACTATCCACGACAGATATATAAAATATATGTATGTATATAGATCGGCGCAATTCATATCTATACAAATATTATAAACACGAAGGTTGAGGGATAGTAATGCACTATTGATATATCTATTACTAGCTGTTGCCCGCGACTTCGTCCGCGCGGACTTTACTCCGCTCCTACTGGTCGCAGCAAGATGTTATATAGCCTATAACCTTCCTCGATAAACAGGCTATCCAATTCAAAAATAATTATTCAAATCGGTTCAGTAGTTTTCAAAATTACCGCGTACAACCAAACAAACAAATAAACAAACAAACTCTACAATTTTATAATATTAGTATAGATGTAATACTTATTGTATACAGAAAATAGAACAGTTAGGAGAAAACAAACGTAACATGGGTACAATGGATGAGCTTACCTCTCCTTATTATCTCTCTCTATCCACAAGATAGCAACGCACCATTAACATCTACAACATCTTTGGTGTCTATAGGCGATGGTTGACTCTTTCCATCAGGAGACATCTGTATACTTGTTTGCTATCTTATGATATAAAAACACTTAAAGAGATTTCTTCCAGCTAATATTGCCATCCGTCCGGGTTTCCTCGGATTTGTCCTAGTTTAGGAGGCGTCCGGGGAACGTCCGGGCTGGGTTTTATTTGTAGTCCGGGTTTTATTCAAATCTCGCGCGCGATTTGTGATAATAATAGTTCCTTAATTTAAGAAGATTATGTTTTGTTTTTGTTATTTTAAGACGTAATTTGGTTAAATAATTATTTAACCAAATTACTTAATAATCAATGAAAATAAATTACGGTTAATTTAGATGCAGTAAAAAATATTTTTTTGTACTGAGTAACATAAAAAATATTCTGTTCAAATGTCCGGGTTGCAAGCTCCGGGGTTTTCACGATTCTTATAATTTTTGAGATGGCAACCCTACTTTCAGCCAACCTGTTGAAGGATTGGTTGAAGGGAATAAAAATAAAACCGGCCAAGCGCGAGTCAGACTCGCGCATGAAAGGTTCCGTACCATCATCTACAAAAAAACTAAAAACCACGTTTGTTGTTTGGGAATAAATATTTAATTTATTTTAATTTAATTATTTATTTTGTGAATATTTCTTTTATTAATTCTCTTTTTATTATTTATGTTCATAACTTTCGAACGGATTGACCGATCGAAGCGAGGTTGATGTCATTCGATTGGATTCTGCTCAACTTAGACTTCCTGAAAATTTTGGAAAGACCTAAAAAAATGTGGTGAAATAGTATTTTTTTAATTTACCTTCCAGATTAATACATAGATTAAGTACAAAATCTAATAAGCTGTTTTTCTTAAAAAACAGCGTTCAATGCATAAGTTGCATCAAAATCGGGAGTTATCGTTGACGAAAATTTTTTAAAAAGTGTTTTCTTGACATTCTACAATATTCTATTATTAAAAAAACTACGTCGAATGCTGTTTCCAAATTAAAATCGAATAAAATTTTTGAAAGTTACAGATTTTCAAACATTAACATTACGTTGCTTACAGAAAAATTAACTCATATTTTAAATTAACTTGTAGGAAAATGTTTGAAAAAAGTTTTATTCGACATTTCTTTGAAATTAACTTATTGATTTTGTAGCTAAAAATAACTTACAGCTTAAAAATTGCTTTGTACGCCATTCAAAAGATTAAAATCGGTACACACTTCTTTTCGAACTTTAAAATATTATTATTTTGCTTAGGCTAAGGTTTGCTTAGACTTAGGTACAATTTTTGCTTCGTTGAGCTTAAAATACCCCAATTTAGCGGGAAGTTTCAGGGATAACTTGCATTGTAACCGGTTGAGCCCGGTTTACAGATTTTTTTTGTTAGGTTTAATGGTTGGCCTCAGAACATGGTATCATTTATGAACCAACTAGCTGTGCCCGCGTAAAAACCCGCATAGTTCCCGTTCCCGTGGGATTTCCGGGATACGAACTATCCTATGTCCTTTCTTGGGTCTCAAACTATATTTGTACCAAATTTTATCCAAATCGGTTCAGTGGTTTGGCCGTGAAAGCGTAACAGACAGACAGACAGACAGAGTTACTTTCGCATTTATAATATTACTAGCTGTGCCCGCGACTTCGTTCGCGTAGAAAAAAATCTAAAATAAAAACCCGCATAGTTCCCGTTCCCGTGGGATTTCCGGGATAAGAACTATCCTATGTCCTTTCTTGGATCTCAAACTATATTTGTACCAAATTTTATCCAAATCGGTTCAGTGGTTTGGCCGTGAAAGCGTAACAGACAGACAGACAGACAGACAGACAGATAGACAGACAGACAGACAGAGTTATTTTCGCATTTATAATATTAGTATGGACTAGCTGTGCCCGCGACTTCGTTCGCGTGGAAAAAATTCTAAAATAAAAACCGGCATAGTTCCCGTTCCCGTGGGATTTCCGGGATAAGAACTATCCTATGTCCTTTCTTGGGTCTCAAACTATATTTGTACCAAATTTTATCTAAATCGGTTCAGTGGTTTGGCCGTGAAAGCGTAACAGACAGACAGACAGACAGACAGACAGACAGAGTTACTTTCGCATTTATAATATTAGTATGGATAGTATGGATTATAAAATTTGAGTTTGGGAGAGTATAATATTACGTGTGGTCCCATTCAAATTTCGTGGAGATCTGGGATACAGGGTTTTAATTATTAAAAAAATAATTTTATTTTACAAAGTATCTATTTAATAAAAAAATTGTAAATAAACTATCAATGTAATAATGAATATTATATTGTAATGATTTTTGGTTATATTATTTAATTGAATAATCTATTTCATTATTTAAAACAGTATTTTATCATATTGTACAACTTAGTTTTTTTAATTTACGTTATGACATTAAATTTATTCAATTACATAATAAGAAGCAACATTTCAATCTGTAGTCACACGCAGCAATAAATAAATTGGTATAGACAAATGGCATCACATAATCAAAATAAGTTTACAAATAAAATAAGTTTAATTTGAATACTAGTAACTGAAATATTCTAAATGTAATATAAAATTGTACCTATAATAATGAATTTGCATGCTAATGTGTAGCGGAATAGGTAGGAAACTAAACTAGACATAACAACTTTGTAACCCTATTTCTTGCAAATAAATATTATTATTATTATAAAGATACGGGAAATGGGATGTCACTTTTAGCAATTTTATTGCATTTAAATTATATACTAACATTAACAATCGTACTGTACCAATATACTTACATTATAATCACTTATTATGTTGTGATTTAAGTGTTTGCAGAACACTTACGAGGAGGAAATAATTATGTCTTACAAACGGTTTAATTACAAGTCTCATATTTACATATTTGTATTCACCTTAGCGTGAAATTTCAATAAATCTTGTCGCATCCGCCGTGGGTACGCGATTTGTTGTAAATGCTATTACAAAAAGTGGGGTTTCGAAAACAAAAACAAAAATTAAATTTATTGATTTTTGGACATCAGCCATACACAATAAACGATTGGTCTGGCGATCTGTAACTTGTCTAATTTTTTTTGTAGATACTTTTTTTGCCTGTCTATCTCTAATATGGCATATTAGCCAGATCAAATCCATTTGAAATAAGAAAAGAAGAACAAAAAAATTGAAGATTAGTTTTTTAAGAATAAAAATATTATTTTTTATTAATTGACATTACAATTTTATAATTGTAATGTCTATTAATATATATTTTAATTACCATACAAAAAGAAAAAATAAACAAATGGAAGCTAAAAAACTTACTTATATCTAAAAGAAAGAGCAAAAGGTGATTGTAATAGTGAGTGGTAAATTGAGTCCATTAAAAGGGAATAAATCAGTATTTGTTGAGGCTAGTTTAACCTCAACACTGGTTTTTCCCCCCTATTTATATGACAGCAAGCGAGCTTACATCATGTGTGAAACATTACACCGGCACACAAAAAAAAAGTTGTCTGTGCACCGGGCGCCACCTATCTACGGGCATGTTTTTCGACCCGCTGAACATGAATTTCAAGTCAGTTTAGGCCGTCCGGGCTTCAATTTCGAGTAAATTGCAAAAAACCCCAAAAAAATAGCGAAAATTCGATGTTTTGGTAAGAAAAAAGTTTTTGAAATCTAATGCAAGCATATTTTTCATATATTTTGATCTGTTAAATACTAATTTCGATCGTACTTTAATCTTTATTGATCTCTAATCTAAATAAAAATTGTAAAAAATCATCAAAAATTACAAAAATCGAAGAAAATTGGAATTATCTTGGTATAAAAAATTTTGTGGATCCGAATTGATGAAGATTTTCATGTAATTAGTCTGCTTAATCTAATTCTGCAATAAATTTGGCCCATAGTCTCCTAATTCATAAAATTGCAAAAATCGATTAAATAGTAGAAAACTGCTGCTGAAAAAACAGAAAAAATATTTTAAACACAATTCAATAAATTTCTTGTATTTTTTATTAACAAGCATCCTAAGTTTTTGTAATTTGTCACTAATTCTTCGACTATTATCCTGTAATTTTCACTTTTATTATTTCCTAAAAATGCTATTTTTTGGGGTTTTTTGCAATTTACTCGAAATTGAAGCCCGGACGGCCTAAACTGACTTGAAATTCGTGTTCAGCGGGTCGAAAAACATGCCCGTAGATAGGTGGCGCCCGGTGCACAGACAACTTTTTTTTGTGTGCCGGTGATTATTATACACGTGTGTAGTCTTAATTAAAAAAGTATGACAAATAATTACATTCGTAGTTAAAAAAATAAAAATTGGCTAGTTAAAAATACATAACATATAGGTATTGGAAATTCTATATGCATACATACATACGGATATAATTATAAATAATTCTGACATCTACATTATGCTTTATTTCTTTTGCGAGTTTATTAAATAACATTTATATTTTGATTTAAAAGTTGACAAACTTATCAATACTTACTTTTTTCATACCTTGTATTTCTATTATTGTATTATATTTTTTTAATTGAGAATTCAACAAATATTTAAGAGTTGTCAAGAATAGTAGTGCTATATATTTTATTACTTCACTAATTTTGTATTTTTATTATGTGGTAAAGCAATATTCTGATTTTATTATATATTTATTGGTTGGACTTACGTTCTTCAACATATTATAGCCTCTTTAGGGTTCCATACCTCAAAAGACAGAAAAATCCAAACCCTAATGGAATCAGTTTGTTGTCCGTCTGTTAAGATCCTTTATCTCGGGAAAGCGTGGAGGTATCGAATTAAAATTGAAACCATATACTCAAGTCTACAGCCTTTTCAAGGTGTAAAAAAATTAAACTTCTAAGTTGACGTGAAATAAAATTATTACTGTTTATGCCGCAGAAAACGTATATTTCGATACTCTTAAGGAATCAAAATTATAGGGTATTTTGCGTTGATCTAGAATTATGAAACACGGCTAATATTATCGCTGTACACAAGAAGTATAGGATAAAATCGGAAATCTATACATTTGTAATTAAACCACAAAAATATAATCTTTATTTAAAGTACACGTTTCTGAAATTGAATTTCGGGAAATACTCGGCAAAAATAGCGAGACTCGTTTCCTAATCTGTTTATAATATTATGAAGCTACAAACTTGTACGGAACCTTCGGTGAGCGAGTCCGACTCGCACTTGTCCGGTTTTAGATTAATTATAAAATTTATATTTTGTTGAAAATTACTTTCCTAGTGGTCGCGTTTTCGATTCGGTGGCGAATATAAACCTGTTATCTCGTAAAAAGCCTGTCATTTAACAACATCTCTGTGTCAATCTATATCTATATTATTATTATAAATGCGAAAGTTTGGATGTTTGGATGGATATTTTGATGGATGTTTGTTACTCAATCACGCGAAAACTACTGAACGGATTTGAATGAAATTGGCACACAGGTAGACGATGACCTGGAATAGTATATAGGCTACTTTTTATCCCGGAAAAATTGAGTGAATGGATTTGCCAGAACCTTTTATTATGCAGCAGGCTGCACGCTGCAGTTAGTATTTTAAATGCAAAAGTTTAGAAGTTTGGATGGATTGGGTGTATGTGACGGTCTATCTAAAATCAAAACTATAGTTTTGGACCATGATTCTGAGATGGAAACCGTTGGAAATCAGTTTGGAACTTATTTGATTCTTTTTAAATCATCATTTTGTATATGGGATTTATTGTAATATTCTTCAGTGCTTTTGCTAAAAACAATAGTAAAGAAGGCGCGAGAATAAGAAATAATCAGAAAACACCAAGTTTGCATTTCCATATCATGACTAGAACGTAAAAATGGCATGGCATTTCTCTATTTTTCGGTAGACCGTTCCTTGCACTCTGTATGAAAATTCCTAAAAATATGTTGCATAAGAAGAAAAAAGTAAAGTTTCCAAGCTTTTCTCGAAATTCAGTTTCCAAAAAAACTGAAAGCTTGGGAAAAACTGCGAGACTCGATTCCTGAACTTTTTGTGAAATGTATCTACAAATTTGTACGGAACCCTCGTTGCCCGAGTCCAACTCGCACTTATCCAAGAGGATGCAAACGTACAGGAGGCTCACCTGAAGGTAAGTGATCACCGCCGCTCATGGACATTGTCGCGATGTCCGATGAAGAAATTCGGCGGCAGAAATTAATTCTAACAGTTTCTCGGAACATTTGCCATGATAGAGCCTATAAATGATGCAGAGTAATGCCAAAGACTCAAACCAATTAGAAGTGCTGTTATCGATGATACGAGCCGCTCTACGTTGAATGCAATCAAAAGGAAGGAGCTGGTTCCTAGGAGCCGACGCCCATGAATGGGAGAAATGAGGCTGGTTTTGTACCTTACAAAGCTGTAAGTGATGGGTCGGTGTGAAATAGCTTCGACCTTGTTTATAACACCCAGCTTTTATGAAGACAATTTTACACTGCCTTCCAAGTGACCACAGAACTAAACTTCTTTTGATATGTCGACCCCAAGGATTCAAAGGCACTGTCATTCCAAGCCTAAGTATTTTTAAAACGCGCAAACCTGTGTCTTCTTGGAATTAAAGTAGACTATATTTAGTTTAGCCTACTCTAAAGCTACGCAGATTGTTCTTCGATTTCTGACACAAGTTTGTTCCAACACTCTTTGGGGTGTTCTTGAGAAATCCAGCTACAGCTGGAGTATAAATTATACGTACTGCCCGCATAGCAATTAATGTTTTCCTCGTGTTAGTTCGGGATTCTTTGAAGAATAGACCGATTGCCATTCTGCCAGGGAGGTTGTTAAGGCGACCGATTAGCTACACGTGTCAATACCATCGTGACTACGAGGTGGTAGAGTTCTGCAACGTATCGCCCGGGTATTTGGTACCACCGCCATATCTATTCCTGCCGCAATAGCGTCAATGATTGTCATCATCGTGTTCCAATGTGGATAGTAAGATAGCCGGTGAACTTATGCATGTGGCATTGTTATCCCGAAACATGGATAGCTACACATCATTAACATCTTTGGTGTCTATAGGCGATGGTTGCCTCTGTCTATCAGGGAACCATCTGTTTGTTTGTTATCTTATAATAAAAAAACAAAATAAAAAAATCGTATGTACATTCGATTTTATCAAACTTTGTGCTTAGTTCGTTTTATGACTTACATCAATTTTACCATTTTAAGCGTTCTTGTTGTCTGTTTCGCTATAACTCGATGTGGATTAACTAATCTTTAAGAAAATTAAAAATTGTGATTTTTGACGTCCATTTTCTAGGCCCAGGGACATTAAAAAATGCGAGTATCGGAAAGTCTTCAATGCCGCAGCTGCAGATAGTATCCCACAAAGTATCAGATACGGGCCAGGTGATACGGAGGGCCATGCCGATCTTGACAGCACACAAGATTATAGCCCGGGAGAAGACTCTGGGTGAGTTGATCTGGAAAAGCTAAAACTTTAAAATATTACTCTTCAGCGCTAATAGTGACTTACTTTACATTTTTTTAAATATTATGCATTAACTGAAACTATACTTTCACTGGTTAGTATTGTACATCATCACCATAGCATAGCTCAAACCGAAATAGTCGATTTCCGACGAACAGAGTCTGTGAACAGAGCTCTCATTACAAAAAAAATCACACCCGAAGATAGGTTTCTATGAGTACGACCTACTAGCACAGTGTGCAAGGATATAATATGACTATTTTTTAGATAGGTATTCAAAATGGCTCTAACTTTGAATCATAATATCATAATCATATTATCATTATTACTATTATCATTTATTTTTATTTTAACATCATATATTATTTTGTTGTATGTATTTATTATTTATTATGTTACTGTGTATGTTCATGCATATTTTATATGTATTTATTTATATACATATGTATACGTATTTTTATATACATACATTAGAAAATAGATTTATCTGCCCGTTAATGTAAAAAATAGTGTTCATTTTCTGTGTTTAATGTAAAATTACGTACCTACAGTTGTTCCATAACACTTTTTTTGTGCACTGCTCGTTACAAGTTTTCTAAAAAATATAGGTTAACTGGAAGAAAATGTCCATACACATTAAGTTCGCCTGTTGTATATTTTGTGCAACAAAGAGTTTTAATAAACAAATAATAAAGAAATATTTGCGAATGGAACTAAAGAGTCGCATTTAGCTCGCGAGCCGCAGGCTTCCGACCTCCGATCTCTGGTTGAAACTCTATATGACCACGTAAAACAGCCGGTTCCGGTTATCGTAACGAATAGGTAAGCGGTGATTGTTATAAGGGCGGCAAAATCTCCGCCAATTTTATCAAACGACGAACCGGTTAATCATGGTGGACAGAGAGTAGGGTAAACTCGAAAATTTCTCTGACGCACTACATCGGTGATAAGACGTTTGGACGCTTCGGCCTTCGACAATATTGATTGAGTAATATTCATAACATTAAAATATACCTTGTGACGTGGTCTTAAAGCTTCTTTTAGTGTGCAAAATTTTGTCTAAATTGTGCAAGTGAGGCAGCAACAATCCCGTGATGTGTCATTGCGCCCGTCATTTTTCGCTTTTCGGCGCAGCGCACGACTGTGTTTTAAATATTTGATTGAATTAATTTTAAATAAACATAAATACATCTATATTAAACCTGGACAATTAGTTGATAAAAATATAAGAGTCATTGGTATTGGCATTAATTTTACCTACCTAATTATGATTAGTTTTTGCACAATACGTTATTTTCTGGACTGAAAAGTTAACGATTTTCAAAATTTAAACACGAAACCGAATTAACCAAGGTCAATATGATATTTTTTTAAATTCCCGTATTATAAATTGTTTTTGTTAGAAGTAATTTAGTAATTTTTGACCTAAAAATTTGATAAAAAAATTAAAAATTATAGCATTTCAATTTTTAAGTTATATTATTTAATTCATGAAAAGAGGATTTTGGGTGATATTGAATTTTAAAATACTCTTAACAATTAATGGGCTGGATATGCGATAATGGGTGTGAGGATTCTATAATATACACACTTGTACTGTTTCACAAATGTTATTTAAGTTTTATACAAACAGTACAAATGTGTATATTATAGAATCAATATGATGCAGTTTCACCAAGTGCCGACGATGAAAAATATAAATTATGTGGGTGTGAGGAATTTTTTGATTCGAAATATTGTGAAGAATATAAAAAAAATAATTTATTGCAAAAAAATGCATTTTCAGGTTTATATAGTTTTTTATTGTTCAAACAATAACGTCAAAAAATATCAAGTGTCATTTTACAATTTTTTATTCAGGAGAACCTTCCGGATATTTAAAAAAAAACGAATTAAAACAATTTTGCAAACGAATGTAGGTACCAATATGATCGTCTATATCTCTAAAACTACTGATTCGATTTTGATGAAATGTAGACTGTTACCTATGTTAAAATATACCTAATTTAAATAAAAAACAAACAAACGTGTACAAACGTGCAAACATAGATACACTTCGAAATTTAGTACACTTGCCTTTGGAAATATTATAAACTGAATAATATTTGAGTATGATGATCTATTTAGGCGTCCTAAATAGATCATCATACTCAAATATTATTCAATTCCAACAATATTACATACATATGTATATGTCAAATTGCTAATCTCCGTTTTTTCGTCGGTTGGAAATTGGTCGAGCAGTTTTGGAAGAGTACAACCAACATGATATTCTCACATATTAAATTTGTTTGATATGTTGCTTTTGATTTCAGATTACAATAAGAAAACAATGGTGTATGGCGCCGGTTACTGGGACGCCTCCATCTTCCCACAAACTCAAGCGGTCGCCAACGCATACAGCAAGCGGGGCTACAACGTGCTGCTGACTGAGACTTTCTCCTTCCTCACCTACATCTACCCCAAGTAAGACTTAGGGTTCAGTCTGCTAGGCACCCTTAAGTTGACCGTCCATTTGGTCGAGTAGTTACTTTCCTGATTACGCAGTTGACAATACTTGGATTCGATTCATGACAAAGATGGGCATAAATCATTGATATAAAAAACCCTAGATGCACAGTCACGAACAAAACTGACACTCAAAAGTGTCCCTAATTTCTTTTAAGTAGTTATAGATATGGCAAAAACATATGTCTTTGCATATCCAACCTTAAGTGCAAGACTTATAGTTGTTTTTACAAAGCAATGTACGAAAATAAATAAAATTGACAGTGATGCGGCCGACGCGATTCTATTTGAAATGAGTGCACAATTTAAAATTGTGCACTCATTTTTGGAGGACGTTTTTGACAAACTGATTGTGTATCTTGGGTTTTTTATATCAATGGCATAAATGTTTGTATTTCTGGGTTTGAGGGTTTGTTAAATATATTTCGTTATTTATGTACGTGCTAGCTGCATCGTGTAGCCCGCTACATTATAAAAGTTTTTGGCGCAAGATTATCTTATTTTTCCGGAATAAAAGTAATTTATGTGGTATTGCAAGTTTTTGTCTACCTGTGTGCCAAATATTATTCAAATCCGTTCAGTAGTTTTGGCGTGATTGAGTAACAAACATCCATCCATCCAAACATCCAAACTTCCGAATTTATAATACATGGGGCACACTAAAAATTTTGCACTTCTAGCTAATCGGAACTATTTGAATTTAGAATGTTATATTTTTAAAACGTTGCAACCTTCTTAGTAATAAAAAAAACAATTGGCGGGAAATGATTTGTTAATTGTTTTTTTATCACACATTAAAATTCTACGTACGCAACGAAAATAAAATTGAGTCGAAAAGATTTTAGAGCGATGATTTTTTATGATTTTGATGAGAAAGGTCGAGTTCTTTATATGACGAATTTCGTGAAGGGCGGCCTTCAACTGCCGTCAACGAAAATAATGTGGCTACTGTTAAGCGGTTAATTGAAGGAAACCCCCGGATTACCTATGAGACTATTGGGGATTGGTATGAGCCAAATTCGGAAAATTTTACACGAAGAATTGAAAGTTCGGAAACTTTGTTATCGTTGGATCTCTCATGAACTGACAGCGGAGCAGAAGCGGGCTCGCGTGGAATGGTGCTCACAGATGCTACTGAAGTACGACCACGGACATTTTAATGCTGTTTATGACATTGTCACAATAGACGAAACGTGGATTTATTGTTTTGAACCCGAAAAAAACAGCAATTTTGTGAATGGGTGTTTGAAAACGAGAACAGGCTAACAAAAGTGAGATAGGCGAGAAACGTTGGTAAAAAAATGATCGCGTTTTTTTCTCAACTACGGGTCTCATCTGTACAATTTTACTTGAAGATCAAAAGAGTGTTAATGCCGAGTGGTATTTTACAATTTGTTTACCCAGGGTGTTAGAAAAAGTTTGCTGCCAACCAAACAAAGTTAGCTTCCGAAAAAGTTTATATCGTTACTCACCCAGCGCATAGCCCCGATCTAGCATCCTGTGGTTTCTGTGTTTTCCCCAAAATCAAAGATTTGATGAGAGGTTTTACTTTTACAAACTCCGAAGAGGCAGTGATAGCGTTCAATCAGCACATAGAAACATGCCTTAAGATCTGTGGTCCTCCTGTTTTAAAAATGGTTCGATCGCATGAAAAAATGTTAAAAATGTAAAGGAAATTATTTTGGAAAGCCATCAACATAATATTTTGGTTATAATGTTGTTTTTTTAAGTTACGCAAAACTTATAGTGTGACCTACGTATTAATATAGATTTCTATGTATCAGTATCGTTGATTAACACCCATATATTCTATAAGAAGTTAATAAATAATTTGCTTAACTTGGAATTCGAAATTTATAACAGTTATTATATTTCGAATTCGATTATTTATAATAGTTATTATATTCTTTATAGTTTCGACAATATCTATCCGTCTGTACGTAGCTCCGAGATTCTTAGTCTTTCATTCAAGCCACCTCCGGTGTCGGGACGTGACTACCCCATCGCCCGCTAGTGGGATAATCTTTTTTTTTGAAAATTATTCCGCCGGTGGAGTCAGTCAACAAAAAAGTGGTAGTGCCATGTTTCTGCTGAATGGGCCGGCTCGACCAGGGCAATACCACCTCACTTAAAACCAACGTAAATTATTATTTTTTTTATGAAAGAGGGGGCAAACGAGCAGGAGGTGCACCTGATGTTGAGTGATCACCGCCGCTCATGGACATCTGCAATACTAGAGGCCTTGCAGTTGCGTTGCCGCCCTTTTAAAAATGAGTAAGCTCTTTTCTTGAAGGTCCCCATGTCGTATCTGTTTGGAAAAACCCCTGCCGGTAATTGATTCCACAAAAGAGTAGTGCGAGGCAAAAAGTGCCGGGAGAACCGCACGGTTGTGGATTTCCAGACATCAAGATGGTGTGGGTGGAACTTCAAATTTTGACGCGATGTCCGATGATAAAGTTAGCAGCAGGAATTAATTCAAACTACTCGTCGGAATACTCTCCATGATAGACACGATAAAAGATGCAGAGTGAGCTTACATCTCTGCGTAATGCCAAGGAGTCAGCCGTTTCGAAATAGCCTGATCGTCAACGATTCGAACCGCTCTACGTTGAATGCGGTCAAGTGGAAGAAGTTGGTACTGGTTAGCTCCGGCCCAGAGATGAGAGCAGTACTCCGTGTGAGGCCGAATTTGCGCCTTATAAAGTTAGAGACGATGGGCCGGAAAGAAGTACTGCTTCGCTCTGCTGAGCACACCGAGCTTTTTGGTGGCTAGTTTCGCCTTGCCTTCCAGATGACCGCGAAATTAAACGAAGCGTATTCGATATGTCGACTCCCAGGATTCCGACACTGGCTGAGGCTGTTAGGACAGTATTCTCAAATCGAGATGATACGACAAGAGGTGTCTTTTTTGCGGTGAACGCACGAAGCTGTGTCATTTGGGATTAAAAATCGTTCCTTTTTTAGGAATTACCTGGTATAACAGCAGATGGCATATTCTTCAAAGGGAGCCTGGACTACCACAAAAAGAACGAGAACGTTCATATTTGAAATCCTAACTCTAAGTCTTGGCCTCCTAAACCAGAGCTCTCCACATCGCACGATCTTACCCAATATCCCACCAATTGTTGGCTTGGGTCTCACACTATGCTTCCACCACATCACTCCTGCGATACTTGAGGCGACCCACTGATCTCCGCCCAGTAGGTTGACCCAGATACCCTCTCTTGACTGCCCGATCCTCCTCCATGCGTTCGACCTGTCCGAGCCACCGCAGCCGATGGGATTTGGTGGCGCCGATGACATTTGGCTCAGAAACTGGATCTTTAATTTCGGCATTTGTCATTATTCTTCAGCTGCCATCCTGCCTTTAAGTTGGTCCCAGAATCTTACGTAAGATTTTCCTTTCCATGACCGGAAGCTTGTTTTCCTGCTCTACCATTAAATAATACGGAATTTATTTATAAAGAAGGTAAACCCGGAATCGAATTCAAGTTTAAGTCATTAGCATACACCTATTGTAATGAAGTTGGAATTATTCTGAAATATATATCAGCTCTCCATTTACATAGGCTTAGTATGTGCAACACGTACTGTATTGAATTTGAAATGAACCTAAAATGCGTATACTCTAAGAGCTGCCGGTTAATAATACTATGTTTTAAGGGCATAAGGTTTTATTTTATTACACATTTTTATTGGTAAAATATTCAAGGACTATACAAATATATACTTGAATTCTTTTAAAGTATATTTAATCGCAATAAACTGCAATTACAGGTGTAGAATCTATACAATAACTACCTCCGTAACCTTGGGAAGGTACAGACAAAGTTGTTAAGTGTAAGCAACGAGTACACAAAATTTTTTCTCAATTGAATGAATGACATGCGAATGTATTTAAATAGGAACATATAAACGTACTTATACTGTATCTACAGTATAGTACTTATATAGATTTAATATAGTAATAAGGAATATGTTTCTATGTATTAGTATTATTGGTTTATACTTATAAACTTATAATTCACTCATTTTGAGGTTAAAACAATTTCTGTAAGTTGTTCAGCAATAATTTTTTATAATTAAGTTTATTCCGGTTTAGCTACCTGAATAAATTAAATTATAAATCACACATATTCTGTTTTGCAAGATTTTGAACATTTTTTCCTGTATCCAGTCCAGTTTCTTTATGAATAGATTTATAGCCGTTAGCTAACTTCTAAGAAGCTAATGTTAGCAAATTTAAGAGTACTAAAGAAAATTCCACATAATTATAGCACTCTTTTAGCTCTTCCTTTACAAAATAATTTAGTAAAACAATCTCCTATCCTGCGCATTTTCAAGTTATATGTTCCTATTGTGACTCATTTTGTATTGTTGCTGATTCAAAGATTAGAATTAAAAAAAACGTATTTTATATAATTGGTAACTTCAATTTATTTCTCTTCTACTTTTCTCATATGATGGTGCACTTTTTGTATTTACCGATAAGTAGTTATACCACAGACTACACAAATACTAATAAATACGGTGTTTGGCGTAAAATGCGTAGCCGCTCATATGAGCAAGTGTATGTAAATATCAAACGCTCGTAGATATATTATATTGTAAAATAATATAAACATGCCATATTGTGCTATTTTATCGTATGGAATAAAAAGCTCAGGCTTAAGGAATACCTCTGGAGTGATTTATTTCATCGGTAATTATTATAACTCTGTATTTCTGGGTGTAAATGCAAGCGACAATTATCTTTAAATCATTGTATTTAACTTAATTAATTGTTTTTTTTTTTACTGTTAGTCAACTAAATACATAAATAAGTAAAAACGTACGTCTACCATGCTGATTGCTAAAATTCTTTGACGATTTTCTTAAGGATGATTTCCTCATCATGTACATCATGTACTTGCCATAGTCTTAAAAATTGTATATCAAACCAACGGCCGATGTAAATTCCATGGAAAAATGCATATCCTGGAATATTAAATATTTTGATCGCCTCTGTGGTCTAGTGATCCAGCGTTGGCGTCGGCCACGTGAGGTCCCGGGTTCGATTTCCGGGTCGGGTACATAAAAAAAGTGTTTTTTCAGTTTTCTGAGAAACACAAAGTTGCCCGGGATTGGAAAGTTCCCGGTTGGCGATAGGCTTGCCACCTAACCTGTGTATCCACCAAACCTGGAATGGTCGTTAACGACTACCGACGACGACGAACGACACTTTCAGGTTTGGTAGATACACGGTAGATCATGCAAAGAGAACAAACGTGCAAATTATAAAATACGTCCCATATATAAAAATTGAAGAAACATTTTGTCGCAATTTAATTTGAACCAGCGATTTGGCTCAACGTGTCAAAAATCTTTGCTTTTGTTTGATGCTAAAATACATATTTAAGAAACACGATTATCGCCTCTGTTGTCTAGGAGCCCGGTATTGGTGACCACATGAGGTCCCGGGTTCGATTCATGTATCAGGTAATTCAAAAGTATGTTTTTTCAGTTTTCTGACAAAAATAACGTTTGCTCAAGATTGGAAAGTTCCAGTTGGCAATAGGTTTGCAATCTATCACATTGTGGGATCAGGTATCTTCGGCTAATCGTGATTTTACAGGCAGAGGTACAACAAATGAAAATATTATTGAGAAAGCCGCGACCCCCACATTTTCGTGGGATATATAACCTCATTATTGATGAACGTGGATGGTGCATGCGATATGTTGTCAGTAGTTTACGGACCTTACAGTCCAGGGCTTCTAATTCGGTTTGAGTCCACTTTAGTATGCCGAAGGTATACAAGCAGAGGCATCACCCAGCTGTTGAATGCACGCACCTTATTACCACCAGACAGACTTTTTAGAACTTTTGTCAAGCGGCCAAAGAAACGCTCAGTCACCAACCGCTTAATGTCCCTATCCTGTATACCTAAACCCTCCGACATACCAAGGTTTTTTTTTTTTTTTATATCATAAGATAGCAAACAAGCAGATGGGTCTCCTGATGGAAAGAGTCAACCATCGCCTATAGACACCAAAGATGTTAATGGTGCGTTGCTATCTTGTGGCGAGGTCTAATGCCACATGCATAAGTTTACCGGCTACCTTACCCTCCAAACCGGAACACGACAGCGACAAGCATTGACGCTATTGCGGCAGGAATAGGTAAGGCGGTGGTACCAGACCCGGGCGAGTCAATGCAGAACTCTGCCACCTAGTAGCCACGATGGTAGTGACTCAATAGCCAATCGGTCGCCTTTTACGACCTGCCTGGCAGAACGGCAGTTGGCCTATTCTACAAATACACTGTCTCCGAAAGTTGTAAATTTTCGCTATTTACAACTCTGCCTCTCTGTACATGTATGACCGCGCATTTATCTAGGTCAAATTCCATTCTGATATCATTACTAAACTTTTGCGTAAGGTTGAGTAATGATATCAAGTCTGGTTTGTTGGACGCAAATAGTTTAAGATCGTCCATGTACAAGAGATGAGAAATGATTTCACCCTCTCTACGAAACCGATAACCTAGCTTTGAATCTCTAAGTAGAGCACTTAAGGGATTCAAAGCCAAGCAAAACCACAAAGGACTCAAACTGTCTCCCTGGAAAATTCCACGCTCTATCCTTATAGGTTCAGAAATACAAAAACTCTCACCACCCCGAGGAAGGCAGAGAGTCGTGGTCCATTGCCTCATACATGATTGCAAGAAATTGCATAAAACTGTATCAACTTTGTACAGTTCTATCACTCGTGACAACCATGAATGAGGCACTGAATCATAGGCTTTCTTGTAATCAATCCAAGCGGCGTAGAGATTTTTTCTATTTCTATGAACCTGTCGATTAATGGTCATGTCAATGAGGAGTTGCTCTTTAGTACCACGTGACCCAGCCCTACATCCATTTTGAGCAGAATCTAAAATGGTATTTCTATATAAATGTGTGTTTAATTTTAATCTCAAAATGGAAGTAAGGAGCTTGTAAATTGTAGGTAAGCACGTGATGGGTCTAAAGTTCTTAGGATCTGTGGTACTGCCAGATTTGTAGAGCAGAAAGGTTAGTCCAGTAGTCATAAAAGGTAGAAGAGACCCAGATTCAATGGCTTCCTGGAATTGTTTAGCCAGGAGCTCGTGTGAAGACTGCAACCATTTTAACCAGAAATTATGTAGTCCATCTGGTCCTGGGGATTTCCAATTTTGGGTAGCACAAGTCGCTTCCCTTACGTCTTGAGGTGTTATTCTAATAGACGCCATGGGTTGCAAATCTTCACACGAACGCTCAACTACTCTCACCCATTCACCATTGACGTGATTGATCGACACTGACCAAATATTTCTCCAAAATGAAAACATTTCGTGAATATCCGGCAGTTGCACATCAATCACACTAGTACTTGGTTCCTCCCAGCTTCTATAAACCTTTCTTTGATCGCTTCGGAAAATTCGATTCTGGTTAAACCTATTAACACGCTGTTTATATCTGCGGATACGGTTTGCCCACACAGAAACTTTCTATTTTAGATAGTCTATACGTTCTGTGACACAAGTCTCCTGTTCTGTGACACGTTCCTGTGAACTTACGCCTGTACCAGCAAAAGCTTGTGTCACATAACGCATGACTCTTGGACGGATGTTATCCGATCTAAAGCAGATGAGCTTGCCAATGATAGATCTAGTGGCACTGATACGCCGTTCGATTCGTTTTTGCCATGCAGGTGCTTCATCAACAGACCGTATAACCCTGTCAGATTTTGGAAATCTGACATGAGCGATACGGCACGCCGCGACACCCGCACAGTAAAGAATCAAATGTGTATCAGCTAGATTTTGGCTAGACTGTAAATAAGAATCTAGCATGCTATCTAAAGCCATCATTAGTGCCATATTGCGTTTGTGTGTGGGAAAACGGGGAAATCGCGGCCTGTCACAAGTTGGAATGGTTTTAAATTCAAAAATCGCATCTTCCAAAGCCCTCCTCAATTGCTCAAATTCATGGGTACTTACGTTTGTAGTCTCAGTGTCCACCATATTGCAGTTGGTATCCGCCAATCCTGAATCTAGAAGAACACTGGTTAAATGAATGTTCGGTTGAACTATTTCGGTGGTGGGCACTGAGACAACTACTTCAGAGCGAAGCCGGCCGGTATAGCTGCATCCAACGCACAGTTGCGTTGAATGAACCGCACTTGATCCGATAGCCGTTGCGCCAAAACGGTCAATTCTGGTTCAAGGACCCGAAACAGAGACAGCAAACGGGATCGCCATGCAGTGAGGTTAGTTTCTCCCTCTGTCGCCCCATAGTACGCTCGCATGACATTTTCGTTAATTGCTTGCGTCCATCTCATGCGGCGCATTGCACCACCGACGGCGGGAACCGGATGCGGGGCGGGTCGTCCTGCTGGTCCCAAGCAGGGCGGCAGTGGCCTTCCTCGGCGCGGCGCAGGTGGTCGGCGCGGCGCTGGAGACGGCAGCCCGTTGTCACTACTCGATGCACTGTGTTCTGGAGGGGTCGCATACTCCTCCTCAGATGATGCGGAGCTACTCGGTGCAACGGGTTGCGATGGTGGGTGTGCGTTCTGTGTTTTCAGTCTCCTTGATCGCGTTATAATTATGTCATTGTCATCTATTAATGTTGATTACTAATTCTAATATAAATATTTGGTTTTGTCTCTTCACTTATGACATGTCTATTGAGGTACACTTTTTTGGATATGGAGGACATTGTGGATGTTTCAATTATTTTTTCGGATATTCTATTGTATTTTTGTTCAATTTTTATATTAATTTGGATTAAATTTCTAACAAAATGGATTTAATTGCATATAAAATATTTTTGACAAACAAAAACATGACAACACGCGTCAAGGACCATAGAGTTTTTAGTACTAGTTTTTTATTATTTAATTAATAATAATATTAATTATTATTATTATCTCCATACTCTCGACTTACAGCCGGTTGGTTGTGATATTCACGGGCCAAAACCAAGTGTATATTACTTTTTCTATTCAATATTGAGATGGTTGTTTGATTCAGTGGAACTGTTTAAAAAGCGGCGTACTATTGCACATGTGTCTAGAATAACTGATTTTTGGAGGTTAATGAATATGGAGTTTCGGAGACCGAGGGTTTTTAAAGCTGTATCTAGCGTCTTAGGTATTATGCCTGCAGTGGAAATTATAATAGGAATCATTGTAACTTTATTCTGATGCCACATTTCTTTGATTTCTTCAACCAACGGTATGTATTTTTGAATTTTATCGCTATGTTTCTGTTTTATGTTATAAGAATTTGGCACAGAAATATCTATCAAGTACATTGTTTTAGTCGCTTTGATGGTAAGAGTATTATTATTATTATTATTATCTTTTTTATTTTGATGTTCTTCTCCTTATTCAAGGGTAAAATAATTAAAACACGGGTCTTAGCCAAGTGTTTTAATTTTCAAGTGAAATGAATAATTAAAAAGTCGATGATGTTAAGAATTTCGGGTGATACGACAAGTATTAAGGATTACAGATTTTTGAATGAGAGTGAGTGTGGATGCTGGCATTTGAAGCGTATTTAAATTTGTTTGAAGTGATTTTGGAACAACACCAGTTGTTGATATAACTATTGGGATGATTTTAACTTTATCTATTTGCCACTGTATTTTAATTTCGGTAGCTAGGTCTACATATTTCGTTATCTTTTCTGTGTATGTGTTGAGAAGATTGTTTGTATTGCATACTGCAATATCAATAAGGAACGCCACTCTTTTTGTTTTATCTAATACTGTTATGTCGCAAAATTATTATTATTACTCCCCATCACCCACGGGGGAGAAGGCTAAAGTGACATAGCCTTTTTCTTCGTGCAAGCAGTCATCTAAAGGCGTAGGAAACTGACGACTCCATCGCCCTCTTGATTACAGTTCTATCCTGTAGTGGGAATAGGATAGAGGAGTACTCAAGTGCAATCAGTTGCACTAGCCAAAGATGTTAGGAACCGTGTTGAGTGGCTGTCTGGCCTAGGGTGCAAAAGTCTAGGTCGTGAACGGTCCCTACTGAGGTTTGGCGAACCTTGGTTGTATATAGCCTTCCACTAGTAAGGGGAATGCTGATGGTGACCACACTGTTTCCTCAAACAAAAAGACGCAAAAGATGGATTTACAAAATACAAATAAACAAAATTTAACATCAAGCCTGGCCGCAACATCTGGTCGGGCTACACCACCATCGCTATCAGATGGCTTGGCGCGGGCTGGATCTAGGAGAGTCCGGCAAGTAGCGCCCGCTGCTGGTAGTTTGCGCCGCATGCGATGGACTAGAGAACATAATGCCAATGTCATGCGAGCGTATTATAGGGCGGTTGGAGAGGAGACCCAACGAACTGGTTACAGGGCTAGACTATTACAAGAGTTCATGCGTTTGGAACCCACAATAGCCGTCACAGCACAAAATTTGGCAGACAGGGTCCGATTCATACAGCGCTCTAATATCTTTAACGAGAATGAACTGGCACAACTCGGAAAGACATATGTTCCTGCATCCAGCCAAGTGAGGACTGTACCAAGTATAAATATACGACTTCCGAGTAGTTCTCCTGTTCCACCATCAACAGAGATTGAAGCTGACAAGGAATTGGATGCTGTAGTAACACCCCAACAAAAGGAGCACATTGAGAGAGAGTTGCAACAGGCTATACGGGAGTATCGGGGCAAGGCTGCTGATGAGAGACCTCGGATACCTCGTATTTTTTCAAGTATAAAAAAACACCAAACAATTAAAACTGTTAACAGTCTTTTGCCTCCTTATTTGGAAACCAGTAGGGACCTGGACGATACAAACTCAATCTTATTTGCCGCTGCTATGACTGTTTGTAAAGTATCTGGTGCGAAAGCTCAAGAAAGATCAAATAATAGTCAAGATACTAAGACGGTTCCCTCCTGGAAGCGGAGAATCGAGCAACGTATCCATAAAACCAGGATCCTTATTGGAAAACTAATTAGTTACAAATCTGGTAATACCAGGCCTAAGGTGGTGCGCTTTGTCAAGATTGCATTTATGGGGACTCAGGTTAATTCTCAACACCATATTACTGAACGTGATTTGATAGAGCGTATTGATTACTTAAAACAGAAGATCGGAGCATGGGCCCAGCGTCTTCGACGATACTCGGAAAGAGTGACGCGTTACCATCAAAATAGTCTCTTTGCAACTGCTCAAAAGAATTTTTACAGATCTCTTACAAATACAGGTACAGTGCAAGCTGGTAATCGACCTAATCAGACTGAATTAGTTAACTTTTGGCGTAACTTGTGGTCACAGCCAGTTGAGCACGAAGAGGGCTGTTGGGTGAAAAGTGTCAAGGTTGCATGCGACAAATTGACAACGATGGAACCAGTGTCTATAACAGAAGATGACATAACAGTTGCAGTTCGGAAAGCTTCAAATTGGAAAGCTCCTGGGAGAGACAAACTGCAGTAGTTCTGGTTAAAGAGTTTTACAGCACGCCATAATATCCTTGCTCGACAATTCCAGGTGGCCCTTCAAGACGGTAAACTGTCTTACCTCTTTACCACTGGGATAACTTATTTGATTCCCAAAAGTAGCAATGTTCCAGATCCCGCACAGTATCGTCCCATAACCTGTCTATCTACCACATTTAAGTTGCTCTCCTCCGTACTCGCAAGTAAGATCATGGCTCATATAAGCAAAAACAATATAATAGCTGAAGCGCAGAACGGTTGTAGGAGAGGAAGTCGTGGGACAAAGGAGCTTCTCTTAATTGACGCAGTCATTAACCAGCAGGTTAAGCGTAACCGACGAAATTTTTCAACTGCGTGGATTGACTACAGAAAAGCGTTTGACTCGGTGCCCCACTCGTGGTTGAAGGGGGTCCTCGAATTGTATAAAATCGATTGTACAGTACGAAACTTCCTTGGAGCCTGTATGGAGCAATGGAGTACGACGCTTAGTCTTGGAGGCGAACTACTATCGGAAGCGGGAAACCAGATCGCTATAAAAAGGGGTATTTTTCAAGGCGATTGTTTGAGCCCAATTTGGTTTTGCCTATCCCTAAATCCTCTTAGCCATCTTCTGGATGAGTCGGGAATAGGATTTCAGTCTCGGCGAGGAGGGCCTCGGATATCTCTATATGGATGACCTTAAGCTTCTCGCTCCCAATGCACAAAAAATGACTGAACTGCTAAACATTACGAAGAAGTTTAGTAGTTCAATTAGGATGGAGCTTGGAATTGAGAAGTGTGCAGTTCTTCATGTAGACAGAGGTCGAGTCAGGGATTCTCATGATTCACAAACCCTTGAATCCGCGAATCTGAGAATTCTTACCGAAACTGAAACATATCGGTGTTTGGGTATGTCACAGTGTATGGGTATAAGGGAGGCGGATGTGAAACAGTCAGTTCGCGAGGTGTTTTTTGAGCGCTTGACAAAGGTTTTGAAAAGCTTTTTGTCGGGCGCCAATAAGGCACGAGCATATAACGGCTGGGTCATGCCAGTGCTTCTTTATACCTTTGGGATACTCAAATGGACTCAAACCGAACTAGACACCTTGGATAGAAGAGTCCGCACAAGTCTGAATTACCACAGAATGCACCACCCACGGTCTTCAGTTATGAGGCTATACTTACCTCGGAGGTGCGGTGGACGTGGGTACCTGAGTGCTAAAACTATGCATAATAGAGAAGTGTGTAGCCTCAGAGAATACTTTTTATCCATGTCCATATACTTTTCATCCATGAGAATACATTTAATCCATGAAGAGGTCAGAAAATGTGACAAAGGGCTTACCCCCTTATCTCTAGCTACTGATAATTGGAAGCATCCGGAGATCATAAGCAGTGCTGAAGGTGAGGCCGTGTGGAAGGGAAAGGAGTTGCAATGGCGATTTTATAAAGCTCTGCAGGAACCTTTTGTAGACAGCAAAGCCTCACTGAATTGGCTGCGTTTTGGGGATCTCTTCGGGGAGACTGAAGGTTTTGTCTGTGCAATACAAGATCAGGTTATCAAGACGAACAATTATAGGAGATACATTCTTAAGGACGGTACCGCTGACATTTGCCGGGCTTGCCATCGTCCCGGGGAAACTCTGAGGCATGTTATCTCCAATTGTTCTATGCTTGTTAATACTGAGTATCTGCACAGACATAACCAAGCAGCTAAAATAATTCACCTGGAGCTTGCCTTAAAATACGGTCTCATTAAACAGCGGTTGCCTTATTACAGGTATAATCCGGAGGCTGTACTTGAAAACAGCTGCGCGAGGCTTTACTGGGATCGGCCCATTATCATTGACAGGACCATCACTGCAAATAAGCCCGATATCGTGTTAATGGACCGATCACAGTCTAAGGTCTTCCTGATAGACGTCACCATCCCCTTCGACGAGAACATTGTAAAGGCTGAAATCGATAAAAAAACAAAATACCTCGATTTGGCGCATGAGGTTACGATGATGTGGAGGGTGATGTCAACAGATATAGTCCCAGTGGTGATATCTGCAAATGGCTTGATTCCAAACAGCCTTCATAAACATCTAAGAGGATTAGCCCTTCAAGAAAACATTACCAACAAATTACAGAAAGCAGTAGTATTAGATACTGCCAGAATAGTCCGACGGTTTCTAAGCCAGTCGCCCTAGACTCCGGCCGCTTGGTCTCTCTGCCGGAGATTTTACCGTCTTAAGAAGACGAGACATTTCAATGGATAATAATAATAATAATTATTATTATTAATAATAATAATAATAATTATTATTATTATTAATATTAAAGTTCATTAAAAGATGTAATCCGCATAAAAATGCTTTCCTAAGAATATTACTAGGTAATATAACTTAGCGAGCCCTTACAAAGCTCTGCTTTTTGCTAGTATTAGTAGAATAACAAAATATGTTGCATACAAAAAGGAATTTGCTTATTTAACAATTTTAAAAATTAAAAAAATTAAAAATCAGCCAAATTATACACTATACGATTTTTTTTGCAATCATATTCAAAAATAAATTATGAATAAACAATTGTCGTATGCTCCGGAACAACTGTCATCTCTCGAGCTATACTACTTCAAGCTCGTACGAATCAATATCCATTCTGTAAATACTCTGACTAAATCGCTTCTTAATTAATCTAAGATGAATTAATTTCTTTGAAGGAGTTCTTCGAAGAGATTTTAGGTCTTTTGTAATCTACCTATATATAGATCTATAATTATCATAAGAATTTTTATATGTATATGTATATGTATATATATAATAATATATAATAATATATGTATATGTATATATATATATATATATATATATATATATATATATATATATATATATATATATATATATATGACGGCGTCCGCGCCATCAAATGCAAGAATATTGTAAACAACAGGTGTACGCCTGAGCCACCGAGCGCATCGTTCGATATCCTTACTACTCAAATTGTTTTGCTACCTGTATAAAAGGCTCTGAGCGCCCCCCGTTCGGGCAGTCTTGGCTCTGGCGTGGCTCGGTACACTTGTTGTATCTTGCTCGTAGCTTATCCTTGACTCTTGGATAATTAATTTGTGCAAACAAGTTAATTATTATTGTCAACTATAAATTAGTCGCAGTACAATTTATAATTGACTATCTATTGCTTAAATTATAATTATGATTTACTTTGTTAATGAGAACTAGTAATTAATAATGGAAAGTTGATCAAAATATAAAGATCTGTTGTATCACCACATCCGCATTTTATTTATCGTATCTGACCCTCTTCCTACATCAGAAGTGGGATCGGATTCACTCCCACTTCAGCATCAAACTATTTCGGTTAACTATGTAGAACAGTTAATGTCTCTTTTCGCTTATGGTATGGAAACTTCTTTGAAAAATAGCAGAAAATATTAATCCACGTTCTGTAAATGCATCTACTCCCCTTAAGTTGATATACTTTGATTCTGATGAAGCAGACGATATGACTAACTGGTGTCCTCCTCCTAGCTTCAGTATTCTTCATTACTGAGGGTCGTAACCTCCTCATTAGATTCTATTCTCAATATTATGCCATTGGACTCTATCTTCAGCGACGTGCAGAGCATCATAAAACATTTTAGACATAAGATTGGTGCAAACCTGGTCTGACCATCGCATAGGAGTACGACCACGTGATCTTTTGTCTTCTACTTTTCCGGTCACGATTAGCTTTTCGAGATTGTCTCCTTGCTTTCTAGAGATGTGGCCGAAGTATTATAGAATTCTTTGAAGGCACGTAGCAGACAGTCTGGTCTTTACTCCAAGTTGTTTTAGTATGAAGGCGTTGGTCCTGTGTGCTGTCCAAGGGATACATAACATTTTCCTCCAGCACCACATTTCAAACGCATCAATGCGACGTCTGTCTGCAGCTCTTAGTGTCTATGACTCTGCGCCGTACGTAAATATGGAGAACACCAGCGTTCAAACCAGCCTCTGCTTTGTTTTTAATGAGATGCTTCTGTCGTTCCAAAGACCCTTCATCTGACTCGTAGGATTTTTGTCGTGTAACTTACTAGCTGGTGTACCTTAAGTAAAATAAATATAGAAAAGAAAAAATTAGACGGGGTTGATCTGATCATTGTAGCTACTCACTCACTTAAGAGTCATGCCGTCACCTACTTCACAAGCTGCTGTCTTGGCAAGCTATATTATGACTTGAAGATCTCTTCCTTTTAGACTTAGATATGAACCGATTTAAGAGCACCACTGTATTTCGAGGAAGTTACAATTTTTGTGATAAAATCAAACATCGTAACAACTATTACCGTGATAAACAGAAACTTATCTCAAATAATTTTTGCTTGCAGCAAAAGCAGGTCATCTACCCCTATCTCTGGTGGCGTGTCCAGTGGCCGACCACCAGTGGTCTGCTATGTATGTTGTGACCCCGGCCTAGCCACATAGCTTCCATTCGTCCGATGCGCTACAAGAAGAAAGAAGTTGCCACTTCGAGTTCCGAAAACAGAAAACCAGTCAACATCTGTTCCAGAGCGTCACATGGTGTATTACACTAAGTGAAATTTAATTACCTTTTATATTTGACTCTGGTTCAGAATGCCATATCAAACAAATCTCTTGAGATTCCTTTGTAGGAGAACGGTTTTATGAACAAGAATCTAAGTAGTAGCTTGTCCTGACGTAGTTTCCACTCAACAGATCAAATTCTAACCACAGGGCAAGATTTAAATTTGGAGGTTATCTTTCACGTTTAACCTGATGAACCTTAATAAATTTGTTTCATTAGGCCGCAAAATTTTGGAGCGAGGTAGAATAGGAACTAAGCAACAACAGGTTAATGCTTAACAGTACTTAAAGACTTAATCTTGCTCAATTTTAAAATCTGTTAGCAAGGGTGTGGTAAACACTGACCTTGTAAGTAAAGATAGAGAGCGCTTAGTAGATATTTTTATAAACAATTGACAACCAATTGAATTAAATCCGGCGAGCTTAAATTGATTTAGTGGACCCTTTAAAGACCGTTAATAACGATCTTAAAGTTTATTACCAACTGAACTCAAATTAATATTAAAAAAAAAACAATACAGATTTACATCTTCTTGCGACAGGCACATATAGAGCTAACAGTCAGTCCCAACGTGTGATGCGAATCTTGTAGGGTTGAATAATGATAGCGGAGTATAACTCTGACAAATCATGGCAAGAGCGGTTAGGTAATATTTAACACGCGCTCAGCAGCATTAGGTTGGACATTCGACAACTAACAAAAACTCGCAAAAGTATCTACAAGCTTTGAAGATCCAGTGTATCCAATAGAATCAAAAAATCAGCCCAATCGGACATTTTACGGTTGAGTAAGAGTTAAAAAAAATATTTTAGACCTTTTAGTGTAGATGATGACATTGTCTTTGTTAGGAAGGAAGAACGACACTAAACGAAACTTGATTCAAAATATAAGGGCTCCATAAAAGTTACCGCAATTTCAGAAAACAAGTGCGCCCATGATAGCCTCTGCTATCTCCAAACAATTTGAGCAATAGATAATCAATTATAAATTGTACTGCGACTAATTTATAGTTGACAATAATAATTAACTTGTTTGCACAAATTAATTGTCCAAGAGTCAAGTATAAGCTACTAGCAAGATACAACAAGTGTACCGAGCCACGCCAGAGCCAAGACTGCCCGAACGGAGGGCGCTCAGAGCTTTTTATACAGGTAGCAAAACAATTTGAGTAGTAGGGATATTGAACGATGCGCTCGGTGGCTCAGGCGTACACTTGTTGTTTACAATATTCTTGCATTTGATGACGCGGACGCCGTCACGGCCATACTGACATACACACGTCCTCGTGTGCGCATCTTTATACATCTGAGGACAAGGAACGCCTCGTTCATCCTGACATATCTTTATAATTAGCGTGATCTTTAGCGAAATGGTACAACAATGTGCTGGTCTGGCAACCCCTTCAGAAACTACAACTATTAAACCCCCTCGTCAGTTTTGAAACCGGAGACTGGATTCTACTAAGCTAGGAATCCCTAATCAATTAAAAAAACCGGAGACTGGATTGTACTAAGCTCCCTCTCATCAGTTAAAAACCGGAGACTGGAGTGTATTAAGCTCCCTCTCATCAGTTAAAAACCGGAGACTGGAGTGCACGAAGCTCCCTCTCATCAGTTAAAACCGGAGACTGGAGTGTACTAAGCTCCCTCTCATCAGTTTAAAACCGGAGACTGGAGTGTGCTAGGCCGGAAATCCCTTTAGCTACAGTGCTAGAC
This sequence comes from Apodemia mormo, assembly GCA_036924255.1. Lineage (NCBI taxonomy): Eukaryota > Metazoa > Arthropoda > Insecta > Lepidoptera > Riodinidae > Apodemia > Apodemia mormo. Next base: position 24,653,966 of record JAUPFN010000025.1, on the reverse strand, counting down.
CGGAAATCCCTTTAGCTGAGAGTGCTAGACCAGAAATCCCTTTAGGTGACAGTGTTAGACCGGAAATCCCTGTAGCTATAACTAGACCGGGTTGCAATCCCTATAGCCAAAAGGCTAGACCGGAGAGGCTTAGCTGAGTCATTGGACCGGACAATCCCTTCAATGACTCTAATCTTCCTACAATTTTTTCCTTTTTGTCAATCCTACATCTTTTGTTACATTACTTTTACTTTTTTGTTTATTTTACATTGATTTCTTTTCATAGTTTTATAAGACTCCCATTTCCTTTATTTTTTTTTTTTGCTTTTCTTTACTTACATTTTTAGTGATATTTTTTTATCATCATTTTACTACATTTTTTTTCGTTTACTTCATATCGTATTTTTTGCTGATGATGCAGCCTCATGAACAGTGGCATTAGTTATTACAAGATTAGAGAATTTCCTTTGCAGGTAGTTCTAAGACATTAAAAACTCTGACTGTTATAACTATTTACAATATACCCTGCAGTTCTATTAATACTGTTTGGACGAGTTTTATGAATAAGATCATTATCATGAGTATACGCCGTCACGTCATCCTTGTTATAATTTTCATATAGGTACCTCAAGAAACCCTACAGGAATATAGGGAACTTCGCAGAGGCTATCATGGGCGCACTTATATGTCCTATTAAATCTATTGATATGTCTTAATTCGTACTTATTGTTTTCTAAAATTGCGGTAACTTTTAAGGAGCCCTTATATTTTGAATCAAGTTTCGTTTAATGTCGTTCTTCAAACAAAACGTTCCTAATAAAGACAAAGTCACCTACACTAAAAGGTTTAACATTTTTTTACCTCTACTCAACCGTAAAATGTCCGATTAGACCGATTTTTCGATTTTATTGGATACACTGGATCTTCAAAGCTTGTAGATACTTTTGCGAGTTTTAGTTAGTTGCCTTGAATACCGAATATCAAATCTATGGGGGTAAATCCAAATACCCTACACCTAATATTGTTGAGCGCGTGTTGAATATTACGTAACCGCTCTTGCCATGATTTGTCAGAGTTATACTCCGCTATCATTATTCAACCCTACAAGATTCGCATCACACGTTTGGACTGACGTTAGCTCTATATGTGCCTGTCGCAGGAAGATGTAAATCTGTATTGTTTTTTTTTAAATATTAATTTGAGTTCAGTTGGTAATAAACTTAAGATCGTTATTAGCGGTCTTCAAAGGGTCAAATAAATCAATTAAAGCTCGCCGGAATTAATTCAATTGGTTGTCAATTGTTTTTTTAAAATATCTATCAAGCGATCTCTAGCTTTACCTAGAAGGTCAGTGTTTACCTCACCCTTGCTAACAGATTTTGAAATTGAGCAGGATTAAGTGTTTAAGTATTGCTAAGCATTAATCTGTTGTTGCTTAGTTCCTATTCTATCTTGCTCCAAAATTTTGCGACCTAACGAAAATTTTTTTTATTAAGACTCATCAGCTCAAACGTGAAATATAACCTCCAAATTTAAATTTTGCCCTGTGGTTAAACATTTGATCTGTTGAGTGGAAACTACATTAGGACAAGCGACTACTTAGATTCTTGTTCATAAAACCGTTTTCTTACAAAGGAATCACAAGATATTTGTTAGATATGGCCTTCTGAACCAGAGTCAAATATAAAAGATAATTAAATTTCACTTAGTGTAATACACCATGTGACGCTCTGGAACAGATGTTGACTGGTTTTCTGTTTTCGGAACTCGAAGTGGCAACTTCCTTCTTATTGCAGCGCATCGGATAAATGAAAGCTATGTGGCTGGGCCGGGGTCGCAACGTACATAGCAGACCACTGGTGGTCGGCCAATGGACACGCCACCAGAGATAGGGGTAGATGACCTGCTTTCGCTGCAAGCAAAAATTATTTGAGATAAGTTTCTGTTTATCACGGCAATAGTTGTTACGATGTTTGATTTTATCACAAAAATTTTTACTTCCTCGAAATACAGTGGTGCTCTTAAATCGATTCATATCTACGTATAAAAGGAAGAGAAGATCTCAAGTTATATAAATATGGCTTGCCAAGACAGCAGCTTGTGAAGTAGGTGACGGCATGACTCTTAAGTGAGTGAGTAGGTACAACGATTTGATCAACCCCGTCTAATTGTTTCTTTTCTATAATAATTTTACCTAAGGCACACCATCTAGTAAGGTACACCACAAAAATGCTATGAGACAGATGAAATGTCTTTGGAACGACAGAAGCATCTCATTAAAAACAAATCAGAGGCTGGATCGCACGCTGGTGTTCTCCATATTTACGTGCGACGCAGAGTCATGGACACTAAGAGCTGCAGACAGACGTCGCATTGATGCGTTTGAAATGTCGTGCTGGAGGAAAATGTTACGTATCCCTTGGACAGCACACAGGACCAACGCCTTCATACTAAAACAACTTGGAGTAAAGACCAGGCTGTCTGCTACGTGCCTTCAAAGAATTCTACAATACTTCGGCCACATCTCTAGAAAGCAAGGAGACAATCTCGAAAAGCTAATCGTGACCGGAAAAGTAGAAGACAAAAGACCACGTGGACGTACTCCTATGCGATGGTCAGACCAGGTTCGCACCAATCTCATGTCTAAAAAGTTTTATGATGCTCTGCACGCCGCTGAAGATAGAGTCCAATGGCGTAACATTACCAAGAACCATCCAATGAGTAGGTTACGACCCTCAGTAATGAAGAAAACGAAGCAAGGAGGAGGACACCAGTCAGTCATATCGGAGTCTGCCTCATCAGAATCAAAGTATATCAACTTAATGGGAGTAGATGCTTTTACAGAACGTGAATTAATATTTTCTGCTATTTTCAAAGAATAGTTTCCACACCACAAGCGAAAAGAGACATTTACTGTTCTACATAATTAACCGAAATAGTTTGATGCTGAAGTGGGAGTGAATCCGATCCCACTTCTGATGTAAGAAGTGGGTCAGATATGATAAATAAAATGCGGATGTGGTGATATAACAGCTCTTAATATTTTGTTCAACTTGTATCAAAAATATAACATAAGATCACTATTAAAGCTTTCCATTATTAATGACTAGTTCTCGTTTAACAATTCCAAGTAACTTAATTAATCCTTACTACAAATAAATCATAATGTGAGCAATAGATAATCAATTATAAATTGTACTGCGACTAATTTATAGTTGACAATAATAATTAACTTGTTTGCACAAATTAATTGTCCAAGAGTCAAGTATAAGCTACTAGCAAGATACAACAAGTGTACCGAGCCACGCCAGAGCCAAGACTGCCCGAACGGAGGGCGCTCAGAGCCTTTTATACAGGTAGCAAAACAATTTGAGTAGTAGGGATATCGAACGATGCGCTCGGTGGCTCAGGCGTACACTTGTTGTTTACAATATTCTTGCATTTGATGACGCGGACGCCGTCATATATATATATATATATATATATATATATATATATATATATATATATATATATATATATATATATATATATAAACGTGAGAAACCAGTTTACCACTAGGTGGCGCATACAAAAAATCACATACAAATTCCTAGTAAACTCAAAACGCGCTCACGATCGAATGCGAAAAGAAAAACTCACACTTGGTACTCAGTTCTTAATAATATAACTTAGCGACCGCCTGTGGCCGAATTCCAACCAAAGGCTCAACAATAAACTTTCTTATAAGTCTGACAACATACTTTAGCCCTAAACGATGTATTTCCCTACTCATCCTATACACTTCTGATTAATTTTCCCCGTGTTGGTCCCGGGCTCCTTTGAAGAATAGGCCTACTTCCGTTCTGCCAGGCAGGTCGTAAAAGGCGACTGAGTGGCTATGCGCATCACTACCATCGTGACTACTAGGTGGTAGAGTTCTGCATCGATTCGACCGGGTCTGGTACTACCGCCTTACCTATTCCCGCCGCAATAGCGTCAGTGCTGGTCACTGTCGTGTTCCGGTTTGGAGGGTAAGGTAGCCGGTACACTTATGCATGTGGCATTAGACCTCGCCACAAGATAGCAACGCACCATTAACTTCTTTGGTGTCTATAGACGATGGTTGATTCTTACCATCAGGAGACCCATCTGCTTGTTTGCTATCTTATGATATAAAAAAAAACTTTGAATCCTTCTGTTTATTGCGACAGCCATCTACGCAGCAATTATTTGTATTAGGTTGCCCATTTTATAATAGTACCTACAGTAATAAACCTTACGATGCGACGATGACCGACAGGCCGTCTTGCGGTGACGCGTGTACTCATAGGCACAGGGCGGCCCCGACTGATTTGCAAAGCCGCGTTGTCGCGAGTTGTAGGTGTTTATCGCGGTAGGTATAATCGAGTGTCATATGTCTGGCCCTAGTGAAATGGGATGTACTGAATTCGGAAGTCCATCAAGGCTTGCTGTAAAGATAAGATTGAAATCTGTATTTTATTAAATTAAATAATAACGTTGCGAAATGCAAATGTCGGCGAATGTTCATCTTCATATATATCTACTAGACGTATGAATTCTGTTGATTTACTTGAGGGATTAAAACAGTTCTGTAAGTACCGGAATATATATTTCACTATCCGTTAAAGAAAGCGACACATTTCACCCCGATTTTTGAAAATCTAGTTCTTGTCAGACTTCTAGGTTTTGAGGTCCTTGAAAGTTTTTATAACTATTTTATTTCGTCACCATACCTACATACACACACACACACATATATACATATATATATATATATATATATATATATATATATATATATATGTATATGTATGTATAATGTATATATGTATTTCATATCATTCGAAAACGGTGGAAAGTCACCTCTTCCATCGCCTTACTAATCTCTCGGTTTTAAAGGCCAAATCTTGGGGAATGCACGATGTCTCTTTCTCGGGCATTTTTCACACCCTACGAGTTATTTGAATCAGATTGATGGGATCGACCTAAAAGTCCTACAAAAATATAATCTTAACCGAATTATTAAATTAATTTAATTTACAATAAACCCAGATTAGAATTTAATCGACACTTTTTAACAGCAAGTACATTTTAAAAGAGAACATACTGGAATAGCCATGGAACTAATCAAACTTGCACACTTTTTGAAAAAACACGACGTTTTAAGAACTTAAAATTTGATTGAATGTCACTCAAAATATTAAAATCAATCATTGCGTGCAAAGGTTGCAGCTTTTCGATAGTTGAAATAGTATTATTTTCATCAATCTAGATATATCAAAATAGAGTTATGAACATGCGAGCTCGAAAATCGAAGGTAATTTTTTTCGGCTTTGAATCTAAGAAACCTTAATTTAGCGGAAATTTTATTAAGGGATAGCCTGAAGGGTATATCACTGTACAGATTTTTAATTAAGAAATCGCGGGTGAATTGCAATACGAGTGAATGGGTCTCAAGAGGCAGTTATTTTATAGCTTCTTCCGTTTGCTCTTGACTCCCTAGAGGTATATGAGGTATTACACGGATTTCCTCGTTCGCAATCCTGAACACCGTGTGGCATGCTGTTAAACGTGTAAATAATTTACATACATTTTCTCAACAAAAAAAAAAACTTGTAAAAGATACAATATTTTATATCAAAAATGCTTGTACTGGTTACCAATAAATTATATATATATATATATATATATATATATATATATATATATATATATATATATATATATATATATATATAGCTAGATGCAAATTGATTAAGAATAATAACCTTCTTGTTTCATTGCAATTTCTTCTTATCTTCATTTTAATTTGTTACAAATTGCAATAGAATTGTTATAAATGGCACATAGAATGGCGTGGGACGTGGATTTCCTATCCAACTTCTGATCTCGAAGATAATCAATGTGTGGTCGCTCCATTTCCACCACTCCATTTCATCCATTCCATAGAAATATGACCATAATTCGACAGTTATACTTTGTATTCAGTCGTTAATAACGTTTTATGCACAAATATACTATTTTCAGCTAAGAAGCAAATGGATTAATAATTACAATCGCGACAAGTTTGACACGGACTGGTCTTCAGATTACTTATATGACTGGTCTTGTTCCCTTTCGAACTCAGAATGCCGAAACTTCTCTCCCCGTCGGGTTAGGCAACCGTACATTTTCGCCACAATTCAGCCAATCAAGCCAGGCTTTCACTCATGTTGGCCGACATAACGAACCAAATAAGTTACCCAATCACTCGCATATTCCACCAACATAATTAACCAATCAAGCCAGGTCATTATTGACATTGACCAACTGCAATCAATAGGAATTCCATACACCAACTATTATATGATAGTATGGGGGCGTTTGGTACCCACCATTAAATAAAGTAAAAGAAATATCAATAAAAGTCACTTACGCATTAAATTATTGTTTAATATTTGGTCTCAATGAGTTCTTTACACAAACAATATACAGAATTGTTATAAACGTTCACGACAGGGCACTACACGAGTATCGAGCGCGCTCGCGTGACGCAGGGCGGCAAAGGTCCGTCCTGCGGTGCGTACTCAAGGGCACTGAGGTTAGCGTTTGCAAAATGTGCGCTGGCGCCGCCCATCACGACAATAGGGCGGAGTTAAATATCTTATCTAGTTATCTACCGAAAGCCTTAACCTACTTACAAAAATGATGAAATATGCTTAGTGTACACATGGAAAATAAACCTTCTTCTTCTTTTTATAATTAATAATAAATTAATGACTTTAAGTTGAGACGCAGCTGTCTCACCACAATAGTATTGCAAGAGCAAAATTAACAATGATAATCCAAACTGCTGCCAACTTGAAATCAAGGCTACCATCCGTTTCAACCTTACACAAGCATCGACGATTCTAAATTACAAAACTAAATAGATTGTTAATCGATGGGGCTTCGACATATATATAATCCAACCGGTTTCGCTTCTATAAGCATCAGCAGGGCAATTACAACTTATAACTAAAAACAAAACAAAATCTAACCGTCATGATTTAACATTTTATAGTTTGACAGCATAATACGTACTACCTTCAATAAGATTATCACTGTAAATACTTCAGCTGTAGGGTTATCACCCTATGTGCATTTTTTCCCCACAATTAAGGAAAACACAAGTGAATGTACTATTTTTTTTATAATTAAATAACAATGTCAATCGTATATAGAATTGAAATATTTAAAATTAAACATATTGAAAAGTAACCTTTAAAAATTAGAATCGATTTTGGTTTTTGAAACGGCATTAGACGTACTTTTTTTGGTACTAAAATATTTTCGAATACCAACAATGATTGGTTGAAAAATTTCGAAGTTATGTTGAAAAAACACTTTCTAAAAATTTTTTGTCAACGATTACTCCTAAACGGATAAACTGATTTTGATGAAATTTATGCATTAGACGTAGTTTTTTGAGGAATAGAGCTGATTAGTTTTTGTATTCAATTGGTACATTAATCTGGAAGTAATATAAAAAAATACTGTTTCTCAAAAAATTTTTTTGGGGTTATTTTTCGAAATTTCTCATAATCTCTTGGGTTGGCTTGGTTTAAATTTTCAGGAAGTCGTGTATTGAGCGGAATCAAATCGAATGCCATCAACCGAGTTTCGATCGGTCCAGCCGTTCAAAAGTGAGGTGCATACATATATATAGTCATTTTGTTTATATTATAAGATAGCAAACAAGCAGGGCCCCAATTCTGCTAATTAAAAATTGGATCAATAGCATCTCGATTGGGTCGTGTTTGAATAATTTGACACATTTCGTATTCTGTTAATTATTTAAGACCAATTGCGTTTCATTGACACACCATCCAAATACGATTCAATCGCTATTGAAAAAATCGCTATTCCACTCCACTTCTACTCTTTAATCGTGCTACAGTTGTATCTCGATAGTCTATTAAACGGTAGTCCCTGGGCCCCAAGTCTGCTAATTAACAATTGGCTGGTGTTTGAATAATTTGACACATTTCGTATTCTGTTAATTATTTAAGACCAATTGCGTTTCATTGACACACCACACATCGTATTTGGATACGATTCAATCGCTATTGAAAAATTCGCTATTCTGCTCCATTTCTACCTTTCAATCGCGTTACAGTTGTCCCTCGATCGCGCACTAAACGGTAGTCTGCTCTGTATTTGACGTATGTTTGACATTTATTTCAATTGCCTCTCAGTGACAATCTTACTATTGAAGTACAATTCAACAACAATAGCTTTTTTAAAATTGTTGCTTTGAATTTTCTTGAAATTATTAGCAAAATACATGAGAGAATGTAATTTGCAATTAGAAACAATTGAATTAACATAAGATATATACAAAAAAACGTCAGCCAAGTGAAATTAGACAAAACCGGCTCCGAAATAAACATTTCTAGAAGTATAAGACAAGGAGACCCGTTATCGCCCACATTATTTATAACTGTGCTGCAAATCACCATGTAACAACTTAAGTGGTCAAATAAAGGCATAAATATAAAGGAAGCTGCCTTAGCAACTTAGGTAAACAAATATCTTTTTCAAAATCCAGACACAGACGAATTGAAGAGAAGATAAGTTCTTGTTTTGGCATAACAAAGAGGTCTTGAAACATGATTTACATTTAACAATAAAAAAGAAAGTCTGACTCGTGTATCTTACCTTGCCTCTCACATGCAAGCCAAATGTGAATGTATAATAATTACACGGTAAGAAAAATTGTAACATGTCAGAGCGCCATGGAGAGAAGTATTTGAAACTAAGAGACAAAAAAGTACATAGTGAAATAAGAAAAAAGACAAATATGGATGTTTGACCCACTGTAAGAAATTAAAACGGAAATGGGCTGGCCACATAACATGTCAAAATAAAGAGAGATGGGCTAGAAAAATCATTACATGGGCTGCCCCCCCCCCCCCCCCCCCCCTGTTCAAGACAGAGTAAAGTGAAGAGAGATGGAGAAGGTCTATATTCGTCTAGAGGTCCTAAATAATTAGAAGAATTTTAAAAACTAGTGAAAAATAAATTCTTTAAAATGCAGTAACATAAATAAACAATAATGTATCTTCCTATAAAAAAATGTACTCTATTAGTGCTAAGGAATTAAAAATGGCTTATTATTTTATTGTTATTATTCTTATAGGAGTCAATTAATACCAAGCCTATGTTGGTTTATTCTGGTCTCTGGTGTAGATTTTAGCTCAATAGCATGATAGGTAAATCTTCCGTCGGATTAAGTATTATCATGCTAGTTCCTTTGCAGACTGCAGAATAATTCACACACTCACACACACACACACACATTCATGCAAGATCCCTAATGTGGAAAGCAAAGAGAAGGTCGATAAAATTTTCGGTTCACCACGATTCACCAGTTCGCCTGTTAGCAACTAGCAAGATAAATGGTGACCCTCATTGCTGTTTTTTTATAAACCTAATAACGGAGTATCGCCTCATCCGAAACACGGTGGTGCTACCATATCACCAACAGACTCCGAGCTACCAAAAATATCTCATTTACACTAATTTTGCCCGACCCGAGAAAAGGACCCAAGATATAAGCTATTTGTTAATCCCAAAACCACGGTGTAGTTGTTAAATTGTGAATTGGAAAAGAACTTCCAGAGCAAACAATTCCAAAATTCAATTAAAATCTTGCACAATGGTGTGAATATGGGATATCAGCAGGTTAGTATTTATACTCGGATCAAAAGACAAAATCATACCCTATCTATTCTGATAATCTTTGCCACTCAGAAGATACTCTGAACAGATTTTGTTGTGTTGATTTTCCGTTTCAGATACCTAATATTATACTTATTACTTAAGATGAAATATAATGACCACCAAAAAAATATTGTAACCATAAAATGTCTCACCAAAAAAATTAATTCTGTACCAAAAATAAGATACCTTTAATAACATCTATCTAGCTATTTAAGTCATGTCTGCGCTTCAAAATGTATTCAATACCCAAAATTAGTAAACAATCACCAAATAAGCACTGTGTTATTACTACCCGGTACACAAATATATCACTACTTTTGCTTTAAAATGTACTACCTGTCTGTTTAAAATGTGATTTCATAATTTTTGAAGACTGATTCTTCATTATGATTTTAAAATAATTATAATTAAACAAAGAGGACTGAGTATTAAAGTTTTTGAAGATTGATCCTTCATTAAGATTTTAAAATTACAAGAAAAAAGACTTCCTTATTAAGTTTTAGGTTCATTTTTAAATAACATGTTGACTGTTGTATTTATTAACAATTTGAAAAAGATTTAATAAATACTTGAATAATAATATTGTTTTAGTAGCCATTATTTTATTTAAAGCTCTAAGGTCAGACTTTAATAGACATTTTCGGTACCATAAGTTAAACTTTAGAAAATCATTTAAAATTTTTGAGAAAACAATTATTTATCTACATTAAATGTAGATTTTGTTTTCTTTTGTAGGATAAAAAATATGTCACATACTTGGATAAACTTTCAAATTATAATGTGGTAATATTTTGGTGATATTTTACTATATCTGGGTTATTCAGCAATTACTTTGGAAATACAGATTTATTTTGGATATAAGTTAGCAGGCTATAAATTTATTGGTTACAATTTCATACTAAAAGGAGGATTCAATTCTGGTAATTACTATTTTTAGCAGTTTATAGTGATATTTTTGGCATTTTATTTAATTCTATATCTAGTGATTGTTTAAACCACGAAATTTTCTTTGTTTCGTGGTTTAAACATAAGCCTATTAATATTATGCTAAGCAATTATGTTAACATTTTAAGTAACTGGCATTTGCTGAATGTCCGTTGGCAAGAGTGCATTTCATAATGTATTTCAAACCAAGTTTCAAGGGTGTTCAAGTTTCTACTTAAGTGCGCATGCACAAACTAATAAATAGATTCAACTGTCCTCCCAAATAGTCAAAAAAACTTAAAACTCAGAGTAAACTCATTTCTATTGCAGAAAATGATTTACTATAATATGCCTAAAGAAGTAGTCATAAAAACAAATAAATAAAGCTTTTTTATTTTAAAGTAAGAAAACACTTCCACTTAAAAAGAATAATATTTTTCACTCAAACATTATTTTTTTTTCAACTCAACAACAACTCAAACAAATTTTAAATCATTTATGTCTATATATTAAATACACAAATCATCGTTCAGCAAGACTTTATTCACTAAAATGCAAATTCATGTGTACAACAAAATAAATTCATTCTTCATTACTCTAGATTGGACTTCATCATTTGTCTCTTATTCGTCTTATTTTTTCACACATTGTGAAATAGTGTAGCATTTCCTTTGCTGCCTTTATAGTATCTACCTATGTATTACAGCTATATTTTAAGCTATTTTCGATAGAACAAAACTACATAATTATAATAAATTTGGACTGAAACTTGATCGTGTTGGTGGATAACCGTATTTTGGCGATTGTGCCATACGATATTTCTAGATATCTTGAAATTTCTTCGTCTGTTTGTGGAGTAACTTGAACGGGTTTTTTAAATATTTTTTCTGTTTTCAAGATGAAGGCAGCCCTGTATCTGTGATTTGACTTGAATCGTATGCATAATACTATAATACATATTTAAGTTTAAGTAAGTTTGTTTGAAATCGTTTTAGTTTTTGGTTGGTATCGTCATTCGAGGATTCTCACGTCTATTCTTATGAGCTTTTCTTTTTGAAGATCATGAAAGGCAGATTACTTTATATTCGATTTCTAGTAATCTTTCTTCTTTTGTATAAGTACATTATATGATTTATTATAAAACTCACGGAAATATACGGCGTATATATTATTACGCTGTAATATATTTCTTTTAAGGCAATACACATCTTAATCTATGATTTAAGTTTATTGTTTTAAAATATTTACTTAGGTTGACCTTTCCAAAACAGATGATCGATTGGCTTTTTACTTTTCAATTTTTCGATTTGGCATGGATAATCACTATATACAGCCAACGTATTATAAATAAAGTGTTTTTAAATAACCCATAGTTATGTTCTATTAACTAGACAATCAATATTATAATAATTACTTCGAATTTGATCATAGAAAATAAAAAAGTCGTCGTTTTAAAATAAAATAATCATTCATGTATTAATTCAATGTAATGGTAGATTTTAGTAAGCAACACTTAGAATAGTGTAATTGAGATGCTATTACAATCCAATTGTGACACTATTAAGATTATGGTTAACATTTAGCAGAATACCAAATTTGTCACAATCATAATCGCGTTGTAATAGCCTGGCAGTTGAATCGTTATTTTACTTAAATAGCAAACTTGGTCCCGCTCATTATTTGACGTTTATTTCAATTATCGCTCAGTGACAATCTTACGATTGAAGGACAATTTAACAACAATAGCTTATTTGTATTTTTTTCTTTAAAATTCTGTTTAGTATCATAACTAAAACATTATGAGACCATCAGTACCTAGTTTGCGTTGGCAAATTTTGGCTTTAGCCAATGCGAATGATTGCCGGCGCCGACTTTCAACACAACAGCGACGCAAAACCCGCATTGAAATTAGAAAACACATAAATGCATTTCGCGACTTGTCCGAGTCAGAGTTTATCAAAACTTTCCGACTCGGGAAAGATCAAGTAAAAGCACTTACGGAGCAACTAACTCCACTCCTTGAACAGCAACGGCGTAAGGATGGGATATCACCAAAGTTAAAGGTTAGTAATTGTATTTAGCTCTAAAAGCAAATCATGTCTTATGTATTCTCCTAACCACTCCTGTTTAAAAGACACTCAACAGTTTTTGATATTTCTATTTCAGATCCTAATTGCATTAGCATTTTATGCTACTGGGTCGTACCAGACACTGGTTGGCCAGAGTGCATTTCATAATGTGTCCCAAAGTACAGTGTCGAGGGCAGTAAGGCAAGTGACGCAGGCTTTGAACCACCCTGACATATATGGGCAATATATTGTCTGGCCCATGCACATTCATGAGCGTAACAATATCAAGGCAAAGTAAGTACATAGGATATCTTAGTCTAGATTGAAGCAGACTTATAATAACTGAAAGATGCTTTAGTTCTTGTTTCAGATTTCAAATGCTTCAATGAATTTTTTTGTTACAGATTTTCTCGGTTTGGAATACCAGGAGTTATAGGTTGCATAGATGGTTCTCATGTGGCAATCCTGAGGCCTGTAATCCACGAGGAAAGGTATTACAATAGGAAAGGATACCATTCCCTAAATGTGATGATTGTAAGTATACTTATTTATTACTTAATATATTTATTTCCTAACTCGCATTCTAAAATAAAACTATTACTTGTAGATATGCGATGCTGACCTAAACATTATGTGTGTGGATGCAAGCAGCCCAGGTTCAGCCCATGATTCAAGTGTATGGCAGAGTCATCCCATACATAATCATTTAAAGGAGTTATGTAATGCTGGGGAGCAAATATTTTTATTAGGTAGGTAATACAAATTTGATTAAAAAATTTAAGTTTGAGGTACAAATTTTACATTTCAATTATTTTTAAAATAAGTCATTTATGTGATCATCCAATAATTTTCAAATATTTCTAGGTGATAGTGGATATCCACTGAGAAATATAATGATGACTCCATTACTCAACACGGTGGAAGGGACACCCGACCACCATTACTACAAGCTACATGTTAGTGCTCGTAACACTGTAGAGTGCTGCATTGGGGTGTTAAAAGCCCGTTTCAGGTATTGTATTTATATTGATATAAATAAGTAATAGTGTTTAAGTAATTATATTCAAAGTGATACAATATAATGTTCTTTTATAGATGTCTGCTAGCAGCGAGAGCACTGCATTATAACCCCATCACTGCCGGAAAAATTGTTAATGCTTGCTGTGTGTTGCACAACATTGCCAACAAAAACCGATTGGCTTTTGTGCCTCTCACACCTGAGGATGCCCATATGGAGAGGCAGCAACAGCATCAGGTAATGGTGCAGTATTTTAACAATTTCACAGTCATGCTCAATGTAGGGTTCCTAAGTGGGCAACTTCACAATAATCGACTAAAAAAAATTATCTTCATGCCCAAATCCCTAAAGAGGCAGCCAGACGTACAACCAGTGCATCCACGATTATCCAAAGATACTTAGTCCTACAATGTGAGAGGTGCCTATTGATAACCGGGCATTTTTTCCAATATGGGGCAAAAAACTGAAAAAACAAACCATTTTTGAATTGTCCAACCCGGGAATCGAACCCCGGACATCATGTGGTCAACATAGACACTGGACCACTAGACCACAGAGGCGATACCGGACCGGACTAAAAAGAGGACTTTTATTGTTTTGAACTATGAACATTTAACCTATTTAACGTCGATGATGGGTATATTTGCACCACAGAGGTGGTGAACCCCATATAAAAATTTCTTCAAGTACATTTTATAAGTTGGTCTACTATTATTCTAAAACTTGTTAAGCCTTTAGAGCCGTGATAGTTGTCTATACATAAAATAAGTAGTTACTTGTTATGTAGACTATAGAAATATTATCAAGCTTATAAATAATTCATTTTTCAGGTTGAAATAGAAATAAATGCTGCAGCCCAGGAGTTATCTGATGAACATCTTCATAATCGTCGGATCAATCCTGATCTCCAAAGAGGTAGAATTTTGCAACAGGCTCTCGTTGCTAGATTGTGGAGAGATTTTAATATGACTATGTAATAAAACGTACTACTCAGAATATTTTGTTTTATTAAAAAATAATATATATAAAAAATAACTAATATAAAAAAACCGGTCAACAAATACAAAAAAAATTTTGAACATGGGTTTTACCTAATATATTTTGATTATATAAGCAAATCTATATAAAAAATTGCGATTACAGAATGGAAACATTTGCTTTTAAAAAAGTTATAACATTTCTGATTTTCACAGCTGATTAATGTCAGTTTTTGTGCGCTATTGTTGTCGAAGAGAGGTTACATGGTTGGGGGGCAGTGTTTCTTGCGTTGCTCGTTGTGACCATAATAATATTGGTATCTTTTAATAAATCATCTCTATGTCCATTTTTTATGTATTTTCATTTTGAATTTTCCGTTTTTCATACATTAAAACAAATTCAGAACTATTTTTTTGTTATTTTTCTTATTTTTGAGTATAAAAGGAAAAAAAAGTAGGTGTGTATAACCCGTGTGTAAAAATGTTGTAGACCGGTGTAATTAATCACTTTCTGAGTCGAAAATTACTCTTCTTTTCCTCGATGTCTGAAACAAGAAATTTTTAATTACTAACTGTGCAGCTTCATGTGGACAAAGGGGATTTGCGTGCATGGACTTTCTAAAATAACGGTAGCGTAAGTTACTTCTTATACCTGTGCTTTGAAAGATAGACAATCTCGAGTTTTACCCGCATAGTGCCCGTTCCTGTGTGATTTTTGGGATAAAAACTTGTGGGATTTCCGGATAAAAACTGCCGTGGAATTTCCAAGATAAAAACTCCTATGACCTTTCTCGGGTCTCAAACTATTTTGTACTAAATTTCATCCAAATTGGTTCAACGGTTTAGGTGTAAAGAACAGACAGAAAGAGTTACTTTCGAATTTATAATGAACTAGCTGTTGTCCACGACTTCGTCCGCGCGGACTCCGTTTACTCCGCACAGCACCTCCCCCGTAGGTGATAGCGTGATAATATGTAGCCTATATGTGGACCCGACCTATTAGTAACATTCATGCAAAATTTGAAGTAAATCCATGCAGTACTTTTTGAGTTTACCCCGGACATACATACAGACAAACAGACAAAAATTCTAAAAACTATATTTTTGGCTTCAATATCTCTTGTAGATCACGTCCCAAGTATTCTTTTAAAAAAATATTCAATGTACAGTTTTGACTTTCCTACGATTTTATTATATTTATATAGATTACTTTCGAATTTATAATATTAGTATGGATTATTTCATCATTAAATGAATTTTGAAATAAGTAGTTTCTTTTACCTCAGTATTTGGACCTTTTCGCTGCATACTAGAATTTTCCATGATTATTTTGATTGGTTCTTTGAGCCTATCACTAATGGCTTCTAGAGCAGCAGCTAATCGGTTAGTAGCCTGAGCTTGCTCTCTTGTGGCTTGGGCGCTTAGCTGCTCTATGGATTGCAAGGTGGCTGTGGCTCTAGCCAGAGTTTCGTCTGGTTCAGGTCCTAAAAAAATATAATTGTTATGCAGAGGAAATATAGCAAGTGTGTACAGAGAATGGAAGTTCTAAGACTTACTAGTTGACTTTTGTTGTTTATATCGGCGTCGCTTCAGAGTAGGCTGTTCTGAGTTAATTAAAGACTCTGATGCAGCTTGAGATCTGTCAGGTTCCCTTGCAAGCCTAGATGTACCAGGCTGAGATGCAGGCATTTGTTCAGAGGGCTCACTTGGAGCCCTGTCACCCGAGGTCTTTTCATCGCTCTCAATACTCAGCGGTAAATTTAAAATATCTGATGTATGAGGCATTTCTATAGTATGGTCGGTTCTGGAAATCAAAAAGTCTTGTCAGTATTTTTTCCTGTATCAAAAGTGGAATTTTTAATAACATTTATGACAATAAGAAGCAATTACAAATGAATATGCTATATCACTGCATAATATAAAAATAATAAATCAATATCTCTGGACAACTGACACGAATTGATTTAACACTTTGGTTTATAATTTAATTATAATTTGGTACGGAAATTATTTGCTTGTGATATGGTTATTAGTCAACATTATTAAGTACTATCTTTTGCCCATGGCTTCGCTCGCATAAAGTAAGAGACAAAAAGTAGCCTATCCCTTTCAACTTTCTTAAAAAATCACATCAGTTCGTCGCTCTGTTTTGCCACGAAAGACTGATAAACAAACACACACACTATTCCATTTATAATAGTAGTATGGATTAATATCTTTAACTAATACCCCTATCACAGACAAATAATTTAAAAAAGAGAAATATATAAACATATTTAATATTTAATGTTATAAATACTGAAATATATTTAATAAAAAACACTTAAACCCAGAAATAGAAACATCTCTACTTATCCCACAAATAAATGCCTGTCCCTATAGGGAATCAAATCCAAACCCCATTAATAGCATAGTCAGGGTCGAAATCACTCAACCAATGTATGGATATATTAAAACCATATTTCAAATTACATACATCTCAATAACTACAAATTAGGAGAGAAATACAAGATGAAAAATTATGATTTGACTATTAGAAGTTAAGCAAAATTAATTTATACATTGAATGTGCCAATAAATAATAATATATAAAGCCATGCAACTTACATAATATTTACATAATTCGTTGGTGTATCATCTTCATTTTCAATTTTCTGTCAAAAGAAAATAAAACATGCAGTGGAAAAATGAAAATATCCGATTAGTTATTATGCTGAATTTAGTTTTTAAATATAAAACCCAGAAAATAGAACACAAATTTAGAAAACAAAGAGAAAAAACTTTAGCCCAAGCTTTTAGTGCAACTAAAAATTATACAATGAATTGCTTTAGAAATTTGTAAATAACTGCTTTACCTACATTTCCATTAATTTTACTCACACAGGCAAACAAACATTAAGGTTATCATAACAACACGCACAGGCTATACATTTGATATATCATGATGAATATTGCAGAGGAATAATGAAAATAAATAATATTAACTGTATGTGGATATGAAGTTAGTGCAAGTTTATTATTCATATAAATGTAGCCAAAAAAGAAACTTACAGAAAATGGATTAAGCCGTACTCCTGGCAATGGCTCACCCACATCCTTTCCCAATATGTTATACAGCCTCTCTTGGAGAGAGGTAAGTGGGATGCTAGTTGGTGGACCTCCTCCTTTGAACATACAATAACATCTTGATAAATAATAATGATAAAGTTTTAAGGCAAAAGCAGAGTAGTGCAGGTATTGTACCTGTTGCTATTTTTTCACTTTTTGCATTTTTTATTTTTCTTAGCATTTTGTATTTGTAATCATTATAAAACTGGAATAAGGAATATAATCGTGAGTGATCAAGCAGAATTAAACATTCATATGAGTATCATAACAGTAGTATTTAATACTTAAACACCAACTTACCATACGCCATTGCTCCGCAGTTTTCTGCACGCAATCTGCAGACACATTATTTAATATTATGGCGCATTCTTCCCACAGCCTTTTTGACAAATTGCGGCCCTCCTTAGTGCGCGTGCAGCGACCAAGCGCTAGCTCCGGCTGCCCTTCCAGAAAGTCAAGCAGACTGGTAATTTGAAGAACACTCATCTTTTGCTAAAATGATTTGTTGGATGCCTAAAACCAGTTATATTATTTAATATAAAAGTCATAGAAAGATATTGCGCCGTAGAAAATTATAAAGTGTTATAAAATGTGTTAGTAATTACCTGTAACTCGCAAAATATCCAATTTATTTTGTCAACAATAAGCGAAGAGTTTGTTTATTTTGTAATTTAGACACTTTAATTTGTAATTTTGTAATTTGTAAACATGTAGGCGACTTGACGTTCAGATAACAATTGATATCTGTTTTTATTTTTTTCTTTACGCAACGTATTTACTGAATACAGCCAACGTATTGCAAATAAAGTACTCTTAATTAATTTTTCTTTACGTTCTTTTGACAAGACGCTCATTCGCAGCCAGTATATTAATAATTACTTAGAATTTGAACATAGAAAATAAAAAAGTCGTCTTTTTAAAGTAAAACAATAATTCTTGTACAAATTCAATGTAATGGTAGATTTTAGTTAGCAACACTTAGAATAGTGTCATTGTGATGCATTTACAATCCAATTGTGATACTATTACGATTATGGTTAACTTTTAGCAGAATACCAAATTTTGTACAATCATAATCGCATCGTAATGGCCTGGCAGTTGAATCGTAATCGTGTAACATTTAGCAGAATTGGGGCCCAGATGGGTCTCCTGATGGAAAGAGTCAACCATCGTCTATAGACACCAAAGATGTTAATGGTGCGTTGTTATCTTGTGGTGAGGTCTAATGTCACATGCATAAGTTTACCGGCTACCTTACCCTCCAAACCGGAACACGATAGTGACAAGCACTGACGCTATTGCGGCAGGAATAGGTAAGGTGGTGGTACCAGACCCGGGTGAGATAATGCAGAACTCTACCACCTAGTAGCCACGATGGTAGTGACTCGTATAGCCAACAGGTCACCTTTTACGACCTGCCTGGCAGATAGGGCTATTCTTTAAAGGAGCCCGGGACCAACACGGGGTCCGGGCTCCTTTGAAAGAGTTGCTAGGACCTCAAAACGTGGAGATCTGGTAAAAACTCAATTTTCGAAAACCGGGGCAAAATCAGTAACTTCCTTATTTACATACGTAGTGAGAAGTTAAAAATGCAAATAAAATCACGTTTGTTATGGGTCTTTAAATGTCTATTATCGTCTGCTTTTAGTATTTGTTGTTATAGTGGTAACAGAAATACATTCTCTGTGAAAAATCTGTCCCTTAGATAGAACTGGGTTGAGTTTGAACATTATTTTTTTGTTTCGGTGGGTATACTTCCCGTAGGAGGGGGGCTAAAATGGGAGCATTCTTTTGAAGATCTTTATCATGGATACAGAAAAATCTTTATCATTGATTGCTGCAGTTTTAATGCGATTAAAACATTATGTTTTAGTGGCATTTCAGAAGACTGGGGATTTTTTAAAGCGTCCTGTAAAAATTCCTCAGCAAAGCTATTTGATGCTTAGTGCAAATTCATACAAACCAGTTGATATAGAACTGCATTTAACTATTAACAATGCAAATGTCATTTATTTCCACCGCCACATTCCACCAATAGAATAATAGTTACACAGTAAACTGAGTCGGCCGTGTTTTGAAATTATATACTTACAGATGAGCGGAGCGCTAGGGTTGACTCCTACAAAAACTAGAACTGATGGTGTATATTTTTATCGCAAGTCCAGATAAGTAAAAGCTAAGTAATGTATTTGCCTCGTTGTATGTAGTATGTAAGTATGATGTGCGTAAGTTATAAATATATCTTTCTATGTTCTATGTATATGTTATAAGTATATCTTTCTATATTCTCTTATGTAACTACTCATAAGATGAACGTTTTTAAATTTTTACATATTGTTTAATTCATTTCAGTGACGCGAGTGTCTTAAGACATTTTTCGAAATTTCATATGAAAACAATATGAAATTTTGAAAAATGCGAAATGGTGAATTTTGGTCGCCATATTGAGAGTTATATTTTTGAAGTTATACTTCTTTTGTCGCATTAGGGAAAAATTATGAGAGTAAATTTTTAAGACGCATGCATAGTCACGCAAACCCGACATGAAATTAGCTAGTCAACACTTTAGTTTTTGAAGTATTTAGCTAGATATTTCAATTTTGTACAAATACCTAGTTCTTTCATGATACTTAAAAATTGTTAATGCTTTAAAACCTTCTTATTAAAAGAAGGTTTTAAAGCGTAAATATTAAATATATTTTTTTCTATTATTAGTAGAGATGGGCCGAATGTACGAATTTACTTAAATATTGCTAGATCTCGGTCAGGCACCTGCATTTTTTTTTAAATATAACATAGCCTATGTTACTCGAGGATAATTTAATATATTTCTAAGGCTGAAAAATTTTTTTTCCAATCGGTCTAGTAGTTTCTGAATTTATTCGATACATATTAAAAAATACAAAAAAAATCTTTTCACTTTATAATATTAGTGTAGATTTTAGTGAAAATAGTGCAATTAGGTCCTTTTTTCTAATGCGGAATATTCGGCATTTCAACCTAATTTGGGACGAATGTCGAAGTTAGGCTTAGGCTACCAAAATTCGGTTAAACCGAATGTAAAACGAATTTTAGCCCATCCCTGTGTCGTTTTCTCTACAAAGATAGGGGAAGAAAAACGAGTACATAGACAGCCGTTGATTGGTGCGAGTGATTCGTATTCAGCGTCTATTCACTTTTATTATGCTGTCTACCCGTGTTTTTTGGTTAATACTAAGCACTTGCATTAAACACTCGCACTCACTCTAATCAAAGTGTAATCGGGACATAACGCAAAGGATAAAATTTTTAGAAGGATTTTTATCATGTAATGCCAAAGTAGTATAACTCCTAACATGCTTAGGTATGTAAGTAAACATACAAGTTTTTTGTTTTACGAAATATCAAAATTAAAGAATGTGTAATTGTAATGATATCAATTACACATCCCTTAATAATTATGATATTAAAATTTATAAGTAGCTTTTTTAAATTTAAAAATAAGTAATGCAATCAACGACAAACAAAATGACAAATTTCCGCGGCGCCCGGCGCGCGGCACGGCGGCGTGACACTGGAAGATTTTATCTTACCAAGATGCAAGATGCCATGTAAACGACACGTCTGTGTGCGTGCGTTGATTCGGGCGCTCCGAATGGAGTCGTTTTACTGTTTTTTTTTTAATATAAGAGGGGACAAACGAGCAGGAGGTGCACCTGATGTAAAGTGATCACCGCCACCCAGGGTCATCTGCAATACCAGAGGCCTTGCAGTTGCGTCGCCGCCCTTTTAAAAATGAGTAAGATCTTTTCTTGAAGGTCCCCATGTCGAATCTGTTTGTAAAAACGCCTGCCGGTAATTGGTTCCCTAAAAGAGTAGTGCGAGGCAAAAAGTGCCGGAAGAATCGCATGGTTGTGGATTTCGAGACATCAAAATGGTGTGGGTGGAACTTCAAATTTTGACGCGATGTCCGATGATGGAAGTTAGCAGCAGGAATTAATCCAAACAACTCGTCGAAATACTCTCTATGATAGATAAGATAAAAGACGCAAAGCCAAGCAATCAAGCCGTTTCGTAGGCTCTACGTTGAATGCGGTCAAGTGGAAGAAGCTGGTACTGGGGAGCTTTGGCCCAGAGATGAGAGCAGTACTTCATGTGAGGCTGAATT
Source organism: Apodemia mormo (assembly GCA_036924255.1). Lineage (NCBI taxonomy): Eukaryota > Metazoa > Arthropoda > Insecta > Lepidoptera > Riodinidae > Apodemia > Apodemia mormo. Next base: position 24,631,997 of record JAUPFN010000025.1, on the reverse strand, counting down.
TGCGCCTTATAAAGTTGAAGACGATGGGACGGCAAGAAGAACCGCTTCGCTCTGCTGAGCACACCGAGCTTTTTGGGGGCTAGTTTCGCCTTGCCTTCCAGATGATCGCGAAATTAACGGTATTCGATATGTCGACTCCCAGGATTCCGACACTGGCTGAGGCTGTCAGGAGAGTATTCTTAAATTGGGGAGATATGACAAGAGGTGTCTTTTTTGCGGTCAACGCGCAAAGCTGTGTCTTTTTGGGGTTAAATGTGACTAAGTTTTGACGAGCCTATTCCGAGACATCAGTAAGTCGATTCTCGACTTCAGACCCAAGCTTTTTTCGGCTCTCTTCGACGTGTTCCCGAGAAGTACCGCTACGGCTAGAGTATGTAGCATCACCAGTACTATCATTTGCATAGCAATGTATGTTTCTAAATCGCAACATATCTTTGATATGTAGAAAAAACAGTGTCGGTGAAAGCACGCAGCCTTGGGGAACACCAGCATTGACAGGTTTAAGGTCGGAGCAAGCACCGTTGACTGCGACCTTGATGCTCCGATCGGCCAAAAACTGGTTATCCACTTGCACAATTTATCAGGAAGCCCGTAGGAAGGCAGCTTTGCGAGATGCGCTTTGTGCCATACCCGATCAAAAGCCTTAGCTATGTCTAAACTTACAGCCAATGCCTCCCCCTTAGACTCAACTGCTTCCGCCCATCGATGTGTCAAATATACTAGCAGATCACCAGCTGAGCGGCCGCGACGGAAACCGTACTGACGGTCACTAATCTTTTAAGTACTTCAGGAGCTCACAGGTGGTTGACGTAATTTTGGAGAACAAGGAGAAACTGTGTAACTATTATTCTATTGTGCCGATACATTACGGTCGCATTCCGGCATAACTAACCCAGTTTGATATTACGCTCCATTTTCCGTCGCGACATCGTTCGGCCATGCTCTATTGTTTGATGCGATTGTTTATGTGTTCCGACGGATATAATAAACTAGTATCGCCTTTTTGGCGATATCCGACATTGTTTCGCCAATAATTAGTGATGTCATGTTATCACAAATCGGTTTAAATTTTACTATGCTTCTTTATTTTTTATTTAATTTTATATCATGGGATAGTAAACAAGCAGATAGTTCTCCTGATGAATGGTCCTTCTACAAACATAAAAGTAAGTAAATTAAGTAAAAGTAAATTATGAACGTTGTTCAATGATCGCCTGCTCTCAGCTGGTCGCTTTCGGCAATACGGATTGAGTCCATATATTTTGCCCAAAGTTAGGATGATTCATCTGTATGTATAAAAATGAATGTTTGTTTGTATGTCCGTAATAGAATCGTAAACTATGCATTTGATCATATGATGATCTTTAGCAATATTATGGTGCATAAGCCCACGAAGGTTTTTGAGTTGGTAAGACTAATTTATATTAGTCGACAGATATATATTAGCTAGTGGCTCAGCAACGCGCAGGATACAGCTAGTTTCATAAAAAACAGTGTTAAATATCTTAAAAAAATTGTCAGTGCCAAATTTATGGCTATAAATTAAAATACTAATTTACTTGTTTCGCAGTATGCGCAGTTTATATAACACGTTGTATATATATTGCAATATAACAGTAACAATATTGATTTTTTTGAATACGTAGAAAATTCTGTGGGGTAAGATTGCAAACTGGCCTTGCTGTTCTTTTTTGAGGAACGAATACTGTCTTAATTTTAGCGGAATTTCTCCAAAAAGACCTCTATATGACATAATGTTCTGAAAATGACATTTGTCTTGTTTTCTGGATATGTGATTTTCGCAAATTCTCGTCCGGGTTCGGTATCACCGTTACACCTATTCCTGTCACAATAGCTTCGGTTCTTGTCGCTCTCGTGTTTCAGTTTATTCGGTAAGGTAACCGGTAAATTTTTACATTTGGTATTCCAACCCTGCTACATGAATAGCAACTTACCGTAAACATCTTTGTCGCCTCTTTTCATCAGGAAAACCATCTGATTGTTTACTATCCTATGATATAAAATGAAATAAAAAATAAAGAAGCACAGTAAAATTTAAACTGATTTGTGATAACATGACATCACTAATTATTGGCGAAACAATGTCGGATATCGCCAAAAAGCGATAGTAGTTTACTGTATCCGTTGGAACACATAAACAATCGCGTCAAACAATAGAGCATGGCCGAACAATGTCGCGACTGAAAATGGAGTGTAATATCAAACAGAGTTAGTTATGCCGGAATACGACCGTAATGTATCGGTGGAAATAAACGACATTGGCATTGTTGATAGTTAAATGCAATTCTGTATCAACTGGATTGTACGAACTTGCATTAAACATCAAATAAATTTGTTGAGGAGTTTTTAGAGGATGCTTTAAAAAATCCTCAGTCTCCTGCAATGCCACTAAAACATAAATTTTTAAATTCATTAAAACTGCAGCAATCGACTTTTAATTTTTCTGTATCCGTAACGAAAATCTTCAAAATGGTGGTCCCATTCCCCTCCCCCCGCCCCCTCTCCTATGAAAAGTATACCCACCCAAATAATGTATTTCTGTTACAGCTATAATAACAAATACTAAAAGCAGACAATCATATAAATTTAAGGTCCCATACAACAAACGTGATTTTTTTTGCATTTTTTCTCTCGATTTTAATGACAACAACTGTTAGACGCTGGTAAACGCTTGAAATATTTACAGAATATTTAGTTATATATTAACTATAAAAATATTTAATTCAATTGAAATAAAATAAATATTGTATTCCCTGTATGGGAATGGGAACGTGATTTGTATGCAGTTTTTTATAGATAATGATACAGAACCCTGCTTGCGCAAGTCCGATTCATACATGGCCAGTTTTATACAGTGTGTAAAAAACCCTGTGCAATCGTCAAAGGCATTACTTGGTGGGTACTTACATTGGTCGTAGTGGAACGTCCTTTTTGTGAACTTTCGGAAGTCCGTATATCTTTGGACAGGCTGGTATCCTTGGTCTTAATAGAAATTTCACCACAACCTCTGAAAACTCCCTGGCACTCTTTGATTAACTTATGCGTCTGACGTGCTACCCTCGTTGTTGGATTATACGTTACCCGTTTGTAAGTATTTGTATCTGATAGTATGGATTTAATCTTTTCATCATACTCGCAAACTTCTATCACCACAGTCGAGTTTCCCTTGTCGGCACCTAAGACAAGTATACTTATCTTCCTGCAGATTTTTAGGTGCACTCCGTTCACTTAAAGTACAATTACTAAGTGGAGGTGATGCGTGACGTAAAATCACAGAAACGTCTTGTCTCAAAGTTTCTGCTTCACAAGATGGTATATGATTTTTCGATGTAGTTTCTTCCACAGTAGCTATCACACTCTCAAATGGTATTCACGACGGCGAGGGGACAAAGTTCAAACCCTTATTCAGTACGTTCAGTGCTATCGGAGATAACTCTTTGGATGATAAATTAATAACAGTTTGTGTAATCGAGTTGTGATCGAGAGCTTCGTTCGACTTTTGTTTCCGTAATAAGGTTTCGTACTTACGGGTGTGATTCAAAGCAATTCTGCCGATCTTTGCGCTTGTGCATATGTAATTCGATCACATTGGTTGAAATCCTCGTACGACAACACTGAACTGCACCAAAGATGTAATTTGTATAACTCACACTGACATTTATCCAATCGGTAACGGTATTTCGAATACGTTTCCGTAGTAGTTTACTGCTCGCATGTTGTAGAACTTTCGCGGAACCCGGAATGTCAACCGGGAAGACGGGTTTAAATTGTCGGGATCGTGGAATCCAATGATCAGTGCAATAAAGAACAAAAGACAATCAATATGCCCTAATAAACGTAGTGATGTGGTTAGTGTGTATTGTCGAGGTGACTTTCGTGCGAGTTCCAACAGTACGAGCAAAAGAATTAGGAAGAGGGTAGACAGGCTTGTCTGCTCATAATCGTTCGACTACCCGCAATACTTCAGTTCCCTCGTGATCGTGGTGCTTGCAACAGCGCTGAAATATCGGGAAAATTATTCATCAATTAATCGCGGTAAGATCCCGTTGATTTTTAATAATTCGTTTGAAAAAAGCCGCGAAAGCTTAAAAGTATACATTAAAATTACGTTGTTTACAGCAAACTTATGATTAAACTTTTGATTAAAAAACTACGTCAAATGCCGTAAATCGGATTAAGACCCATTGACTCATTCGGGATTTGTTAATGACGAAAATTTTTGAAAAAGTTTTTTTTCTACATTCCTGCGACATTCTTCAACCTATTGAGTGTATACGTAATAAAACAATTTAGAGCTCAAAAATTGCGTTGATTGCCATTCGAAAGATCAAAATCGATCATTATTTAAAAAAAATATACAGCTTTCCGAACAATAAATTAAAAAAGTATCATTTTTACAAACTTTAGACTCTTGAACTCGTCGAACTCAATAGTCTATGCTTATGTATAGTTTTCGCTTTTTTGAGCTAAAAATACTTCAATTTAGCGGGAAGTTTCAGGGATAGCCTGCAGGATCGAGGAGGAGGAGGCTTATATTTTTTATCGTCTTTGAAGACACGGGCGATACGTCATAAATCGTTTTTAGTTATAACCTTTGACTATATGAACGCTTAGACATAGTATTTATTTTTAATTGACTGTACATAAATATATAAAATGTAAAGTATATAAAATATATTTCCCATTTAGTTGGGAAATTACCTCACTAAGAAACTGGCAATACCGACTTATCGAATAAATTATCCTTTTTTTTCATATGTAATTGTAATAAAATAACAAAAGTTGCGATTGAAATGTGATCTTGGTATAATTTTTCCCAGATTTTCCTAGAAGTTGCGACAAATTTTTGTCGTTACAAACCGGTATATTTAATCATTTTCTTTCAGCCCATTCTCATGTGATTGTTGAAATGACACTACCAAATTTAGTAGACTTTAAGTGAGGACATTATCAATTTTGATGTTTAGTATATCTATGGTTATTATATAAAAGAACAAGGGTAATTCATACCTTGTATTTAAAACGATTGTCTTCAGTCAAATCTCTTACTATAAATAACCTTATAATTTAATAAAATTTTACTCACATATTATATTATGTAAAAAAGATATTATTTTTTAAATATAGTGTTTATTTGATCCGCTTTATTTGTTGTCTATGTTTTCTTTAAAAATGTAATACTCAAAATGATGCCGTTTTTAATTTGACCAGGTAATTAATATATTTTCCCCAACCACTACCCCATTTCGCTCTAAATATATCTTCTTTTAATTAAATAAGTTTTTATTCATATATATAAAGGTGACGGTAAAAAATTAAGTAGATTGTAGATTACTCTGATGACTTTGTCATTTGTCAGTGATGTTAGCTGTCATATATTATCAAATAGTAAGTGTGTTCAGCAAAACTAAAACCTCAGAATACTGACTTTAGAATTCTGAGCCAAGATTCTCGCCAGTCGCCGGTATACTTAAAGATACTTAGAAACTGCTCAATGCCGCCATTCAATTTATCAAAGCGCCGTGATACGGCACGGTGTCATGGTATAATTCTGACACTTTTTCCTTAGGTTCACTTAAAGACAGAAAGTGTGTCCTGACTCAATATAAAATTTTATTTGCTCGGACTATCTAACTAAAATTAGTGAGATTATAGTTTAGCTGAACACACCCTTAAACTTTTGATACAATATCTGTTACAATATTTTGGACTTAGTTATTCACTGATTTATGTTTTATTTAAAATTTGTGCTTAATTAATAAAAAAACCTTTAAAACTGTTTAAATTTTTGGTATTTTTTAAAATTAATTTACTTCACCTCAAAATATTTAAAACATTTTTAAAATTCTAAACCCATTGGATTGATAAAACGAATTATTTGAAATATTCTAGCAATTATTTTAATTCCAAAATCCTTCCAGTTATTGAAGAGGTTAGAAATTTCTTTCAGGTATTTTATTGTATGACAACTCGCCATTATTTCTTAAATATAATGTTCCGTAAGATTCTACAGCAACTCCTTAACTTGTCCTCCCTCTTTTAGTTTTATTAGTTCTGGAGTTCTTCCATAGTTACCCTCTTTTAATTTTATTTGTTTTATCACAGAACTGTAAAATATAGTTAATACACTAGGTAATACTATTCATCTATAGTTATGATGTTTCGATGACCAATCCGTGGAGAGATTTAAAGGTTTAAAATAATCGCACTATTATTTAGTTTTTTTTAAATACATTTTAAGACCTTTGTGTATAGTGAGACAAATGATTATTATTATTGGAACGAAGTTCCTTACGGCAGGCTTGGAGGGGATAGGGATTTTGCTGCGCGACCGAACTGAAAAAAATGTGATAGTAAAACCGTAAGAAAAATGCGTGGAATAAAAGCGTTAAATGAGACGTGCGCAGGCGCGACAGTCGCGTACACAAGCGAGTAGTGCCGTTTAGCCGAAGGAAGTTCGTTCCTACCTGGTGTCCCGCGACACCACATCATTATTTTTTTAATAAATATGTTTTATGTCTCAGACTCAAGGCGAGAAACCCCGAGAACACCAGAGAAGCGTGAATATGAGCAGTTTCTTGGTTTCTCGTTCTCGCGTCCGCCTGTTCTCCAATCGGTATCGGTAAATTTTGCCGCTTCAAAGGATTTCTCGGGCGAGAAGAGAGTAGATTATCATACTCACTTTTTGTCTCAGTATCGATCAGTGAGCGGCGGAGAGTAGACGTTATCCGTATTTTTTGTCTCGAAAATTTTGTTTCGTTTTCAAAATGTGGAATAACGATCTAGAATTAAAATTCATTGAATACTTTCAATCTGAGCCTATTTCATGGAATGCTAAATTAAATAACAACGACAAAAGTTAAACCATCATGCGTGGAACAGACTCGGAGAATCAATGGAGATAGCAGTACCTTAACTCGAAAAGAACAAAAATGTCTTTTTGCGAGATACAGAAAATACAGGATAATAATAAAAGATTCCTCTAAATAGGGAGCTTGTGAAGTCTTTGTTTGAATATCGCCTGTAATGTCGTCCATACCGGATAAGATCCAGAACACGAGTGAGGAAAATGAGAGTGTGCATACATTGCTTGTTCTCGCGAGAAGTCTCAGCGAAAGTTCTCGCTGATACTTCTCGCCGTGAGTCTGGATGAGCCATTAAACTTTTTAAATAGTAGCTAAATGAAGTTGGTATTTAGTTAACGTTAGTGTAAACATTTAGTTCTATCCTTAGTAGTGTGTGTTTAGGTATTTATTTGTCGTTAGTACAACTACTAATCTCTACTGGGTGTCTTTAATACAACTACTAATCTCAAAAGTCTAAATTAATTGGCAGAATTCTCAACTATGATTCTTTATATTATATACTTCAAAATCCAAAAAGCTATGACTCTTTATATAATGTACTTAAAAAATTCGGTTGAAAATATTCTTTCGTACAAAAACAGGGTTAATTTTTATTTGATACTTATAATGATAATTAAAATAAATTAAGTTATTGCTGTTTAATGTAAATGTAACTAGAGTTTTGTGCAATAGCAACACTTAAATATGACGATAAAAATCAATCAGATTAAAATCTCAATATTTTTGTACGATTATTCCTAGCGATATATTTTATTTAATTAATTTTAAACGTAGAAAATTATTCTTGTTTGTCTAATATTTATCACCTAAAGACAAGCAAAATATTTTTAAACTCAAAATCACTTGTATTCTTTACGCTCAAAGATGCGGGAAAATATTAGCTAGCAATATAACTTCAATCAATGATGATAATGAACAAATATGCAGTATTAATATTCTATATGCGTATCCGATCCTCATGAGATAGCGAACAAAGAGAATCACTTATTATTGTTATTTGCTCACGGAGTCGTTAAGAAATGACCAATACATAGGCACAAAATGCAGGTTCGTGTAGATAACGGATCATTTTACATTGCACGAATATTATTTATTTAGATATTTCTCCCAATGGTTACATGATTAATATAACTTAGCGACCGCCTGTAGCCGAATTCCAACCAAATATTTAACAATAAACTCTCTGACAACATACTTTAGCCCTAAACAGGATGTATTTCCCTACTCATCCTATACACTTCTGATTAATTTTCCCCGTGTTGGTCCCGGTCTATAGGCGATGGTTGACTCTTTCCATCAGGAGACCCATCTGCTTGTTTGCTGTCTTATAAAAAAAATCCGTTACGGGTTCCAAGACAGCTTAGCTTTTCCCCAGGGCACCCTGAGCTCGCAACTCAGAGGTTATCAGGACGGTTGCCGCTGATGGTTCTGGTTTACAGAAGTTACAGTGGTGGGAACGAGAGGTGGGCCCATTGTCCTTTAAAAAAAAAAGACTTTAGCCGTGAAGAAAATAATATACATGTGTGTGTATTATCACGTGTATTACATGATTGTAGTGTGTGTAATGTTTATTTTTATCTATTCAATGTATTTCAAATGGATATTATTTAAAAATATTAGGTTTCTGCAATCCTACGCAATGTAAACTTTAACTGTACCAAATTTTTTACTTCACCGTTCGCGTAATTGTTGTAAAAAGATGACAAAGTTTTTATTTCACGTGATATAATCATAGTATTTTAAGTATTACGTTGACTGTCTCGTGACCTAGGGGATAACATATTCATCCTGGATTCGATCCCCGGGTCGGGCAAAAGTGTTATCGAGGTTCTTCTTTTCTCGATAATCTAAAATCTCTGTAGTTTTCCGCGTGTTGATCCCGGGCTCCTTTGAAGAATAGGCCAACTGCCGTTCTGCCAGTTGTAAATGGCGACCGATTGGCTATACGTGTCACTACCATCGTGGCTACTAGGTGGTAGTAGTCTCGCCCGGGTCTGGTACCACCACCTTACCTATTCCTGCCGCAATAGCGTCGTCGTGTTCCGGTTTGGAGGATAAGGTAGCCGGTAAACTTATGCATGTGGCATTAGATCTCGTTACTAGATAGCAACGCACCATTAACACGTTTGGTGTCTATAGGCGATGTTTGACTCTTTCCATCAGGAGACCCATCTGCCTGTTTGCTATCTTATGATATAAAAAAGCTCGGAGTCTGTCGGAGTGGTGTATGACCACTCCTGTGCCTCGGATGAGTACGTTAAACAGTCGGTCCCGATTATCGTTAGAAATAGTCGATAATCGTTAACATGTCTGTAAATGCGGCGGTGAGGATCACCACTTACTCGCCAACCGACAAACCGGTGAGTCGTGGTGAGTCGGAAAGTCAATAGACGTTCAGTTTACTCTGTCTACCCCGCCAGAGAACCGGACGGGATGATACGTACGTAATATAAATATAATAAAAATATTCAGGGGACAAATTACACTTACTGATCTAACCACTAACTAATTAACTAAAACTAATTATTTGCTTGTGTTATGGGTATTACTCAACGATACTAATACATAGAAATACATATATAAATACTAGAATATATTTAATAAACACCCAAACAAGGAAAAACATATATTCATGCTCATCACATAAATACTTGTCCTCGCCGGGGATCGAACCTCAGCCCCGTCGATTGCGTAGTCAGGGTCGCTAACCACTCGACCAACGGGGCGGTAAATATATAAATAAAAAAATTGAATGAAAAAAAAACAAGCTCACTTAGTTCTTTCCGTCGGATCTACAGGATGCGGTCGCGTTCTGATCCGTTAGTATATATAAAAATAATGTCGACTCGTTAGAAACGCATGTAAAGATACATTTTGAGTCTAATATTTTTGACTAAATGACTTTTATTAATGGAAAGAGATAACCATTGCTTATAGACACCAAAAATACAATGATGCAAAGTTGTTATTTGCATAGCAGAAATGTTATTTCGTATGTGCGAATATACCAGCTAAGCCGGCTTCCTTATTCTTCCAATAAACAACGAAGAGCGAACAACCAACACTATCCGGTAGAAATAGGTATTTCAGAAGTCTACCAACTGAATGCTCGTATTTCGATACCAGCAATGAACACTACGCCAACTTGAAAAAGTCAACTTTACAGTAGAGAATTTAAAGAGAAAACTGAGATAACTTTTATAATTTTAGAGCTTTCTTAATGAAATTTTCGCATTGAGTAGGTGGTTTAGTGTCACTTAAAATGGCATTATTAATTTTTTTGATTTATCGTTAAATAGTATTTGGAGAGAACAGTCTAAACTACGCCAACTCTAATTAGCGTAGTGTTTTATAGAAAGCTTGAGTTTAGATGTATTTCGATTAAAGGGATTTTGGAATCAAATAGCATAATTAAGAATATAGTAGGAAAAATCTAAGTAGTATGCTGTCACTTCTTGTCTTATTTTTTGATTTATCGTTAAATACTATTTGGAGAGAACAGTCTAAACTATGCCAACTCTAATTAGCGTAGTGTTTTATGGAAAGCTTGAGTTTAGATGTATTTCGATTAAAGGGATTTTGGAATCAAATAGCATAATTAAGAATATAGTAGGAAAAATCTAAGTAGTATGCTGTCACTTCTTGTCTTAAATGAAAAGAATATGACAACATGTCACTAAAGACTGTCTTAAGCTACGACAGTTTTGGTGCTAATTAGTAAATAGACTTGTGTAAACGATCGAACATTCCGCCCGTGCCCCTCGAACACTCGGCTAATCGTAGTTGGCGGGTTATATATCATGCAATATAACCCGCCAACTACGGCTAACAAAAATGCAAAAAGTACAATTAGTTAGCGTTTTGTATGATTCAAAACTTCCTCATTTTTTAAAAAAAATTATAAAATTTTGTGAGCTTATAAACGATTAAAAAAATAATAATATTGGCATTAAAAACGTAAAACGGTCAAAATCGACTTGGCGTAGTGTTAATCGCTAGTGTCGATTTGTTGTAATTGGATCTCGTCTCTTCTGGGTAAGTTGTACCCTGTGTTGCTATGGGCTCCCTTTGAAGAGTAGACCAACTGTCGTTTTGTCATATGCATGAAGCCAAGGATTGGCTATGCATGTCACTGCCATTGTGGCTACTAGGTGGCAGTGTTCTGGATTATCTCACCCGGGTCTGATACCACCGCCTTACCTATTCCTGTCACATTACGATACGATAGCAAACAAGCAGATGGCAGTCTTGATGGAAAAAGAAACCATCGCCTATAGAGCCCAAAGATGTAAATGGTGTGTTGCTATTTGTGTGGTGGGATAGCAGTGCCACATGCAAACGTCTACCCTATTCTCTAATCCGAAACAGACACGATAAGCATTGATACTATTGCGTCAGGAATCGGTTCGTATAGTACCAAGAACCCGGACGAGACGTTGCAGAATTCTACCACCTAGTAGCCACGATGGTAGTGACACGTATAGCCAATATCTTCTTCTACGAACTGCCTGGAGAACAGCAGTTGGTGTATTCTTCAAAGGAGCCCAGACAAATACGGAGGAAAACGTGACAGCGACAAACAATAACGTCAGTGCTTGTCACTGACGGAAAAAACTATTTTTTTTCCCGAAAAACGAGTTGTTCTCGCGGGATTCACTAAAAAGTTTTACAATGCAGCAAGGCTGCAAGTTGCAGCTAGTATTATAAATGCGAAAGCATGTTTGGATTGATTTGGATAGAGGTTTGTTCTACGTAAGAACGATCAACCCGATTTAAATGATATATTTAGCACCTATATAGACAAAGACCTGGAAGAACACATTTTGTTCCGGAAAAATAATTTGTTTCCGTGGTATTCACCAAAACCTGTTATAATGCTGCAGGACGCAGCTAGATTAATATAAATGTTGACTCATTATAATGTGCTTGTTGTTAATGTGTGCGTTATAATTTGGCTTGCTTATGAGTGAGACTTTTCCATTTCAAAAGAAATTAACTTGTTTGCAATGACATAATAATGCATTTACGCTGAAATTACGAAGTAAATCAGATTTATTTACTTGTTTTTTTAAAACCATTTTAAACAACCAATAAATGTGTTCAACATTATTGTCATGCTATGCAAATAAAACTGTAATCATAAGTAATATAAAAAAGGTGCTCTAAAATAGACCCCCGATGAAGTCACCAACATTTATTATCTATACAAATCGATGTGAGTTCCGGTGTTATAATTCTAACAATATTGCTTTATTTTATTATCATAACAAACTCGTGTGTAATTGTATAATATTATGTAAGCTAGTAGGATGGGCACACATTTATCATAAATAAAATACTATGTTTTTCCATACAATTAACATTCGTCATTGAATTGTCAATTTTTTATTTTTATTTTGTATTGAACATAAATATTTATTATTAGCTGTTTTCCATGGCCTCGTTTGCATGATACAAAAAATATTACTTCCTTATGCTCAGTCAAAAGTGGGTAAAACGCAAGTCTATGGCCTTCCTCATGTATCTATATATCTATATACACAAAATATTTTTTAATCCCTGTACATCCAGAAATTAGCGCATTTAATTAAACAAACTCTTCAGCTTCATAATATAAGTATAGATTTAGATTAATTTTATTTAGAACACTACCTCATGTTCTAGGGTAACCCCTATATTTTGAGTTGACTACCTCATGTGCTAGGGTAACCCCTATATTTTGAGTTGACTACCTCATGTTTTAGGGTAACTCCTATATTTTGAGTTCACTACCTCATGTTCTAGGGTAACCCCTATATTTTGAGTTGACTACCTCATGTGCTAGGGTAACCCCTATATTTTGAGTTGACTACCTCATGTTTTAGGGTAACTCCTATATTTTGAGTTCACTACCTCATGTTCTAGGGTAACCCCTATATTTTGAGTTGACTACCTCATGTTTTAGGGTAACTCCTATATTTTGAGTTCACTACCTCATGTTCTAGGGTAACCCCTATATTTTGAGTTGACTACCTCATGTTTTAGGGTAACTCCTATATTTTGAGTTCACTACCTCATGTGCTAGGGTAACCCTTATATTTTGAGTTGACTACCTCATGTTTTAGGGTAACTCCTATATTTTGAGTTCACTACCTCATGTTCTAGGGTAACCCCTATATTTTGAGTTGACTACCTCATGTTTTAGGGTAACTCCTATATTTTGAGTTCACTACCTCATGTGCTAGGGTAACCCCTATATTTTGAGTTGACTACCTCATGTTTTAGGGTAACTCCTATATTTTGAGTTCACTACCTCATGTTCTAGGGTAACCCCTATATTTTGAGTTGACTACCTCATGTTTTTGGGTAACTCCTATATTTTGAGTTCACTACCTCATGTTCTAGGGTAACCCCTATATTTTGAGTTGACTACCTCTTGTGCTAGGGTAACCCCTATATTTTGAGTTGACTACCTCATGTTTTAGGGTAACTCCTATATTTTGAGTTCACTACCTCATGTTCTAGGGTAACCCCTATATTTTGAGTTGACTACCTCATGTTTTAGGGTAACTCCTATATTTTGAGTTCACTACCTCATGTTCTAGGGTAACCCCTATATTTTGAGTTGACTACCTCATGTTTTAGGGTAACTCCTATATTTTGAGTTCACTACCTCATGTGCTAGGGTAACCCTTATATTTTGAGTTGACTACCTCATGTTTTAGGGTAACTCCTATATTTTGAGTTCACTACCTCATGTTCTAGGGTAACCCCTATATTTTGAGTTGACTACCTCATGTTTTAGGGTAACTCCTATATTTTGAGTTCACTACCTCATGTGCTAGGGTAACCCCTATATTTTGAGTTGACTACCTCATGTTTTAGGGTAACTCCTATATTTTGAGTTCACTACCTCATGTTCTAGGGTAACCCCTATATTTTGAGTTGACTACCTCATGTTTTTGGGTAACTCCTATATTTTGAGTTCACTACCTCATGTTCTAGGGTAACTCCTATATTTTGAGTTGACTACCTCATGTTTTTGGGTAACTCCTATATTTTGAGTTCACTACCTCATGTTCTAGGGTAACTCCTATATTTTGAGTTCACTACCTCATGTTCTAGGGTAACTCCTATATTTTGAGTTCACTACCTCATGTTCTAGGGTAACCCCTATATTTTGAGTTGACTACCTCATGTTTTTGGGTAACTCCTATATTTTGAGTTCACTACCTCATGTTCTAGGGTAACTCCTATATTTTGAGTTGACTACCTCATGTTTTAGGGTAACTCCTATATTTTGAGTTCACTACCTCATGTTCTAGGGTAACCCCTATATTTTGAGTTGACTACCTCATGTTTTAGGGTAACTCCTATATTTTGAGTTCACTACCTCATGTTCTAGGGTAACCCCTATATATTCAGTAGACTCAGCGATGGAGATCACCACCTATTTCGCCGAACGACGAGAGTAAACCGTGGTGAAGCAGAAAATTTAGACGTTTGGGCCATTCTACCTACCCCGTAATGAAACCAGCGTGATGTTACTAATATTTTGTTAACGATAAAGCGTAGCATCACTTACATGATTAGGGAAATTTTCATTAATAAATCTATTTTTCAAGTAATGTTTAATGTCACTAAATTATTGAAAAACAAGTATAAAATAAATGTATGGAATTCACTACTACTTATACAGCAATCTTCATTATTATTGTAACAATTAATTAAATTACACCGAACCACTAAACCAAATTTGGTCTAGTGGTCTGGTGACGGTGTTGACCACATGAAGTCCGGGGTTCGTGGTTCTTTAGTTTTATGATAAAAGTAACGTTGCCCGGGATATAACTGTGCCCGGTTGGCGTTAGGCCACCAATCACACCATCTTCGGCTAAGCGTGAGTGCACTGGTTGTACCTCTGCCTAGCTCTTCAGGGATGCGGGTGTGAAGATACTCTAAATAACAAGACATTAAACATTGTGCAATTATTATTATTAGCCATGTCTGTCCCACTGCAAAGCAAAGGCCTCCCTACCCTTCTTCCATTCCTTACGATTTAACTCTTTTTCGGTCCAGTTGGGGCAGTGTGAGTCCAGTTCGTCCCGCCATCTTCGTCTGGGCCTGCCGCGGCGTCGTGTTACTTTATTTGGGGTCCACTTGGTGGTGCGTTTGGCCCATAGGTCATCTGACATGCGGCAGACATATTCATCCGCAGTCCGACCTTGAGGCTTGCCTTATTAAGATCACGAATCATAGAGCCAAGTTCTGATGCTGAAAAAGAAAATAGGACAATGTCGTCAGCAAAACGAAGATTTGTTAACCTATGTTCGCCAACAACTATGCCCCTACCTTCCCAGCTCACCGCTAAAGATCTGAAGACTTTTTCTAATGTGGCAGTTAAGAGTTTTGAAGATAGCGGATCGCCCTGTTTCACACCGTTTTGTATCGGAAATGATGGTCCAAGTTTATGAAGATTAACGGATGCGGTGCTATTGCGGTATGTTTTGTAGGAGATGGATATACGATATTGAAATTCCCTGATCGTGCTATATCTTACTTTAAAAAAAAAGAAAGATGAAAAAAGGTAAGCCCACAGAGTTTTTTCCGCCGGATCTTCTCAGTGTGTTACTGTATTTTCGATCCGGTAGTAACTTGAGAAAATGTTGAAGCGTCAAAATAACTTGAAAAAAGTTTTATAGAATAAAGTACAGAAGTACTTTTTACTTATTCCTGATGATAAAACTTACTCCTAAATTTTCATCGCCTAATTTAATTCATTGTAACGGTAATCATACGTTTTTAATACACTGGACAATAAACACCTGACGTTTTACAACAATGAATATCAATACAATATGTAGAAGCATACGAAGCTGTTGAAAATGACTTTATGTAAATTTTACCTCAATAATAAAATTGTGCCCATAAAAGAATGGTGTTGTGCTCGATGAGCTAAGTTAATTATAATTGAAAATTTACAGATTGAATTAAAAGGTATTTGTGTGTTATTTGTGCTACTTTAAAATAAAATTGGTCCCTGAATTGATTTCCAAAAAATACACGTCAGAAAGAACAATAGTCTTGAGCAGTTGGCTTAGAAAAGCGGAAAAATCAATAGTTTCCGAGCAAATTTACAAGTCCAACACTCTTTATCGTCGGCACTTGGTGAAACTCCATTTTCATACAATTTTTATATCGATTACACTTATACTGTTACAAATTACAAAAAAAAAAAAAATTTTTTTCTCGCCGTGTTGGTCAGAGCCTCCTTTGTAGAATAGGCCAACTGCCGTACTGCCAGGCAGGTCGTAAAAGGCGACCGATTGGCTATCGAGTCACTACCATCGTGGCTACTAGGTGGTAGATTGTCTCGCCCGTGTGTGGGACCACCGCCTTACCTATTCCTGTCGCAATAGCGTCAGTGCTTGTCACTGTTATGTTCCGATTTGGAGGGTAAGGTAGCCGGTAAACTTATGCATGTGGCATTAGACCTCGCCACAAGATAGCAACGCACCATTAACATCTTTGGTGTCTACAGGCGATGGTTGACTCTTTCCATCAGGAACCCATCTGCTGGTTTGCTATTTTATGACATAAAAAAAATTGCCCTGATGATACTTGGTTGGATAATATATATAATAGTTCATTGTGAAACAGTACAAGTGGTATCGATATAAAAATTGTATGGAAATTTACAAGTACTGGGTCAACACTTTGCTGATGACGATTTTGATACAAATCAAGTGCGTTGTTTAAGATACTGACTACCTTATACCATTTATATCTAAACAATATTGGACCCCGTATATGTAATAAATTGAACCGAATATTAAGTATATATGAATTGAATAAAAGATTTGTAAAGAAACAGTTATGAAGTGGTTACAAAACTTATGATGAAACGGAAAATCTGTTGCAAATACCTAAATAGCACCTACTTATACGTATATCTATGTACTTATGTATATATATGTATATATGGTACAAATACATATATGTATATATATATATATATATATATATATATATATATATATATATATATATATATATATATATATATATATATACCAACCACTCGCTATATAACCAACATTTACACACATCATCATACATACATACCTACACACTCCACACACATAGTACATTACACACATACACAAATCACATGCGCGCACACACACACACACACACACACATACACACACACACACACACTCAAACACCTATAGACACATACTACATATTTACGCATTAATGTCAGAATATACATATATATTATTATACTAAAAGTACACTTCAAATAATATTATGAAGCGGGGAAAGGCTCTGTAACTGTAACACAAGCTCAAGCAGCTTAGTACAGTGGCAGACGCCAAGTACCATATTACAATTATACTAAATTAACTTGTGTCATATGAAACTGTACTTTAATCGTAATAATTTTTTGGAAATAAATTTATGTTTATGTTTAATATCCGGGTGTAGATAAATTATAATATGACGTCTCCAAATACGGAGCGTGTCTATTACTTCTGTGATCCAGTCAGAGTTCACGACGAATGTAAATTTTAGACTATGAATTAAACCATGGATATGTGTTTTTGGCCAATGTTCGGATCGACAACAAATTCTTCACAGCACCGTCAATCGGGATGGAAATTAATATGATCAATGAAAATAGTAAATCCTTGGACCCAGTACATTGGATTAAGAAGTTACTTTTAATTGGGAAAGAAAGAAGAAATAAATCAGAATGTGACCATTTATATATTACTGTGTGTGGAAAGCTTCGGCCAGCCTCTCGATGTGTTATGGCAGGCTGGGTGGAAAGGATTGATGCTTCACTGGGCAGTTTCAGAACTGCCGTAGCAACGAAAAGTTGGTTTGAACATTGATCTTTAGATGAAATTCTTTCTAGAGGCAAATGGAATTCACAAAATACTTTCAAATGATTTTATTATAAACAAGTACCAGGAACAAATCATTATAATACCGTAACAATGCTTTTTCATAGCATTTGAATCAAAATATAATGTAATATAAATATAAATATCACTTGACCAATTATACGTCGAATTGATCTGACCCCAAACTATGTAAATTATTTGCTTGTAATATGGATGTCAATCAACGGTATTAATACATAGAGATACATGTATAAATACTCAAATATATTTAATAAACACACAAACCCAGAAACACAAACATCTGTGCTCATTACATTGATGTTTGTCCCTGTCGGGAATCGCACCCGAGCTCATTGATGCGTAGTCAGGTTCGCTAAACACTCGACCAATGGGGTGGTAATAATTAAAAATAAATAAAAAAGACGTGTGGCACTCGGAGACTGCCGCGGTAAAGCTATTGCATAGGATTTTTATCAACTTATGCAATTACAATTATATATTTATTTTAATTATGCAGTATTTTTTTTCTTTGTTTATTCATATTTAAAACACTTTGTACACAAATTATACGAGTACAGATATTCACTGTTGTACGTAGATGATAAATACCTATACACCTATATGCTTTCTCACAAACAGCTGATTACGGTAGTTTTCCAATACAACCAATGCCACCTAAAGGCGGGTTGCTGAACTAAAGAGACAAGCGTGATATTTCAAAAAGTCATTAAAATTTCTGGTATTTATCGATAGATGGAAAAACTAAAAAGTATTACCGCTGTGCCGGTCGGAGTGGGGGGGGGGGGGGGGGGGGCGTAATTGGGTTTTTTTCGTTACGGAATTTCTGGATTCGGTCTCCACGCTCAAGGCCCGCGATAGAAGCTATGCAATAGCTTAATAATTGATTGGATTTAAAAATGTACTAACTTTTTATTTAATACTAATTAAAAATAAAGTCCATTTAATCAACCATACCATAATTTTTCACAATAGGGACTAATGGTGACGACAGAAACATACTTCGTGCTTGCATGATCGTGGGCACACCAGACCACAGAGCCATCTTGCCACCGGGAAGATCAGTGGTTTCTCTAACTTTATAACGCTTAAGGCCAATTGCACTAACATTGTCTCAGCTTAGGACAATCTATACATATAATAAAAACGTAACTGATCGGTGTCTGCACATGAAAGAATAATGAAAAAAACGATTACGGGGGGCCTTTATAAACACAATAGAATCCAAAACAATGATTTTTAAAATTTTTGTCTGTTTGTCTGCTGGTCGTTTGTTTGTCTGTTTGTCTGTAAGTTCTAACACATAGTAAAAGAGTAGGAAAGTGATTTCTGTAAATAAGAGTTTTTTGGAAAATAATAATTGGATCGGTTAAAATATCAATAAAAGAAGAGAAAAAAAACAATTATTAAAATTTTATCTGTCTGCCTGTCTGTTAATTTGTGCGTCAATCACGCAAAATCTACTAGACAGAAATTGATGAAATTTGGCACGGTGATAGCCGAGAGTTTGGAGCAACATATAGGGTAGTTTTTATCCTAGCTTCATTTTTCGTAACAGAAATAGAAAAATAATTCAATTAAATTTTTTTTTTAATATACTGGACAAATTACACTTACTGATCTAACCCCAAAGTAAGCAAATTATTTGCTTGTGTTATGGGTGTTAGTCAACGATACTAATACATAGAAATACATATATAAATACTAGAATATATATAATAAACACCCAAACCCAGAAATACAAACATTTATGCTCATCACACAAATGCTTGTCCCCGTCGGGGATCGAACCCGAGCCTCGTTGATTGCGTAGTCAGGGTCTCTAACCACTCGACCAACGGGGCGGTCAAAATGCATTTACTTGGAAGTTAAGTAGTAATATTTATAATAAAAGTAACACGCACATACATTTCATACCTATACATACAAATTCCTCTCGGGGTAGGCATCAAAGACGTAAAAATACAAAAAAAAATACTGCTTAGGAAACTAAAGAACACATCACGCGTAATAAAATAATCTTAAAAATATACATATACTAGTATTATAAATGCGAAAGTAACTCTGTCTGTCTGTCTATCTGTCTGTCTGTCTGTCTGTTACGCTTTCACGGCCAAACCACTGAACCGATTTGGATAAAATTTGGTACAAATATAGTTTGAGACCCAAGAAAGGACATAGGATAGTTCTTATCCCGGAAATCCCACGGGAACGGGAACTATGCGGGTTTTTTTTTAGAATTTTTCCTCGCGAACGAAGTCGCGGGCACAGCTAGTATTATATAATTTTGTTTTGATATGACTTATCCGTTATGACTATTTATAGTAATGTTATAAGCTTCTTTCTACTGGACACTTTCTACGGGTCCAATTTGGTAAAAATTCTTTTTTGTGTTGGATAATCCATTATTTAACGAGGAAGAGCATAGTTTGATTTTGTATTTATTTTCTTTTTAAAGGTAACTAGCGACCTGCCCGCGGTTTCACTCGCGTAGCTTTTGTTCCCGTCGGAATATTGGAAAGGTTTATATATTAAAACCTTGCTCAAGAATCAATCTATCTATTAAAAAAACCGCATCAAAATCCGTTGCGCAGTTTTAAAGATTTATACATAGGGACATAGGAACAGACAGAGAAAGCGAGTTTGTTTTATACTATGTAGTGATGATATTTATTTCTTTTAACTTTTTTAACTTCCCACTACGTATGTAGATAAGGAAGTAACTGATTTTACCCCGATTTTCGAAAATCGAGTTTTAACCAGATGTCCACGTTCGGAGGTCCTAGTAACCTTTTCCGACTAATTTCACGATGACGTCAGTATGTCTGTATGTATGTATGTATGTATGTGTGTGTGTATGTGTATGTAAACATCTCATAACTTTTGAACGGCTAGACCGATCGAAACGCGATTGGTGCATTCGATTGGATTCCGCTCAACTTTGACTTCCTGAAAATTTGAGCTGAATCGTTTCGGGAGATTTTAAGAAATTTTGAAAAAACATTATAAGAAATTTTTTAATATAACTTCCAGATTTATGTACCGATTAAGTAAAAAAACTAATCAGTTCTATTCTTCAAAAAACTACGTCTAATACATAAATTGCATCAAAATCGGTTTATCCGTTTGGGAGTAATCGTTGACGAAAAATATAGAAAAAAATGTTTTTTCGACGTAGTTTCGAAATTTTTCAACCAATCATTTTTTGTATTCTACGATATTTTAGTACCAAAAAAAACTACGTCAAATGCCGTTTCAAAAATCAAAATCGATTCTAATTCTCAAAACTTATAGCTTTCCAAATATTAAAATTACGTTGTTTTTAGCAAACTTATTTTTTTAAATAATTTTCAAGTTAATTCACCGATTGACTTAAAAATTTTATTCTTTTCTCCTTTAAAAACAGCGTCAAATACCGTTAATTGAATCAAAATCGATCAATTATTTTGGGATTTATAAATGAAGAAAATCTATACATATAATAAAATCGTAGAAAAGTCAAAACTGTACATTGAATATTTTTTTAAAAGAATACTTGGGACGTGATCTACAATCGATATCAAAGCCAAAAATATAGTTTTTAGAATTTTTGTCTGTTTGTCTGTATGTATGTCCGGGGTAAACTCAAAAAGTACTGCATGGATTTACTTCAAATTTTGCATGAATATTACTAACAGGTCGGGTCAATATATAGGCTACATATTATCACGCTATCACATACGGGGGAGAAACTGTGCGGAGTAAACGAATCCCGCGCGGACGAAGTCGCAAGCAACAGCTAGTTAAAAATATAATGACATTTGACATTGCATCGAAACTTTTCAACCTATCGACTATTGATCTAAAGTAATATTTTAGATCTCAAAAATTAAGTTGAACGCCATTATTGTTTCCAAAGTATACGGCTTTTCAAAAATTAGTACACTGCTATTTTTAACAAAATAGATGTTTGAACTGAAAAAATCTATGCTTATAATTTTTACTCTTTTGAGCTTAAAATACCTTAATTTAGAAGTTTCAGGGATGGCCCGTAGGGTTAACCGTTTACACATTTTTTTTAATAATTATATAAATGTTGATCCTAATTTTATACCTACTTAATGAAGTAGTTATAAAATTAGGATCTGACTATTTTTACGATATATCTGACTATATCCACGATGACAATATGTTGTATGTATGTGTTTTTATGTGTGTATAAACTTCTCATAACGTTTGAACGGCTTGACCAATTGAAACGCGGCTGACGGCATTCGATTTGATTTCAGCAAACTTAGAAAAATTTAACTGGTTTAAAATAAAAAACAAATAATTCGCCCAAATATTCAAGTTTTTAAAACATTCAGTTTCTTAAATAACTTTTAGACAAATGCATGCTCCGATTGATTAAATCTAATCAACTGTTTTTCTTAAGAAATTGCGTTGAATACCGCAAATTGAATCAAACTCGTATAATTTGTTTGAGCAAATTATTTGCTTGTGTTATGACTGCTGGGCAACCATATTAATACATAGAAATACGTATATAGATACCGAAATATATATAATTAACACCCAAACCCAGAAATAGAAACATCTTAATGCTCATTACACAAATGTTTGTCCCCGTCGGGAATCGAACCCGAACCCCGTCGATTGCGTAGTCAAGGTCACTCGACCAATCAATGGGGCGGTCAAATCCTAAATAGTATGCTGTTACATTCTTTTTATTTATGTCAAGAAGTGACATCATACTATTTAGGATTGTCCTAAGCTAAGGCAATGTTAGTGCAACTGGCCATTAGTCTCTTACACATAAACTTTGGGGTGATACAGGAGCGCAGCGGCCGACCACTACAAGGAGCCAATGTAAATCTGTCACAAAGATATTATGTAGGACAAGATATTTAATACATTGCATTGAACAGTACATTCAAAACATGCGCATTTCGACGTTGGCGGATAGGGAGCCAATGTAATTGTTTGCGAAAACTCGATATATGATCATATTTCCGTCCGTTAGTGATTCAAAAGTTTAAATCTAATGATATTAACTTCTTGTATGCAATGTGAAATTTATAATATTGTTAGCGCAAAATGTTATATTCACTTGGTATATAAAATTTTCAATATGAGAAGAAAAACACATACCAAATTAACTTCGATGTTGTCGGGACTGGAACAGCATCATCAATGAATCAAAATCTTAAGGCATTAACTATTGCCTTAACTGATGGGGGTGGAAGGAGAGAAAGGCAGGTCTTAGTGCAGTAAAAAGGAGTGAAATGATGGCGTCTCTCACACGTATGTAAGGAGGTCTAAAAACCTGGCGATGTAAAATTATCGGAATTGAAAAAATAAAACACCAAAATTTGTTGCTTTTTTGTTGCTATCTAGTTGCTAAAAAATTAATTTTTTTGCTCCAACCGATCGCAAAACATCGGCAATAACGCTAACTTTACATTAAGATAGCGTGGAAATCACTGAATGTGGACTGGTCGATCAAGCGAATAGGGGTCAATTTGTTGCTAATTTGTTGCTGAAAGATGCTAAGAAGAAAAAAAAATTAAAAATTTTTTGCTTAAAGGTTTTTATTTTGTTGCTGACCCTGTCTACTAAGAATAGCTGCAGTATGAGGAACAACAAATTTTTACTATAGTTTTTCCGCGGAAAAATCGTCAGTTAAGCCAGCGTGGCCAATTTTTCTGTAAACCGATCTCCAACTTCTCTTGACTTCGGCTTTTTATTTTGTTGCTGGCCCTGTGTACTCAGAATAGCTGCAGTATGAGCAGCAACAAATTTTTACTATAGTTTTTCTGTAGAAAAATCGTTAGTAAAGCTAGCGTGGCCGGATTTTTTTGTGAACCGATCGCCAACTTCTCTTGACTTCCGGTTTTTATTTTGTTACTGACCCTGTGTACTCAGACTAGCTGCAGTATGAGCAGTAACAAATTTTTACTATAGTTTTTCCGCGGAAAAATCGTTAGTTAAGCAAGCGTGGCCGGTTTTTTTGCAAACCGATCTCCACCTTTTCGTGACTCCCGTTTTTTATTTTGTTGCTGACTCCTTCTGCTAAAACAAGCTGCACTATAAGGAGCAAAAAATTTTTACTATAGTTTTTCAACGGAAAACTCAAGAGTTAAGCTGGCAAGGATATTATTTATTTTGGCATACCTAAAATATCAATTTTTAATTTTTAAAATTTTTTTCTTAGCATCTTTCAGCAACAATTAGCAACAAATTGACCCCTATTCGCTTGATCGATCAGTGCACATTCAGTGATTTCCACGCTATCTTAATGTAAGGTTAGCGTTATTGCCGATTTTTTGCGATCAGTTAGAGCAAAAAAATTAATTATTTGCAACTAATTAGCAACAAAAAAGCAACAATTTCTGGTGTTTTTTTTTTCAATTCCGCTAATTTTACATCGTCATTTTTTTAGACCTTATATAAGGCTTCAAATTTATGGTCAAGTTATTTAATGTCCGATTTTAGGTTCATCGTAGCATTCAGCAAGTTACTAAATTGATTTGTTTTTTTCATGAGTGTCCTAAATTATTTTCTGTAGTGAATTTCTTAGATACCTGTTGTTTCGAATGATAGGTCTACACTTAAAATAATAAATACCTTATTATTTTTATAACATGCTTCATACTTATTTGTTGTTTAAAATGTATTGGTTAGCATATTTTTTTCTTAAACTCACATTTCCTAACTCTGGGGCTTCTACTCAAGCTGCACTATTGCAGAAACATAGCCTTAAAAATATAATTTCAATTCTAAGCAGCGTGTGTTTTAAATTTCTTTTTTTTTTCAGAGCCGTGCGTCTTGGGAGATTCATTGGGCAACAAATTGGTGAATTTCTTGTGAAACTCTCAGAAGATGGTCTTTCTCCCGATAATCTAGAGCTTGTTGGTGCTAGTCTCGGTGCTCACATCATGTCTTACGCCGCAAAACATTACTATAATGTAACAGGGAAGAAACCTTCAAGATTAACAGGATTAGATCCAGCTGGTCCATGTTTCAGGGCTCTTCCGCCAGATCAGAGGTTCCATCGAACAGATGCTGAAAGAGTGGATGTCTTACACACAAACATTGATGGATTTGGTATGGCCGAGAGGTTGGGACATATAGATTTTTATGCGAATGGAGGAGAATACCAACCGGGCGATATACCTTACATACCATGTCTTGTAGTATGTAGTCATATTAGATCGATTATTTATTGGTGGAAAGCAATGGAAAATCCAAAAAAGTTTATTGGCGTTCAGTGCAACTCAATTCAAGATGCAAGACTAGCGAATTGTTATTCTAATTCTGTGACCAATTATCTGGGCGCAGCAACAAATTTCTCAAAATCTGGTATATATTATTTGCCAACGAATAATGAATATCCTTATTATAGAGGAAAAGACGGACTCAAGGCAGAGAATGAAATTTATACATCAGTTTCAAGACAGATAAATGCTGATGTGTTTGAAGTTTGACAAATTGTAATAACTTTAATAAGTAATTATGTGTGCAAAGTTAGAGAAGTTAGTAAAACTTTAATAAACTGTGTTTACAATTTGTGAAATCATAATAATTTCGGTAAACCATGACGTGTTTAAAGTTAAAGATATTGTAATAATTTTAATAAATAATAATGTATTTGAAGTTTGAGAAATTGTGATAATTTTGATAAATAATGATGTCTACACTAAGGTATTTAGTTATACATCTGGTTTAATTCAAGACAACTGTTACTAGAATACTATAAAAAAGTTGTTGTATAAAACTTCACGAAAGCCTAGTTTCAAATGGAAACAGAATTTAATAATACAATATATAAAATGTGAGAAATAATAAATATGTGACAAATCAAGCTGTTTCGTAAAATTTACCAATAATTGAAAATAGTTTTAATTCTTAATTGTTGGTTTATTATGTGAATTACATAACTTATCTAAAGAATAAGATGATTTTAAGATTTAAAGACTCAGGTGTCAGTTCAAGGAAATGCGTATTAAAGAAATTTATTAAGGTTATATAATTTGTAATTTTCAACGATTTCTTTTCTTTAATCCTGTTAAAAAAGAAAAGCAAATGAAAAAATAGAAGAAAATCACTAAAATAGCAAAGGTCTAAAGTAAGAAAAAAGTCATCTCTCGTCAACAATATCACGTAGTATGCGAAATGAGATACATAATTGAAGTAGGTAATTTTTTACGGTTTTGACGATATTTTACCTTAATTTTGTATAATTTGATTTATTGTAATACTTGGCTGTGCCTGTGCTACTTAGTCCTACAAGATACTTAGACTCACAATGCAGGTGGTCAGACTATCGCCAATTAGGCACTTTTTTCAATCTCGGACAACGTTGTTTATCTCAGAAAACTGAAAAAACAAATTTGTAAAAATGACATATTTTCTTCATTTTTCGGTATCCCGCTCCTCACACGCTGCATATAAATATTCCGTATATATAAATAGACGTGAACTTATGATAGGAAACCTTAAAAAATCTGATTTAGATTTAAATTTTGAAATGACAGAGCGGAATATAACATGTACATAGATAGTTTCTGTTGTCGTATAGACAGGAGATACGGCCTTGACAAGTATTTAGATTCATTAAACCTTAACACCGTTTCCAGTAAGGTTAAAAAACAAAAAGCTGTTTCGTTAGACATGGCAATAGTGCATCGATGTTCAACTAAGCCGTATAAGACGTTTTACCTTTGACAGTTCTTTTTTTCTCTGCTAAGAAATATGCCATCTATGACGACTAGCCATTGATATAAAAAACCCTAGATGCACAGTCCCGAATAAAACTGACACTCAAAAGTGTCCCTAATTTCATTTAAGTGTTATAGATAGCCAGTTATATGTATGGCAAAAACATACGTCTTTGCATATCCAACCTTAACTGCACGACTTATAGTTGTTTTTATAAAGCAATGTACGAAAAGAACGAAAAGAAATAAAATTGACAGTGTCGCGACCGACGCGATTCTATTTGAAATGAGCGCGCAATTTAAAATTGTGCACTCATTTTTGGAGGACGTTTTTGACGCACTGATTGTGTATCTTGGGTTTTTTATATCAATGCGACTAGCATTAATTTTTAACTTCCTATTAGGGAATTAGAAAATTTAATGTACAAACATTATAGTAAAAATTAGTACGTAACTAGGTATAATGTTGGTGGTTTCAATCCGATTTTCGAAAATCAAGTTTTCATAAGCTCTCGATGTTTTGACATCCAAGACAGTTCTATTCTTGCAGTGACGTCAGTATGTCTGATTGTATGTGTGCCAGTGTATGTGGGTTTGCTTATAAGTGTTGAAAGACCTAACCAATTGCCCTACTTATAATTGGCTACAAAATCAAATGCCACATTGCATTTGATTTTGTAGCCAATTATAAGTAGGGCCCAAAAATTGGATTGTATGCAAATAGCATTCAATGCAAATGAAAAGGTCAAAATCGATCATCACGTGCAAAAGTTATTGCCATATATATATATATATATATATATATATATATATATATATATATATATATATATATATATATATATATATATATATACAGAGATAAAGTCTTCTGTATTAAGTACAATTATAAAAAATAGTTAAGTTTTACACTATTTTTATGGGAGCAATTATGTTAACTCTTAACAAGTTTAAGTTAATTATACATAATATATTATTATTATTAAGGACAATTTATTCTCTTAAACGTGTAATCTAATTTTCGTTTATTTCAATTTAATAATAATTATTGTTAATACTGTGATAAGGGTACAAAGTTTATCTAATACATACAATTACTGTTTTATTGTCAACATCCATGCTAATATTATAAATGCGTAAGTAACTCTGTCTGTCTGTCTGTCTTTTACGCTTTCACGGCTAAACCGCTGAACCGATTTGAATAAAATTTGGTACAAATATAGTTTGAGACCCAAGTAAGGACATAAGATAGTTCTTATCCCACAAATCCCACGGGAACAGGAACTATGCGGGTTTTTATTTTAGAAATTTATCCACGCGAACGAGGTCGCGGGCACAGCTAGTATTGATATAAATATTATTTATTTGAATGTTGATAATGTTAAAATAAAATCAATAAAATAGCAAAAAAGCAATATTTATCATTACGAAGTGTATATATCACATTACACCATAATACTTTTCGTTATTAAACACAAAGGACCACGTAGGACTTAAAAGTTCGTCTTTAATCGAATTAAAGACTATCTTGTAAAAACCTGTTATTAAATTATAAATAAATGATAATATTTTATATAAATAAATGATCCTGTTATTTAAATTCTATCTCAATTTAGCTACGTGTTTACCATTGTCTTCACATATGTGACTAATACACACATACATATCCTCACGCCAGATCCCTTACGGGATAGGCACATAGAACCTAGTGTCATACATCACGATCCTTGCAGACTTGTCTCGCTTCCTCCACATTCATTACTCTCTTCATACAAACAAGCCGGTTGCGAAGACTTTTGACACCACTTTCGGATAGTACTCGATCAATCTGGTCATAGTAAGTCAGTCTTGGTCTTCCCCGGTGCTTACATCTACAATGACTAGTAAATAAATGAATACGGTCTTACATGATCAACGAATTGCGCTTAAGTACAATTGCTTATTTTCTTCGTTCATTCGCACACAGCGCATATTAAGAGTAGTCCAGAGTTTGCAGTCCTAACTCGAGTTAAGGAGAATCTAAACTGAGTTAACTTGAGTTAGTAAGTCGAGTTGATACACCAATATAATATCAACGTGGACAGAGCTCATTGATGGTTTGGTGGGTGTTAACTATTAAGGAGTGACTAAGCCATGTTTTTGCGAAAAATGTATCAAAACATCGGCACAATTATATCAAGATACCATTCTTGAGGAGATAATTAATTAAACCCCTTAACAAGAACATATTCAATAATCAATAATGATCCTTTCAGCAAGACTTGACGCCGTTTCAACCAAATCGTGGTTAGAATCCAACGTTCCGGACTTCATCAGAGCTAAAGATTGGCCGTCATCTAGCTCAACCTTAATCCGCTGGAATATGATTTATGGCCAGTTTCAGAGAGTATAGAGCTTGCTCTAAATGCCATGATAATGTGGAGTTCCTTAAATAATTCATACGATTGGCAGTGAAGAATTTGGCCAGGGAAAGAGCGTGTGCTTCTATTAATAACTGAGGTTAACGTATAATACTAATATTACAGTCCGTATTGCAGCCAATGGAGATCACTTTGAATAAGCCTTATATAGACTGATTGGTGAGTTACCTTCAATATTTAAGGACGTGATAGTTGGCGATCATATATGATGAGAAAAAATAACATTAAAAATAAATATTAAAATACTTCTTAGTAAACTTAGTAAACAGTGCATCGAATCCTATATTTACCTGCACATACTTGGACACCGCGCGGACGCACGTGTCGCGCAGCACGCTATCAACACAGAATACATAGGTAGGTACAAAACAAACAGCGCGGCGTGCTTAGAGACTAGACCAGTCAGTCTGTATATTTTTAATGGTTAATTTATATTAATATTAATGTATTAAACTAACACAATGTAATCGTAATTAATGTTATTTAAAACTATATTACGAAAAAATATTTTTTCTTTGTGATAATATTCATGACAAGACTATAATAATCGTACAATATATATAGCCTATATATATATATATATATATATATATATATATATATATATATATATATATATATATATATATATATACTATATATATATATATATATATATATATATATATATATATATATATATATATATATATATATATATATATATATATATATATATATATATAGTTAGTATAATTTTTACTTAAACTCACATTTCCTAACTCTGGGGCTTCTACTCAAGCTGCACTATTGCAGAAATATAGCCTTAAAAATATAATTTCAATGCTAAGCAGCGTGTGTTTTAATTTTCTTTTTTTTTCAGAGCCGTGCGTCTTGGGAGATTCATTGGGCAACAAATTGGTGAATTTCTTGTGAAACTCTCAGAAGATGGTCTTTCTCCCGATAATCTAGAGCTTGTTGGTGCTAGTCTCGGTGCTCACATCATGTCTTACGCCGCAAAACATTACTATAATGTAACAGGGAAGAAACCTTCAAGATTAACAGGATTAGATCCAGCTGGTCCATGTTTCAGGGCTCTTCCGCCAGATCAGAGGTTCCATCGAACAGATGCTGAAAGAGTAGATGTCTTACACACAAACATTGATGGATTTGGTATGGCCGAGAGGTTGGGACATATAGATTTTTATGCGAATGGAGGAGAATACCAACCGGGCGATATACCTTACATACCATGTCTTGTATGTAGTCATATTAGATCGATTATTTATTGGTGGAAGGCAATGGAAAATCCAAAAAAGTTTATTGGCGTTCAGTGCAACTCAATTCAAGATGCAAGACTAGCGAATTGTTATTCTAATTCTGTGACCAATTATCTGGGCGCAGCAACAAATTTCTCAAAATCTGGTATATATTATTTGCCAACGAATAATGAATATCCTTATTATAGAGGAAAAGATGGACTTAAGGCAGAAAATGAAATTTATACATCAGTTTCAAGACAGATAAATGCTGATGTGTTTGAAGTTTGACAAATTGTAATAACTTTAATAATTAATTATGTGTGCAAAGTTAGGGAAGTTAGTAAAACTTTAATAAACAGTGCTTACAATTTGTGAAATCATAATAATTTCGGTAAACCATGACGTGTTTAAAGTTAAAGATATTGTAATAATTTTAATAAATGATAATGTATTTGAAGTTTGAGAAATTGTGATAAGTTTGATAAATAATGATGTCTACACTAAGGTATTTAGTTATACATCTGGTTTAATTCAAGACAACTGTTACTAGAATACTATAAAAAAGTTGTTGTATAAAACTTCACGAAAGCCTAGTTTCAAATGGAAACAGAATTTAATAATACAATATATAAAATGTGAGAAATAATAAATATATGACAAATCAAGCTGTTTCGTAAAATTTACCAATAATTGAAAATAGTTTTAATTCTTAATTGTTGGTTTATTATGTGAATTACATAACTTATCTAAAGAATAAGATGATTTTTAAGATTTAAAGACTCAGGTGTCAGTTCAAGGAAATGCTTATTAAAGAAGTTTATTAAGGTTATATAATTTGTAATTTTCAACGATTTCTTTTCTTTAATCCTGTTAAAAAAAGAAAAGCAAATGAAAAAATAGAAGAAACTCACTAAAATAGCAAAGGTCTAAAGTAAGAAAAAAGTCATCTCTCGTCAACAATATCACGTAGTATGCGAAATGAGATACATAATTTAAGTAGGTAATTTTTTACGGTTTTGACGATATTTTACCTTAATTTTGTGTAATTTGATTTATTGTAATACTTAGCTGTGCCTGTTCTACTTAGTCCTACAAGATACTTAGACTCACAATGTAGGTGGTCAGACTATCGCCAATTAGGCACTTTTTCCAATCTCGGACCTCACGTGGTCAACTCTGGACTACTGGACCACAGAGGCGATAATTTTTTATAATTTGATTTATTTTAATACTCTACTGCACCTGGTCTAAAAATAGTAAAATTTAAGGCAATACATGAAATAAGCAATGTATTATGCGCCACATATCGAGCAAAATAAAACGACTCGTGTGAGAGTTCCACGGGCAAGGCGAGTCCAAACAATGTACGCAAGCAATTGCGTGGTGTGAAAATGAAAAATCACACGACACAAATTTTTAATTTTCTACAAAAAAAAGTAATTGTCTCATGGCTAGTACGTAAAAATGGCATATTTTCTTAATTTTTCGGTCCACCGCTCCTTACACGCTGCAAATAAATATTCCGTATATATAAATAGACGTGAACTTATGATAGGAAACCTTAAAAAACTGATTTAGATTTAAATTTTGAAATGACAGAGCGAAATATAACATGTACATAGATAGTTTCTGTCGTCGTATAGAGAGGAGATACGGCCTTGACAAGTATTTAGATTCATTAAACCTTAACACCGTTTCCAGTAAGGTTAAAAAGCAAAAAGCTGTTTCGTTAGACATGGCAATAGTGCATCGATGTTCAACTAAGCCGTATAAGACGTTTTAACTTTGACAGTTATTTTTTTCTCTGCTAAGAAATATGCCATCTATGACGACTACCCATTGATATAAAAAACCCTAGATGCACAGTCCCGAACAAAACTGACACTCAAAAGTGTCCCTAATTTCATTTAAGTGTTATAGATAGCCAGTTATAGATATGGCAAAAACATATGTCTTTGCATATCCAACCTTAAGTGCAAGACTTATAGTTGTTTTTATAAAGCTATGTACGAAAAGAACGAAAAGAAATAAAATTGACAGTGATGCGGCCGACGCGATTCTATTTGAAATGAGTGCGCAATTTAAAATTGTGCACTCATTTTTGGAGGACGTTTTTGAC
Source organism: Apodemia mormo (assembly GCA_036924255.1). NCBI lineage: Eukaryota > Metazoa > Arthropoda > Insecta > Lepidoptera > Riodinidae > Apodemia > Apodemia mormo. Next base: position 24,599,721 of record JAUPFN010000025.1, on the reverse strand, counting down.
ACACTGATTGTGTATCTTGGGTTTTTTATATCAATGCGACTAGCATTAATTTTTAACTTCCTATTAGGGAATTAGAAAATTTAATGTACAAACATTATAGTAAAAATTAGTACGTAACTAAACTAGGTATAATGTTGTTGGTTTCAATCCGATTTTCGAAAATCAAGTTTTCATAAGCTCTCGATGTTTTGACATCCAAGACAGTTCTATTCTTGCAGTGACGTCAGTATGTCTGATTGTATGTGTGCCAGTGTATGTGGGTTTGCTTATAAGTGTTGAAAGACCTAACCAATTGCAATGTGGCATTTGATTTTGTAGCCAATTATAAGTAGGGCCCAAAAATTGGATTGTATGCAAATGAAAAGGTCAAAATCGATCATCACGTGCAAAAGTTATTGCCATATTAATATAACTTTATATATATTTATATATAAGTTTCTAAACTTATATATATATATATATATATATATATATATTATATATATATATATATATATATATATATATATATATATATATATATATATATATATATATATACAATTACTCAATTACTGTTTTATTGTCAACATCCATGCTAATATTATAAATGCGTAAGTAACTCTGTCTGTCTGTCTGTCTTTTACGCTTTCACGGCTAAACCGCTGAACCGATTTGAATAAAATTTGGTACAAATATAGTTTGAGACCCAAGTAAGGACATAAGATAGTTCTTATCCCACAAATCCCACGGGAACAGGAACTATGCGGGTTTTTATTTTAGAAATTTATCCACGCGAACGAGGTCGCGGGCACAGCTAGTATTGATATAAATATTATTTATTTGAATGTTGATAATGTTAAAATAAAATCAATAAAATAGCAAAAAAGCAATATTTATCATTACGAAGTGTATATATCACATTACACCATAATACTTTTCGTTATTAAACACAAAGGACCACGTAGGACTTAAAAGTTCGTCTTTAATCGAATTAAAGACTATCTTGTAAAAACCTGTTATTAAATTATAAATAAATGATAATATTTTATATAAATAAATGATCCTGTTATTTAAATTCTATCTCAATTTAGCTACGTGTTTACCATTGTCTTCACATATGTGACTAATACACACATACATATCCTCACGCCAGATCCCTTACGGGATAGGCACATAGAACCTAGTGTCATACATCACGATCCTTGCAGACTTGTCTCGCTTCCTCCACATTCATTACTCTCTTCATACAAACAAGCCGGTTGCGAAGACTTTTGACACCACTTTCGGATAGTACTCGATCAATCTGGTCATAGTAAGTCAGTCTTGGTCTTCCCCGGTGCTTACATCTACAATGACTAGTAAATAAATGAATACGGTCTTACATGATCAACGAATTGCGCTTAAGTACAATTGCTTATTTTCTTCGTTCATTCGCACACAGCGCATATTAAGAGTAGTCCAGAGTTTGCAGTCCTAACTCGAGTTAAGGAGAATCTAAACTGAGTTAACTTGAGTTAGTAAGTCGAGTTGATACACCAATATAATATCAACGTGGACAGAGCTCATTGATGGTTTGGTGGGTGTTAACTATTAAGGAGTGACTAAGCCATGTTTTTGCGAAAAATGTATCAAAACATCGGCACAATTATATCAAGATACCATTCTTGAGGAGATAATTAATTAAACCCCTTAACAAGAACATATTCAATAATCAATAATGATCCTTTCAGCAAGACTTGACGCCGTTTCAACCAAATCGTGGTTAGAATCCAACGTTCCGGACTTCATCAGAGCTAAAGATTGGCCGTCATCTAGCTCAACCTTAATCCGCTGGAATATGATTTATGGCCAGTTTCAGAGAGTATAGAGCTTGCTCTAAATGCCATGATAATGTGGAGTTCCTTAAATAATTCATACGATTGGCAGTGAAGAATTTGGCCAGGGAAAGAGCGTGTGCTTCTATTAATAACTGAGGTTAACGTATAATACTAATATTACAGTCCGTATTGCAGCCAATGGAGATCACTTTGAATAAGCCTTATATAGACTGATTGGTGAGTTACCTTCAATATTTAAGGACGTGATAGTTGGCGATCATATATGGTGAGAAAAAATAACATTAAAAATAAATATTAAAATACTTCTTAGTAAACTTAGTAAACAGTGCATCGAATCCTATATTTACCTGCACATACTTGGACACCGCGCGGACGCACGTGTCGCGCAGCACGCTATCAACACAGAATACATAGGTAGGTACAAAACAAACAGCGCGGCGTGCTTAGAGACTAGACCAGTCAGTCTGTATATTTTTAATGGTTAATTTATATTAATATTAATGTATTAAACTAACACAATGTAATCGTAATTAATGTTATTTAAAACTATATTACGAAAAAATATTTTTTCTTTGTGATAATATTCATGACAAGACTATAATAATCGTACAATATATATAGCCTATATATATATATATATATATATATATATATATATATATATATATATATATATATATATATATATATTGTTATTTAAGTTTTTCAAGTTTTCCTACGGTCAGGATACGTGTTAAAACACATTTATAGTTATCAAATACTAGTCAATATAACTTTTAAACAAATATTGTGTTTTATTGGCCTCCCGCGCTGTATCTGACTTGATTTTGTCAATAAGTAAATGGTTAATCTGATGGAAAGAGATAACCATCACCTCTAGACACCAAAGATGTTAATGGTGCGTAGCTGAATGGTAAGGTAGCCGGTAAACTATGAATGATATATGCATAGTTTACCGGCTACCTTATCCACCAAATTGGAATACAACAGCGACAGTACCAACTTCCAACACAGTGATAATAGCGGTAGGAATAAGTAAGGTGGTGGTATGATACCTAGTCGAGACGCAGCGAATTTCTATCACCTAGTTAGTAGTGAGAATGTTAGAGACACGTATTAGGCTTCATAATATAAGACAGAAATCAAGCAGATATGAGACAAAAGAAAACAGCCATCTCCTATAGACACAAAAGATGTTCATGGTGTGTTGCTTACTTGCCCACGCTGTGCGAGGCAGTTTGCCGCAAAGGTAGGCTATATTAGCCATCTTCGTGCGCATGCACGTCAAGCCGACTAGGAATAGAAGTGGTCGCTATGGCCGAAAACGGTCGGAGAGATTATCATCAGCTATCTTGTGGCGAGGTGTTGTGTGTGCCTACCTTACACTCTTTAAGGTGGAACTGAACGATAATGCTAAACACGAGCACACACCTACAACTAACATTTAGGCTGGTTTTACTGTCACGCTGACCGCATGCTGACGGTCGACGCTGATGTATGTAGCCTGCAGCCGTCAGCGCTGAGTGGTCAGCGCGACTCAAAAAGCTGCCTATGACTACATACATATTGAACCACCAGCGCCGACCGTCAGCGTGCGGTCAGCTTGACCAAATCAGCCTTACATAACTTAGCCTGTATCTTTCTATAATTTGTGTAAGGTATTATGACTCTAGAAACATCTCTAATGATGGTGTAGGTAATTAGCGACAATGCTTCGGTGTGTAAAGTAATTTAAAATAAAAGTGAACTGGCAGTATTTATTTATAAATAGCTGTTGCCTGCGACTTCGTCCGCGCGGACTTCGTTTGCTCCGCACTGCTCCTCCCTTGTAGGTGATAGCGTGATAATATGTAGCCTATATGTTGGCCCGACCTGTTAGTAATATTCATGCAAAATTTGAAGTAAATGCATGCAGTACTTTTTGAGTTTACCCCGGACATACATACAGATAAACAGACAAAAATTCTAAAAACTATATTTTTGGCTTCGATATCGATTGTAGATCACGCCCCAAGTATTCTTTAAAAAAAATTCAATGTACAGTTTTGACTTTCCTACGATTTTATTATATGTATAGATAATACCTACCTATTTAAAATGCAGTTTCACAAAGTGCCGACTGTAGTATATTTTTTTTATATCATAAGATAATAAACAAGCAGATGGGCCTCCTGATGGGAAGAGTCAACTATCGCCTATAGACACCAAAGGTGCTAATGGTGCGCTGCTATCTTGTGACGAGGTCTTATGCCACATGCATAAGTTTACCGGCTACCTTACCCTCCAAACCGGAACATGAAAGCGACAAGCACTGACGCTATTGCGGCAGGGATAGGCAAGGCGGTCGTACTAGACCCGGGCGAGACAATGCAGAACTCTACCACCTAGTAGCCACGATAGTAGTGACTTACATAGCCAATTGGTCGCCTTTTACAACCTGCTTGGCAGAACGGCAGTTGGTCTATTCTTCAAAGGAGCCCGGAACCAACACAAGCTCACGACTAATGAGTGCATGTCGTGCAGTGATTATACTTTTCGAATCTTATTATATTAATTTCTTTGAGGTTTACTATGTGGGCAAGCATTTTTTATTGTTTATTAGCCATTTAGTCAAAGCCATCTATGTGGGTTGTCCGTTTGTAACAAACTATCGTATCTTTCAATATATATACAATCTTTTATCATTTAACACAAATAAAACAAATGACAGCTGAATTGAGAACTTCTTTCTGGGAAATCGGTTGAAAAGAGGGATGCTCTCAATTCCGTAGGATTTATTTAATGTTTGTTACATTTACTCACTGCATAATTTACAACATCAAATATAAACAGACTAACTGACTTCGTCTGCGTCTCATAAGAGGGAGTGGGTCATAGAACTTTTAATATCATTCTAGAGGATCTGTAACTTTTTTTACCTAATTAATCCACGAACCACTTGAAAACTATTGAAACAAACAATCACACCTACAGTGCTAATATAACCAGGAGAGCTAGAGAGAGAGAGATAGTATGATTATGTTTTTTTAATGTCTACGGTAAGAGTATAACAAAGCCTATTGTATAGTCATCTCACTATGTTCATGATCAGTAAGAGTGAAACTAAAGTAAAAAAATGGCAGGAGAACATGAACAATAAAAGAACGTTGGGTACAATACTGAGGTGTCAATCGATGTATAGTTTACGCTATCTCCTGGAAGTTTACTCAGTATTCTGTCATTAATTTCGTCAACATTACTATTTTGAAGTAATGTCGAAAAAAGTGTTTTTTTTTTCGTCATTACTTCGAAATTATTCAACCAATCATTTTTTGATATTTTACGATATTTTGGTTTTTGATATTAAAAAAAAATGTCAAATGCAGTTTCAAAAATCAAAATAGAAACTAATTTTCAAAAGTTACAGCTTTTCAAATATTAAAATTACCTACGTTGTTTTTAGCAAACTTACTTAATATATTTTAAATAACTTTAAGGCTAATACACCGATTGTCAAAAAAAATTTATTAGCTTTTTTCCTTTAAAAACTACGTCAAAATACTGTTAATTGGATCAAAATCAATGACGAAAATTTCCGCAAGTCGGGTGGGCCTGATGACATCTTTCCTGTCGTGCTCAGCATGTGTGCTCCAGAGTTGGCACTTGTCTAAACGCCTTTATTTCGGCTCACCTACTCACATGGCGTCATACCCAAGACTTGGAAGATCACTTTAGTGCACCCAGTTCCTAAAAAAGGTGATCGCTTGGTTTCGTCCAACTATCGACCTCAGAAATCAGAAACCAGAAATACTTTATTCAATAAAACTTTTTACAAGTTATTTTGACACGTCAACATATTTTTTTAAAAACTACTACCGGATCGGACCTATAGAGATAACTTCCTTATTCTCCAAAATAATGGAGTTTATTATCAACTGCCAGCTTCTGAGGTATCTGGAGGAGTACCAGCCGATTTCTGACCGTCAGTACGGTTTTCGTTGCGGACGCTCAGCTGGTGATCTTCTGGTTTACTTAACATATCATCGTTGGGTGGAAGCAGTGGAGAATAAGGAAGAGGCATTGGCAGTTGGTTTGGACATAGCGAAGACCTTCGATCGTGTATGGCACAAGGCACTTCTCTCCAAGCCCCATCCTATCGGTTACCTGGGAAATTGTGCAATTGGATAACCAGTTTTTGGCGAATCGGAGTATCAAGGTCGTTGTTGATGGCGCAAGCTCTGACCTTAAACTCGTCAATGCTGGTGTTCCTCAAGGCTGTGCGCTGTCGCCTACGCTGTTTCTTCTGCACATCAATGACATGTTGCGATCAAGCAACATTCATTGTTATGCGGATGACAGTACAGACGATGCTTTATATTCCAGCCGTAGCGGCATATCTCGGGAATACGTCAACGAGTGCCTGAACAAACTTCCAGAACAACTTTCCGTAGCTTTGGAGTTGGGTCGATTAAATCTGGTTCAGTTTAACCTCAATAAGACACAAGTCTGCGCGTTTACCATTAAAAAATCACTCTTCGTCTTATCTCGTCGTTTTGAAAATACTTCCCTGAAAGCCTCAGCCAGTATTGGAATACTTGAAGTCGACATATTGAGCGACGTTAAGTTCCGCGATCAATTGAAAGACCCCTGGTAGTGCAGTTGTCTATGGGCGGCGGTAATCACTTACCATCAGGTGAGCCTCCTCTCCATTTGCCCCCTCTTCTATAAAATATTTTCCTGCCACAATAGCGTCAATGCTTGTCACTGTCGTGTTCCGATTTAGAGGGTAAGGTAGCCGTTAAACTTATGCATGTGGCATTAGACCTCGCCACAAGATAGCACCGCACTATTAACATCTTTATAGGCCATGGTTGACTTTTTCCATCAGGAGACCCATCTGCTTGTTTGCTATCTTAAATTATTAAAAAAAATCTTTTTTCAGAACCCTAATAAGGGTAGTAAGATGTGAAGTTCTATTCGACTCTCCTGAAGATGCTTCGGTTGCGAAGTGAAACGTGCATTGAGAACATAATTTGTGTGTTACTGACTTTGCCACTAACGTGACAGAAAGTGTGGTGGAAGTGGATGGACTATTGTCGTGGAAGAAAGTGGGTGCCGCTGTGGTCTTCTCTAATTTTCAGGGCTTGGATAGTTTGCTCAGTTCCTTGCACTACATTTCGTTTCAGTTGCATCACAGCAATTCCATAAAAGATTTCATGAAATTTTTTCAAATAAAGTACCACAATTTCTTCTTTTAACACAAGGGTTTTTTATATCATTAAATAACAAACAAGCAGATCTCCTGATGGTTGTCTCTTTCCATCAGGGTCTCCTGATGGAAAGAGACAACCATTGCCTATAGAAACTAAACATGGTAATGGTGCATTGCTATCTTGTGGCGTGGTCTAATGTCACCTGCATAAGTTTACCGGCTACCTTACTTTACTTACAAAGCAGAACACAACAGTGGTAAGCAATGACGTTATTGCGACAGAAATAGATAAAGTGACGGTATCAAATCCGGGCGAGACAATGCAGAACTCTACAAACTAGTTACAAGGATGGTAGTGACTTCCATAACCGATCTTCACTTTTTACAAACGGCTTGACATAACGGCAGATGGTCTATTCTAGAAAAGGTGGCCATGACAAAACGGGAAAAAATTCATCCCGATAGCGCTCCGCAAATGTTCGCTCGGTGATGGGGCTTTGAAGCAAGAATTTTCGTTTATAAATTACCTACTGTTTTAAGTAACAATTTTCATTGATCTCTAAATTTAGTAATTAACCACTCGCCTGTCTCCAAATTACACTTTAAAATAAAATTAACGAGGAAAAGTATCAAGAAAAAGTAATTTTGTAGGAGCGCTGGATGCTTTATTAAATTTGTTTCCTTAGAATCTGTCTACAATATAACTTTAACTAAGTCTTTGAAGTTTGTTTCTTACAATAAAACCCAAATTGTGTAATTACTGCAGTAGACGCTGCAGTAATTAACTATACATGTACTAACCTAAGTCATAAAAAACTGGCCAAGTGCGACTTAGACTAGTGCACGAAGGGTTCCTTGAGATTTCCGTTTCCGGGAATCTTAAAAATACGGGAAAAATCACGTTTGTTATATGGTAGCTCTCCTTAAATATTTAATTTACTCTGGTTTTAATATTTGTTGTTATAGCGGTAACAGAAATACATTGTGTGTAAAATTTTCAGCTGTTTAGTTATTCATGGTTCCTGAGATACAGCTTGGTGACAGACATGCGGACAGACGGCCAGCGGAGTCTTAGTAATAGGGTTCCGTTTGTACTCTTTGGATTCAAAACCCTAAGAAGGAACCTTTACGTCCTTGCTAAGGTAAGACAGTTCTTTGTAAGGTAAAATCACAGACTATGTGAATACAAATAGATACGTTGTTAGGCAGGGAACGTGTAGCCGCGTTGCGTTTGACACTTAGGAGCAAATGCTCCTACGCGTTAAACGCAATTTACAAAAAGCGATGATATCCCATCAAAAACATTTTCATGTAAAATGTTGCAAGACGAGTCCGTATGGTTATCAGATCTAGTGTAACGCCAAGCGTTTCGCTACTTTAGGCTTAAGTACCATCACACCACACATAAAACATACACCGTGGGTTCCGTATGAACTTGTCGGTAACCTCAGCTACACACAAATTTCATGATTCTTTGTCAACGGGAAGTAGTCTATAGGTTTCCATTCCCGTGTCAAATCGCAAAATGTGCGACATTAGCTGTCACATATTTTGATCGCGTTTTTTGGTGATGTAACCAGATATTTACAGTTTTCGGATATTTTCATTGACATGTAAGACATTCATAATGCTAGGTCAACGAGTAATATACTATAGGTTTGATTCCCTTTTGAAATCGCAAAACATCGCTAAATATGCAATTTATATGATTATCATCATTTCATATCAAATCTTTTGATTGCGTTGACTTACAGGTTTGATTTTTTCCAGCTGGAGGGACCATAAACCAAAGTAAATTTCAATTCGATACCGTTACGCGTTCTTAAGAAAAAGGTTCTTAACAGACGAATTAGCGAATAATGAAATGATACTAATGGGGTTCCGTTTTTCCTTATGAGGTTAAAAAGTTTTTGAAAAAAATGGCCAAATTAGAAATCGCCAGACCGACGGATTATTATGATTTGTTTTTTGTATTGTTGTATATATTTTTTGTTTAATGTACAAAAATCAACAAAGTCTACTTTTATTCTTATTCTGGATCACCACCACCCTGTTTGGCGATCCCGCTTGGTCTACAGCAGGTAAAATGATATCCAGCGAAATGCGAACACTAAGATTTATATTAATTTCATTCGTGTGCCGCGAACACTACGTGTCACCCAAAAATGGGTAATTTGTAGCTACATCGGGGTCGCATTTCGGGACCACCGTGAATTCCACGCATAACATGGTATTGTAAAAAATCAACATTTATACGAAGTACACACATGTATTCCGGCCAAACGATCTTAAAAGTCTAGCCACAGCTATCTGTGGCGCGAATTGCGACGCGACTTGCGGTGCGGCGAGCGATGAGCGACGAAAACTGACGTAGGAAACTGTATGAAGTATGCTGTATGCCACAGCTACCGGCGTCGCGAATTGCGGTGCGGAAAGACCCGAGCGACGTACGACCGTGTCGCGTATTAAGGTTAGGCTATAGTTCAGAGCGGCGCGACCGGCGAAATTGGGGGACGCATTCGATATCACATGACCAAAACAAAATATTTTGTTTTTGACGCGGGTGGAGTTTGAATTAATTGTAGATATAGAAACTCTAAATACGGCCACCGCCAACGCCGTCGACTAGTCCAGCTGTGGAGTGTGGTATACTCAGAAAATCGCTTGACTCGCAGTACCACTATTCGCGTCGCAGTTCGCGCCGCGGTTTACTGTCGCCAGGTCATTAATGTCCCTTTTCTCGCCAATAATCCTCACTTTTCACTACCTTCTGATTAATATTCCTACTATGAAAATACTTTTTGTGGCATATTTTATCAAGTAGCAGTAGTTTAGAAAATCCACGTAGTTTTTGGCATAAATTACTTCCGTAGAATAGAGTTTTTTTTTTATATAGTAGAGGGGGCAAACGAGCAGATTGCAACGTATCGCTCGGGTATACGGTACCACTTCATCCATTCGTGCCGTAATAGTGTCAATGCTTGTCATTGTCGTGTTCCAGTTTGGAGAGTAATGTAGCCGCTATACTTATTATGCATGTGGAATTGCCAACCTGATACACCAATAGCAACGCACCATTAACGTCTCTGATGCCTATAGGCGATGGTTTCTCTTTCCATCAGGAGGGCCATCTGCTTATTTGCTGTCAATGATATCATTTATCAAAAAAGTTGCCATAAAAACTAAATAACTTTTATAAGTTTCATCCACAAAGGTTTCATCTATACTGTCTATAATAATGTTATGAAGAAAAAAACATTTGTATTTTTATATGTTTGTAACAAATAAAATCAAAAACTACTGGACTGATCTTAAAAATTACTGACTAAACAAAAGGAAGTCATGGTTTTAAGTCACGCAAAGGAAATCGCCCATAACAGCTTGTAAGATGTATCCGGTGAATCGGTGGACTGACGCACGTAGGTTTCCGCACCAAGGAATGAGCAAGATTAGCTGAATAAAGTAACACGCATTGGATGGAAACTTCAGATGTATACCTATTTCTATTTAAGAGATATAGTTCTATGATATACACTTATGACAGACTGCAGGAGCATATTGTAGGGTTCCCTTATCCCCCTTTTGATACAGAACCCTAAAAATTACTGTGAGAAATATTTAAAAGTTGAAATTTATTTTCATGGCGCTAAATCTGCGCGTCAATATGAGTCATTTATTATCTCGGATCAGCGCCGCGTCTTTGGGGCTTTTGCACATTTTTTAACAATACTTACCTATAGCATGACGTGGATAATAAAGGAGAGAAAGTTTATTGAAATGTTTTCAGGTACGTCTATTTCTTCGCCTTATGAGACCAGAAAGTCACACTTACAGTTACAGTGAACTACTGAACAACTTTTGTTCAGTTTTATGAGATCAATAATAATGCATTATTTTTATATCCTTACTGGAAAGAATTACTAATGCTCGTATAAAATCGATGAGTATTTATTGGTACCTTTGTCCATATTTTCAAATGTTCTGTGAGATTTTATTATTTTTTTCCAGTAGGGACGTAATACTTATGTAGACCACCAGATTAAGTGCTAACTGCCTGCTTTGAACGGTGACAATGCAACGGAAATGCGCTACAGCAATATTATGTACTCGTATTTAGAATCTGGAATAGTTTTTGAAATAAATGTTAATAAATAAGTAAATGACGTTATTATTTAATAGAAAGTTAAAGGAAATTAACAGTATTTATTTATGTCTATCCGTGTGATCCGAGATGTCATACGAGACGAGATGTGATGATGAGATGTGAGATTGAGTGATTCGCTAACTTTGATGTTAGATTATTTCATATAACATGTCCAGTAATATTATCTATTGTTAGCAACTGCGCTTATCAACAAGTACTAGCTAGCCATGTGTGGCGCACCTGTGTGAGTTATGCACTTGTTATTGTGTGACGATGTTGTTATTAACAACAATTGTCAAATATAAATAAGGATAGTATAAGTAGTCGGGAATAAGATGTTTTCTATTCATTCTAATTCTTAAGTTTTTGAGGGCTTTACTCTGCCCAAAAATGATACTGTGCGTGTGAATACAATCAAGTGTTTTATTCGGCCAAACCTGCTTCTCGGTTATAATATACATTAATACGTGAAATCTTTTTAAGACGTTTTTTAGCGTTTGGATCCATTTTTAAGACAATTGTACGATCAGCGTGTTCACATAATTAATTCGCCGCGCCAAACTTGGCGCTCTTAACCTCGTCAAGGAAAAGGCTCTACCACCACAGCTCTGGTGCTTAGGACAAGTCATTCAACTGTACCCAGGCAGCGACGGCGTTACCAGAGTTGCTGACATAAAAACAAAAAGAGGCACCATTCGAAGGGAATTTAATAATATCTGTCCCCTTCCAGATCTTTGAAGTATCGTACTTCAACCCGGGGAGTATGTTCACATAATTAATTCGACGCACGAGTGTTGCGAGCGGCGTTGGGTGTGCGGGAGGGCGCCGGAGGAGAGTGTCGGCGGAGAGGAGAGGGGCGACACCCGTACCACTCGCTTTCTGTATTCATCGCTGACGGTTCACTATTTCTGTTATTTTAAATTTTGTTAGCGAAAAACCAGCACCTATTGTAATACAGTCCAGTTTTATTCTGATGCCGTAGGACCCTAATCATTGCCTAATCACAGTGTAGTATGAAATTAGGCAAAGTTAAAGTTTACATTGCGGAGGATTGCAGAAACCTAATATCTTTTTATTAATAAAATTAAATACATTAAATTAATAAAAATAACCATTAATGTAGTTAATTAATAAAAATAACCATTAATGTAATGCATGTACTACATGATATGTACATGATAAAATATACAAATGTATTTTTTTCCTTACAGCTAAAGCAACTATCAAAAATCAAAATAATTTATTATTTAGTCTGAGGTAATAATTTATTATTTAGTGTGTGTTAGCTAGTTATTATTAATGTTATATCCACGTTATAATTGACGTCGATATGCTTGAATTTCTGTGAGTTTTTAAATGGTGAGAAGATGCGACTCCAATTGGCAGACGCACACCACTGGTTTCTAGTCATATGTTGTATTAACTTCACGAAAACAAATATAAATTTTGGAACATTTCACTTTATTATTCAATATCCGCTTTCCTCACAAGGGAGTTTATTAAAAACACTCCTTAAGAGTAACGTGAGGTACTAAAGCCCGAAGCAGTAAAAACAATTAATGTTTCTTTGGTGTAAAACAAAGAGTGAAAAAGCTTCTCACATTTTTCAACAGATTTTTACCTCGTGTTGGTCCAAGCTCCATTGAAAAATAGACCAACTCCTGTTCTACCAGGTCGTAAGAGGCGACCGATTAGCTATACACATGGAACACAGAAAACAAGCGGAAGTGTGAAGTAAAAACATTTGTATCAAGACCGCGATCGCCAAACTCACACATAAATTAAGCATTATTGTATATAAACTACTAATGCAAACAATGTTTCATTGGTGGATTTCATTTTAAACAACAATCATCCGAAACACACAAACAGAACATTTATAAATATACCAAACTGCGTTACAATAGATTTTATTTTGCTACAAAAAAAAGAGTATTTACGTCCTTTTGTAGTCTATTTAAAATAGACTCATCTATTGTACAATAGTGAAACTATAAACTTAATAGTTTCACTATTCTACAACAGATGGAGTATTGATTTTTCCGTATTTATCAGTTTGTCATATTTGAGTAGAGAACTTTCCAGAACAATATACGTAATGACTATCATGATGTATATCGTTCTAGAAAAATTGGTTCAACCTAAAATGAACAGTATATGTAAGATGTAAGAGATTATATTATATCAGGGATTTTAATAAAATAAAATGGAAATTGTACTTTCGGATGATATGAAATATCTCCAGTTTTAATCGTCTGTATTCTACTATCATTTCTGCATTCAAGGATGGCACAATACGGCATAATTCAGTGTGTAATAGATGTTCGCATGACGACTATCTCCTAACGATATGTTAAATATCACTGAAGGCAATTTAGAGTAACAGCGCATAATAGTGCTGCACGCGGCACGCCCATTCTTCACTTCCACTTGTTTTCTTTGTTTCATGGCTATACATGACACTACCATCGTAACTACTAGATGGTAGAGTTCCGCAACGTCTCGCCCGTGTGTATTGTACCACCGTCTTTCCCTTTCCTGCCGCAATAGTGACAATGGTTATCATTGTCGTGTTCCGACTTGGAGGGTAAGAGAGTCCGCAGATTTATATATGCGGAACTGCCATCCCGCCACACGGATAGCAACGCACCATTTATATCTTTGGCGTCTATAGGCGATGGTCGTCTCTTTCTATCAGGAGAGCCATCCGCTTGTTTGCTATCTAATGATATAAAAAATGTATTTAAACGCGCTTTTGCCGCCTTCTTTCTAAAAATAATTATGCGATGGTGTCGTGACCACTATTGGATGCTTTTTTGATGGACACTTCTATCCACAAGCTGGTTTACCTCTATACTCCATGGTTAATTACATTCAGTATGATGCTGGGACCGCACTTGCGTCACAAGGCTTCGTGCAATGACACAATAAATGTAGAGGTCACATCTGCATTTATCGCGTCATTGCACGAAGCTTTGTGACGCAAGTGCGGCTGAGACATTATAAAGATAAATCCTAACCACAGACTAAGAGAGAACTAAATATTTCAACACAGACTATGCTAACCACAGACTACTAAGGTAAAATAGAATCTAAATTTTAACTTTATCTAACAATTATTCCCCGAGCTTAAAATTATATCTTAAATGCGAAAAAGTTAAGGGGTTAATATTGAATCTTCCGGAATACATCTTTAGGGTAATACCAAACAAAGCGATAGGTGGAGTCTTGCCTGTGTTTTCACCTGTTAGCTGTCTCCGTTTTCCCACGGTGTGTCCGTGCCGATAACTGGCCATCTCGAGATTCTTGGTATCACCTTAACGCCTACTCTCAACTTTGGTTCTTACATCGAATCTAAAGCCCAAGTTGCCTCAAAAAGCTTGGTATTCTGGCGAAGGTGAGACAGTATTTCAACCCGTGATAGTTAGACCTTTATCAAACATAAGTCCGTTCGTGCAGTGAATACTGCTCTCACCTCTGGGATGGATCCGCCAAATACCAGCTGGAGACACTTGAGGCGATAGAGAGGCGTGCCAAGAGGCTCATAAACGACGATGATCTGGTAGGCAAAAACTCCAGAGCCTCGCTCATCGCCGCAGAGTGGCTAGTTTATCGGTTTTTTATCGGATACACTTTGGAGAGTGCGCTGCGAAATTGCATGACTTGATTCCGCCATCCCCGTTTTTCTACCGATCGTCGAGACGCACAGAATCTAGGCATCGCCATTCTTTCACTCCACTCGACATTCTTCATTCGAACCGCAAGGGACTAGAACATGCTTCCTGAGTCTGCGTTCCCTGATGAGTACAATCTAGGGATCTTCAAGAGAAGAGTGAACAGGAACCTTCTAGGGAAGTGCGTTCCATCTTAGGCCGCATCTTAGCTTACCATGGGGCGAGATCAAAGGCATCAACTCGATTATTAATGAAGGTTTTATTATGTTACTAATATCATAACGTCAGCCGTATGTTTTTCACACGGATTAAATAGATACGCCTTTCAAAGTAATTTCTTAGTTTGTCAATAACAGTAATAAACTAATAGTTTAAACTAATAATATTTGCATTAACGCACAGAAACACAAAGTTATACTACCTACTTGCCAACGAAAAAAAATCATTTCAAGAGTAATTTTTAAACCTTGTCATCTCATTCGGTACGACAAAACAGTACAACATCATTTATTTCTATTTTTTCACGATATAATATATCTACAAATGTATGACATTTTCGACAGTAATAGATGCGTTTGCTCATATGCGCGGTGACAGGTTTCCTTCCCAATGGCGTGTCTATTAGTATTTATGTAGTCTGTGGTTTTTCACTATGCTACACCTTGACGCTAGATAATCCAAATATTTTAATTATTAACAAAACAATTCGTATCCAACTACTTAATTTCAGAGCTTCATTGCGGCGGGGTGGACAATATGGCCGTCATGAGAGACACGGCATTTGGAATGTAAATTAACACCTCTGACTGAACGGCGGTACCCGTCAAAGTGTCGGGTTTTTCGCCTCGATTGTCATCCAAAACGAAATTAAACTTATTGTATTTTCACAAGGGCGAGTCGTTCCCGCCTTTCTGGGATACTCTGGAGAGTTACAACAACTTCAACGTGAGGTTTTTCATACTAGCAATATTTACTGTCAGGAATCCGAAATTTATCTTAAAACTAAGGTTCGAAATGATAATTATCATTGATAACTTATCTTTTAACGTTTTGATATATAATTTTATCAATATTAATATCGGTTGATTTTGCATATTTTGCAATTTTGATCTTTCTTTCTTCTTTTGATAATTTATCTTCTAATCATTGATATATAGTTATCAAGATTAATATATTTTGATCTTTACCACTGATTTAGTTTTTGAACTCCAATTCTTCAGATACACACAATCCCTATACAGTTAACGTATTTGAGGTTGATGAGGATGATATTCTACTTATTAATATTTAATTAACTCAGTAGTATATACTTTGTTTACTTTTCGTATTTTGGTTTACAGGTTTCAGGCATTAAATTATGAGCAAAAAATTAATATAATATTACCATGATTGTAAAATGTGTATTAATTAATATATATCTTTAATTAATATGTATTATTTATAATTTAATTGACGACCAAGCTGTCTCCAATCGGCTTGATTCCTTGGCTTTACGCAGAGTTATAAGTTCGCTTTGCATCTTTTACCGCATATATCATGGAGGATGTTCCGACGAACTGTTTGGATTGATCCCTGCTGCTGAATTTCATCATTGGACATCGCGGCTAAATTCAAAGTTCCTTCCTCATCACCTCGATGTCTGGAAATCCACAACCGTGCGATTCTCTAGGCACTTCTTACCACGCACTACTCCTCTGTGGAATCAATTACCGGCGGGGGTGTTTCCGAACGGATACCACTTAGGCACCTTCAAAAAAAGAACATACTCCTTAAAAGGGTGGCAACGCAGCTGCAAGACTTTTGGTGATGTGGCTTTCCGTGGGCGGTGGTAATCACTTACCACCATGTGAGTCTCCTGCTCGTTTGCCCCCATTTTTTTATAAAAAAAAAATAAAAAAAATAAATTCAATATATTTTTTATATTATAAGATAGCAAACAAGCAAATGGCGCTCCTGATGGAAACATATACCATCGTCTATTGACATCAAAGATGTTAATGGTGTGTTGCTATCAATGTGGTGAGATGGGAATGCCATAAGCATAAGTCTACCGGCTGCTTTACCTTCCAAACCGGAACACGACAATGACAAGCACTGACGCTATTGCGGCAGGAATAGGTAAGGCGGTGGTATCAAATGCCCCGACGAGACGTTGCGTAACACTACCACTTAGTAGTCATGATGGTAATGACACGCATAGCCAATCTATCCAAGATAGCCTTTTACGACCTGCTTGGCAGAACGGCAGCTGGCCTATTCTTCAAATGAGCCCGGACCAACAAACACGCTTATATATTATACATACTTGAAAATTAATAACTAGCTGATGACCTGTGTCTCAGGTTTCCTTATAAACCTTTTCAGGCACCAGACTCTCACAAAGTTGGAATAAGTTTTAAAATGTAACAAACTAATTTATAAAATAAACTAGCCCAGTACATGTTTTACAACCTGTATAATTATAAATTGTACTAACTTTGTGATGAGAAAATAAATTAAATATATTTTTATTATTATATTATTATTATTATTATCTAATAACTAGCTGCAGCATGCAGCCCGCTCAATTATAAAGTTTTTGGCGAATCCCGCGGGATTACCTATTTTTTCCGAGATAAAAGTAGCCTATGTGCTATTCCAGGTCATCATCTACCTGTGTACCAAATTTCATTCAAATCCGTTCAATAGGTTTGGCGTGATTGAGTAACCAACATTCATCCAAACATCCATCCATCCAAACATCCAAACTTTCCCATATAGATTATCATGACAATTATCTCGATAATTATCAAAAAGTATATTTATCTAAATAATTTCAAACCCTGCTTAAAACCGTAAAAATATTAATATCCATTCCACCCTAATATTATAATTGCGAAAGTCTATCTGTCCGTCAGTCTATCTGTTTCTATTATGCTTTCATAGCCAAACCACTGAATCGATTTTAATGAAATTTGGCGTACAGATAGTTCATGATCCGGGGTCGAAAATAAACTAAATTTTTTTTACAAAAATTAAGCTCTAAGAAACTAAAATAGAGTATGAAAGTTTGTAAAAATAAAAAAAAATAAAAAAAATAACTTTAAATAAATACTGAAAGGAAGAAAAACAAGTTCAGCCCAGTGGCGTAGAAATTGAATAATTTCAACATTAAAATAGTTTAATGCCCCGTTGGTAGAGTGGTTAGTGATCCTGACTACGTAATCGAAAGAGATCGGGTTCGATCTACGACAGGGACAAGCATTTGTGTGATGAGCATAAAAGTTTTTTATTTCCGGGTTTGGGTATTTATTAAATATATTCTAGTATTTATATATGTATTTCTCTGTATTAGTATCGTTGACTAACACCCATTACACAAGCAAATAATTTGCTTACTTTGGGGTTAGATCAGTGTAATTTGTCCCGTGAATATTATTATTATTAATGATACGCACATAAAATAACACAAATTATAAATTCTTGCGGAACGATTTGTAAGTCAATGGTAGCAATTTAACAGTCGGGACAATACTGGTTGGGTCACGACTGTAAGGTTTTTATTTGTTGGTAAGACGGTCAACCTATACATGTGCATATCAATTTCATAATAAGGTAAACTTAATGATCATTTAAACAAAGAAAAATTTGACCAGAAGGCAATCACCGTAAAATATAACGGGAGGCTGAACCTGAATTTCCGATGTAAAAGTTTGATGATATTAACCTCTTGGGCCCCGGATTAAATTAAAATGGCTACCGTGTAATAATTTGACGAAACTTATTCAGTATCGACACGCAGGTAAATTGAGTAAACCAATACAGTCAATGCGTAGAGCACAAATCAACATGTTTGGGGATAAATTGCGAACTTATTTTTTGAGCCGTGTTCGTCCGAGTCTCCTTTAAAGAATAGAATATCTGCCGATCTGCCGGGCAGTTTGTAAAAGGTAAATGATTAGCTGTACATGTCACTAGCGTCGTGACTAGTAGGTGGTAGAGCTCCGCGGGTTTTCTCCCAGCTTTAGTAGTACCGCCTCACTTTCTTGTCGCTATAGCGTCAATGCTTGTCACTATCGTGTTCTTGACAGGAGGGTAAGGTAGCCAGTAAACTTATGCAAGTAACGTTACCATTCTATACGAATAACAATGCATCATTAAAGTGTCATCTGCGTCACAAAAGAGAGAAGTGTCATCTGCGTGTTTGCTATCTTATGATATAAGACATATAAATACTAAAATATATTTAACACACCTAGAAATATGAACATTTATCCTCATCATACAAATGATTGTACATGTCCAGAATCGAACCCGGGCCTTATCAATTGTGAAATTGGGTTTCCTAACCACTTTTCAAACGGAGCCTTTTTCGTGGTGGTAGTATTTGGTTTTGGCATAAAATATATATGGCATGCCTTTATTTTTTTATTTCAAATTCAAACATTTCCAACAGTATTTTGTATTTTTGCTTTTATTAATGAAATGAAAAGTGGATTACAAATAAATACATTTATATTAAGAACAGTGTACTTAAGTAGGAAATAATGTATTGCGTTGTAAAAACAGCGCGGGGTGCATTTTTAATATCGATTGACATCATTCACCCTACGCGTTTTTTACAATGCAATAATGCAATACATTTTTTTCTTACTAACACTATTCTTAATTTAAATTTATTTTTCATTTTTTAGTTTTGTTTTTATAAAAGAGTGTTTTTTTTTTTTTTTGTTTTTTAATGTTTTTAGCAGAGAAATAGCCGATCGAATAAGGAAAACAAACCACTTATCTCAAAGATCCTGGTAAAGATAACAGGACTAACAATTTATATTATTGCATTGTCATCGGTCCTTGATGAGACTGCAAAGTTTCAAATTATTCTGACGATTTAATGCTCGTCAAATCCATGTTCAAAGTTTCCGTTACATACAAACATACTAACATACAAACATATGAACCAAGCTATTTTAGTTCCGCAGTCATTTCGAAGGAATTTGCCTCCAAAGAAAAAGTTTGGTGTGTTCAGCTGAGCGAAGAAGTACTTCTTTCCAGCCCATTACTTCCGACTTTATGAGGCACACATTCGGCTGTATATAACAGTAATATGGAGAACTGTTCTCATCTCTGGGCCGGGGCTCTCCAGGACCAGCGAGAGCAATTCGAATCCTCGACGACCAGACTATTTCTAATCGACTTGACTCTTACGCAGCATTACGCAGAGATGTAGGTTCGTTCTGCATCTTATATCGCATCTATCACGGAGAGTGTGCCGACAAATTGTTTGGATTAATCCTTGCCGTTGAATTCCATCATCGGATATTGCGTCAAAATTCAAAGTTTCACCCTCACCACCTTGACGTCTGCAAATCCACATTCGTAGCTTTTTCTCAGCACTTCTTTTTTTTATATCATAAGATAGCAAACAAGCAGATAGGTCTCCTGACGGAAAGAGTCAACCATCGCCTATAGACACCAAAGGTGTTAATGGTGCGTTGCTATCTTGTGGCGAGGTCTAATGCCACATGCATAAGTTTACCGGCTACCTTACCCTCCAAACCGGAACATGACAGCGACAAGCACTGACGCTATTGCGGCAGGAATAGGTAAGGCGGTGGTACCAGACCCGGGCGAGACAATGCAGTGACTCGATAGCCAATCGGTCGCCTTTTACGACCTGCCTGGCAGAACGGCAGTTGGCCTATTCTTTAAAGGAGGCCGGGACCAACACGGCGAAACTTCTTGCCTTGCGCTACTCCTTCTGGATATCACTTCGGGACCATTAAGAAGAGAGCTTACTTGTTCTTAAAAGGAGGGCACGCAACTGCTACCTCTGGGATAACGGATGTCATCACCGCGTGAGTATACGCCTTTCCGCCTATTTCCGCTTCTTTCCACCGGTTTTCGCCTCTTTCCTCTCTTTCTTGAACGGGCTTGAACCTGCGACCTTCCCTTTAGCGGGGAAGCTCTAGAGGGAAGGTTGCAGGATCAAGTCCAGGCGTGTCGAAATTTTTCTTTGTTGTTTTTAAAGTTTTTAAGTTTACGGCATTTCACAAAAGTATTGAACGTAAGGACATCACAGATTTATATACTGTTTCAGATAAAATAAAACAAAAATAAACATTAAAAATACATTCAACAGTAAATAAAAGGTTTCATAAAGCCATCGATAAGGTATTCCAGTCGTCGCCTTATTCAAAAGTGAAGGAAGTAATTGAATAAAAGTTTGCGTCAAAGGGGAAAAGCAGGCAAATGTCCAATATCAAACTTATTACACTGGTGTTGGAGGCGACGGAGATGTTTTTTATGATTTTTATGACGTCTCTCTGAATAGGATTTTAATTAAAAACGTGTTTTCTATTCAAATCAATTCTTTTATTTGGATATGACTATATAATATTTTTCTTTTTCACTATGCAATGACAAACAGAATATATTTAATGTAACGCATCAAATTACAGAGATATTAATGGTGCATTGACGTTTATCTTTGGTTGTTTTTTATAAGTAGAAATAACTTTAGCTGCGATTGCGATTTTTGTGGGATAAAACGGCGAGGGAAGACGAGTTCGTTGGGGTAAAATCGTACGGGTTTACGTTAGTGTCAACATGCTAATTTTATGGTACACTTAACCAGTAGATGTCACTATAATATATCTGTGCTTGTAAATCGACATGCTAATTGTTTATGGTATATCAATAGCTATACACCTTCGATGAAGGAAACTACTACTAGAAAGAAATAACCTAAGGAAAACCGTGTCATTTCGTCCCTAACAATGGCGGACTTAAGAACAGCTGTTTACTCTCTACATAAAAATTGTTAAATTATATTGCAATCAGGTATGTTATTTTAAAAAATATTTTTTATTTTAGATTTAAGGTACACACTAAAATTATAGAAAAATACAAATAAACGCTCAAATTAATTTAATATTTTGTAATCAAAGGGTTATTTATTTATTTATTTATTTATTTATTTCACATTAAATTTATTATTATGTTATTTAACATTAAATTTTAACTTACCTAAATTGATAGCGTATTTTAGTAATGGAGTTTTAGCCGCAAGCTGTTTAAAGTGACGTTGATTTTCTTAAATGATTTGAAATTAGAACACTGACAAAATTGTTGTAGCTTTGTCTGTTATGAAAATTCTAACTTGTTAGACAGAGATAAAGTCATTTTTATTTGTCCTTAGAATGCATGCAATTTTATAATTTTGATTGTTTATGGAATTTAATGCCAAGTCCTTATCTTTATCTTGTCAAAGCTATACACACATAACTGTGTTCGCGACATAGTATATTTTAATCCCAGTAGATGTTACTATATTAAATCTATGCTTGTACACAGTTTTAATTTGTTTTGGCAGTCTCACCGACCACACAACCCAAAGACGCCTAATAACAGGCGAATGGCTTCTGTCAACACATCTGAATTATAGTTCCGATGTAAATGTCCATGCACCAATACCCAATCAGTGTCGACCAATCAGATCCTCTGTACATCACTTTCACTGTGGCCTTGAGTAAGCCAATCACGATGTTGCAGCTCAAGTCAGCTAGTTGCCAGAATGCATTCAATACGGAAAATCGAACATTAGGCGTCTATGGGCTGTGTGGTCGATGGGCAGTCCTCATGACTGCCTCCGATTTCTTCTCCTTATTCCAGGACTTTCCCTATTTAGTCTACTAAACTTGAGTCCTATTATATTTTGATAACAAAAATCCAAAAAAAGAAATCAACAACGACACTATTGCTGTCTATCGATGATTATTAGAAATAAATTTAAGTCTTCGTTTTTTTGTTTTTCCTAAATGCTTTGTGATTATAACTCGATTTTGATAAAAATTGCATATATGTCACTGTTTCACTAAATGAGCGATGACTTTAATCAAACACTCTAAAATTTGACAGTGAATTCTGTCAAAAGTTTAAGTGTTTAATTTACTACGAGTAAAAATAAGCTATTTCATGATACTCAGTGTAAAACCTATAATTTTACTAAATTGTTTATTAAAGTTCAGAATATGAGGGACTGGTGCCGCACGTATAAGCTCACGTGAATTAGTTCGAATAAAGCTCTAACACCTGTAGCTTGAAAGTTGTGTCGTGGGCTTTCAAGTATTTGCTTATTAGGAAAGTTGTTAACTCACATAAAGCTCGTGAGTAATGATCGAACATTTATAACTTTACTGAGAAACTAGTTTTGGCGTGCTGCATTACTTCTATGAAGAATTTTTTTTTATTTTACAAGATATCAAACAACATGGCTCCTCTGATGCAAAGAGCCAACCATCGTCTAGAGACACCAAAGATGTTAATAGTCCATAGCTATTCGTACTGACATGGAAGTTTTACTTCGAGTTCCAGGGGCTCGGATTCTTGCAAGCGAACACCTCCACGTAAACTTCCTATCACCCAACTCGCGATAACCGGTTTCCATAATTCCCGCAAATGAAGAGTCATATCGATTTAGGCAAATTAAGCACTGAACTCAAATAAAATCCGTGTCACAACGATTACATATTTTATACATGTATATTATAAAGTGGAAAGATTTGTTTGTTTGTTTGTAACGATTTAGCTCAAAGACTACTTGACCAATTTTGAAATTTTTTTTGCTTTTAGATAGCTTATTATGCAGGAGGTACATAGGCTATTTTTTACCGGACCAAGCAAACGGAAGAATCTTTTATGGATATGATGACTTAGTCACTGTCGCATAAAAAAATATATTTTTTGTAAAATTTAACGCCAACTTTAAATTGTTTTAATTGAATTTACTTCTTACCACTACCACTAATTAAAGGCGAAAAAGTGAAAAAACTGACGGAATTTTGACGGACCAACAGTTCTATTCTTAAATTTATTTAACTAAAAAATAAGGAGTTAGCTCGCGATATGGATGTACTTACACAGAAATGTACATATATAGTGAGTGACACAAACCCTATCAAAACAAAAAGAGGCATACACGCAGGTCAATGACATTATCAAAAAAGTAATGAAATAATTTTATTCATAAACATAAAAATGTTGCGATAATTTAAAGTGTTTGTATTTATCTTCAATTTCGCTAAAATTGAGCGAATATTTTAAACAGGACAATACTCCTTGTCGATGTGACATGCAGCTGCGTCTATTTTTCGACATTTTTTATCCACCATTTTATGTGGCCATAGTAATAGTTGAAAACATTTTAAGATTAATTATTTTGATTGGATGATTTATTCAAAAAATCAAATCAAAATATATTTATTCAGATAAATAAATTGTGCATTACACTGAATAATAAAATACCTAAAAACCATCTTATGAGCTGACTTAACATGTATCTGCCTAAACTAGGGTGACCTGTGTTTCGGGCGATAGGGGCTAGGAATACAATCATTTTATTAAATATATAATATAATATTAAATATATAATATATAATAAATATATTAAATTAAGTGAGCATAGTTTACAATGTTATTAAATTAATGAATATTTATTTATTATTAAAAGAAGCATATTGTTATTGGTGCAGCCTGTTCTATTTAAAAATAGCACGCCATCTGTCGGGAAAAGTAGGTTTAAGTTCATAATTCTGTGGCCTTAGACCAGAAAGTGATAATTACAAAAAATAATTTTACATGTATTATGCACAATGCATATGTATTATTATGATCAAATGTAATATTCTGTTTTTAACTTATCTTGAAATGTTCATAGACTGCAGAAGAGTACAGTGTTGATGGAGATATGTCTATCTGTTTCAAACGATCTGTTTTTATTAACATTCTTTAGTAATTGTATGTAAAACTAATTGTATTATTAACATTGTTTAGCAAAAAGTACACTTATCATGGTCTGATCAATGGCCACAGAATTTGTAGTTTACTAACATCTAACCCATTGTTAGCCTAGTAAAGTAGCTAATAAAGAATTGGTTGATTGGTTAATTACGTAAGTTACAGCCGGTGGACCCATAAAAAAACCAAATTAATTTAAATACTAACTTTAATTACTTTAAAATATTATTACAATAAAATTATAACTAATTTCTAAACCTAACGACTTAGCCGAAGTGTGGAATCTAAGTGGCGGTTCTCACGTCGATCACGGGGCTCGTTGGTGACGCCAGCTCGTAGTCACGTTGTCCGGAGTCATCAGTTTACCCGATGATGTTGAAATCATATAGTTACACACGCCGAAGGCTGTTTCCATGGATCAGCGGAATCCCTCGTAGCTATGCACGTAGTTTTCATGGGTCAACGGAATCCCTTGTAGCTATGCACGTAACAGATTGGTTGGTAGTTCATCTAAGTACTACGTATTAGTGAAATAATTGTTTTCACCTAACATAAAAAAACACAAATTTCAAACAAACTAATTCGATATTATATCATACAAAACTTGAAACATCTTTGCTGTTTTTTTACTAATATAAGTGCAGATGTCGTTAGGCATGATTTGTTATAGTTTATGATCCCGCGGGATTCACCAAAAACTTTTATAATGCAGCGGCAGCTAGTAAAGAATAATTGAATAATTGGAATGGATTGGATGGTGAAATTTTTTATAAAATTTCTCTGTATATTAAATACACACAGTATACAAGTGATGAACTCGACTAAATTTAGATAGAGATTGATAGAGAGAGAGCCAGTAAGCGGGTCGCGTGTGACTTGCCTGAGAAAAATAGAATTAAAAGAATCGGCTCCACAAAATTAAGGACTAATCTACTACTGTGTTCAGACATGTTCACTTGCTAAATTACTTGCTATTCGACTAAAACACTAGCATCAAAGAAAAATTTATACAATAGATATGATGACTTTTAGTCACTGCCGTATAAAAAAATATATTTTTGTAAAATTTAACGTCAACTTTAAATTGTTTTAATTGAATTTACTTCTTTCCACTACCACTAATTAAAGGCGAAAAAATGAAAAAACTGACAGAATTTTGACGGATCAACAGTTCTCTTCTTACATTTATTTAACTAAAAAATAAGGAGTTAGCTCGCGATATGGATGTACTTACACAGAAATGTATATATACAGTGAGTGACACAAACCCTGTCCAACCAAAAAGAGGCATACACGCAGGTCAATGACATTATTAAAAAAGTAATGAAACAATTTTATTTATAAACATAAAAATATCGCGATAATTTAGTGTTTGTATTTATCTTCAATTTCGCTAAAATTGAGCGAATATTTTAAACAGGACAACACTCCGTTGAGTAAGCGGGCACGGCCTCCTTGTCGACTGTGACATGCAGCTGCGTCTGTTTCTTTCGACATATTTTATCCACCAATTTATGTGGCCATAGTAATAGCTGAAAACATTTTAAGATTAATTATTTTGATTGGATGATTTATTCAAAAAATCAAATCAAAATATATTTATTCAGATAAATAAATTGTGCATTACACTGAATATTAAAATACCTAAAAACTATCTTATGAGCTGACTTAACATGTATCTGCCTGAACTAGGGTGACCTGTGTTTCAGGCGATAGATGCTAGGAATACAATCATTTTAATAATCACTGATAAAAACGAACGAATTGTACACAAAAATTTTTAAAAGTTGTATTAATATGTCTAAAAGAAATACAAACATATTGAATATTACTAATGCCAAAAATAAATGCAAAGCAGCACGGAAAATAATTAAAAATAAACAAGATGATTGTTACACTAAAAACTACATGGAAAAGCTTGTGAGTCACAGTAGTATTATTGAAGATCCTAATAACATTGCAGAAAATTTTAATGACTATTACATAAACTTAACTGGAGAAAACAATAATATATTACACCGGAACGAAATGACGAGTCAGTTTACATCGAGTCACAGTATTTTTTTAGCACCTTGTGATAGTAAAGAAATAGAAAAAAATGATTAAATCATTAAATAATACAAGTTCAGTTGGTTACGACGAGATAGCAACCAAAATAATCAAATCAGTTGCCACAGTAATTTCCCCTATTCTCTCATATATTATCAACTTATCCCTAGAAAAAGGATGCTTCCCATCACGATTAAAATTATCTGTTATAAAACCCATTTTTAAGAAAGGTGATAAACAAGAAGTAGAAAATTATCGTCCCATTACATTGATTCCAATATTTTCTAAGATATTTGAGAAAATCATGCATTACAGATTGATAAATTATTTTAATAAACATAAAATGATATGTCCGGAACAAAATGGATTTCAAAAAAATAAGTCTACGGATACCGCTTTATTTGACATGGTGAATAACATTGTCAATAATATAGACAGTAGTAATCCTAATTTAATGGTTCTATTCGATCTCTCAAAGACTTTTGATCTGGTTAATCATTCAATCCTTTTCTCTAAGCTGGATAAAATAGATGTGAGGGGTGTTGCTTTAGAATAGTTAAAAAGTTATTTGAAAGATAGACCACAGTATGTAGAAATAACTCGCATAAATGAGAATAATATAGAAATGAAGTACAAATCAACGCATAGATTAAAAAACATTGGGGTACCTCAGGGTAGCATTTTAGGCCCATTACTTTTTATAGTATATATTAACGACTTACCTCAAACAATTAAACACAAATGTATATTATTCGCCGACGATATTTCCGTAAATATAGTAAGTAAAAACCCCAAACAATTACAAGACGAAGTAAATAATACTATTACATCAATTGCACAGTGAATGAACACAAATAAATTAACCATAAATATAAGCAAGACTAACTACATGCAATTTACTAATGTAAGAAAGAAAATGTTCCATTACAACGTGAAATTAGGTAAAGATAATTTAAAAGAAGTAGATAGCGCTCCTTTTCTTGGTATAAATCTAGATAATAGGTGCAGTTAACCTTACCTAAATTCCAACTTTATTCAGCTACTATTCCCCAAGTTATAAAAATATTTATTAAATGCGGATAAGTTAAGGAGTTGATATAGAATCTTAAGGAATATATTAAACGTTAAGGTATTAAACAGAAAAAACGATGTATGAAGTCTTGCCCGTGTTCTTTGTGTGATGAGCATAGATGTTTGTTTTTCTGGATTTGGGTATTTATCACGTATGTAACCGTATTTTTATATGTATTTCTATATATTTGTGTCGTTAAATAACACCCATAACACAAGCAAAAAATTTTCTTACTTGGGGTTAGATCAATTCGTGTAATTTTGATGCTTATTATTATTTATTTATCATAATGTACAGAGAGAAGAGAAACGCCTCAAGCAAGTGAACATCAATTATTTGATGCCCTCATTCCATAGAGAAATAATGGATAATTAATTAGAGATAGCAGTACTACGTACTGCGCACAATTAGTCTGATAAAAAATTCACTATAAAATACTATTCAGCAGTGCCCTTTTGTCCGTTCGTGTATGGACACGCGATCATCTCAAAAACTATATAAATTATTTAGCGCAATTTACAAAATGAAATAGATAAACCTTTCTTGAGTATATGCATATAATCTATACATATAATAAAATCGTAGGAAAGTCAAAACTGTACTATGAATATTTTTTTAAAAGTATACTTGGGCCGTGATCTACAATCGATATCGAAGCTTTATAATTTTTAGAATTTTTGTGTGTTTGTCTGTATGTATGTCCGGGGTGAACTTAAAAAGTACTGCATGGATTTACTTCAAATTTTGCATGAATATTACTTATAGGTCGGGTCAACATATAGGCTACATATTATCACGCTATCACCTAAGGGGGAGGAGCTGTGCGAAGTAAACAAAGTGCGCGTGGACGAAGTCGTGGGCAACAGCTAGTACATAATATAATAAAGAAATTGCGATATTTTAAAGACAAGAACATGTCACCGTTAAAAATTCTCATTCAACACGGACGAAGTCGCGAGCGCAGCTAATTTACGGTAAAATTGGTTACATAGGAACAACGCAGTACAAAGTAGCTTCATAAAATAAATTAAAATTGCAATTTAAAGAAGGAAAATAATTTAATAGGCATCAAGCTTCGTAACCCAGATGTTGAGATGATTTCATCTGTTTTCGCTCGTTACAAGAAGGCTCTACCGGATTTCAAAGAAATGTTGGATTGTCCGTTTTTTCATTTATTTACGCCAAAAAAGCGATTAAAAAAGTTAAAGCCACTAATTATTAGTCCAAAGTGTTTTTGTCTTGTACATATACATATATTTACATATACTATACAATTTAGAAATAAATCGTTTAAAGAATAAACGCGCCATTGGAAAGGATACGTGTCGCCGCGCACATGAGCAAACGTTCCATTACTGTCAAAGATTTTATACATTTGTAGGTTGCATTATATTGTAAATAGATAAATAGAAATAGACAATGTTGTACTATTTTATCGTATCGTATGAGGTTTCAAAAATTACCCCTGAAATGATTTAACTTCATTGGTAAGCAGTATAATTCTGTATTTATTTATGATGCCTGCAGCCCGGGATGAATGCCTGTGTTCCAGGTTATCTAAACATCCATCCAAATATCCAACCTTTCTCATTTATAATATTAATTATATAGATTAATATATGTGAGGAAGTATGAGAGTATTTGCAACCTAAGGCAGCGTAGCGCTATCTAGAGTAGAATAAAGTGTAGTTGACTTGTACGTTGCGTACGTCACTTACGTCATTTATATCTTAATAGTAATCCATCGGCCAGCATCTATCAACTATCGCCTGTCGTAACGAAATCCGAGTCAGTAGATCGGTTTATAAGAGGACTCAAAGCTAGAGAACCGACCGTGCCTAACGTGCGCACTGATTCAGTGATAAGACGACTATATGGTGGTATATTATAATTTATTGTCTTCTGCGAAAGCAGCGGTGGGATCAAATCCAATGCGTCTAATATTACTATCGGCCCAACAGTTCATGAATGTTGAAAACGAACCAATTTGAAGAAAATGGTGATGCAAGTGTTAGTGCAAAAAAAAAAAACTAACCCTTTTCTAGTCGAGAGGGTGGTACTTATATCAAACAGTGGCTACATTAATATCTCTCCTACATATTCTGATGATTGTGAGTTTACGTTTGCTCGATGGTGCGATGAAATAGATTACCATCGTATCCAAAACGGCAGGGTTGATTATGCAAAACATTGGACGAAGTAAAGGAATGTTAATCACGTCAGTTCCCTACTATTGGAAGATTTCACGACATGGTGCAGTATACTAGTAATTGCGCTTCAACTTATGTGGAGAACTTTATATAAAAATACTGGCGAACAAAATTGAAGTCGTCATCTTAGGTATCTTCGACAGCCAGGTATGATCTGATTTATTAAAAATACTTCTAAGTAGCAGTTACTCGCGATTTCATTCGCGTGATCAAAAATCAATGCTTCTATTTGCCCAGTAGGTAAAATAGTGGCCTGTGTCATTGCTAAATAATGTGGCTTTCTGGGCGTGAGAGAATTTTTGAAATTGGTAAGTAGTTTTTGAGTTAAATTGTAACAAATGAGCAGACAATCGGATCTTTCGTCTTTATAATTTTAGTATATATAACTTCGTGGCACTTGACAGATATTTTAGCACTACACATAAGTTGGAAATAACAAACGTCCTATCAATCCGTAACTGTTTATGAATTACCTTAACCGTCAATGACTAGAATACAATGCTGTGGCCATTGGTCAGACCATGATAAGTACGCTTTTTGCTAAACAATGTTAATAATACAATTAGCATTGCGAAAAACGGATCGTTTGATCAGATAGACATATCTCCATCAACACTGTACTCTTCTACAGTTTATGAACATTTCAAGATAAGTTAAAAAACAGAATATTACATTTGATCATAACAATACATATGCATTGTGCATAATACATGTAAAATTATTTTTTGTAATTATCACCTATGATCTAAGGCCACATAACGATCGTATAGTGTCACAAATATTATAAATCGAGTTATAACGCAAAATGTCGAAAGATTTTAATAAAAGTTTAGATGTGTAGCCTTAATTCTAGCGATGAAAGTATTCAATGATCTTATTGTCTGAAAGTGGGATATACGGAACAGGTGTATTTTTCTAAACGAAAAGATGATAAGTATACAAAATCAAGTGTAAGTAAATCTATATTCACAATCAGAAACATAACTTTAAGTATTTGCGCGCCAGCAATTGGCCAAGTATGTTTGGTCTCACAATGGGTGGCGGGCCTGTTGCCGGCCGGGCACTTGTCCAATCCCAGGCAGCGTTGTTTTGCAAAGGTGAAAAGCACATTCTTTGATTTGCCTGACCCAAAAATCAAGCCTGGGACCTCACGTGGTTGGCACCGGCACCGAACCACTGAACCACAGAGGTGACAAATCAATAAATTTATGCGTTAGAATCGATCTCAAGAGTTTTAAGTTACAATGTTTAGTTAGCGGCTCTGATTGTTCATTCTACCTTATGACATCATTATCGGGCGGGATGTTTTTTAGTCGACCCGAAATGAAGCTTTCATTATAAAAACAAAGGTACGCACAGTACAAAAAAGTTCAAGTGGATGTTTATGTTTTACAGAGCGCAGACTTACATGATATTGAGACCAATATTACTATCGACGATAGACATGGGTGTTTTGTTATTTTTCAGCATCGATGCACATCGTTGTTTCGTAAACGTTACCATTGTCAACATCGTTGCTTCCGATAACGGTGTCGGACATCTAAGTTGCGTACTGGCTGGGAAACGTCAAGCACGTTGATGGTTTGGCGTTTTCATAAACGTTGTGATACTGTCGTGCATCAACGTAAAAACATTTAGGAGAGTAAATGACAGTTGATGTAAATAGATAAACAAAATATTGAAATATAAAGTTTTTTTTTAGTTTAGTTAGTTAAAATTTGGATACGCATTTGAAAGGATGATTTTCTACTCAAGCACGCAGTAAGGTTGGCACTTAGAATTGGTAACGTTGCGCTCATCCGTTGTTTATTCACAGTTGGATATTCACAGTATGGGCCGTCGGGCATCGACGTGTTTTGATTAATATCGGTTGCTGTCGATTACAGTCGTCGTTATTTGACGTCTGCCATCGCGTTGAATTTGGGTGTTATTCCCATCCGTTACTGGGCATTTCGGCAACGGAACTCGTCACCATGGATCGACATCGATCGTCAGCAGCGTTTCGTTAGAAACGGCCACCTCTAATCGACGATGATATTGAGCGTTTATATTACTTGATTAAAAGGGTTTGCGTTTGCACAAAGGGCAATTCCCGCTATATCGTTACTATGTGTGTAATGTAAATGTAGTCGTACTACACCACCCTTAACCATTAATCTCTACAAAAATAAATTCTATAAAGGATATCACTTCCAAAATAAGTTCATAACCCTCTACTTGCCTTGTTATTCTTGTAAAAAAAATGGGACAGTTAGCCTTTGCTTTATTTCAGAGATTTAAAAGGTAAAACCGTTCATGATAATTATTTTTCGATGAATATCTGATGATACCGCCGTTATTATCAATATTTGACTCTAAAAGTGTAGCTATTTAGACGTCGGCCGTTTCGGCTATGGAACTGTACTATCGCAAAAATCGACACTCAAGTTAATTTTATCAAATAAAGAAAAAGCCAAAGCTCTGAAGCATTTCAGGTACTATTCTTCTCAGGACAAGTTTTAAGGATGTCATAAACTACAGCAGCCTTAAGGCATTTCATCATACAAAAAAAAAGATTTGGTTCCTTGAATACATAGATAATACATGGGCCTAGGTAGGCATTTTGATGTGGAGTACCGGAAAGGGATACCACACGTCTATTATTTTAGTCGTCAATATGGTTGGTTTCAAATCAACCAGAGGCTAGACCCTGATACTAACTGGATTATCCAGGCTTTAGTAAACCACACATTCGAAGTAAATTTGCGGTCATTATATGTTATGGAGAATAAGCTAGCTTCATAAAAACTTTCAAATTATAAAAATATGTTATATCACGTAATAGTTCTTAAAATTATAATAGGCAACTTATTCAACATTTTCGTGAGGATTCAAAACATATAGTTTGAGATACAACGTTAAATATAATACGAAAACATGTATGGTTTTCCAACATTACCGCTTGTGCCAGAACATTATATGTTCACCGGTGCTTAACGTGTAAAATTAATAAAATACCATCGGATAGTTTAGCTGCTTAGCTTAAGCCAGGATGGACGAACTAGCTTGTGCCGATAAAGCACGCTTTAATAAGAGTTAGAACGAAGTACATTTTTTTAATGTAAGCGATATAGTTTTAGTTGAGTAAAATCCTAGGTTAATTAATAAATTAGGGAAAAGTTTTCAAATTCTTGTAAAATAACAGATGTTCACGATTAAAATAGTAATTAAGAAGGTGAGCCAAATAAGAGTTTATAATGAGAATTAATAGATGTATTTAACCTTCCTTTTATATCCTCGTAATACGATTTCTGTGTCTGTTTTCGTTCTTTTGTACATTCATTGTACATCTATACAAATAGGAAAATGTATCAAAAATAAATGAGAACAAAAACATTTTTTTGCTTTTATTTTTATTATAATGTTATTTTGTTGTGTTCTATTTAATTACTGTTACATTATATAAAAAAAATGTACGAACGTTTAAATGTTACTGTGTTGATATCTCTTAATATTGTTCCAGAAATGCAGTGAAAAATAATGAAAATTGTTGGTTTTAAGATAAACTACTTTTGTGTTAATGCTTTTGGAGCACCATGTCTCACTTTAATTCGTGTAATTACCATGTCAGTACATTGGAAGCTCCACGCTTCATGTAGCTATTATGTCAGTACATTGAAAGCTCCGCGCTTCGTGTAATTAAGAAGTCAATGCGTTAGAAGCTTCGCGCTTCACGTAACTATAAAAACAATACATTAGAAGCTCCGCGCTCCATGTAATTATCAGTTCTGTACATTGGAAGCTCCGCGCTTCATGTAACAATTAAGGAAGTACATTGGAAGCTTAGCGCTTCGTGTAATTAACAAATCAGTGTATTGGAAGCTCCGCGCTTCATGTAATAATTAAGGAAGTACATTGGAAGCTTAGCGCTTCGTGTAATTAATAAATCAGTATATTGGAAGCTTCGTGCTTCATGTAACAATTAAGGGAGTACATTGGAAGTTTAGCGCTTCGTGTAATTAACAAGTCAGTGTATTGGAAGCTCCGCGTTTCATGTACCTAACAATTAAGGAAGTACATTGGAAGCTTAGCGCTTCGTGTAATTAACAAGTCAGTGTATTTTAGAAGCTCCGCGCTTCATGTAACAATTGAGGAAGTACATTGGAAGCTCAACGCTTCGTGTAATTAATAAGAAAGTGTATCGGAAGCTCCGCGCTTCCGATAACTAGCAATTCAGATTGTAAAGGAAGCTCAGTGCTTAGTACAGCTCCCAGGTCGGCGTTGTGTGTCGTTTTAATATTCTTGTGCGACGTTACTACGAGCTTTATGTGCTTTGTATCACACCAAAAGACAGTAAAATTTTGACGAAGTGGAAATTTCTATTACGTATCGCCTACAGGCTTGTAAAGTTACGAAGATAACTGTGCGACACGCGAGAGCGCGTTGTCTGTCAGAATGGCCGTGTGAGGAAGTATGAGAGTATTTGCAACCTAAGGTAGCGTAGCGCTATCTAGAGTAGAATAAAGTGTAGTTGACTTGTACGTTGCGTACGTCACTTACGTCATTTATACCTTAATAGTAATCCATCGGCCAGCATCTATCAACTATCGACTGTCGTAACGAAATCCGAGTCAGTAGATCGGTTTATAAGAGGACTCACAGCTAGAGAACCGACCGTGCCTAACGTGCGCACTGATTCAGTGATAAGACGACTATATGGTGGTATATTATAATTTATTGTCTTCTGCGAAATATATGTATTTATGTGCATTATTATTGTTAAATAACACCCATATCACAAGAAAATAATTTGCTAACTGTAGGATTAGATCAATTGGTTTAATTTGTTCTGATATTTATTTATTTATTTTATAGCGTTATATATACATTCTCAAATGGGCTTCAGAACAGGCTTGGAATATATTTTAATCTACTAAATAATAAAAGAAATGTAACAAAAGGAAAAAGTATTTGTATATTTCTCAGGAAAATTATTATTGTCTGTAGTTTTTATGGTTCGTTTCATTTTTATTCAATTTAACAGGGATTTACATTTCCGGGAAAAAATGTGGAACCCCTGGGGCGTGAAAATCTGTTCGCCTTCTTGCGTGTAGTCCTTGTTAAACAAAGGATTATACTTATAAGTGGACCCTTTCAAATAAACTAAAAATTCAAAATACGAAGTAATAGTCTTTTTAATTTGGCAGTCTTGTTTCAGAATAAGTTCCCAAAACTCGCATAAATAAAAGGATTGTCATATTATATTGTACAGCAAATTCACATTTTTAAAAGTCAAATACTTAATATAGATATAGATAAAAGGTTAAAACCTGTCTTAGAGTATGTGTTTATTTCATTTCCTTTACCAAATTTTATTATTTAAGGATTCACACAATATGTACCTACTTAGCTTAATGTTCTCTATATATACAGACTGACTGTTGGGTTACCTTCCATACTTATGGAAAGTACTCGGTACTCAATTCTCGTTAAAATGAAATAATAAAATTTGGAGCTTAATTTTGACCAATATTTCTCTAAAAAAGTGAAATGTGGATATTATACTCTCTAGTACGCGCTAGTCGACATCAAGGACACGCCGCTGCCATCCCCCGCTATGTTACGCTATGTTGATAGCGCGCTACGCGACACGTGCGTCTGCGCGGTGTCCAAGGATGGCGCGGGTAAATATAGGATTCTCAGTGTACTGTTTACTAAGAAGCATTTTAATATTTATTTTTAATGTTATTTTTTCTCGTCATATATGATCGCCAACTATCACGTCCTTAAATATTGAAGGTAACTCGCCAGTCAGTCTGTATAATATGTTATTATCTATACATATAATAAAATCGTAGGAAAGTCAAAACTGTACATTGAAATTTTTTTTAAAAGAATACTTGGGACGTGATCTACAATCGGTATCGAAGCCAAAAATATAGTATTTAGAATTTTTGTCTGTTTGTCTGTTTGTCTGTATGTATGTCCGGGGTAAACTTAAAAAGTACTACATGGATTTACTTCAAATTTTGCATGAATATTACTAATAGGTCAGGTCAACATATAGGCTACGTATTATCACGCTGTCACCTACAGGGGAGGAGCAGTGCTGAGTAAACGAACTCCGCGCGGACGAAGTCGCAGGCAAACAGCTAGTGTGTGTATAAAACTACCTTTTTTCAGTTTAAGTCAGGCTACATGTGTGTGTACATGTGTATATATATGTATGTATGTTAAAATATCTTTGCAATTATATATATAGTATAAATATATATATATATATATATAAATTTAAATTTAAGTAACTAGTTTTTACATATTAGTATTAGAATCGAGTACTGAATACTCTCTTTCAATATGTACAATTTTTTGCCAGTGTCTGTATAATATACTTGTCCAATCTGAAGCCAGAATGCAGAACCTCATAATCTAAGACGAACATATTATTATCTGTTAAAAATTATCTAATCTCATCCATAAATATGTAAACTTTATTCCCCGTGTTGATTTGGGCTTCTTTAAAGAAAATACCAACTTTCGTTCAGCCAGGCAGGTCGTAAGAGGCGACCGATTGGCTATATATTGCACTAATATCGTGCCTACTAGGTCGTAGTGTTCTGCTAGCACTCACCCGGGTATTTTGTAGCACCGCCTTACCTATTCCTGACCCAATAGCGTCAATGCTTGTCATAGTCGAGTTCCGGTTTGGAGGGTAAGGTAGCTGGTAGACTTATGCATGTGGTATTTCCATTCCGCCACACAAATAGCAACGCACTAAACATCTTTGGTGTGTATATATATATATATATATATATATATATATATATATATATATATATATATATATATATATATATATATATATATATATATATTATTGTGCGTCTCAAATAAATGTATTTCTATTCTTAACTAACTGTGTCCGCGCGACTTCGCTTGAAAATATTATAGAAGGCTTACGGCGAATGGACTTAATCAAAAAAGCGTACTTATTAGCGGTATAAGGCATTCAAAAGCGGTCAAGATCTAATGGAAGATTTGCCTCGCTCTAGTAGGCTATCAACGTCATCAACTAAAATTAACATCGCAAAAGTCAAAAAAATAGTGATTGAAAATCCATAATCAAGTTTAAGAGAGATAGACGCTGACTCCGCTGACGCTGTGTCACGAGTCAATCCACTTTAAATAATCACTTTAGTATGAAACATGTATATGTAAACATGTATTTTTACTATATATTTCTATAATTCATAACGTTAGCACTATACAATTAGTTAAATAGCGGTACTGTAGAAAAAGTAAGTTTTAGATTAAAGTTTGTGGCATCATTTAAATTTATATTCCCGCTATACAATGACACGATTGGTATAAAACAAATGAATCTCATGCACGTGTTCCGTGGTGACCGACCTAAGATAATAATCTTTATCTAATTGTAATAAATTAGTTATTAATCACAAGTATTTAATTTAGAATGAAATTGGCCTTTGCTTTATTTGATTTCAACCAATAATTTGGGAGATATCACAGTTTTAAGATATTATTATCAAGCACTGCGCAAGGCGTGTGTGCGTGGGGAAAATGTGTGGACTGTGGTAGCGAAGTCAGACGGTAGCCTACTCTGCGAGATAGCATGCCGTATATAGTCGAAGAAGAAAAAAAACCAGTGAATGTGTCAAAGAGCAATATTGGTGGCTAGAAATAGTATTGTTGACGAAATTAATGACAGAATACTGAGTAAACTTCCAGGAGATAGCGTAAACTATACATCGATTGACACCCCATTAGTGTTACCCAACGTTCTTTTATTACTCATGTTCCCCTGTCATTTTTTTCACTACAGTTTCACTCTTACTTATCATGAACATAGCGGGATGACTATACAATAGGCTTTGTTATACTCTTACCGTAGATAATAAAAAAATATAATCAAACTTCAAATGAATGTACCTTCAAATATAGCAGACAAAGGTACAAACTCTCCTGGTTATATTAGAACTGTAGGTATGATTGTTTGTTTCAATAGTTTTCAAGTGGTTCGTGCATTAATTAAAAAAGTGACAGTTCCTCGACAATGGTATTATAGGTCCCTATGACCCACTCCCTCTTATGCGACGCAGACGAAATTGCGCGAATCAGCTAGTTTATAATATTCGGCTTTTGCATTCCGTAATGTAAACTTTAACGGTACTAAATTTCATAGTTTGCTTATTTATCTTAAAAAAGGGTACACAGTTTTACATCACGTATTAATATAAAGATAATAACGAATTAGTTTGCTTAAAATTTTATTTTAATAAAAGCAATTATTTCATTATTACGAAGTATTATTTATTTGGACTGGCAAAAGCCGCGTTTAAATTTGAATTGTCAGTGTTAACTGCGCTTTGTATATTAGGTTTTGAGGACCAAAATACATCGTTTAGTGGTTTGATACTACCATTGTTCTGAGCGGTCCACAGAGAAATATATACGAGAACAAAATTTACATTACTCGTACGATATTCCATGGCGGCGCTCTGTTATTTTGCGATTCCATTAATATTTTAAATACGAACAGTGCTAAAAATCAAGGCATCTTTCTTTACGGCGTTAAAGCGCAGATGGCGAAGGCAGTAAACACGATTCAGCAAATAATTTATATTTTCATTATACGGCCCGTTGTTACGGCGGCGGAATGTTTTACGGTACGACCGTTATGAGCTTCAGTAGAATCAAAAACAATCAAAAATTTTAACGGGCCTTACATCAACTGCGTGTATTTATTTATATTTATGCACAGACAAAAAGTACATAAGTTAATTTTAATCTCAAATGTACACCATGCCTGCTGTTTATAACTAGTGATTATTTTTTTTTAACAATCTGTATGGTCGGTTTTGCTGGAAGAAATCTCTTAAAGAGATAAGCACGCCATTGTACATATATTTTCTTTTTAAATAAGTATTGTTTTGTATTTCTGTGTGTACAAAAGAATAAATAAATACATAAAATAAATAAGTTTAACTTTATAAGGGCATTCTATACTATCACTCATTCATAAAGGCATTCTATACTAGATCAAAAACAATCAAAAATTTTAACGGGCCTTACATCAGCTGCGTGTATTTATTTATATTTATGCACAGACAAAAAGTACATAGGTTTAACTTTATAAGGGCATTCTATACTATCACTCATTCATAAGGGTATTCTATACTAGATCAAAAACAATCAAACATTTTAACGGGCCTTACATCAGCTGCGTGTATTTATTTATATTTATGCACAGACAAAAAGTACATAGGTTTAACTTTATAAGGGCATTCTATACTATCACTCATTCATAAGGGCATTCTATACTAGATCAAAAACAAACATTTTAAAGGGGCTTACATCAGCTGCGTGTATTTATTTATATTTATGCACAGACAAAAAGTACATAGGTTTAACTTTATAAGGGCATTCTATACTATCACTCATTCATAAGGGCATTCTATACTAGATCAAAAACAATCAAACATTATAACGGGCCTTACATCAGCTGCGTGTATTTATTTATATTTATGCACAGACAAAAAGTACATAGGTTTAACTTTATAAGGGCATTCTATACTATCACTCATTCATAAGGGTATTCTATACTAGATCAAAAACAATCAAACATTTTAACGGGCCTTACATCAGCTGCGTGTATTTATTTATATTTATGCACAGACAAAAAGTACATAGGTTTAACTTTATAAGGGCATTCTATACTATCACTCATTCATAAGGGCATTCTATACTAGATCAAAAACAAACATTTTAACGGGCCTTACATCAGCTGCGTGTATTTATTTATATTTATGCACAGACAAACAGTACATAGGTTTAACTTTATAAGGACATTCTATACTATCACTCATTCATAAGGGCATTCTATACTAAAACAAAAACAATCAAAAATTTTAACGGGCCTTACATCAGCTGCGTGTATTTATTTATATTTATGCACAGACAAAAAGTACATAGGTTTAACTTTATAAGGACATTCTATACTATCACTCATTCATAAGGGCATTCTACACTGAAACAAAAACAATCAAAAATTTTAAGTAATGGCATTCTATACTAGCCAACCTCATGTATTAATAAAATAATTAAAAGTATTTATTATTAAAAGTATTAACTATTTATATAACTTATACATACTATAAATAGACAAAATCAATACAGTACAATAAATAATCTATTATATAAATATAATTAAATCGTAGGAAAGTCAATGTATGTCCGGGGTAAACTCAAAAAGTACTGCATGGATTTACATCAAATTTTGCGTGAATATTACTAACAGGTCGGGTCAACATATAGGCTACATATCATCACGCTATCATCTACGGGGGAGGAGCTGTGCAGAGTAAACGAAGTCGCGGGCAATAGCTAGTTTACAATATAAATATTACTTACTTATTTGTGTTTCTTTATATTTCTTACTTATTTAAACTAATAGCTATAACTAGTAAGGATCGACCGTTTTTTATTATGTCATGAGCTAGCAAACAAGCAGATGGGTTTCCTGATGGAAAGAGAAACCATCGCCTATAGACACCAAAGATGTTAATGGTGCGTTGATATCGGTGTGGCGAGATGGCAATACCACATGCATGAGTTAAACGGCTATTTTACCCTCCAAACCGGAACACGACAATGACAAGCATTGACGCTATTAAGGAATATGTATAGCGGTGGTATCATATAACCAGTCGAGATGTTGCGGAACTCTACCTACAGTATGTTCACGATAAGAATGCAGTGAGTCGTCGTTATCCGCTGGACCTACAGAAAAGATATCAAGTAGAAGTAGCAAGTAGACCTAGCAAGTAGAAATCTTTACTGTGAATTTGTTCTAGTAATATAAACATCTTAAATTTTGTGTGAACTGGTAATACTTTGCAATATTAAAATAATTCCATGTTATTTTTTTGTTATAGCACTCACCCCGTGCTTGGGAATCTGGAAAAACCTTAAAAACAACAAAGAAAAATATCGACACGCGGGATTTTAACCTACGACCATTT
Organism: Apodemia mormo; assembly: GCA_036924255.1. Lineage (NCBI taxonomy): Eukaryota > Metazoa > Arthropoda > Insecta > Lepidoptera > Riodinidae > Apodemia > Apodemia mormo. The sequence goes on along the minus strand of JAUPFN010000025.1, from coordinate 24,558,766 downwards.
CCCTAAAGCCGGGACGCTCTTCCGCTGAGCTAGTGTCGACAGGCTCGAGGTGGCGAAATTCTTCTTTGCTATATGATCGATTACGTCGATTGTACTGATCGCTAGCTATACATACGTATAACTATATGTAATTCTATGTTATCCTCACCACTTTATTTTCTTTTAACATTTTTAGGTATGATTATTTTCTTTATTAACTGTAGTTTGTATATTTTATCTAAGTAAGTTTTGAACGTTCTTCCATAACTTGTGATGCCATATGTAATTATAGATTCTGCCAGCGCATTATACAGATTTATAAGAGTAGGAAAGGGCACTTTATATTTTAAAACTGATAATTTAGCTAGTATAGCTCTGAGAATTTTACCATATTATAAATATTTAATTAAATTAAATTTTAATATAAGTAATTTTAATCCTTTACACACAGAATCGCCCGTGTAATTAAAGCCAGTGTCTGACAAAAGGCCTATCTGAACGATCAGCCGTAATAACAATCAAGCTATTGTCATTGTCCCATAATGAAATATAAGGTTAATCATCATAGTATTTTCGTTTAATAAAAATTATAACTAATCATTTACAATGAAAATAATAATTTGATTTAAATCAAAAATAATTCGCTGAATGCAAGTTTTTAAAAATAACAATAATATTAGAAAAGCTATAAAAACAATGAAAAAGTCGAACACGACAGGACTTAAACTGTGACCTTCCCTCTAGCCGGAACGCTTTAACCAACCAAGCCACTGTGGACTGGTTTGAACCAGTCCACTCTTTAGCTGTGTGATTCTGTCGATTGTACTGATTGCTGTCTGATCTGATCGATACTGAGCTTATCGTTACAAATTAAATTCACATTTATTATATTGAGCAATACTTTCGTGTTTCTAACTGGAAAAAACTTGAAAATTTTAAACTCTGAAAAGTTTAGTTATTTTTGTGTTATAGCACTCAGCCCGTGCTTGGGAAACTGGAAAAACCTTAAAAACAACAAAGAAAAATATCGACACGTGAGATTTGAACCTGCGACCATTTCCCTAAAGCCGAGACGCTCTTCCACTGAGCTAGTGTCGACAGAAAATATCGACACGCGGGAGCGTCCCGGCTTTAGGGAAATGGCCGCAGGTTCAAAGCCCGCGTGTCGATATTTTTCTTTGTTGTTTTTGAAGTTTTTTCAAGTTTTTCAAGTTTTCTCAAGCACGGGATAAGTGGCAACACATATGTGGTTAATATTTATACTAGTTTAAAGTCTTGACATTATTATGAAATGAACATATCATCACGTCGGTTTTCTTGCGGCTTACGTAGAGTTAACTACACAAACCACAAGAATACTAATAGACACGCCATTGGGAAGGAAACGTGTCACCGCATATGAGCAAACGCTCTTACTACAGTCAAAAATGTCATAGATTTGTAGGTTATATTATACTAGCTGACCCGGCAAATGTTGTTTTGCTAAATATATTTATAACAGTGTTCTCTACTATATAATGGATGTTATTAGATAAACCTTCCTCTTGAATCACTCTATCTATTAAAAAAAGCCGCATCAAAATCCGTTGCGTAGTTTTAAAGATCTAAACATACATAGGGATATTTTTTACATCATAAGATAGCAAACAAGCAGATGTGTCTCCTGATGGAAAGAGTCAACTATCGCCTATAGACACCAAAGGTGTCGATGGTGCGGTGCTATCTTGTGGCGAGGTCTAATGCCACATGCACGAGTTTACCGGCTACCTTACCCTCCAAACCGGAACACGACAGCGACAAGCACTGACGCTATTGCGGGAGGAATAGGTAAGGCGGTGGTACCAGACCCGGTCGAGACAATGCAGAACTCTACCACCTAGTAGTCACGATGGTAGTGACTAGCATAGTCAATCGGTCGCCTTTTACAACCTGCCTGGCAGAACAGCAGTTGGTCTATTCTTTAAAAGAGCCCGGAACCAACACGGGGGAAAGCACGCGGGAAAAAAGGATTAGGGACAGACAGCGGAAAGCGACTTTGTTTTATACTATGTAGTGCAAAGACCTACAAAAAATATTTTTTGTAGGTCTTTGATGTAGTGATTGTGAAAAAACAGAAATAAACCCCGTTGTACTGTTTTATCGTTCTGAACGAGACGACGAGGTTTAACAATCACCCTTGAAGTGATTTTATTTCATCGGTAAGTAGTGTAACTTTGTGTTTTGTGTGTAAATCCAAGCTACACTGACAAACTAAGTAATTGTTTTAAAGGCGTATCCATTTAATCCGTGGTTAACTATGAATAAAGTCATCAGATGCTCTAACTTACGTAGGTTTACTATAAATTATCTCCATAATCGCATTTTTCCAACTAGTTAAAAACCACTTTCTAATCATACCTACAAATCGTTTAAAAATACATTGCCTTTATTTAAAATTTAACGAATTTTGTACGCACTACCATAAAAAGTCACTATAACAGCCTCTACCTATCAATATTTCGTGCCCAATATTTTTAGTAAAAGTCGTAGCATGACTGAATTGGTGTCGATAGTTTTAAAAACAAAATAAAACGTCGAGTCCGCTATCTAGTGAACTGCCACTAAAATAACACTTTTTGATACAGATTCTCTTTTTGTGCCATACACGATTAAAAGTTTCGTTAATAATAACGAGTTTAATGAATCCAATCGCCTCTGTTGTTTAGTGGTCCGTGACGGTGTGGACCCGGGACGGGTTGATTCCTAGGTCAGGCAATTCAAAAATGTGTGCTTTCAGTTTTCTGATAAAAACAACGTTGCCCGGGATTGGTTAAGGCGCGGATGACTACGATTTAAAAACGTCGAGTTTACTCACACAACTGCATTTTACCGCGTAATCTAATTTTATATTTACGAGACGTTGAATAAAATTGAAAATTGCAAAGCAAAGCAAACAAAAATATTTTATTAAAGCTGTAATTAGACTGCAAATAAGCATTTAATTTGCGGGATTTCCTTAGATAACTCAGAACATACGCATTTAATTCAACATTTGTCTGGTCAAAGTTTTAATAAAACCATATTCCTACTATATTCTTTCAAAAAAAGTTGTTGCTACCGCTGAAAATACAGGGAATATCGACGCCAAAGTTTGTTTTTGTGAAGCAAATTAGGATTTTTTTATTGAAAACATTAAACAAATATTTAATATTCTATTCCGTTAACATTTTTATTTAGACCTTTTCTATGGGATATTTTCCCTGGGTTTCCTTGTACTTGAGCGTTAAAGAAACCCAGTTTTGTAAATGTTGAGGTAATACCGCGCCTTAAATGTCCCTTTGGCGATAGGGGTGCCACCTATTACACGTGTGGGACTAACGGCTGGTTTCCGAAACGCAAATTAATTTTAACAAGCAATTAATCTGTGTTTATCAGATCATGTACTTGTAAAAATTATAAATAAATAAATAAATATTCACGGGACAAATTACACTTACTGATCTAACCTCAAAGTAAGCAAATTATTTGCTTGTGTTATGGGTGTTAGTCAACGATACTAATACATAGAAATACATATATATAAATACTAGAATATAATTAATAAACACCCAAACCCGGAAATACAAATATTTATGCTCATCACACAAATGCTTGTCCCCGTCGGGGTTCGAACCCGAGACCCGTCGATTGCTTAGTCAGGGTCGCTAACCACTCGACCAACGAGACGGTCGAAATTATGTTAAACAAAGATTAATTGCTTGTTAAAATTGATTTGCGTTTCGGAAACCGGCCGTTATTATCTTTGGCTAATCGTGGGTACACTGGTTGTATACTTCTGCCTACTTCTTCTGGGATTCGGGCGTGAAGATACTCACAATACTAAGTGTCATCAGTTAATAATTACGGGTAAAATGAACAACAGTGTTAGGACATACATACACTCAAAGTATGTCTTGGATCTATTTGAAGACTTCACGAAATTGATTAACATGCACGATACTACGATTCTTTTCTTTATTTTATATCAATTCTTAATCTTATAACACTGTTATATCCTTCGAATAATCTTCTCATATTATTACGATATTGCTCTGGGTAAAACTTGAAAGCATTTCGTTGCAAATCGAACACACACTCTTAAATTAAAATAAAATAAATATTTAAGGCTATCAATATTAAGGTTCCATACACTAAAGGATTTTTTTGCCGTTTTTTATTTACGATAATTCGGAATCCTTCGTGCGCGGGCTCGACTCGTACTTGGCCGGTTATTTATTTTTGTTTGTTTTGCTATATTATAGCTCGGTAATTTGTTAATCAGTTTGGATGTTTTTTATTCGGGAAGGTAAATTTTGTCGGGAAAGTAACGTGTATAGGGCACGTTACGAATAGTAGCGTGTGTAAGCCACGTTACAACTTTTTACAAGTTTCATCCCATATTTTAGTGAAAATCTGACTCAGAGTTTCAGAGACATAGATAATTGAAAGCAGATTGTTGTTGTTTTTTTACTTCGTAACAATTATGGTAGACTAGGTAACTCACGCGGCTTCGCCCACGAGAAGAGTTACATACATATAATATTCCAAACAAATTTTCTTCCCTTTAAAAACAAAAAAATGTATAGCAAAGGAGAATTTCACCAATTTGAACAAGTCGACACTGGCTGTTGTTGCTTAGAGCATTCCAGCTTGAGGGAAGGTCGTAGGTTCATAACCCTACGTGTCGAAATTTTTTTTTTGTTGTTTTTAAATTTTTTAAATTTTCCCAAGCACAGGGTGAGTGCAAAACCACAGATTTAACTTTCATTTCCTATTTCAGCCGCTTGGAATTGATTAAAAAAACTAGCCAATGTTTGACCTCGGTTTTTTAGCTATCTCCTTGATACAATTCATCAAAATCGGTTTATCAGTTAAGCCATGATAGCGTAACAGATAGATTTTCGCATTTATATTAACTGACGCTCGAAAAATTTATAAACGCTTTTTCAAAAACCAATAAATAGAAATCCATCACTTGGTAAAGCGTAACAAAAAGAATAAATTGGTACAAGGTAAAAGCTGGTTTTCGCGAATAAGTGGTTTATTTGTATATTTATGCTGGGCTTTATGCAATCAAAGCAAAGTGCACTTGTTCGAGATCTCGGCAAAAGAGCCAAGTTCAGGACCGAACGCCTGTTAGTCTGACGTTTAGTGGCGTTCCTGTAACTGACAGTGAATTTAAGGCTATTTCTTATTATCGTCATAATTTAATATTATTTTTTGATAGATTGGCCACTCGTCACATCATGGAACGCAATGCTGTTGGCTTATCATGGTTACATTAATTGTAGTTCCGATTATCTCTTTTGGGATATAGGCATGTTGGTATTTAGTTATTTGACATCACAGAATAGTAAATTAATAAGCAAATGGCTATAGTGGTGGAAACATATATCAAGCGCATATATAATAATATCTTTTTAACAAAAAATTAAATCGACGAATAGTCAACTACCCGGGCAACCTGTATATGTAGTAGTGAGATATATCTTAATTGTGAATTAATTTTACCACATTGACGAAAAAGGGTTTGAATGAACTTACAAAAGCGGAAATGCATTTTTGTTTTGAACCAGGCAACGACAGAAGAAAATTAAATTATGGTTCCGTCTCGAGAAAGTCTACGTTAAGCCGTAACGACATAGCGTACGGTTTATTATTAAATCTTACCTGACGGCAAATTCTGAGGTAGCAATATAAAAAAACATACAGTCAACTTGATAATCGCTTTCTTTTGGGAAGTCGGTTTAAAAGGCAAATTGAATGTGTACTGGCTTATCCACAGTCAACACGGGGTCCGAACCCAGGAACACAACTATATATATACTGAAAGTGGTACCTTGTGTAAAGAAAACCCCGTCCGATCTGAAAGAGGCATATAGGTCGGTTAAAGGCATTACTGAAAAAAATAGTAAAATGACTTTATTTCTGAAAATAAAAAAGATATCGTTTTTTTCATATTCGTATTTTTACTTATATTTCCCTAGAGTTAAGCACATATTTTAAAAATGACAACACCTTGTCGCTGTTTGTTTCATTGTTTTGCATTGGCGGCTTTCGCATAAACACCACGCGAAAGCGCGCTATTTGTTTTTCGGCTTTTTACAAGGAATTTTTAAACGCGCCTCAAACGCGCCGAATGTCCTTTGGTAGCATCCGACTAGCGCGGCATTCTTTGATAATAGGATTTACGTATTTGTAGGTGTTGTCATACTTAATGTATGAAAATACCATTAAAATTATTATTTTTTATTGAGAAAACTAATTAATTAATATCCATTAAATAATTACCCATATATAACAGTATTACGGTATATATATATATATATATATATATATATATATATATATATATATATATATATATATATATATATATATATATATATATATATATATATATTACGGTATATATATATATATATATATATATATTAATGTTAAATATTATACATAATATCCCCATACCCAATTACAAGCCTTCATTTGTCATGAAAAAGCTAAGTAAAACTTTCTTATAATGTGACTAAAAGTCTCCATTCCTATATCAGACTAAAAGTATAATAAACAAAAATGATGAGAAGAAATTGGGAGTGTTAAAATTGGCTGAAAAAGTTATTGCTCAAACGCCGCCCTGGGAGTGCTTGGAGCATATGGATCTATTTAAGAAAATTACTTATCATGTTGAACGTTTTATATTACAATTGCAATTTTTTTCTATATTACATAAAGTAATAAAATACGTGTATACTTCAAAGGGTATTGTTGATATAGTTATACATTTTTTAATGTTCGATTGGCGCCGCTGGTTCGTACCTCTAAAGGGTCATATAGCGATGGAACCAGCGGGCCAACTTTTGTCAGGTGACGTCATTATTGTGGAAGTTGATGACGTCACTCAAGGACAAGGAAGGAGAAAGGGAAGATTTTCCCAGCAAGGTGTACTGCCTGGGGACCGAAGTCCATTTGAGAAGCGTTGAAACTTATATATAGTGTATACAAGATAAATAATTGTGATATTGCGATTCAGGATTTTATTTTGGATTTCAGTTTTTTCCATTTTTTATTATTTTTTTAAGTAGCGTTTGTAGATTGCTTGAACCGCTACAGTAATATCCCCCGAGACCGAAGGTCGGTCTGGTTGTGCCAGTGAAGCGTATGTGCCTTGAGTGCTCGAGTCTACGGTGAGTCGAGACGAGCAGAATATGCGCGGTCCGCGTTGAGTCGGGAGTGCGCACCGCTATAGTTCGCAATGTGTTGGAACGAGCGGGACAGGGTGATCCAGTGGAGATCCAGTGAACGTGGGTAGTTCGAAGTGGATTCCGAAAAGCGTAGATGAGGCGTAGCTTGTGACGTTGTGAACGGAGGGGGGTATATTAGACGCTGATGGTCATAAGCCTTATGCGTGTAGTTTTGTCGAGGGTCACCACTGTGGCGCCGCTGGTTTGTACCGCTGATGGGTCATAGTGATGAAACCAGCGGGCCAACTTCTTCTTAGGTGACGTCATAACTGTGGAGGAATTCTCATGTACAATAAAGGTCGCCAGATAACTTATACAATGAATTCATATGTACAATATAGGTCGCCAGATAACTTATACGTAAAGACAGCTAGACAACTTATAAGTATGAAACGAATTGAATGTTTTTTGAAATGATCTGAAATTTATTGCTTAGAACACGGTTACAGCAGAAAAATGTAGTTTCCAAAAGTACGTAATATCACGCATTCTAGAGATGCAATATTTACAAATTTTATTCAACTCTCAATACATAATTTCCCAAAAGTTAAAATTACAAAACACTTGTTTTCGGTTCCAATAATGATTTAAAATCCTGTTTAGCATTCTTATTATAATACTTTCGCCTATTGATGAATGCCTATTTGATGTCTGTTCCAGTGGTAGAATATAGTACCATCACGCTCGATTTCCTTACGGAGTTAACAGAGTAACCGAACTTCTATAGACTTTCCAGTTCAGATTTTCGAGAAAACTTTGAAAATATCTTAATAACACTTTGCCCAACCCGGGAATCGAATCCGAGACCTCATGGTCTGAGCCGAATAGGCTACTTCTAGACCACGAGCCAGGCTATATAGGTAGGAGGTATAATATAGGTAGCCAGATAACTTATAAAGTTGTAGAGATTTGTATGTGTATGTGTCTCTCTGTGTCTATTCGTGTTCTAATTACCTTACCTTACTTTTTTAACGAGAACATGACAGTAATGAGTACAAACGCTATTGCGACAGAAAAAGACAAACCAAATTTACCAAGTCCAGGCGAGATATTACAGATTATTATCGCACTCAGATAGTGACACATCTGACGTCCGGTAACCTTTAACAAACTGCATGTCGAGAAAGTAAACCATATATTCTATAATGGGAGCCCAAGTTAACATGAATTTTAAGGGACATTTCGTGAAATTTCAAATAAAACTTTTGTTCTAGCTGTAGGTACGATCGTATAAGAATTTAATGATAATAAAGTTGTCTGCGCACTAACGAGCTTACTTGCGCGTTAGAAAACTTGCAGCAGGTGCTCTCTGCGGGATGGAATAATATAATTGAGTTTTATACTCACAACTCATAAGAATAAGGCTCGCTACAGACAGAAAGAATGAAAAATATTTATATAGCGAACGTCGTGTGGTTGAAATTCGACCTACATATAAGCAATAAAATCTCTTTTGTGTGTGACAATAGGCTTTAGACGTAAAAACAAAAACAGTCTACACGTGCAAAATTTATAAGGAAATAGTAAACATTAATATTTTTAAACATAAGTATTTATAGGTCCAAAAAATGGCGGTATAAAATAGCGAAATCGAAAAAAAATACACCAAAATTTGTTGCTAATAAGTTTCTAAAAAAATTTTTTTTTTGCTCGAACCGGTCGCAAAATATCAGCAATAACGGTAACTTTGCATTAAGATAGCGTGGAAATCACTGGATATGGAATAATCTATCAATCAAGTAGGGGTAAATTTGTTGCTATAAGATGCTAAGGAAACAAAATTTTGGAAAATAAAAATTTTTTTTTAGTTATTCCGTATTAAATAATATAAGCTGGCGTGACAGCTTACCTCTCACGTTATCCGTGAAAAAGCTGAATAAAATTTTGTTGCTGCTTCAACTTGTTTGAGTACAAAGAGTCAACAACAAAATAAAAAACGGAAATCAAAAGAACTTTGAGAGCAGTTAAAAAAAAAAAACCGGCCACGCCAGCTTCGTTCTTGACTTTTCCTTGAAAAAACTATGGTAAAAATTTGTTGCTGTTCGTACTTATATCTATATACAGTGTGTAAAGAAAACCCTGTCGGATAATTAAAGGTGTTATTTGGTACCGTAATACGGTTACATAAATATGTCATTATTTTATGGATATTTATTGATTAGTTTTCCCAATTAACAAAATAATCTTAAATGGTATTTTCATACATTAAGTATGACAACATCAACAAAAGTAAATTCTATCTTCATCAATGACGTGTATAATATTACCAATTATACACGTTATTGATCTTCAAACAATGCCGTGCAAGGCGGCAATACGTTGACCTTTACTGACATCATATAACCAGTTTAATTTCACATAATCCAGGACAGGAGCAGGACAGTTTGTGTACCGGAACTCCATTTGGTACAAAAATATACGAAACAACAGTTCCTGATTTTTTACTGAGACACATCAAGTTAAGCAAAAATTGATTTGAGCAAGTTACCTAATAAAAATTTATTTGAAATCTATTTGGACATGATATTCAAAGGAAATAAACTCTTTCATTATATCATAAGGCAGCTAACAAGCAGATGGCCAGTGGCGTGTCTAGTATGGGTGTCACACGGTGCGGTCGTTATGGTGTACCCCTATACAGAAAGCCGTATAGGTAGTAAGGTGAGCTGAAAAAACGACTGTGGCCGCATGTTAAAATCGTCCAAGTTTTAAATTCGTATTTCCTTAACTGTTGATTAATGTTGTCCAAGGTTCAAATTCGTATTTTCTAAACTGCTTATCAACTAATTACTGCTCGTTTTTTATTGAAGTTACTTGAAGTTAGGACACTATACGGCCTTATGTGTACCGCGTACTCAATGGACAGAATACGACGATGTGCAATAAACCGAAAAAACATACATTCCATTAATCCGCGAACAGTATTGTATGCTAAAATCAACTAACAAAAATTTTAACAATAAAAAAAGTAATTGATTTTTTCTTGTTTTGGTCACTTTATATGCATACCGATCTCCGAACTCGTCCAACTTTTGGTTTTAATTTTGTTGTTGACTCTCTGTGCTATAACAATCTACAGTAAGAGCAGCAACAAATTTTTACTATTTCTGATTAAACAAAATGATTTGATATAATGATCATTAGAAAATGATCATTATATCAAATCATTATTAGAAAATAATTTTGAATCCTGTCAAATCATGTAAATCATTTTAAATCGTTATCTCTTAAGGGAATTTAACATTGTAAAATTATTTATAATCATTTTGTTTCATAAGGAATAGTTTCTTCACGGAGAACTCAGAAGTTACCCCGTGTTGGTTCCGGGCTCCTTTGAAGAATAGACCAACTGCCGTTCTGCCAGGCAGGTCATAAAAGGCGTTCGATTGGCTACGCGAGTCATTACCATCGTGGCTACTAGGTGGTAGAGTTCTGCATTGTCTCACCCGGGTCAAGTACCACCGCCTTACCTATTTCTGCCGCAATAGCGTCAGTGCTTGTCGCTGTCGTGTTCCGGTTTGGAGGGTAAGGTAGCCGGTAAACTAATGCATGTGCCGTTAGACCTCGCCACAAGATAGCAACGCACCATTAATATCTTTTGCGATATATAGGCGATGGTTGACTCTTTCCATCAAAAGACCCATCTGCTTGTTTGCTATCTTATGATATATTATTATTATTTATTTATTGTTTTTTATAGAAAAAAGGGGCAAACGAGCAGGAGGCTCACCTGATCGTAAATGATTACCGCCGCCCATGGACAGCCACATCACCAGAGGTCTTGCAGCTGCGTTGCCGGCTTTTTAAGAAGGAGTATGCTCTTTTCTTGAAGGTGCCTAAGTCGTATCCGTTCGGAAACACCCCCGCCGGCAATTGATTCCACAGAGGAGTAGTGCGTGGTAAGAAGTGCCTAGAGAATCGCACAGTTGTGGATTTCCAGACATCGAGGTGATGAGGATGGAACTTTGAGTTTTGCCGCGATGTCCGATGATGAAATTCAACAGCAGGGATCAATCCAAATAGTTCGTCGGAACACTCTCCATGATAAATGCGGTAAAAGATGCTAAGCGAACTTACATCTCTGCGTAAAGCCAAGGAGTCAAGCCGATTGGAGATTGCTTGGTCGTCAACGATTCGAACCGCTCTACGCTGAATGCGATCAAGTGGAAGAAGCTGATACTGCGGAGCTCCCGCCCAGAGATGAGAACAGTATTCCATGTGCAGGCGAATTTGCGCTTTGTAAAGTTGCAAGCGATGAGAAGGCAGGAAGTACTGTCTCGCTCTACTGAGCACACCGAGCTAAAAAAAGTTAAACTGCCAGCTGGTTTTTTGTAAACATATCTCCAAAATAATCTGACTTTCAATTTCTATTTCGTTACTGACTCTTAGTACTCGGACAAGCTGCAGTAAGAGTAGCAACAATTTTTTACTATAGTTTTTCCACGGAAAACGAAGGAGCTACACTTAGTGGGCGGCTCTTTTGTGAACCGATCTCCAAAATAATCGGACTTTTTATTTTTTATTTGTTGCTGACTTTCTATGCTGAAAAAGCTGTAGTATGAGCATCAATAAATTTTCACCATAGTTTGTCCACGGAAAAGTCAACAGTGAAGCTGGCAGGGCCGGTTTTTATTTTGTTGCGACTCTTTGTACTCAGACAAGCTGCAGTAAGAATAGCAACAAATTTTATCGATAGGATTAGGACAAATTTAAGGAAAAGTCAAGAATGAAGCTGGCGTGGCCGGTTTTTTGCAAACTGCTCTCCGACTTCTTTTGATTTCCGGTTTTTATTTTGTTGCTGAGTCTCCGTACTCAGACAATATCTAGTTGAAGCAGCAACAAATTTTTATTCAGCTTTTTCACAGATAACGTGAGAGTTAAGCTGCGTGAATATTATTTAATATGGCATAATTAAAAAATTCATTTTTTTTTATATTTTATTTCCTTAGCATCTTTTAGCAAGAAATTTACCCCTACTTGTTTGACCGATTATTCTTTATCCAGTGATTCCCACGCTATCTTAATGCAAAGTTATCGGTATTCCTGATATTTTGCGATCATCCCAACCAAAAAAAAATTTTTTTAGCAATTTATTAACAACAAAAAGCAACAAATTTCGAAGTTTTTTTTCGATTTTGCGGATATTACATCACAATTTTTTGGACCTGTATTTTTTACGCCGTATTTGTGTGGGCTCCTTTGAAGAATAGGCCAGAAAGGTCGTAAACGGCAACCGATTAGCTATGCGATTCACCAGCATCGTAGCTACCAGGTGGTAAAGTTATGCATTGTCTCGCCCGGGTCTGGTGTCACTGCCTTACCTATTCCTACCGCGATAGTCAGTGCTTCTCACTGTCTTGTTCCGGTTTGGAGGGTAACGTAGGCGGTAAATTTATACATGTGGCATTAGACCTCGCCACAAGATAGCGACTCACCATTAACATCTTTAGTGTCTATAAGCGATGGTTGACTCCTTCCATCAGGAGACTAATCTTATTGTTTATTATCTTATGATATAAAAAATACATGTGACTATATATCAATATCAATAACAAAAAAATCGCTTACTTCTACTAGCAAAAATATTTTTATAGTGACGTTTTTTTTAAAATTAAAATGCTCTCTAACTCAGTTAATTCTGACCGGGGCAGAAATGTTATATAACCTTTTTGGTGGTAAAATTATAAGTTCTACACATTTTATTTGAAACTTTTTTATCTAATTTTTACCGTTTCAGAAATCAGAATTCAGAAAAGTAAGTAATTTATGCACAAAATACTATAAGTTATTTTGTCGCGTCAACTTTTTCTAAAAAAACGGCCAAGTGTATGTATTCCGGCATTTGTTAAAAACGGCAAAAAGTTACGTTTGTTTTATGGGGACCCCCATTAATATTTTCGTTTTTTTTATTTTATCGTATTTGGTGTTATAGCGGCAACGGAAATAAATAATTTGTGAATATTTCAGCTTTCTAGCTATCACGGTTTATGAGATACAGCCTCGTGACAGACAGACAGACAGCGGAGGCTTAGGAATAGCGTTCCTTTTTTACCTTTTAGTTATGGAACCCTAAAAACGACTACCGGATCGGAACTGCAGCCACACACTGACAAGATCCAGTAGAAGAAACTCAGCGGACTTTTTCTTTTCATATCATTTTTTACATTCAAATTTCAAATTGAATAATTCAAAATACAAAAATTCAAATTGAGTAATTAAAAAAAAAACGTTTTTATTTTTTTATTCGAATTTTACTAGTGGTTGCCGACCAAAAAACCTTAATATATCATTTTATCAGGACTATATTATATCCAAAATGCAAAGAAGAGTGACATATTTGGATTTAATTAAGCTAGTTACATTTTAATTAAGTTAAATTTTACTGGAGTGGTAGGCGATGGTGTATCTTTTTGTCAGTTTTACCCTTTGCTTAGCAAAACTAGGACATATAATATTATAGTGTGAAAATCTCCTACGGCACAGTGTGTCCGTCACTCAATTAAAACTTAATGAGGTTATCTTGTGCAGGTCCCAATTAACATCTGATTAGCAGCGGCCGCAACATATTGTTTTAATAAACACTTTCTTCTTAGTAATGAATAAACCGCAACAGTAAGATACGGAATGTACAATATTAAATTCGTTTAATATGTACATACTAGCTGAGACCCGCAGGTTTGCCCACAAGCAGAGGCACATGTCATCAATTTATTCTCTCTTAAAAACTTATTTCCTATTTGACCTCCGTAGAAGTTAGTTTTTGAAAAAAATTACCTGTCTTGGGTATAAGCTCCCGCCAAGTAAAAAAACGCTGATGATGTACTGCTGCAGTCTTTGCCAAATACTGGACACTATTGGTGGTGAGAAGGGTGCGTGAGAAGGATAGCATATATAGCCCAGTGGTAAACGTGAGAAACCAGTTTACCACTAGGTGGCGTTGGCACGTATATGATACTAGTGACCCGCTCCGGATTCGTGCGGCTATATACAGTGTGTAAAGAAAACCCTGTCGGATAATTAAAGGTGTTATTTGTTACCGTTATACAGTTACATATGTTATGTAATTATTTTATGGATATTAATTAATTATATTTCCCAATAAAAAAAGTAATCTTAAATGGTATTTTTATAGTACATTAAGTATAACAACAACTACAAATAAGTACATTCTATTATCAAAAAATGCCGCGCATGTCGGAGGCTACCGAAGGATTCGCGGCGCGTTTAAAGTTCGTTTGTAAAAAGCCGAAAATCGTACACTGCGCTTTCGCACGGTGTTTGTGCAAAAGCTGCCGAAGCGAAACAATGAAACAAACAGCGACAAGATGTTGTTATTTTTAAAATAGGTATTTGCTTAACTCTAGGGAAATACAAGTAAAAATATGAATATTAAAAAAATGATCTTTTTTATTTTCAGAAATATATAACGCGCCGCGTATCCTTCGGTAGCCTCCGACATGCGCGGCATTTTTTGATAATAGAATGTACTTATTTGTAGTTGTTGTTGTACTTAATGTACTATAAAAATACCATTTAAAATTACTTTTTTTATTGGGAAATATAATTAATTAATATCCATAAAATAATTACACATATGTAACTGTATAACGGTACCAAATAACACCTATAATTATCCGACAGGGTTTTCTTTACACACTGTATATAGCCGCACGAATCCGGAGCGGGTCGCTAGTATCATATACGTGCCAACGCCACAACCAAACTGGTTTCTCACGTTTACCACTGGGTGGCGCTGTACAAATCACATACAAATTCCTAGTAAACTCCAAACGCGCTCACGATCGAATGCGAAAAGAAAAACTCACATTTAGCACTCAGTTCAAACACGTGCTGAGTACATTAAATGTAAAAAAATGTACGACGCATATATGTAGAGCTCTCACGTGGAATAAAAACACTTCCTTTGCTTCTGAAGGAGTGCCTCAGTGTTTCGTTTGCGGAAGGAGAAGCTTATGCATAATAATATTACTATTGTGTTTGTAACAATATCGTATGCTGAAGCTAGAAAGTAAGCTTACATTTAATTTAAATTTTAATTTAAATTTAAAAAGGAAACCTTAAACAATTGTTTTCGTCGTATTTTATCTCGGGACTAGATTTAGAATGTTGTAAATACAGATAAGTGATTAATTTTAGGTTGGATACCGTGGAAAACACAAATAATAAAAAATTGCAAAGATATTTTAACATACATACATATATATATGTATATATATATATATATATATATATATATATATATATATATATATATATATATATATATATACCACCACTCTCTTCATACACACACGCCGGTTGCGAAGTCTTTTGACACCACCTTCGGACAGTACTCGATCAATCTGATCGTGGTATGTCAGTCTTGGTCTTCCCCGGTACCTACATCCTTCCACATTCGTATTGTATATCTGTTATATTACCCTACATCTACCATTCTTTGTACATGTCCGAACCAACGGAGCATGCCCTTTCTCATCTTTACACCAACACTTTCTTTCAAGCCTAACCTCTCTCTCACTTCCACATTACGAATCCGGTCTGCGAGAGTTACACCACATATTTTTGTTAGCGATCTCATCTGGACCGCGTTGATTCTACTTTCATGCCCTTTCATACATACCATAGACATACCCAACTCTCGCTTCCATACAAAAAGATATTTTAATGTTAATAATATACAAATACTTAATTTTTTTATAAAATAAGATGGTAAACAAGCAAACGGAAAGAAACAACCATCACATATAGACATCAAAGATGATATTTATGTATCGTTTTCTGTGTGGTGGGTTGGCAATGCTACATGCATATTGCATAAGTCTACCAGCTACCTTAGCATCCAAACCGGGACACGACGATGACAAGCATTCCTGGTATTCCAGTCGTCAATGTCTATTAGTAAGGCGGTAATTGGTACCACTTAAAATTAAAATATATTTTCATTAAAATAACAATCAAAAAATCAAAAATCAAAATATCTTTATTTCCATATCGTTGTTTAACACAGCTTGCTATGCAAATGTCAGAATCGACCTACTAAGTATTTCACAAAATACTTGTGTCAGGTGATTCTGCTCTTCCATAGCTAATTTTGACATCCATTAATTATGTTATTATGTTATTATTATATTCATTATTATTACCAGATTTTTATTATTATATTATTAGATTAGTAAGTAAGTAATTAATTTATAAACGAACATTTTTAATTTTTGTACAACATGCAATGAAAACATGCAAACCTGATGTGTGTATGCATCGGTGCAAATGTACGTGTTTATTGGAGCATCCATGTGCTTGTGTATGTGTGAGTGTGTGTGTGTGTGTGTGTGTGAGTGTGTGTGTGTGAGTGTGTGTGTGAGTGTGTGTTTGTGTGTGTTGTTAATTGTGTATATATGCGGGTGTGCGTAAGTTTGTGTATGCAATTTATTAGTCAATGTTTCAAAAGTGATTCAGTATCGTTATATGATTTTGTTATGAGCCATTTTAAAGTTGTTTCTTTGCATTTATAGTTATTTAACGGATATATATGTAAGTGCTTATTTAATATATTATAAAGATGAGCTGATTGTGAAATATAATAATATTTTTAAAAAATTTTTTTACATAATTTTATAATGAATATCAATTTGTCTTGACAAAACGATGGGCGCTATAAGTTCAACACGTCGCGTCATGTATTTGTGTACACGTGTGCATGCGTATTTGTATGTCTATCTCTGGCTCCCAGTTATAGCTCTCAAATAGATGGAAGGTTTTGTTTTTAACTCAAAATCTTATGAAAGCTGGATGTATCTTAGGGACGATCTAACATTCTGATACAATCAAGTGATTCTGTCAATACCCCGAACCCTCGATTATTTATACTGAACATATCGTGTCTGAGCTCAGTGGAGAGTTTTGTTTGTCTGTAAATAACGCACATGAAGCCAGATGGAGGCCTGAATATGATAAAAGTTTTGTTTATTTTTGGAACGAAGTTCCTTATCGCGCGTTGTGAAAGGGGGCTAGACGGAAAAAATTCTTACGAAAAGTTGTCACGACACTTTTTGCTATAGTAAGGTATTGTAAGCACAGAAATATCCAGCCACTTCCCTTTAGCTCGTCCATTGAAATTGAAAGTCTATCTACTATTTGATTGAGTTTACTTTTTTCTAGTGCCAAATGTTCGACATTCATACAGAATTTCGGCCGAATGTCGAATTTCGACCAAAAGTTGAATTTCGACGGACAGACGAATTTCGAACGAGTGTCGAAATTCGACCGAGTGTCGAATTTCGATCGGTTGCCGAGTTTCGACCGCCGGTCGAATTTCGACCGGGTGCCGAAATTCGACAGTGGGTCGGAATTCGACCGGGTTCCGAAATTCGACCGAGTGCCGAAATTCGACCTCTGGTTGAAATTCTACGAAGTTCTTTATCGCGCGTTGCGATAGGGGGCTAGAGGGAAAAAATCTTATGAAATGTTGTCACGACACTGATTCCTCTAGTAAGGTATTGTAAGGTGTGCGGCGTGCGGATGTTTCTCTGACTGTCTCTCTCTCTCTTATAGAAAGCAAGCCAAATATTTTCATTTCTATTTCGCATTGAACAGTGTGGTGTCGCGACGATTATTTTTAACTGACTTCAAAAAAGGAGGTTCTCAATTCGGCCGGTATATATATTTTTTTTATGTATGTACACCGATTTCTCCGAGGTTTCTGAACCGATTTACGTGATTTTTTTTGTTTGATGCGAAATAGTTTCGAATTGGTCCCATAAAAATTTCATTCATGTAGGCCCAGTAGTTTTTATTTTATGAGCATTTTTTAGTTATTTTACCTATCCCGATATCTGAATTCAAATCTCGCAAGTAAATTTGATCCACTTCCCGGTTACCGATTGAGATGAAATTTTGTATACAAATGTAAATGGGATGACAATGTAAACTTATTATGGCATAGAGCTGATCTGATGATGGAATCGGAAGGTGACTACAGGAACTCAGTAATTAAAGAGTTAAAAATCGGTTAATGACAAGATTCTATCGAGTTTGGGCTCGTCTGATTCGTTTTGACGAGCACTTAGGTGCTTGGTGGTAACTAGGATCCTCCAGGGTCCGATGATGAAGCCGTGAGGTGGCCATAGGACCTTAGTAATTAAATGACACAACTCTATCGAGTTTGGGCTCATTTGATTCGTGTTGATGAGCACTATAGTACTTGGTGGTAACTAGGATCCTCCAAGGTCCGATGATGAAGCCAGAAGTTGGCCATAGGAGCTCAGTAATTAAAGGACACAACTCTATCAAGTTTGGGCTCGTTTGATTCGTGTTGACGAACACTATGGTGCTTGGTGGTAACTAGGATCCTCCAAGGTTCGATGATGAAGCCAGAAGCTGGCCATAGGAGCTCAGTAATTAAATGACACAACTCTATCGAGTTTGGGCTTACTTGGTTCGTGTTGAGCATTTTGGTGCGATTGGTAACTAGTTATAAAATAAAAGATACTCTTGACAGAAGTCTTTGTTCTACGTCTGTCAAGTCGATCAGAT
The DNA here is from genome assembly GCA_036924255.1 of Apodemia mormo. Classification (NCBI taxonomy): domain Eukaryota; kingdom Metazoa; phylum Arthropoda; class Insecta; order Lepidoptera; family Riodinidae; genus Apodemia; species Apodemia mormo. The sequence goes on along the minus strand of JAUPFN010000025.1, from coordinate 24,539,975 downwards.
CAGGAGGTAAAGATATAACTTCCATATTGTTCCAGTAGACCTGAGAAGGAACTTTTTTTTATGGTAGTCGAGCAACGGTAGCTGCTCCGGAAGGAAATTAAAATGTGCTGTGAGTAATGACGTCTGTTGTTTTGGATATTATAATTTCTTACAGATTGTACAAGCCACTTCAGTGTATTGACTTATGGTGGTTATAAAATTACGCTCAGTCATTAAACGGAAGTCCTTATGACGTCTTACGTGCTGCCGCTAGCCGGTTCTTACGTTACTGAGCAGCTTTCGTATCACTTCTAATCTATGAGCTCTCTGCTTGGCGGACTCTTTAGATAAACGCTCCTTAATAAGACCAATTCTATGAGCCTTCTGCTCGGCAGACTCGTTCGATAGACGCTTATTAATGAAATCAAGTCTATTAGCTCTCTGCTTAAAAGACCCATTCGCTAGACGCTCTTGGATCTTACCGAGTCTAGAATTATATTGTTCAAAAGTTTCTTGACGTAAACGTGATTTCATATATTATGCTTTCATGGCCAACAAACGTTTTTCACGATCTTTAGTAGTCTCACAAGAACGTGACATTGTGTTACGAAGAGCATTTTTACGGAGACGACTACTTTTATTTCAGTAGGGGAGACCAAGCTGCTAAATAGGTAGTTACTCGAGCGTCCGAGCGTTACGTATTGGATTTTATAGACTAAATTATAGGAAAAATAAAAAGTTATATAATGTTTTTCATTTCAATGTGGAGAAAAATCTACCGTTAAAAAATGTTTAAAAAATCAGTGACATGGAAACACTGAAGCACATTAGGGTATGGTGGGTTAATTGCCGCTAAAATTTAGAAAATCTGACGATTCCAGTGTAGCGTAAGGTAGTGGGAGGCTTACAAGTTTGCAAAGAAAACGTTGTGTTGACATTATCGAGCGCGTCTGAATATTCTTTTATTATGGAGGAAATTATATAAGAATTACGAAAAAGTATAATCTGACAATTTCCACAAGCCTAAGTTCTTGTCGAAGATTCGAAGATCTTTTGTTTTTTTTCTGCCATAGTTACTCCCCTCAATAGAAAGGGCTTATATTTGGTGGAAAGACTTAACAGTATGCGAGGTACCCCCTCCTATGGTAATCTGCCGCACTCGGGTAAATACCAAAATCCCCTCTTGGGCTCCCTTATTATTTTATTCGTTTCCATTTCTTGAGATCGATATTTGTTAACCTGTTGTAGGTCTACCCAAAACTAGTTGACAATACAACAATACACTAAAAAGTATTAAATAAAAATAACTACGTTAAAAAAAACCGACTTCAAAAACTAAAAATTAAAAATAATAAATATTTAATATTAATTAAATACTACCTATTATTTATATGTGCTATTTACTAATAAGTTTGAAGTCGGTGCCAAGCCTTAAGCAAATAATAATGTTTTAATTACTTAAATGAATACGATCAAATTAATACGATGAAATTCCTACTTTAAAGATTAAGATACGTAAATAAACCTAATAAAAAGCAATTAAGTCTTAATATGTGAGTGGTTACGCAAAAAGGGACCTGAAGGGATTGGAAACGGTTTTTTTTTTGATAAATTCTGATTCTATGGTCCTTCATCTTTGTTTATTATAAGCAGCTTTAACCAATACGAAGAATACTGAAAAAAATTATTACGAAAATGTATTCAACAGAATTCCTAAACCAAATGGTCATGTGAATTAATGTAGAATTATCAATTAAGCTAACAGGCATCAAAATTTTTAATTTCAAATTAACACCATATAATAGTAAAATATGTTGGTAGCCTAATTAATGTTTAACAACTTGTAACAGCCATATTCTTGCAAATATTTTTTTTTGCATTTGCAATAAGTACATAAAATTTTTGAAAGAAAAAAATTTGCTTTCTTTCATTCACACATTTTATGTACTTATTCAAGACTTTCGTCAACGACGTCTTCCCGCGCGTGTCTGCCGGTGTGAGTATTAAATTGGCTTGGCACCGACTTCAGACCTATTAGTAAATAGCACATATAAATAATAGGTAGTATTTAATTAATATTAAATATTTATTAATTTTTAATTTTTAGTTTTTGAAGTCGTTTTTTTTAACGTAGTTATTTTTATAAGTTTTTGAAGTCGGTTTTTTTAACGTAGTTATTTTTATTGTTGATTTTATACAGGTTTTTTGTAAATAATAATAAAAGGAACTTCGTTCCATCCGGGTGTCCGTGTAAATTTGATATTTGATATTTATAAAAAACTAAAGACCTGCCCGCGGTTTCACCCGCGTAGCTTTTGTTGCCGTGGGAATATCGGAAAGGTTTATGTACTATAACCTTCCTCAAGAATTAATTAACCTATTAAACCGCATCAAAATCCGTTGCGTAGTTTTAAAGATTTAAGCGTACATAGGGACATAGGGACATAGGAACAGACAGAGAAAGCGACTTTTTTTATTCTATGTAATGATGTAAGTTTGGTCTTTCAAACATAATTTTGTTTCAGCAGTCGACGCATTGTCGAAATACCGGGTTACTTTTAAAAGTCCAACTAAATTTTAATATTATGAACTAAATATTGAACTGATAATGCGTTTTAATTATTATTGTAAAATTATCACAAGATGATATAAAAGATTCCTTTAAAATATCCCACTAAATTCATTAATTCGATGCACCGAATTTGTGAATGAACTTTGTAAAGCTGGCAGTGTTATTTTACATTTACTTATAATTACGACTGTGCCCGGGACTTCGTCAGCGCGGAAATTTTCTAAAATAAAAGTAGCCTAAGTTACTCCTTATTACATCACCTATCTGCCAGTAAGTCCCGTAAAAATCGGTCCAGCCGTTTCAGAGATTAGCCGGAACAAACAAGCAGACAGACAGACCGACAGACAGACACACAAAAATTGTAAAAAATGTTGTTTTCGTATATGTACCGTGTATACATCCATATGCATGTAGTAAAAAGTCGTTATTTTAATATTACAAATTTCTTTGTTTGTTTCTCGTGTCGGATATAAATGAAATTTTGAATTATTCAAAATGTTTTTTCATGACATAAATCGAACACATTATCGATTCTGAACAGACTCTAGAAATTTGGCCGCAACTTTCAAAGTAATCCTGTATTTACGCATCCGAAATATATAGGATTTTACATTTGCATGTTTTTAGAAAGATCAAAAGGGATGCCCACAGGAGGCTCACTTAATCATAAATTATCCCAGCTTTCCATAACAGACTGCAATACGAAGGGCCTTGGAGGTATGCTAGTCGTCCTTGAAACATGGATATTTTCTTTTCTTGACTTCTTAGTCGTATAGGTTCGGAAACAAATCCGTTGGCTATTGGATTCACAGAGTAGTATTCTATAGAATCCTAGACATCAAGAGTTTCATTTTATATCGTATGGTAAAAGATAAAGAAGAAACATTTTTTTATTATTTATTTATTTACATTCCATTATTTACATTTGTCCGCCGTGTTGGTCCCGGCCTCCTTTGAAGAATAGGCCAACTGCCGTTCTACTTGCTATCGAGTCACTACCGTCGTGGCTACTAGGTGGTAGAGTTCTGCATTGTCTCGCCCGGGTCTGGTACCACCGCCTTACCTATTCCTGCCGCAATAGCGTCAGTGCTTGTCACTGTCGTGTTCCAATTTGGACGGTAAGGTAGCCGGTAAACTTATGCATGTGGCATTAGACCTCGCCACGAGACAGCAACGCACCATTAACATCTTTGGCGTCCATAGGCTATGGTTGACTCTTTCCATCAAGAGACCCATCTGCTTATTTGCTATCTTATGATATAAAAAAAAATCCACTTGGCCGTTTCAATGCACTAAGTAGCATGTAATGCATTTCTGTTGTGTATGGCGTGATGGTACTTTTTTGTTAAGCCATGGTGCCTTAAGCAACGAAACAGAGTTTTTAGAGTTCATGAAGTTAGAGCTTGTAGAATTAGGGCATGTAGAGTTAGTTTAGTGTAGAGTTTCGCTATGTGAAGTTAGATCGTGAAGAGTTAGAAGCTTGGCGTTACATAAGATCTGATAACTTTTTACAGTGCAAGCCATGAGCTCTCGTCTTGGCAACATTTTACATGAAAATGTTTTTGGCTGGATATCATCTCTTTTTGTAATTTGCATAACACATGATTTGTTTTACGTTTTTGATTTGCTCTTTCTTTTTCTTGAGTAACATTCTTGTGTATTAGCAACGTTATTTTTAATAGTCTATTCTCTATCTTTTCCTTCAGGGCGATTCTTGACTAATCCTTTTTAACTAAAACATTTCTCCAATTAACATTCTTAAACGAGAAACGTAACCATGTTAATATTACCTTTGGACGTCTGTGAAATAATAGTGTGTGTTACTTTCTTGAAATAACGTATCGATAATTACTTCATGTATTGCATAAAGGTTGGGAGTTCTAAGTCTTGGTGAAGATATACATTGCGCATGTACTGTGGTGCGCAGGTTGCTACCGGCATGAATTTATTTTTAAAAACCTGCAAATAGTGCGGGTGGCTAGAAGGGATATGAGCAAACTATACGCTTGCATAAATATCATCACAGATCTTATGCACATTTTGTAAAGTGTCACTTTGTTCCTAAGTGACATTTTACTATGTCTGTTTAGTAGAAAATATTATTTTTTTTAAATTTAAAATTATCTTCGTCTTGTTTTGGATTTTCTAGATGTAAGGTAATAAGGTGGTACTGCTCAATGTGATTCTGAGGTATTTGACATGTTGTTCTCACGGCATCACGCAGTCGTACATGGTGACCGTACAAAGTCTACGACTACACTTGGTCATCATGGCCTGAGGGTTGTGGTAATTTAGGCGAAAGTACACTGCCTTACTTTTCTTTGGATTTACTACAATACGCTATTTCCTGAATCAATCGGCCAGGGCAGTGACGGCTCCTTGTAGTCTATCTGTGAGGTTTTTATATCATAAAATAGCAAACAAGCAGATGGGTCTCCTCATGGAAAGAGTCAACCATCGCCTATAGACATCAAAGATGTCGATGGTGCGGTGCTATCTTGTGGCGAAGTCTAACTTCACATTCATCAGTTTACTGGCAACCTTACCCTCTAGACTAGAATACGACAGTGACAAGTATTGAGGCTAGTACGGTAGGAACAGGTAAAGCGGTAGTACCAGACTCGGGCGAGAAAATTCAGAACTCTACCACCCAGTAGCCACGATGGCAGTGAGTTGCATAGCCAATCAGTCACCTTTTACGACTTAATTGATAGAACGGTATTTGGCCTATTCTTCAAAGAAAAGGTGGTAGAGTTCTGCATTGTCTCGCCCGGGTCTGGTACCACCGGCTTACCTAATCCGGCCGCAATAGCGTCAGTGCTTGTCGCTGCCGTGTTCCCGTTTGGAGGGTAAGGTAGCTTGTAAACTTATGCATGTGGCATTAGACCTCGCCACAAGATAGCAACGCACCATTAACATCTTTGGTGTCTATAAGCGATGGTTGACTCTTTCCATCAGGAGACCCATCTGCTTGGTTGCTATCTTATGATATAAAAAAAACGAGAGAGACGGGGTGGGAACTATTATAGTGAGACGTACCTATACAGGGCAGTGTCGTCCGCGATAAGCGCCAAATGGACGTACGGTGTCTGTGGCGGTTCGTTAGTACAGAGGGTATGCAAAAGGGGCAAGACTATTGAGCCTTGTCGTACTACTGCCTCCATTGGGCAGTCTGAGGAGAGCATTCTCTCCACTCTGAATTGGTAACGACAGTTTGACAAGAAGTCTTGTATGATGAGTACGAATCTGTCTGGCACAGCCATTTTTTTATTGTCGATAGGAAAGCGCTTGACTACGATCTCGCCTGATGATAAGCTAAGATGCGGCCTAAGATGGAACGCGCTTTCCTAGAAGGTACCTGTTCACTCTTCTCTTGAAGATCCCCAGGTTGTACCCGTCGGGTAACACAGACTGAGGAAACATAAGAATATAAGCTATTTTAATTTAAGCCATTTTGGTATAGCTTATAAATTAAACCGTTGTGGCAGACTTTGTCAAACACGTTTGCCATGTCAAAGAAGAGGGCTCCTGTTCCTACGAATTTTGCTTTTTTGTTTAGGCCGTCTAGCGTCTAGCCGTCTACGCTAGACTAGCCTGCTTACATCGCGTTGTAAGAATCGCAACGCATGCCGGTTTTCGCCTGTCCAGCATGCATCGTAGCGCTGCGAGTTCCCTATTTCCACGGTGGATTTTAGGGATTTCTCGCGTAAAACTGCTTATCGCAGCCTCCATGTGAATGGTTAGCAGCTCTGTTGCATAGTTGGCATCTTCGACCGAGCTGATAATACTATGGATTTTGTAGAGATTTGAGAGAGATTGTTGAAACTGGCTTATGTAATTTAATTTGTTCCAGTCTACAATCTGTTTTGTTGTTGCGATTTGCGTGGGAGCAAGGAGGAAGCCTAGATAGTCAAAGTACAACTCATGTAGCACTTCTTCGGAACGTACTTCTAGAGTAGCGCCTTTTACCAGTGCTATGTCTTGTGTACTCGGTCTATTTTTGGTAGTTTGGACCTCTTAGGTTTCAACGAGGCTGCCAGGGTCAAGTCTAGTTTACCTGTGAGATTTACTTGGGCCCTACCGTGTTTATTATTAGGGTTGTAGTGCCAGAGCACATGCCTTCTCTTAAGGTCACCTGCTAAAAAGACCGAGTCACTCATATTAAATAATTATTGTAAGTCATTTTCTGATATGGGTAATTACGAGAGTGATAAGCCAGTGCTAGTATGATAGGTTGGTGACCTATCATCATACTAGCATCTGCTAGTAATGATAGTTCTAAAACAGTTATTTAAAGAGATCTTTGTAATGAATAACTCTGTCGCCTAAGCTAGTGACGGTTCTGTCGTTTCTTATAATGTTGTAGTTAGCTATCCTGGGGCTACGCCTGCTAGGTTTTAAAAATGTATTGGTAACATCCATGTTATGGTAAACTATAAATGTCCTAATTTGATTTATTTGTTCGGCCTTAACGTATGCGTTGTATGACGTGACAGTCAGGGCAGGGCAAGGACAATACGAAAGATCCTCTTGCGTCTGTTAATCATTGTGAGGGGTGGGGTGAAGCGCTTGATGGTAGACAGCGGGACTGGTTGATCGAGTGGGCCGCCAGTTCCTCAATGTTAATTGCGTGGGCGAACTCTACCGCTATTTCTAGATTTGCGTTGCTACTGCTTACTGGCAGTGACGGAGTATTATTATTTGTATGGATTTGAAAAGAGCATAAACAAACAAACTAGGAAGGACTGTGAAAACACACCGTTAGGGTAAATTAATTTTACTTCTCTTGTCATCTAGCATCACATAGTGGAACTAATTCTACCTAGTACAGTTTTTTTTGTATAGACTTGAACACACGTAGTCACTATTTATTAATCTGCGCAAACGCACACCTGATTTTAGGGTGTTAGAAGGTGATTTTAAAAAATTCTTGGCTCTGTAATACCAATTTTTAGGTTTGTAGCATAAAAAACCGCGGAATTCTCATACAAGGTTAGGTTAAGTTTTGGATTTTTCCTATTGTTTGTGTGGGAATATTAGCTAAAAATACCAATTAGCTTCCTAGGACATCGGCAAGTGCTATATAATTTTGATGATCATAAGTCAGTCAGTGAGTGACGTAATTAGCGTTTTTCACATGTTAATAAAATCCAAAGTATAAAGGTATTGATAATGAAACTTTGTAACTTTAGTAAGTGTGCTATGAACACCGTATCGTGAACATTTTGGCAATCTGGCGTTTTTGGGACCGAATTTATCAGGGTTCAAATATTCGGCGAAACGGTTCGAGAAAAGGTACCTAGGTAGTGCCCTAGCGCTCCGCTTTACTCGCCATGACGAGGGCACTCCCGTGCCTCCAGATCAGAAATCCGAAGTACTTTATGCAATAAAACTAAAAAGTTATTTTGACACGTCAAATACTACTACTGGATCGGAAACGCGACCACACATGTAGAAGATCCGGCGGAAGAAACTCAGCGGGCTCGTCTTTTTTTCATATCATCTATTTTTTTTACAATATCACAATATTATCGACGGGAACAAGCATTTGTGTGATGAACATTAATGTTTGTATTTCCGGGTTTGGGTGTATGTATATTAAATATATTCTTGTATTTATATATGTATTTCTATGTATTAGTATCGTTGACTAACACCCATAACACAAGCAAATAATTTGCTTACTTTGGGGTTAGATCAGTTAGTGTAATTTGTCCCTTGAATATTTATTTATTATATATATATATATATATATATATATATATATATATATATATATATATATATATATATATATATATATATATATATATATATTTTAGATCGGTATGAGGAGAAATTAATCCAAGGCTTTTTTGTTTGCTTTTTTCTAAATAATCTGAGATTTTATCATATCCTTTTCTACACAGTTTTGTTTTAACACATTTTTTAAGTTTATTGACTGGTAGATCTCTTATAGTTTCGGAAAGTTTAAAAAAGCGTATACATTGCCCCATAAGATTGTTTTTGTTCCTTGTATTTAGTGAGTGTACGTCACTATTTTTTTAAACAAGCAAATTTTTTTACGAACGTAGGTACATCAAGTACTCAAAAATATATTGGGATATAACAGTTAGAATATTGATTTCTTTGAATTTTTTTCTCAGGGAAACCCTCGAGCTAAGATTGTAAATTGCTCTAATAGTTCTTTTCTGCAATACAAATATAGTATTTATTTCAGCAGAATTTCCCCAGAGGAGAATTCCATATGACATAATGCTGTGGAAGTAACTAAAGTATACAATTCTTGCTGTGTCGACATCAGTTAACTGTCTCATTTTTTAACTGTGTAAGCTGCCGAACTAAGTCTATTTGCTAAATTATTAATTAAAAAATACACTCAGCGCATTTTAAGAGAATTATATTTAAATTTTGAAGATACTTGGAATTGTTGGTGTATTAATAAGCGTTACCTACACAAAATGATTTAATTAACAAATTTGATATTAATTACATAAATGCCTTAAAGGATCGCGATATTTGAGCTGAATAGTATGTTAAGCCACTAGACGACGAATCACGACAAAAGAGATTGATGAGATAAACCTCAAGTTCTACAAGAATATAGCGTCGGTCGAAATTTCCAAATTAATTTAATCTATACATATAATAAAATCGTAGGAAAGTCAAAACTGTACATTGAATATTTTTTTAAAAGAATACTTGGGGCGTGATCTACAATTGATATCGAAGCCAAAAATATAGTTTTTAGAATTTTTGTTTGTTTGTCTGTATGTCTGTATGTATGTCCGGGGTAAACTCAAATAGTACTGCATGGATTTACTTCAAATTTTGCATGAATATTACTAACAGGTCGGGTCAACATATAGGCTACATATTATCACGCTATCACCTACAGGGGAGGAGCAGTGCGGAGTAAACGAAGTCCGCGCGGACGAAGTCGCAGGCAACAGCTAGTGTACAAAAAACATATATTAGAATTCAACGGACACTTTTTAATATCAAGTAAATTTAAAAAGGTATGGACTTGAAAGTCATGAAACTAATCAAACTTGCACACTTTTTCTTATTTCTAAATCATGCAAAGATTTTTCTTTTCTGCAATAAAGTTAACACTTTCTTTTATTTACGACAAGTTTGAAATGTGTCGGATAGTTAAAACGCAAAATGTTAAAGTTTATTTACAAAATGCAGCAAATCGGAAAGTATTTATTACTTTAGTCGAAACTTACAACACAGAAGACTGATAAACATGCTGCTCTTGGTATTATTCTAACGAAACAAAAAAAACAGTGTCATCTATTTAATCTGCGAACAAGTGACAATAAATATTTTGTTTTTTTATCCATACTTCCATACTAATATTATAAATGCGAAAGTAACTCTGTCTGTCTGTCTGTCTGTCTGTCTGTCTGTCTGTCTGTCTGTCTGTCTGTTACGCTTTCATGGCCAAACCACTGAACCGATTTGGATAAAATTTGGTACAAATATAGTTTGAGACCCAAGAAAGGACATAGGGTAGTTTTTATCCCGGAAATCCTACGGGAACGGGAACTATGCGGGTTTTTATTAAGCTATTGCATAGCTTCTATCGCGGGCCTTGAGCGTGGAGACCGAATCCAGAAATTTCGTAACGAAAAAACCTAACACCTCCCACTCCGCCCGGCACGACAAATTTAAAGGGGTGACCAGTGTTGATTATAAATTTTAAACTGTAATCTAATTAAATTAAATTAGATGTAAAAATTGTAGCATAGTTAAAACACAAATATAGTGCTTAGATATATCATCACGCCAACTCCTAGTTCGGTGTACAGTGTATAATATAGTGATAATAGCATAGGACAAAACCGACCAGGGCTAACCGTAGGCTTATTATATTCATTATTACGATAAATTATAGTATACACAACAGTATCTTCACGCCGAATCACTTGTGGGGCAGAAAGAGCAACATTAATAGTAAAGTCAGATTTTAGGAAAGTGTAACTGAAATTATTGCCAATTATATTATATAAAGAACGAGTATAGAAAAATATTTTCACGCCAAATTTTTGGAGGCATAGTAAGAGTAATATAAACAATAGAGTAAAACTTTTAGATAGTGTAAACAGATCTTTCTGTGCAATTATAATAAACAAAAAGTGCACTTACAAATACTATCACGCCAGACCCTTTATGGGTATTAAGAGTTAAGAAAAAATTATATGTAAATAAGTCTAATTGAATAGCTTTAAGTTTAAATAGTAAGAGCGCATAATATTAACACCAACATATCATTACGCCAGACCCATATAGTGATCGGGAGAGAGATTGTAGTGTATATACTCTATTGAGTACAGTCTTGCATTTTTATATTTATATACCTTATAAAAATATTTTTCTTTTTCTTGTTATATAGAATAATAGACTTAGAGTATAAGAAACTCTAGATCGACATTAAAACAATAAGACTTGTATCTTTGCTGATCAACAAATTTTTGAACGAGGTATTTAAATATTATATGTAAAATATTTTGGACGTACATATCTTCACGCCAACTCCTTTACGAGGTGCTATTTTATTGTAAAATTTTAAAAAACTTTATTGTATATAGTATATCTTAGTGGACTCTTTTATTATTTATTGATAAGGGTGCATTGATATAAAACAACCCTAGATGCACAGTCCCGAACAAAACTGTCACTCAAAAGTGTCCCTAATTTCATTTAAGTAGTTATAGATATGGCAAAAACATATGTCTTTGCATATACAACCTTAAGTGCACGACTTATAGTTGTTTTTACAAAGCAGTGTACGAAAAGAAATAAAATTGACAGGTTCGCGACCGACGCGATTCTATTTGAAATGAGTGCACAATTTAAAATTGTGCACTCATTTTTGGAGGATGTTTTTGACACACTGATTGTGTATCTTGGGTTTTTTATATCAATGTAAGGGTGTAATTGTTTCACAACGTAATCAGACTGTCTCAATACAGAGCATTTACTTAGTTTAGGACAAATACTTGTGCAATAAAACTTACCTAGAACTAACCCTTGATAAGGTTAGCAATCAGAACCATAAGTGTAAAAATAACTTCACGCCAGCCTATAAATAGGTTTCAAGAGTAGTATAAGACTTGTACATATAGACCTGCATAAATAGACCTTCATTTTAAATCCCTATAGGGATAGGAAGGATATATTATACATACATAACTAAATCTTTTAGTCTTTATAGAGTGAATAAATATAGTACTATTGAAATTTAACAATCAAAAAAATTTATTTTATTTTTATTATCACAAAGTTTTATTTAGATACTATCAATATATACAATTAAATAAACAAATATACAATTTTAGGGGAGTCTTGGGATACACAAACACTCAGGAACACAAATATATAGAAACATAATCATACAGGAACACAAAACACAGAAACATAAACATATAGAAAAACAAACATACAGAAACACAAACATACAAATAGAAATCCATCCAGAAAATGACGAATAGTTGCAGCAAGATAGTAATCGGATGAAACAATATAAATAAGTGTATAAAATATATATAGTGTTACATACTTTATGTAAAACATATATAGTAAAAAATAAGTCTTGCGGCACCTATATAAAGTAAACTTAACTTCGCAGTCAAGAAAGCAATGTTAAATAAATATAGAAAAATGTACATAAAATGGATTAAAAATAGGAACGTAATGTTAAATTAAAGACAACAAATCACTTCTAAGTGAATATTGTAAATCGTTAGAAATAAAATATAATTAGACAATTAAGGTCTCTGAGAATATCTAGTCAGAGGAATTAGCCTAAGAATATATTGTATGATATTGACAATATACTCCCCCAGGGGGCGATTTTACCCTCCTGGGGAAAACTTTGAAAAAAAAACTCCGACCGGCACAGCGGTGATACTTTTTAGTTTTTCCATCTATCGATATATACCAGAACTTTTAATGACTTTTTGAAATATCACGCTTGTCTCTTTAGTTCAGCAACCCGCCTTATGGTAGCATTGGTTGTATTGGAAAACTACCGTAATCAGTTGTTTGTGAGAAAGCATATAGGTGTATAGGTATTTATCATCTACGTACAACAGTGAATATCTGTACTCGTATAATTTGTATACAAAGTGTTTTAAATATGAATAAACAAAGAAAAAAAATACTGCATAAATAAAATAAATATATAATTGTAATTGCATAAGTTGATAAAAAAATGCTATGCAATAGCTTTACCGCGGCAGTCTCCGAGTGCCACACGTCTTTTTTTAGAATTTTTTCCACGCGAACGAAGTCGCGGGCACAGCTAGTTGTAAATAAACTGCGCCTATAAACAACAAAATTGCCTCCGCCCCGCCACATTACCCATGTTGGTGGTGGTTGGTGGTGTTAATGCCACGTGCATATGTCTACTGGCTCCTTATCCTCCAAATCGAAACACGATAATGACAAGCATTGATGCTATGGTGGTTGGAATAGATAAGGCAGTGGTATTATAAACCCGGGTGAGACGTGGCAGAACTCTACCACCCAGTCGTCTTGCAGAACGTAGATGGTCAGTTCCTCAAAGAATACTGATATGGGGAGAATATTTCAGGGAAATATTGATCTCGCTAAAGCTAATATTAGCTTCAAACTGATCAGTACTACAATAACTAGTTTAGCAACACTTTCATTATAACACAGATGGATAGATTTCTGAGAGCTCTAATGCTCTAATGACTATAAAATTGGAGACATTTCAGATAAAGCAATTATAAAGTTAAGCGCTCTTGCAACGTTCGCGCTACAATTTGTGCAGATCTGTGGAATGAACTTAGAGTGTATTCGAATGTAATCGCTTATCCTATACTATAATATTATAAATGCAAAAATGTGTTAGTTATGTTTTCGGATTGTTCTCACTAGTTCGATCATCTGCAAGGCAAAGCCGCTCAATTGACTTTGATGAATTTGTATAAAGATGATGGGTTTTTATAGAAAAAATAATAACTCCGTGTTGATCCAAGTTCCTTTAAAAAATAAACCAACAACTGCCGTTTTGCCAGGCAGATCGTAAAAGGTGACCAACTGCATATACGAGACAATAACATCGTGGCTACTAGGTGGTAGAGTTCTGCATTGTCTCGCCCGGGTCTGGTACTACTGCTATCTGTTTCTGCCGCAATAGCGTCAGTGCTTGTCACTATCGTCTTACAGTTTGTACGGTAAGGTAGCCGGTAAACTTATGAATGTGGCATTAGACCTCGCCATAACATAGCAACGCACCATGAACATCTTTCGTGTCCATAGGTGATGGTTGACTCTTTTCGTCAAGAGACCAATCTGCTTATTTGCTATCTTATAATATTAAAATAGTAAATGAAATTCAGAACAGTAGTGACGAAATTAAACTTATCCAGTCTACATCGCCTTAATATGTTCTTCCGAGTCTGAAAAATAAATTGTACCTAAAGATTGTGGAAATTCTAGATCTAAATTAACATTTTATTTTATGACAAAAACCCTTTCATACTATTTTATTTTTTTGTTCAAAACCAAGTTTAGGGCGGCTGCGTCTCTTTAAAACTTTGCAAACTGCGAACTAAAAGCTTTTCCACCAAACCCTTTGTAAATTATTGCGGCAAACTTTAGTAAAGCATATCTATAGGCATTTCCTAAGGCGCTATTGTAAATGTACAAATATTTAAAGCGAACAAGCAATAATGTTGTGGTAATGGCTGAAGAAATTAGGACGGGACTATTACTTTGATTAATAGCCAATTAGGGTAGCCATCATTTAGGCGCGTCCTTTGATTATTCAGGCTATTTATGCATCGATAGTAGGATTACACTCCTAGCGAATAGCCCAGGATACACGGGGATTTTACATAAAACGTAATAAAACTATCGAGCTACGTTCTGCAACCTGCTGAGGCCTTGAATTTTTTTTACAAATCGCACTTAACCACTAGAGTTTAATATGGTATAAAATATAAACGTGCTTTTCTGTCGATATGAGTATTAATCCTTATTCCTTAGTCAAATCCATACTGAAATTATAAATGCGAAAGTACTTGTATCTGTCTGTCTGCGTGAAGTATCACGCCTAAACTACTCAACCGATGTGGACGAAATTTAGTACATATATAGTTTGAGATCCGAGAAAGTACATAGTATAGTTTTTATCCCCAAAAACCCACGTCAGCGGGAACTATACGGGTAAAACCCCGGCATGGTCTATCTTTTAAACCACGGTAATAAGGAATAACTTGGGCTAGATACTTTTATTTTAGAAATTTTTTCACACGGGTGAAGTTACGGGCACAGCTAGCAAATCATAACTGTGTTTTCAATATAATTATACACATATAAATACTCAAATATATTTAATAAAACACCCAAGCCCATAAAAAATACAATCATCCATGTTCATCACACAAATGCTTCCCGAGCCCCATAAATAGGTACGTAGTAATGTTCGCTAACCACTCGACTATTAGTATCATATTGCAAACTTAGCTTGAAATATTTAATAAAGTAATAATAAAAAAATGTAAAGAAATGACACTGCATAAGAATTTTGATGATAAAGCTAATAAAAGAACTTTCGTATTACAATCTTATACATTTAAAACTTTACTTAGTTGAGAAAACGGCAACGCTCTCTGTAAGTGTTTTTATAGTAGAGTACCCATTTTTATTTGCACGATTTTAGAGCTCATCATCATGCTGGGTAAGGCGAAGATAATATTCAGTGCTATAAAATATACCTTTATGCAAATAACAACATCTCTCTGATAGTAAGAAAACACTTAAAGATGACGACGTTTTTTACTCCGCACGGGTGTAAAACCCCTATTTACGATTGTGGCTTTCGCTCGGGTTTGGAAATAAAATGAAAAATATTTATTGGCTGATGGTATCCCCGCTTTACCTATTCTAGCCACAAAAGCGCCAGTACTTGTTATACTCATATTGTAATATCCCTACCACGCAAACAGCAATAGATTATTAAATTATTAGGCGCGGCACACACGGCGGGCCGGGTAATTTCGCCGCTAACGGTAATACAAAGGAAATCTTATACCTACTAGCAACGCATATAGAGGGCTAAAAAACCGCGCTGCAGGTGCCCGGCAGCGCACCATATCCGTGGTGAGAGAAACCGCGGACATCAGCGGGCAAACGCGGTCTTTATTGCTTCGCGGTTAATACGGTTGCCCTGCCCCGCCGTTTGCAAAGCGCCTTAGACTGATCGATCTAGTGGTCGCATTAAAAAAAAACTCATGATCTGAGCCAACACCACGATAATTTAATATAATTTTTGTCTTAAAATTTACAAAACCATGGACGCCACAATTTTAAAAGTAAATAATGAACCGCATTCATTACGCCCTAACTAAATGGCGTAGAAACTTCGCCGTAAAATGCCACATTTATGAAATTTTATATTTCCATTGTGCCATTAAAAGGGACCATCAGTCATTGTCAGTCCAATCATTATACACAATAAATACATCACTTTGTACACGAGCTCATTTTCTTCAATATCTCGTAATAAATGTCCGGCCGCTGTGACTTCGCATTTTTAACAATACGGTAAAGATGGCGTCGATTTAATTTAATTGAAGCGGTGTAATTATCAACATTAACTAGAATAAATAATCATCACCGGATAAATTAATAACACAATTGATCTAACCGTAAGGTAAGCAAATTGTGTGAAATTAGAAATCAAAATTACTTTATTCAATAAAACTTTTGCAACATATTCTTTAAAAACTACTACCGGATCGGAAACGCGGCCACACACTGATAAGATCCGGCGGAAGAATCTCACCGCAACTATGCTAGTAAGGGACTGATATTGGTATTATTGAAATTATTCAATAATACCAATATCATTGGACAAATTTTACGAATCGATCACTAAGTAAGCAAATTATTTGCTTGAGATATGGTTGTTAGTAACTGACTCATATACCCAATTTTTTTTTGTTTGTCTCCGCCCTAAATACCGTGGTGGACAGAGTAAACCGAACGTTTATGACGTTCCGGTTTACCACGATTTACCGGTTTATTGCTGAGTAGCTGTTGCCTGCGACTTCGTCCGCGCGGACTTCGTTTACTCCGCACAGCACCTCCCCCATAGGTGATAGCGTGATAATATGTAGCCTATATATTGACCCGACCTGTTAGTAATATTCATGCAAAATTTGAAGTAAATCCATGCAGTACTTTTTGAGTTTACCCCGGACATACATACAGACATACAGACAAACAAACAAAAATTCTAAAAACTATATTTTTGGCTTCGATATCAATTGTAGATCACGCCCCAAGTATTCTTTTAAAAAAATATTCAATGTACAGTTTTGACTTTCCTACGATTTTATTATATGTATAGATAACGATTCTTGACTATTTCTAGCGATAAACGCGACCGACGTCTTTACGTGCCCATCCGATGGCGGGAGTGATATCACACCAACCGACACCGAGCTGCTATTAAGATATTAGATTTTCGAGAAAAACCTCGATAATATCTTAATAACACTTTTGCCCAACTCGAAGATCGACTTTGTTACCTCCTTTGAGCCGAATAGGGGGCTATCCATAAATTACGTCACACGTTAAGGGGGAGGGAGGGGGTCGAAGAAGTGTGACATTGTGTGACAAAGTGTAGGGAGGGGTCCCAAATTTTGTGACATTACATTTTTTAAAGTATAATACCTGTATAGATAAAAAATAATTGAAGGAAATCATTTTTCCAATGTAAAATATGTGTTATCAGACTAGGTAGAGGGGGGTCTCACAAATGTGACCAGCTATGAACAGGACGGGGGAGGGGTCAAAAAACAGTGAAATTCATGTAACGTAATTTATGGATGACTCCTAGGTTTTCTTTAAGACCACAAAACATATACCCAAGTAACCTTTTGTTACAATTTTTGTCTGTCTGTCTGTTCGTGCCGGCTAATCTCTAAAATAGTTGGACCGATTTTGGCGGGACTTTCACTGGCAGATAATCGATATAATAAGGAGTAACTTAGACAAATTTATTTAAGATGTTTTTCCACGCAGACGAAGTCGCAAGCACAGCTAGTATCTAAAAAAATATTATAAAGAAGAAATATTTCATATTTTGTTGTTTACGATTTAACTCAAAAACTAGTCGACCGATTTTAAAATTCTTTCACCTTTGGAAAGTTTCATTATCCAGGCTTCTATTTACCCGATTGAGCGAAGCGAATTAATGATTTTTGGTTACGCGAACAAAGTCGCGAGTAACTGGTAGTAATGAATAATTGCAGTCGACACCATCAGTTTAATTAAAAATTCAGACCGCTCTGACCAATGGGACGTTATTAGCAAACCGCTAAACGATTTATTTTGGTCCTCCAAACCTAATATACAGAGCACTGTTGGCACCATACATTTAACTAAAAACGTTAAACGCGAGTAGCGTTTCACTTGTCCATATAAATATTTCGTGATAATAAAATAATTATTCTACTGAAAATAAAAATATATATAATTTCAACCAAATTATTTAGATGTTATAAGTATGTACCATAAAGACCTGAAACACCCGCTGTAATATTTATTTAATAACAATGCAGTATGGTCGCGCACGAATCCTCATTATATCCTACAACGATACCATGGTTCTGTTGACGTAGCACTAGTTTGTAAACGACACAATTACAACCTCATTGAAAAACTGATGTAGTCCTAGATCATTTTTGAAAGGAGTACAACGAAATGGTAACATTTCAATCCAATTGAATAAAATTATGAATTTGAAAAAATTATCCTGTGTCTAACTATTGAATTTTTTATATTAATTTGTTATACCATGAGATAACAAACAAGCAGATCGCGTATTCTGCCAGGCAGGCTACTGCCGTTCTGCCAGGCAGGTCGTAAAAGGCGACCGACTGGCTATGCGCGTCACTACCATCGTGACTGCTAGGTGGTAGAGTTCTACATTGTCTCGCCCAGGTCTGGTACCACCGCCTTACCTATTCCTGTCGTAATAGCGTCAATGCTTGTCACTGGCGTGTTTCGGTTTGGAGGGTAAGGTAGCCGGTAAACTTATGCATGTGGCATTAGACCTCGCCACAAGAGCACCATTAACATCTTTGGTGTCTATAGGCGATGGTTGACTCTTTCCATCAGGAGACCCATCTGTTTGTTTGCTATCTTATAATATAAAAAAGAGGAATTTTAACATTTTGAACGCTGCGAAGGTAAATTTCGAGTCCTTGATAGTAAATAAAAGAAAGTCCTGTAAAGAAGCTTTCATTTTAAAAACATATAATCTCCAACCCTATGTGCTTTACCCTCAAGTTGAAGTTGTTCATTCTCTCCAGAGTATCCCAGAAAGGCGGGAACGACTCGCCCTTGTGAAAATACAATAAGTTTAATTTCGTTTTGGATGACAATCGAGGCGAGAAACCCGACACTTTGACGGGTACCGCCGTTCAGTCAGAGGTGTTAATTTACATTCCAAATGCCGTGTCTCTCATGACGGCCATATTGTCCACCCCGCCACAATGAAGCTCTGAAATTACGTAGTTGGATACGAATTGTTTTGTTAATAATTAAATTATTTGGATTAACTAGTGTCTAGTGTAGCATTGTGAAAATCATGTGGCTGACGTTTGACATAAATAACATAATACAATTACTATTATTATTATTATATATTGTTAAACTAACTATCTAGAAATAAAGGAAAGAGATAGCTACTCCTATTGACAAACAAATAGTTGACCTGGGCTATGCCATAATGGACTTTGTGGGATATGGCATAAGGTTGAAAGTAGGGTGTACTAGGATTTATGACTCATGTTTACGATAAGAAGTGATTCATTGTTTCCCGATACATTTAGATTTTTTTGCATCTAGCTAGGACTTTACCCTGCCTATAAATAGAAAGGTGTTGACAAACACAAGGCAGTTTTTATCAAGCGATCGAGAGCGATACATCAAGTGACCAGTGCGAAGCGAGAAGTGTTTTATTGTGTAGTGTTCTAAGTTCAGTGATAGCATAGCGAGTGACTAGGGTGTAAAGTGTATTTTAGTATTACGTTGTATTGTGTAAATACACGGATTTAATATAAGTGGGGTTTTCTTACAAGTATGAACCCGAGCTACGTAACAACTGGTGTCGGAAGTGAAATTGTGAAATGCCACTTATTCCGAAGGAAGGTGTTACCACCAGGTCTCAGGCAGAGACACAGAGGGTGTCAGAGGACACTGAGATGCCTGCAAGTATTGCCAGCACGTCACTATCGTCGAGCGCAGCGCCTACTGATCTATCTGTTATACTGGCAGCCATTCAGCAACAGCGACAGGAACTTCAGCAGCAACAGGAAAAACAATAACAGCTTCAAGAACAAAGTCACCAATTTTGGGCTATCCTGATCGGAAAGGGCAGTTCATCGTAGACACAGATGCAAGTAACACTGCCATTGGTGGTATCTTATCACAGAAGCAAGGTGATCAAGAAGTTGTGATAGCTTACTTCAGCAAATCATTGTCGCGGCCAGAACGAAACTATTGTGTTACAAGAAGAGAACTATTGGCAGTAGTGAAGACTCTTCGACACTTCAAGAAGTATCTGATTGGGCGACCCTTCAAGCTGCGTACCGACCATGCTGCTTTGAAGTGGTTGTTACAATTCAAAGACCCGGAAGGCCAAGTAGCTCGCTGGATTGAGCAATTGCAAGAGTTTGACTTTAACATAGAACACCGCAGTGGAAGGTCTCACTCGAATGCAGATGCATTATCACGACAACCATGTACGGATGATGGTAGACACTGTGTAAGGATGGAGACGAAGGAAAGGATTCAAGTACTGCGAGCTAAGCCTACGGATGACAGGTGGGAAACTGATGAGATGCGTGAGACCCAATATGAAGATAGAGATTTGCGGCCTCTGATAGATTGGATGAAACAAGACAGGAGAAAACCCGAATGGCAAGAGCTGGCTCCATTCAGCGCCATTACGAAAAGTTATTGGGCACAGTGGGAAAGTCTTGTGTTGCAAAACGGTTTACTGTACCGCAAATGGGAAAAACCTTCAGGAAGAGAACATCATCTACAGTTGGTCGTGCCAAGAAAACTTATCAAGGACGTACTACGTGAGTTGCATGATGGGGTTTCTGGGGGACATCTTGGAGTGCGACGAACATTGGTAAAGGTACAAGAGCGTTTTTACTGGTTGATTTGCCGAGAAGATGTCGAGAATTGGTGCCGAAAATGTACGTCATGCTCAGCAGTGAAAGGTCCGCAGGTTAGAAGCAGAGGCAACCTTAGACTATACAACGTGAAAGCCCCCTGGGAAAGGATAGCGATTGACGTGGCTGGGCCATTTCCTAAGACAGATAACGGAAACAAGTATTTTATGGTCGGACGGACGGACGGACGGACGGACGGACGGACGGACGGACGGACGGACAGACAGACAGACAGACAGACAGACGGACAGAAAGACAAACAGATACATTTTAGTCCCACAACGTGATAGTTGACCAGCCTATTACCAACCGGGCGGCTGGCACTTTTCCATTCCCAGGCAACGTTATTTTTATTGGAAAATTGAAAAAAACGCATTTTTGATTTGTTTGACTCGGGAATCGAACCCCGAGGGTTTCTCTGAGAAAAAAATCCGAAAAATTTATTTGCTGAGTTTCTACCGCCCATTCTTCATGTAGCGGTAAGTCCAGTATTAATCCTAAAAATATTGATGATTAATTAAATAAAACATTTTTTGATTTCGAAAATCGATGATAAAACCAGAAACTTCCTGATTTTAGAAAGAAAACTATTAATCTTAGCGAAATATTAAAAATGTGTTTTTCTTTATAAGATCAACTGTCATTTTCAATATCCATTTTTCCTTGAAAATTCTTTTACAAAAAGGCCACCATAAATAAAAATTGATTTCTATCAATATTAGGTTTTAAGAGCGAAGTGGTGGCGCGAGATGGATCTTGAGTTTCTACATATTATAGGTAGACCGTACTATATTATAGGTAAACCAGAAAATATGGTGTAAAATTTTAGTTTTAGAACAAATATAAAGGCTATATCCTTTATATTTGTTCAGTGTAGATAACATTCATAATAATAAAAATCGTGTTTTTAATAAATCAAGAAAAATTTAAAGAATTTTCCATGTAAATATTAAAAAAATGTAGTCTTAGAAACATGTTTTTTATTTTGGTTTTATTTTTCTGCGCCTTCCTAGATCAAAGCCTGACGACGCCTTCGATGGGAACGTTTGATGGGAATGGGAAATGTTTGGGTGAAAATACGCTGGATTTTTTTAGGTTAGATCATTATAAACATTAAAACATGTATTTTAATAAAAATACTTTCCTAACAATATTACTAGTTAGTATAACTTTGCGAGCCCTTACAAAGCTCTGCTTTTTGCTAGTAAACTAGTTGATGCAAATACATCTGTATTTTCAACCGACTTTCTAAAAATTTTCAATGTCACTTATTTTGTTTTTTTATGTTTCTCAAAGATCGTTCATTTATAAACCGATTTTGAAAAATATTTTTTTATTTAAGAGGGTTCACTCCTCGTGTGGTTTCATTTTATTTAAGAGGGTATTTTTGTAAGGGCAATGGGCAATCTCGTTTCCACCATAGGAACTTCTTTAAACCAGAATCAACAGCGGCAACCTTCCTGATATCCACTGAGTTGCAAGCTCAGGGTGCCCTGGGGAAAAAAGCTAAGCTGTGTTAGAACCCGCATCGAATTTAATCAGAAGAGTATAGGAGGAGTAGGAAAATACATCCAGTTAATAAAATGAAACCACACGAGGAGTATACCCTCAAAGGGAGGGATTTGAGAGTATACTCCTCGTGTGGTTTAATTTTATTTAAGAGGTTGTACTCCTCGTGTGGTTTAATTTTATTTAAGAGAGTATACTCCTCGTGTGGTTTAATTTTATTTAAGAGGGTGTACTCCTCCTGTGGTTTAATTTTATTTAAGAGAGTGTACTCCTCGTGTGGTTTAATTTTATTTAAGAGAGTGTACTCCTCGTGTGGTTTAATTTTATTTAAGAGGGTGTACTCCTCATGTGGTTTAATTTTATTTTAGTGAAGATCTGATGCAGGATTCCGGAGATATGTGAAATGGGAAGACGGATGCTGGAAATTATGTAAATATCGTCTTACATGTAAATGTCGCGCGTTTTTAAGTAAATATCTAGAAGCTATTCTGTAGCTGGCGAGTGTGGTAAGAAAAGCAAATTAAGATGGCGCGGAGCCGTATTATGTCGTGTGATATGAATTCATAACGAGAGCGACACGTATTGGGCAAAATTGAATGTAAAATGAAAAACCGACGAAAAGAAAAACATATTAGAAACATAAATTTACCGTTTTTACTGCTCATATGTTAGTTCATGGTTTGTAAGAAAGTTCTTGGTTTTACAAGTTATATTAATTATCCAAAACATTTAGATAATTAAAAATAAAAACTTTTAAGAAAAAAATTTGAAAGTGGTTGATTGAAAATTCTTTTTAAACATTAAAAAAATATTTCTCATTTACATTGCCCGAGCTGCAGCGTTTAACCCACTGCATTACAATAAGTTTTTGGCGAATCCCGCGGGATCATCTAAATTTTCCGGAATAAAAAGTAGCCTAAATAATAATAAAAATTTGGTACACGGGTAGATGATGGCCTGAAATAAGGCCATCATCTTACGCGTATGCCAAATTTCATTGAAATCTGTTCAGTAGTTTTTGTGTGACTAACGCCCGGTTTCTGAGACGCAAATATTTTTTAACAAGCAGTTAATCTCTGTTTAACATCAGTTTTATAAGCAAGTTGTCTTTTAAACAGAGTTTAATTGCTTGTTAAAAAATTATTTGCGTCTCAGAAACCGGCCGTAAGTAACAAACATCCGTCCATCCAAACTTTCGCATTTATAATATTAATATAGATTTATTTTATTTTGTATATCTATATATTAATACAAGACACAAAATCTTTGTGTCTGTTTTTAAAACAATTGCGCCAACGGTGGAGCGTGTTGGAGAATGACATTTGGTACAGTAAAATTAACATTTCGGAGGAGTGCAGAAACATAATATTTTTAAATAAAATGCATCAGAAATACATTAAATTAATTAAAATAAACATTACACATACTCATTGACGTGTATAATGTTATACACGTCAATGCACATTCATGTGACATACATGATAGTATACACACATGACTACTGTTTTCTTTATGGCTAAAGTCAGTCGTCAAAATTAAATGAGATTTTATTATATAGTCTATGGTCAAATTTCGGCCACAGGCGATTGTTAGTATTTGTGAAAGTGCTCGGTTGGCGATAGACCTTCCACTTATCACATTGTGGGACTAAAATGTATCTTCAGCTAATTGTGGGTAGTTGTACATCTGCTACCTCTTCAGAGATACAGGAGATAGATAATTTTATTTCTCATTTAAGAACAACATAATTTTATGGAGACAAAGAGATTTTTGTCCTACATATTCGATGGTTTTTCTGACGAATCCTCCACTCTAAAGTTTCGAAATTATGAGATTTTTAAATTGATATTAATCAATTTAAGAACAATATAATTTTCTCACAACAGCTTGTTAATTATTATTGTAATTCAAGAGTAACTTTATAATACACGTAAAGCGAAAACTTTTCTTAGTCCATTGCTCTAAACTTTTCTTTTTTATCTATCTTTATTAGTTACCTGATTCGAGATTTTTCGAAGATAGAAAACATGGTTGTTTCGTCAAAACGAAGCTGTTTACAAAAATTCAGCTTGTTATCATTCAAAAAAAAGTTTGTTCGTGGGACCACAGTCTAATGTTTATTTTCTCTTGTTAGACTTATCTAATAAGAGAAAATATCTGAATATTTTCTTTAAGTTTGGTGTAGGTAAAATAGCGCCCCGGCATACTTATAATATATCCGCAGTGTTTCCAATCATAATATTTGCGTAGTAAGACGAACACACACCAAATGTTCACTTCATTAAATAAACTATGTTAAAAAACTGATTTTACAAAAGTTGATTTCAACGACGAAAAAACGGAGGTTATCAGTTTGACATGTATGTATGTAATACTTTACAGTTGGATAATATTTAAGTATGATGAATTATTTAGGCGTTCAAGCACTTGTAATAAATTTCGTGTGTTTATTTTTGTATGCTGTTTAAAAAAGTATTATCACTACCGATTCCCTTGCCGAGTAGACAAAGTAAACTGAAAGACTTTCCGGTTCACCACGATTCACACGCATGTCGATTGGCGAGATAACTGGAGATCCTCGTAGCTATATTTTAGGGACATGTGAACGATTATCGACTATTTCTAACAATAACCGGGACCGACAGCTTTACGTGCTCGTTCAAGGTACGGGTGTGGTAAAACCCCTTCGCCAGACTCCGAGCTGTTACTGAGAATTTTCGAAAAAAAAAACCTTTTTTTACTTAGTTTTTTACTTTGAGAATTCGAGATACATTAAACTGATATTTTTCTATTATAGTTATTATACATATAATAAAATCGTAGGAAAGTCAAAACTGTACATTGAATATTTTTTTAAAAGAATACTTGGGGCGTGATCTACAATCAATATCGAAGCCAAAAATTTAGTTTTTAGAATTTTTGTCTGTTTGTCTGTTTGTCTGTATGTATGTCCGGGGTAAACTCAAAAAGTACTGCATGGATTTACTTCAAATTTTGCATGAATATTACTAACAGGTCGGGTCAACATATAGGCTACATATTATCACGCTACCACCTACAGGGGAGGGGCAGTGCGAAGTAAACGAAGTCCACGCGGACGCACTCGTACTCGACTAGGTAGCACTCGTACGCAATTCAAAAATGTTTTTTTTTAGTTTTTTGATAATAACAACATTGCCCGGTATTGGATAAGTGCCCGGTTGACTGGGCTGGGCTGGGCTGGTTGGTTGGCTTGCCACCTATCACATTGTGGGACTAAATATTTTCGGCTAATCGTGGGTACACTGGTTGTACCTCTGCCTCCTCTTTGGGCATACGGGCGTTAAAATACTTGACTTGACGAGGACAAGGTAATTTTATTTATCATTTAAAAAGGGAAACAGAAAAGGTGTACTTTTAAACCGTTAAATATTAAAGATGTAGATGGCTCCAATAACGCCTTCCGCCAATGTAGAAAGACACCAAAAATGTTAATGGTGAGTTGCTATCTGTATTGCGGAATAGCAATGCCACGTGCATAAATCTACCGGCTACTTACTCTCCAAAATGGAACACGACAATGACAATCATTGACGTTATTACGACAATAAGAGGTAAGGCGGTGTTTTTTTTAAATATCATAAAATAGCAAACAAGCAGATGGGACTCCAGATGGAAAGAGTCAATCGCCTGTCTATAGGCTGTATCGCCCCTACCTATACATAGAACGTAATAATTAAATAATATATGGAAAAAGTACCTATATAACTGCACTAACATACTATTCGTCCTACATTTGAACATTATATGACAAGTATTACTTTTTTTAATATTTGGATTATTATACATTAAACAATAGAAGTGAAATGTATTAATTTTTGAGTGGAAATCCATTTAGTTAAAAAGTCTAGTGAGGGCTCTACTGAATTTCTTTTAGACTATATAAATTGCAACATAATAATAGAAAAGGAGGAGATATTATTTAGGTCATAATTGATTTGATGTGCGCGTGCGTTTCCTTCGTTTTTTCAAAGGACGCAAAACCGAAGGTTATCACTTTGACATGTATATAATATGTAATATTAGAATATTACATTTGAGAACAATGACCTATTTCCAATATGTTTGCGTACATTCACGCATGTCCACCCCCTAGTTTATCCCCGCCAGTGACATGCGGGTTTTTTTAAATTCCCGTATGTCACTGGGGGGGACAAACCGGCGACAATCGGGAATTGATTCATGGAATACCAAAGGTGTTAAGGGTGTGTTGCTATCTTGTGGCGAGGTCTAAAGCCACATGCTTACGATTACCGGCTACCTTACCCTCCATACCGGATCGAGACAGTGACAAGCACTGACGCTATTGCGGCAGGAATAGGTAAGGCGGTGGTACCAGACCCGGGCGAGACAATGCAGAACTCTACCACCTAATAGTCACGATGGTAGTGACTGACATAGACAATCGGTCGCCTTCTACGACCTGCCTGGCAGAAAAGCAGTTGGCCTACTCTTCAAAGGAGCCCCGAACCAACACGGGAAAAGAAACCGGTGTTACCAAATACTCGGGCGAGTTGCTGCAGAATTCTAACCCTTATTAGAGTTACGACTTACGATGGAGTGATACATAGTGGATGGTATGGGTGGTTCGTGCCTGCTAGAATGGTTCGTTGCTATACGTCTGGCGAGGTAGATGCCACTTGCATAGTTTACCGGCTACTTTACCCTCCAAACCAGAACACGACAGTGAAAAGCCTTGAAGCTAGAATTATTTACAATAAAGCCGCAACTTTATAGTAAAGAATTCTTTATTTATTATGATAAGTCTCTACTAATATTATAAAGAGAAAATTTTGTATGTTTGTAACGTATTAACTCAAAAACTACTGGACCGATCTTATTTTTTTTTTTATGTCATAAGATAGCAAACAAGCAGATGGGTCTCCTGATGGAAAGAGTCAACCATCGCCTATAGACACCAAAGATGTTAATGGTGCGTTGCTATCTTGTGGCGAGGTCTAATGCCACATGCATAAGTTTACCGGCTACCTTACCCTCCAAACCGGAACACGACAGCGACAAGCACTGACGCTATTACGGCAGGAATAGATAAGGCGGTGGTACCAGACCCGGGCGAGACAATGCAGAACTCTACCACTCTCTTTCAAAATATGTTACCATTAGAAAGCTACACTATAATAATAATAAATCTATATACAGTAATACCCCGGACTTACGCGATAGGTGGGACCGAGCGCTATCCGCGTAAGTCGAATTCGCGTAAGTCGGGGTACAATTTTGCATATACCTATAAAGTCATACAAAGTATGTTTAATTGGGACCGGAGACTATAATTTAGGAAATATAAAACAATAATTTAGGAAATAAATTTTAATTTAATTCTAGATAATATGACAAACGATATTAATAAAATGTATAAACACAATCTGAAGTTATTTTGATGTAGAAGGTTAAATCGCGAAGAAAATTAAATCGCGTAACTCCGAATTCGCGTAAGTCGAGGTAGCGTAAGTCGGGGTATTACTGTATATATATATATATATATATATATATATATATATATATATATATATATATATATATATATATATATATATAAATCAATCTCTATTTTCCTTGGTCACGACATCACGCCTGAATGGCTGGACCAATTTCGGTAATTTTTTTTTGTTGTGTTTGTAATTGTAAAGAGAAGGTTCTTATAAAAGAAAATATTAAGAAAATTGCGCGGAAAAATAGAAAATTTTAGAATACTTAACCACTATATAAAGTTAATGCCATTTTGGCTGCGTGAAAGGACAATCCCGTATACTTATATAAATTACGTGTTTGTAAGGCAAAACAACGTTTGCCGGGTCAGCTAGTAAATAATAAATATTCACGGGACAAATTACACTTACTGATCTAACCCCAAAGTAAGCAAATTATTTGTTTGTGTTGTGGGTGTTAGTCAAAGATACTTATACATAAAAATACATATATAAATACAGGAATATATTGAATAAACACCCAAACCCGGAAATACAAACATTTATGCTCCTCACACAAATGCTTGTCCCCGCCGGGGATCGAACCCGAGCCTCGTCGATTGCGTAGTCAGGGTTGCTAACCACTCGACCAGCGGGGCGGTCAAACTATCCAGAAGTGACATAGGTTACCCTTTACCTGACTTAATGTAATGGCAAAAGTAAGTAATGATTTTTTGTCACGTGAATGAAGTCGCGAGTAACAGCTAGTATTGTATAAAATTATAATAAATACAATAAATAATAAAATTACAAAGAACTTTTCATTGATACCCACCCGCCTCATGACAAGGCTTAATAATATTAATTTATTATAATATAATTTAGTTAGCTTTGTAGCCTCCATTGTAAAGCGCGTGTGAACGCCATTAAATAATAATACGTCAACTCTGTGATCGCGAGCAATTTATTGAAATACTTCATTGAAAACGGGCTCCTACTATTGGAAAACCGTTTCTCGATTATTATCGAATTTCAAATAGCATGCGTGCGAAACTAACCCCCTTTCTTAACAAAATTGATTCTGTTGGGATGACTTCGGGTACGAAGTGAAACGGGTTTTGGATATACGCCATGTGCGTTTGTTCATGTAGCTGAAGTGATTGAAAAATGCGCTTATTCTTGCTGTATATTATGTGTTTTATAACTTATACCGTGCTAGGCAAAGTTAAAAACTTTAAAATAATATTTTTTCACATGGCTGGGATTGAACCAGCGATCGTCTTAATGTTTTGTAGATTAAACTATCGGCCATTCTGTTAGGCAGTTTGTAAGAGACATACGATTAGCTATATGTGTCACTACCACTCTGCTGGTACTAAATGGTAGAGTTCTACAACGTCTAGTCCAGGTCTGGTAACACCGCCTTATTTATTTCTACTGCTATATATAGTATCAATGCTTGTCAGTATCAATCAGTCATTGTCGTGTGTTTGGAGTGTAAGGTAGCCGGTAGACTTGTGAATGTGGCTTTACTATCCTGCCATATGGATAGCAAATATCTCTTTCCGTCAGGAAATTTATGTTCTCATTTACTCTTGATTGATATAAAAAAAGGATTGGACCCAACACTCATTTCAGCTTACAGAGTTACCTAGTCATTGGTTCAAGACGAGCCTTTGTTAAAAGTTTCCAAGTTTATTTTTACTTGTTTTAGTGGCGATAAAGACATTAAATTTAGAAAATGGAATAAATTTTTTACCAAAAAAATTATCATATTATTTTCCGGAAATAATGAATTTCTGCAAGTTAACTCTTAAATGTATAACATTAGTTATAAAATTAGTAAATTCTCCTTTTTTGTTTCAAAAAACATGGGCATTGTCTCAAAACTTGTACAGTAATATTAATATTTTATATAAACGGAACATCATCTATATTTCTTGGACATAATTACTAAATTTTGTTCCACCGGCTTACTTCTCAGAAATATCGTTTCATTTATTTATTGTCATTTTGGGCTTAAAGTTATGATTGCTCCCCGAAAAGTTCAATAACTCTACCTTACATCTCATTTCGACGTTCCGTAAGTAAAATTCTGTAAGTCAAAAACGAAATTAATGTAGGTATTTAATTTGCAAAATTTTCGCGAAATATTATATGTAAGTGCTATGATGCAACTGAAACAAAAGGTAGTATAAGAAACGGGGCAAACTTATCCAAGGTTTGAAAATTAAAGGAGACCCCAGCGGTACAATAGTCCACCCACGGTCACTACACTATTTTCTACGTCAGTAGCAATGGCAGTGACACGCAAATTTTGTACCCAAGGTACGTTTTACTTCGTAGCCGAAGCATTATCAGGACAGTCTATGAGGTAATACGAATTTCTCACGTATTATTGCAGAAGTGCCACAACGTTAAATTTACGTGATATAATATCCCATACATATTATAAATGTGAAAGTTTGTATGTATATTACTCAATCACGCAAAAACAACTACACCGATTTGGACGGAATTTAGCACTCAGATATCTATCTATATGTGTTAGCTTCAAGAATAGCTCATATGACTTGTCATAAACATGTTGTTTCCGTGGGTTTTGCCGTTAACGTGCCGCGGACTGCAGGATACAGCTAGTAAAAAAATATTTTTGTGTTATAGCACTCATCCCGTGCTTGGGAAAATTTGAGAAACTTTAAAAACAACAAAAAAAATATCGACACGCAGGCATTGAACCTGCGACTGTCTCCCTAAAGCCGGGATGCTCTAACGCTGAGCTAATGTCAACAGGCTCAACTTTGCGAAATTTTTCTTTGCTATATGATCGATTACGTCGATTGTACTGAATGCTAAATATACATACGTATAACTAGTTAAATGAGTTTTCCCAAGCACGGGGTGAGTGCTATAACACAAAAATAATTAGAAACACGAAAGTACTGATCAAAATTATAAATGTAAATTTCATCTGTAACGATGAGATCATTTAACTAGTTATACGTATGTATTTGTATACCTAGCGATCAGTACAATCGACGTAATCGATCATGTAGCAAAGAAGAATTTCGTCACGTCGAGCCTGTCAACACTACCTCAGTGGTAAAGCGTCCCGGACGGTCGCAAGTTTAATCCCTGCATGTCGATATTTTTCTTTGTTATTTTTAAAGTTTCTCAAAAAAACTATTTAAATATTAAGAAGACCCAAGTGGTTAAATTTTTCGGCCACATTTACTAATAATATACTACCGCAAAAACAAAACACAAAATGCACGTACTCAATGCACGTTTCACTTCATAACCGAAGTATCCTTAGAAAAACCAAACAGCACTTCTGACCTGCAGCGCCACGGCAAGACCTGCAACATTAACATTTGTAGTAAAATTTTCTGAATTTGGCTCATGCCAATCCCCAATAGTCTTCTAATTGTCTCATAGGTAATCCGGGGGTTTTCTTCAATTAACCGCTTAACAGTAGCCACATTATTTTCGTTGACGGCAGTTGAAAGCCGCCCTTCACGAAATTCATCATGTAAAGAACTCGACCTCTCTCAAATTCAGCAAACCATCGCCTTACGGTGCTCAAACTAGGTGCTTCTCTTCCAAAAGCATTTTGAAGACGAGCGGCACAGTTTTGCGGAGAAAGAGAACTTTTAAAATTATAAAAAATCATCGCTCTAAAATCTTTTCGACTTAATTCCATTTGTGTGTGATTTGTGATAAAAAAAAAACAATTGACAAATCATTTCCCGCCATTTGTTTTTTTTATCACTAAGAAGATTGCAACGTTTTAACAATATAACATTCGAAATTCAAATAGTTCCGATTAGCTAGAAGTGCAAAACTTTTAGTGTCCCCATGTACCATATAACGTTAATTCTTAGCGTAAAACAAAAAGTAATGAATAACGTTATAACAGAGTAACAAATTCTGTATCAATTTCGGATAACGCTATGCTTGAAAATAACGTTATGTTATGCCGCAAGCAATAACGTTACTACAAAATACCGATATTTAAAACCTTGAATAAATCTGTGTAGAAATCGAGTGCCCGCGGTAGTGGTTCCGAGGGCGCTCAAGCGGTAGTAAATACTGCACGCGCTAGAATTTGCATTTAGGAACGATCTGCCGCTCATGCCACCTAATGCAGTTTTAATGGCTTTTATTCAGCAGTCAGCACTCCACGTCTGCTAATTTGCACAAAACTTCAATTATGCAGTATTTAGGATATTTGTCCGTAGCGACCAGGTGTTGCAATATAGACCTGTGAAGTTTTTTTTAATATTTTAGTTCAATATTTTGTATTTTAATTTGACGGTTCGGAAAGAAATATATAAATAAGTTACAGGTTTAAGATGATGTGCATGAATTAACCTGGATACGCTTTTCAAGGCAATTTTTTAGATTGTAAATACTAGTATATCTTGTATTTACATCCAGAAATACAGTTATATATATATATATATATATATATATATATATATATATATATATATATATATATATATATATATATATATATATTAGCACTCATCACGTGCTTGAGAAAACTTGAAAAACAAAAAAGAAAAATTTCGATACGCCAGGACTTGAACTTTGAATTTTTGAAACAGCTGGACTGTTGAGTCTGCTGCATTATAACAGTTTTTGACCAGCGGGAACAGCTCATTTTTCGGTATCAAAGAGTTTTCTTGCTATTCCAGGCTATCATCTACCTGTGTGCCAAATTTAACTTAAATCCCTTCTGTAGCTCTGACGTGACTCAATCACGTCACAAACGTCCATCCATTCACACATCTAAACTATCGCATTTATAATATTAATCTACAAGGGATTTGTATGACCGTATGTGTATAGTGTTGTAAAATGTTAAAGGAATAGAATTATAGAACAAACAAATAAAATGTGGCCTCTTAACCATCACCCTAAGCCATCAGACGCGATTCATTCAGCCTCGGTGGTTCGAGCTTTTAGCACCTCTTTACACTCCTCTATATCCCTCATTTGAAATATCCATTGATTGTTAAATAGCTCTCAAAGAAAATTTACTCTTATTGTTATTGAGCTAATGACTGAATTAGCTTGATTCTCAGAGCAGCTTAAAGGAGTTAAAATTGGATATTGTAAGTTTTGGTACTCAAGCCAGTA
Source organism: Apodemia mormo (assembly GCA_036924255.1). NCBI lineage: Eukaryota > Metazoa > Arthropoda > Insecta > Lepidoptera > Riodinidae > Apodemia > Apodemia mormo. The sequence continues at coordinate 24,507,063 of JAUPFN010000025.1, read as the reverse complement.
CTATGTTTGTTTCATGACCGGTGTAAGGTATAGGAATGTTGAGGAATTAAATATCCTACTAATATCATAAGAAATTGACTGAATTACGCAATTTTTAATATTAATATTTTCTGCTATTAACGGTATTTCTCATTGTTTTCTCAATTACGATTACTCCAAAAAATAAAGTTTCCTACATTCATTAGCATTGTTTGTTGTTTCCGAATTAGTACCGCAGTAGTCACATTGCTCTGCTCTGTTAGTTTGTTTAGTTATTTTGTAACCAATGTCTCCGAATCTTGAATTTATTAAACAAACTACCAAAGATTTATTATCGTTAATATTTTCTACTATAACCGATTTTTTCTCATTTTTCTTCCCAACTACTAATACTAAAGAAAGTTTACTACATTCGTTAGCATAATTTGTAGTTTACAATGCTGAAAAAAGATTTCAATATTTATTCAAGCAGGTTTGAGCGTAGAACTGCAAATTTGTGCAAATTCTGCAACCAGCATCGCGATTGCAGAAGTGTGTTACACAAGCGTGCATGCTTTTTGTTTTACGCTCGCTTCATGTTTGCAGCTGTTTTTTGCAGCTGCAACAGACTCTGATTTAGGATTTGGTTCAGGGGGTGGAGAGAACGTTAGGTCTAGAAAAATTACAAATAAAAAGATCTCAGACGATTTCAATAATTTGAAGAACTGATGTTACTTAGGGGAAGAGGGCAAATGCGCCCATTGCTGAAATGTAGCAAGAATGGTAGAGAAACAAAACAGATATACCGGAGAAGACCAAGACTGACGTACCATGATCAGATTAATCCAGTAGTGTTTGAAGGTGGTGTCAAAAGTCTTTGTAACCGGCGTGTTTGCATGAAGAGAGTAATGAATGTGGAAGAAGCGAGACAAGTCTGCAAGGATCATGAAGTATGGTCACTCGGTTCTCCCTGCCTACTCCGTAAGGGATCTAGTGTCAAGATATATATGTATGCATAAAATTCCTTTTGAAATCATGCAAAATTTGTAAACAATTCACTACAAATAAAAAAGCGAATTTTTTTGCAAATGTCTCAAAAATTAATTAAGATCCTTTTATTCATCTTTTTTTAGCAGTCTTGGAAAAATATTAATGAGGTCATTCGATTCGTATAGCGTTTAGATGATTTTTGGATCCACGTCTGAGCTATTTAATAGCGCATTACAGCTTGCAAAATAATATGAAAATAACAGCTTTTATCTTGTACCGCATCTAATAGTAGTCACAAGGGAGGTGTGATACAGATCCAAAGTTCCATACGAAATGTAATCGCCAACATACATGAAACTTTTTATCGCCACATGTTTTGAAACACAGCAATAGAATGAACAAACAAAGTGGAATTAAATATAAAATACTAGGTGTTATCCACGATTTCGTTCGAGTTTCACCTTTTACGATATATCTCGATAAGATATTAATATTTGTCATGTATAGGTAGTTGTTTGGACCAGAAGAGTAATCTGATTTTATCTGCTATCCCATTATATGACAAAAAATAAACTTCAGATATAAAAATGATTTGATGGTATTATAGTATGATATAAACATTTATATTTATACACTTTTAATGAGAGCACAAGTAAACAAAAAGACAATATTTGGCCGACGTTTTATTTTGTGTTTTTTTTTTAATTTCTCAAAATCTCCTAAGCCGAATTGATTTAAATGTTTGGGAAGCTTAAGTTTGGTGGAGCCCAATAAAATTCTGTCAACCACATTTCGATCGGTCTAGTATTAAAAAGATATGAGTGGTTTACATACCCACACACACAAAAAAAAGTCATCGTGAAAATAGTCGGAAACCATTCTTAAGACCTGGGAAAAAGAAAAAGTTCCTGGGTAGATCTGGGGATAACTCGATTTTCGAAATCGGGTCAAATTAGTTACTTCATTTTGCTATTAAGGTAGCGGGAATATTTTTAACTTTTTCAGGGAACAATATGTTTTTGTATGTTTGTAATTTGAGCACTATAAAAACAAATTTAAATTTAAGTCTCTCGTCTTCAATATTTATGGTACAACTTATTCAAAACAATAAAATCTCGAATTCACCTTTATAAATCGATTACCTTATTTTTAAAGTTCTTTATGGAAGCTAGGATCTAACGTCTGGGTTACAGCGATATCGCAGTTATAAATGAGTTTTTTTATGACTCCCTCACATCAAATTCCGCTATCTTTCTTATCCTCGCTACTATAAATTTGATGATGTAGTACTTTGGCATCCAGACAACCATCTGTTTTTTTCATCGTGGCTGTAAAAAAGATTGGACGTTTGAATGAGTTCATACGGGCACCTTTTCGAAGAATAGATCAACTGGCCTACTGCTGGGCATCTCGTAAAAGGCGAACACGTGTCACTTATGACTGCTAACTTCTGTGAAACTTTGGAATTCACTTCCTATGAATATTAAGAACAGTCAATTATTAGTTTCCTTTAAAAAATCTTTAAAATAATTTTATTTGTCGGTGTAAGTTTTAGGGTAATCGGGGCAAAATTAGTAACTGCCTTATACATACTTAGCGGGAAATTAAAAAGATACAGAAAAAGACAAAGCCCGGTAAGTTTCTTCCATTAGATCTTCGCAGTGCGTGTCCACATGACCGATTTACAGATGGGAATGCGAAAAGCAAATATTGAATTAAAAAATGTCCCAAAAAAAATAATTATACGATATACCTGAAGATATTAGCTAAGGAACGTGCTAACTTATTCAAAACTTATAGCTTTTCAAATATTAAAATTACGTTGTTTTTAGCAAACTTACTTAAATTTTTTAAAAATAACTTTCAAGTTAATTTACCGATTGACTTAAAAATATTATCAGCTGTTGTTCTTTAAAAACTGCGTCAAATACCGTTAATTTAATCAAAATCGTTTAACTTGTTTGGGATTTATCAAGGAAGAAATTAAAAATATTTTTTTTTGGCATAGCACCGAAATTTTTCAACCTATCGATTATTTAGCTAAAACAATATTTAATATCAAAAAAATTGAGTTGAATGCCATCATCGTTTTCAGATATACAGCTTTTCAAAAATTAATAATACTGCCATTTTTAACAAAATAGATGTTTGAACTGAAAATCTATGCTTATATTTTTTACTCTATTGAACTTAAAATACCTTAATTTAGTGAGAAGTTTCAGGGATGGCCCGTAGGGTCAACCATTTGTACATTTTTTCCCGTTTGCTCCGATGCCTCGCCTTAATAAATCGCAGGGTTAAACCTTCAACGTTGCAGACTTAGATTTGAGCGTTGACTGTTTTTCACATGGCCAACTATATGTCGCTCTTTCAAGAGTAACCTCTAAAGAAAACATGTTTATATTGTCTAATGGCAAGAAAGCTGTGAACGTTGTATATAAAGACATTCTGTAATATATTAATTGTAAAAATAAAAGAAATAGGTAAAATTGTAAAAACTAAAAATTTAGTACCTATATGAATTTAGATATTCCAAAGACAGCAGGAAATCTTCATGGTATAGGGAAAGAGGAATTGTTTTACTCCAAATTTAACGTGTGCCCACGGGGGTAATGAATAAATCAAAACTACTGGATCGATTTTAATATTTTTTTTTACCCGCGCGATGCCGGGGCGGGCCGCTAGTTACATGATAGAATATACTTTACTTGGTCATATAAAATTCCGAAAACAGGCTAAAAAATCTCTATAACAAATAATTTGTCAATACTATTTCTTATCATCCGCATGATTTTTATATGGTGATATTTAGTTAAAAAAAATTTATCAAATTTTGGTTTTCAGCTGAAGTCCTATATTTATTTATTCGAAAATTAACACGTTTCCCAGTGGTTTCAGAACATACTCCGGTAATCCTGCAACCGCTATGCCCCTGCATTTTAAATCTGTAATATCTTCGAAAATATTCATTTAAATTACATGCTGTAAACGGCCATATTAATCTATATTAAATCAACAATATATTTAAGGCATTTAATTGGATAAGGATTAGTACTGTATTGCTTAAAATTGCTTCGAAAAAAAGCCATTATTTCTCGTAAAAAGTAAATGACAAAAAAATGCTATTGTGGGTTATCCATAAGAGATAGACATATACCATCGCGGAGTTTTCTGTAGACCTTTTCAAGGTGTACAAATACTTAGTACATTATTTTAATAAATCTCGTAGGGTTTAGCCAGCGTTTGCAATGTAAGCGGAAAAAAATATAATTATTTACGACATGACATCAGAAAACTCAAAAATTGCAGTATTTTTCTACAATATATTGAATGTTATTATGCATACAAACCTTCCTCTTTAATCACTCTATCTATTAAAAAAACCGCATCATAATCCGTTGCGTAGTTTTAAAGATTTAAGCATACATAGGCACATAGGGACATAGGGACAGACAGAAAAAGCGACTTTGTTTTATACTATGTAGTGATAAATAATTTTGATTTTTTTAAAATTTTGAATAAATAAATACATAGGTGGTAAAGTTCTATAACAACTCATCCGGGCTAGTTATCACCGCTTTACCTATTGCGTTGGTGCTGGTCACCGTAGTATCGCAGTTCTGATGGTCAGGTAGCCGATAGATACATATATGCATGAGGTATTAATATACCACCACAAGAATTCCAATGCACATCATAAACATTTTTTGTGTCTACGCGATCGTTGTCTCTTTCCATCATGAAAGTCATCTGCTTGTTTGTTGTCTTACTCATATGATATAAAAATATTTTTATAATACAGTAAAACTGCAACCATCGACTTCCCATTCCCTATATTTCTAGAACCCATACCACCAGCGACCACACGGGAATATACCTTCTTAAAGAAAACAAGAATCATTTAATTTAAATGAGTTCATAAACGACGAAGTTGTCCGCGGACACATAAAAAGCATACGACATACATAACTTGACCGAACGTCCCGTTTCAAATGGGACTGTCCCGTTTTAAGTACTCTGTCCCTGTGTCGCGAAGTATATTTCAGGGACGTGAAAATGTCCCGTTTTCCGAAAATTATAATCAGAAGTATTTTATTCAATAAAACTTTTTACAATTTATTTTGATGCGTCAACATTTTTTTTAAACTACTACCGGATCGGAAATGCGGCCACACACTGAGATATTATAAACAAATTATTAACACTGAACCAGTGTACAATTTTTTGAAATCATATTGTTTACTTCGTCATACTTACCAATTTGTCATTTCACTTTAAATAAAAGTGTCATCCGCAAAAAATACAATTTCATGCTTATCACCTACAGTAAGGTAATTCATATATATATATATATATATATATATATATATATATATATATATATATATATATATATATATATATATATATATATATATATATATATATATGTGTGTGTGTGTGTGTGTGTGTGTGTGTGTGTGTAACACTGCAGTACCAGAGGATCTTATTCCGTTAACTTCAACCTTCTAAATTCTTCATTTGTGTGTAATTTCATGATTAATATGCTATGATGAACACAGTCAAAAGCCTTAGATAAATCACAGCACATCCCAATCGCATCTCGTCTATCTTCCCAGGCTTCATAAATGTTATTTAATAATTCTACACCAGCATCTGTAATTTAGCGACCCTTTGTAAAACCAAACTGTATATCATGAATCCTGTATATCCACCACCTAGTAGTTACTGTAATGGTAGTGGCATGTTTGACCAATCGTTCGCTTTTTACGAACGACAGATGGTACATTCTTCAAAATATACTCGAACTAATACGAAGAAAATATTTTCTTAAAAAAAGTATATTCACGCCCGTAGGCAGAGGTACCGCAATCACACTCACGGTTAGCCGAAGATACTTTGTCCCACACAATGTTATAGCACAAAGCCTATCGCCAACCGGGCACTTATCCAATCGCGAGCAACGTCGTTTTTATCAGAAAACTGAGAAAACACTTGAATTCAGTCAACCAAACCCGGGACCTTATGTGATCAATACCGACACTGGACCACTATACCACAGAGTCGATATTATAGCTATTTTCTTAGTGTGATATATCGCATTAATTTAAAACCACACAGCAAAATAGTAGTTACATTTTAATCTCTGCCGCTACAGTGAGTCGATGAAAACGGAGGTAGTCCAGGAATCGTTTTATTGAAGTGATTGATTTCCGGTCGCGCCGCACCGGCATATAATTGGCGGGAGACACACTGCGAACACCCGGGACTTCGGACATATTGTGAATAGAAATATACGTACATATATTTAAAGGTAAACTAATTTACTAGGTGGTAGAGTTCTGCATTGTCTCGCCCGGGTGTGTAACTACCGCCTTACCTGTTCCTGCCGCAATAGCGTCAGTGCTTGTCGCTGTCGTGTTCCGGTTTGGAGGGTAAGGTAGCCGGTAAACATATGCATGTGGCATTAGACCTCGCCACAAGATAGCAACGCACCATTAACGTCTTTGGTGTCAACTGGAAAGAGGTCAACCATCGCCTATAGCGGCGATGGTTGACTTCTTTCCATTAGAAGGCCCATTTGTTTGTTTGCTATCTTATGATATATATAAAAAAATATTTCAATATCTTTACTATTTTTCTCTACTATTCTTCATTGTGCACAAACTTTCAAGTAAAAAATACAAGCTTAGTACAATCAATTTCAAAACTCGTAGTTACCCATAATGTTATCACACGTGGCACATATGTGTTAAGCCTATGGCCAGCCAGGAACGAATCTAATCCCAGGAATCCAATCCCATGTGATCAAGACCGACACCAGATCATAAGAACATAGAGGCGATAAAATTTAAAAAGTTCCTAGCATAGGTGGTCTCCCCTTAATAGGGTCACAGTGCTTGACTCCTTATTGAGTTACTATTAATATATGTCCCTCGAATTATATAAAAGCTTTGTTCATTGAATTTGTGTAGATAAAGTGCACCTTTTAAACACTTACGCGAGCCTGGTAGGTATGTTAGAGATTTATTGTTTGACTTTTACAAAAAAAAAATTAAACTTTAAGTATTATTAAACTGAAATAACTTAGCTTCCCATTTCCTGTATCGTGATGGTCTGGACTCCTTTTAATAGGACAACAACCATTCAACCAGACAGATCAAAAAATGCAACCGATTTACTACCGTCGTAACTACTAGGTGATAAATTTCTTTAACGTCTCGCCCGGGTCAATCACTGCCTTAACTATTCCTGCCGCAATAGCGTCAATGGTTGTCATTGTCGCATTCCGGTTTGAAGGGTAAGGTAGCCGGTAGATTTATGCATGTGGCATTGCCATCCCTTCCGTCACACGGATTTTTAGGCGATGGTTTCTCTTTCAATCAGGAGCCATTTGCTTTTCAACTAAGACGTTAATCATTTTTAAAAAATCTGGGCTATGAACGTTATCAAGTTTCCCGTGTTGATTTCGGGCTCCATACAAATTTGGTCCCAAACTCGCAATGCATATTATCACGCTATCACCTACGGGGGAGGAGCAGTGCAGAGTAAACGAAGTCCGCACGGACGAAGTCGCTGGCAACAGCTAGTTACATAATATTTTAAGCCATTCACGTTGCAATAATATTTCAATATATTATATAAAAAAAATCATATCACTGATACTGAGATTTTACAGTGGTTTTATTTAACTAAACCACTGTAAGAAAATTAACAAAATTCAAAAATATTATTTCTTATCCGAGATTTGACTTGTGACCTCAAGATCTGAAGCTCAACAAACTAATTGCTAAGAAAATAGCAAAGTCAATAAAGACTGTTAAAGATACTTTATTGTAATTAAATGAAAAATTCTTCTTCCAGGATTTCACATTAACCTATTTATAAAGGTTTACATTAGATACACAAAAGCTTATCTAGAGTAAAATAATTGTAACAAACAAAGTAAAATGTGAAATATTTCTCTTTAAATCAGGCTTTGTTCTTTATTAGCGAAATTACTTTCGCTCTGTAATTTACTTTTATACCAACAGTAAAAACATGACTTGAAATTTTTATTTAATGATACAGATTTGGTACTACTTCCTTAGAAATAGTATTATTGCCCTATTTTTTCTGTCCACGCATCGTACCATGTCATTGATAAGCTACACTTAAGGCGCGGTATTTTTACGCACGCCGATATTATAGGAGGAGGGCGGCGCGGTATGGTTTAAAACATCTGAGCAACGATTTAGTTTTCATATTAATATGTATTAAATAAATATAGGACTTCAGCTGAAAACCAAAATTTAGTACATTCTTTCTTGTATTTAAAACTAAATATCACCATATAAAAATCATTTGCAAAATTAGAAATATAATGAATAAATTATAATGATTAATTAATTAAACTTGCCTGATTATAGTAAAACTCATTTTATTACCTAGTCTTAGTAGTCGGGGAGCTGGTGACGAATTTTGGTAAGGTCCAAATCTCGTCAATCGGCGAAACTAGGCTTACGAGTCTGCTAGAGCATTTGCTCTTATTTCGTTACTGAACAGTATACAATTGAAAATAAAAATACTTGGCGACTTCATTTTTATTTCATCTTTTAATGTAGCTTTTACATAATTAAAAATTATAAATACAAAACTTTTTTATCAGTTATAAAGAATTAACATATTCTTTCAAACATATTTTACGAAAGTTATCTGATTTTTTTTTCACACATCTATTGAGTCCTTTTGATAAAGTCTGCAAATCTTTAAATAAATAAATCTTTAAATATACTAGGTGGTAGAGTTCTGCATTGTCTCGCCCGGGTCTGGTACCACCGCCTTACCTATTCCTGCCGCAATAGCGTCAGTGCTTGTCGCTGTCGTGTTCCGGTTTGGAGGGTAAGGTAGCCGGTAAACTTATGCATGTGGTATTAGACCTCGCCACAAGATAGCAACGCACCATTAACATCTTTGGTGTCTATAGGCGATGGTTGACTCTTTCCATCAGAAGACCCATCTGCTTGTTTGCTATCTTATGGTATAAAAAAAAAAAAAAAAAAATTGAGCGGCTATAGATAACTCCAAAAAAACAAAATGTGACAAGATGCGGAGCCAGAAAGATTGAGTCAATCCGGTAACTGCCAGGGCCCTAGCTCATCGCGCTGTGACTGTTTATTGCGAAATCATGCATTTTTGAAGTTACACTTCTTTTGGCACGTTAGGGAAAATTTATGAGAGTAAATTTTTACGACGCGCGCGCACCGTCACGAAAAACTGACACCATGAAATTATTCAACTAGTTAACATTTTAGTTTTTTAATTATATACAAATAATTATTTTATGATATTTGAATAAAATTTATCTAAATAGATAATGCGTTATAATAAAAACCTTGCTAATAAATCCTGTTTGTAAAGAAAATAGTGTAATTTTCTTTACAAACAGGATAACGCGAAGGATAAAATTTTTAGAAAGATTTTTATCTCGTATGTCAAAGAAATATTTTACGTGCGTCATTTGTACACATAAGCGCTTTTATTTATTTTTATTTTCACCATAGATAAAACACGTTTTTGTATCACTGATCATGAAGATTAATTGATTTAAGTTAAAATATTAACAAGTTTTGTTTATAGCAAAACGTTTGTTACTCGTTCACATATTAAATATATGACACTTGTTTTTTTTGTTTTTTTTACAATAGCTTGTTTTTATAGCCTCCTGTTGTAAGTTTCGACCATAGTAATAAATACTTTCATTTTTGTAGCATTTTATACAATAGTTTGTTTAACATATTGCATTTCACCTACCCAACATTGTTTTTAAATTGTTTGGTTGATCGTAAATAAACGAAAGTATTAACTTTATGGCAGAAAAGTCTTTGCTTGATTTAGCAATACGAAAAAGCGTGAAAGTTTGATTCGTGACTTCCGTTCCGTTCCGTAATTTTTAAAACTTACTTTATTTTTTATATCATAAGATAGCAAACAAGCAGATGGGTCTCCTGATGGAAAGAGTCAACCATCGCCTATAGACACTAAAGATGTTAATGGTGCGTTGCTATCTTGTGGCGAGGTCTAATGCCACATGCATAAGTTTACCGGCTACCTTACCCTCCAAACCGGAACACGACAGCGACAAGCATTGACGTTATTGCGGCAGGAATAGGTAAGGCGGTGGTACCAGACCCGGGCGAGACAATGCAGAACTCTACCACCTAGTAGCCACGATGTTAGTGACTCGATAGCCAATCGGTCGCCTTTTACGACCTGCCTGGTAGAACGGCAGTTGGCCTATTCTTCAAAGGAGGCCGGGACCAACACGGCGAGTGTTGGTCCCGGCTTAATTAAATGTGAAGAATTAAATTAAATTTAATTTAAAATACCCCGCCTTAAATCCCGGCTAAATTTACTTGTTAATAAATGTGTCCGTTGCATTCTAATATGGGTTTATTGTACATTCAATTAACTAGATAATTTCGACTGACGCTATGATCTTGTAGCACTTTTAGGCCGATCTCATCAATCACCTTTAATTATCGATTTTCGCAAAGTAACGCCTGAATCAATAGAGTATCGTAAACATATTGATTCACTAACAATATATACCTATTTATAAAAAATCAACTGTTGCTTTATATTTAAATTATTCCATTACATTGATAAAAACTTGGAGTTAAAATGGCGCACATGTATGTTCAAGTTAGTATATTATGTATGTTCAATTTAATAACGCTAACGCTTTTTAAACGTTGAAATTTAATACTTACTGTAATATTGAAATTAAAATAAACTTTGATGATTGAGTTGTGGGGCGAAGCTAGTATGCTATAGTAAAAGGTTAATGATGAAGTTTTAAATAATATAAAAAGTAACTTTTTGTGTAATTTTTTAAATATTTTGTCTAGAGTATTTCGTATTTTCTTCAGTTTTATGAATATTTTCATAAAAGAAACTATTTGTTAGGAATTTTCTACCTCAGGAGATATGCTTTAAATTTGAACAGCTTAAGTTATTTATACCTAAATTTATCCAAACTTTAAGGATTATCGAGTATTTTCTTCAGTATAAAAATTGCTTAAATAATTTAATAACAACACGACATATCTTCAAATCAATTCACTTATGGGATAAGCCAAAAGTGTTAAATACTATGTAAGAAGTAGAAATATTGTTTACAAAGATCCAGACAGATTTGCCTTGCGACCTGCGCAATCGTAACTTTCTTAACGCGAAAGCAATAAGAAAGGTTTTTTTTTATCTGGTTTGTTTTCAGTTACTTTTATTCCTTAGGAACGTTATTCCCATCGTATCCTATAGTAATAAATTTACTCACAAGCGTTATTGATGCAAATATATGACAATTAAAGATTAGCTTAGCTAGTATGTTTAGATAAACTTCTAGATCATATTTAATAATTTCATATTTCTGAATTTCAATTGATATGAAGAGAAATATTTCGTATGATACACGAAATATTTCTCTTCATATCTTTTTATCACGGAAACATAAATTTTGGAGAATTTTATTTATTTGCATAAAATCCATACTTAATATTTATAAACTTACTCTTCTTACTACATACACCAAGAGCCAATAGCGGATTAACATTTTCTAAAATAAACTTTATAAACAATCACAAAATTGTTCAAACGTTGTTTTCTGCGTGTTGAAGTAGCCATAATAATGTTTTCTTGTATGTGTCAGAATCAATAATATAAAATAATAATAAATATAGATCAATATACTTTAAATTAATTTAAAGTATATTGACCTGATTATATTTAAACAAGTTTATATGATATGTAAATATATATATATATATATATATATATATATATATATATATATATATATATATATATATATAAATCAATTGCTGTTCGTTAGTCTCGCTAAAACTCGGGAATGCCTGAACCGATTTGGCTAATTTTGGTTTTGAATTAATTGTTGAAGTCCAGGGAAGGTTTAAAAGGTGAGAAAATATAGAAAAAAATAAGAGTAGTTAAAAAGGCAGAGCAATGTTTGCCGGATAAGGTAGTATCATATAAACTTTTTTTTAAATATATACTTTTTCGTCGTATCGTAGGCTAAAATTCATCGTATCGTAAGGCCCTAGAGGTCTTAGTAGCATCTCCATTATGGGATTCAATTTGAAAATTAATTGCTGTCTGAACGCGAAATGTCCAAACGCGAAAATTAAAGTTATATTCCGCCCTCGGGGTCACTCGCCTGGATGGGGTCGTTTTTCATGTGATGTCTCTGTTAATTATTTTATTTCAATCGCCAATTATGCCTGCCACCTACTGTTAATACCGAGCTATGCGATACCTACGCTTTAAATTGCTTCATCGCCAAAAGGTATGCAAATAACTAAATCACAAAACAAATAGGTGCAGAAGTCACACTCTTGTATGTACTTCTTTTTATACCTACGTTCAGCGGTCGCGCTAGGGTTATCAACTTTGGCTTACGCACAAAAAACTGCTATTAGCACTCGTATCTAAGTGTTTGATTTATTGTTGAGAATGAAACAGAAAGAACGGAAATGTAAACTAATAATAACTAAAATATTTTAAGGCGAGGTATTTCGACGCGCGCCAATTCTATAGAAAATGGGTGGCGCGGTAAGTTCTGAAATCCCTGAGAAACGTGTTAATTTTCGGATAAATAAATATAGGGTATTAGCTGAAAACCAAAATTTTGCACTTTCTTTGTATTTGCAACTAATTATCATCATATAAAAATCATGTGGAAGATGAGAAATATGATTAACAAATTATTTGTTTTAAAGATTTTTTTAGCCTGTTTTCGGAATTTTATATGATTGAGTAAAGTACATTTTATTATGTAACAAGTTAGCACATTCCTTAGATAATATCTTCAGGTATATCGTGTAATTTTTTTAAAATTGTTATTTAACAATAAATACAAAAAAAACGTGATTAAACAAACCAATTTTTTCCCGTTTGTCGCGATGCCTCACCTTAATGTTATTAACTATACCTATTACATATTTTCTACACAAAAAGTTCTCTGATGTCTTATGTCTTAAGCGGGTGGCACTCACGCTTCTTGCACTATTCTGAGATATCGCGTCCATGAAAGGTATTTATGTGTACGTTGCTTGAGCACCATTTATATGAAGTTGTTTTTTACAGTAGAGGGGGCAATCGAGCAAGGGGTGCACCTGAAGTGAGCACCGCAACCCATGAAGGTTGCAGCTGCGTTGCCGGCTTTTGAAAATGAGTAAGTTTGAGGTTAATTGATTCCACAAAGGTGTAGTATTAGGAAAAAAGTGCGGACAAAAGCGCACGGTTGTAGATTTCCAGAAATCGAGGTGGTGAGGAATCTTAATTTAAATTTTACGCGATGTCCGATGATGAAATTTAGCGGCATCATGGCAACACTCCCCATGATAAATACGGTAAAAGATGCAGAGCGAACTTACATATCTACGTGACACCAAAAAGTTAAGCCGATTAGAAATAGTCTGGTCGTCAATGACTCGAACTGCTCTACGTTGATTGCTATCAAGAGGAAGAAGCTGGTACTGAGGAGCTCCGGCCCAGAGGTGAGAACAGTACTCCATGTGAGGCCAAATTTGGGCCTTGTAAAATTAGAAGCAATAGGCTGCTATGAAGTACTGCTTTGCTCCGCTGAGTACACCAAGCTTTCTGGAAGTTAGATTAGCTTTTCCTTTCAAGTGACCACGGAACTGAACGTTGTTCGATATGTCGACTCTCAGAATTCCAATACTGGCTGAGACTGTCAGGAGAGTGTTCCCGAATCGAGGTGACACAAAAAAGAATGCCTTTTTTGTGGCGAATGCGCAAAAACTGTGATTTTAAGTAACTTCCCTAGCGCTTCATTCACTCTGTTCCCTTCATACACTGTACTCTTCTTTTGACATACGGGGTACATTTCATCCCTGCTAAAAACATATCCAAGATATACAGACTCATATACTTGTTCCAGCATATACTTGTTTTGGTTACGCAACGGTAAGCGAAAATCTATATTACTTTGATATATGCGAAATTTCGTATGTTTGGTTGGATGGATGGATGTTTATTACTCAATCACACAACTACTGAACGGATTTGGATGACATTTGGCACACAGGTAGAGGATGACCTGGATAGTACATAAACTATTTTTATCACCAAATTTCACCAAGATACACCAAAAAGTTTTATAATGCAGCGGGTTGCATGATGCAGCTTGTTATTTAATAAATAATATTTTATGAATATAATAATATGTATAGTTATATAATCTACTAATATCACTTCATTTAGTCATACAAATGCGATTGTTTAAAATTTTTTAATATCTACTTCACATCTTATGATGGGTATCCGGGTTTAAAGGGATAAAAGGGCTTAAAAAGGTACTTTTTACCCGTGTGGGGCTAATTACTCGAGAGCCTTTTTGTTCGACATGAGCTTGTAACTCAATAATGAAATACCATCGTAGCATTTTTATTGTGAATAAAAGGAGCGAAATATTTCATTTTTATTTGTATACGACTTGAAAAAAGGAGATTCTCAATTGTATATTTCATTTATTTATTTATTACTTTATTGTACACATAAAAGTCCAATAACAATTTTATTTATGAAAATACTATATAATGCGAGCTCATTTCTTTCTGTAAGAGATTCCTTCCAGGAAACCCGTAAGAGTGAGAATGCGTGAAAGAAACGCATATAGTCCAGTAAAAAGTTTAATGAAACCATGATCTGACCAGTTTTGGCGCAATGAGTAAAAATGTGTTCATTAATACTTAAATAATGATATTATGAAAGAAATTCTGATTTAAATTTAGGGGAAAGTGATGAAAAAAATAAAAAAAGGGTTGAAAAATGCCTTTTTTTAAAATAACTTAATAACGGTAGGAAATAGAAAAAAAAGTTTCAAGTAAAAGTTGTAGAAAAAAAATTCTACACAAAAAAGTTCCTCTTCTTTTTTTGTTATCTACTTTAGTTTAGCTACAAAAAACAAAAATTAAATTAAATATGTAAAAATATATAAATATGGGAAAACGTATGTAGTAGTGTTAGTACATATTTATGTGATGCGCGCGTTGCATGGTACAGGGCCGTAATAATTCTGGTAAGTTTTTATAATTAATTATAAAGCAAATTTAATTTTTATTTTTTGTAAGTAAACTAAAGCAGATGATAAAAAAATGAAGAGGAACTTTTTTGTGTAGAATTTTTTTCTCTACAACTTTTACTTGAAACTTTTTTTTCTATTTCCTACCGTTATTAAGTTATTTTTAAAAAAGGCATTTTTTAACACTTTTTTTATTTTTTTCATCCCTTTCCCCTAAATTTAAATCAAAATTTCTTTCATAATATCATTATTTAAGTATTAATGAACACATTTTTACTCATTGCGCCAAAACTGGTCAGATCATGGTTTCATTAAACTTTTTACTGGACTAATATATGCACGCGTGGAATACATGTGTATAGATTGATAATAATCAAAAAATATACAATACACCTCTGTGGTGTGGTGGTCTGGTGTCAGTTGACAACATGAGGTCCCGGGTTAGATTCCCGGGTCGGATAAGTTTTTAGTTTTTAGTTTTCTGATAAAATCAATGTTCCCTGGGATTGGAAAAAGTGTTGGCGTTAGGCTGGCCACTTATCACATTGTTGGACTATATATACAATCCCTTCTTATTTGGAAATATACAAATTCGGTGAAGCTCTAATTCGTTTGGTCTGTTGGTCCAAGAGATACGATGGAAGTTGATTATTGCAGTTTTATCTACTTTTTGTGAAATAAGGTATTGTAACACATTGTAAAATGAAACCATTGTATTATACAAAATTTGCCGGTCGTGTTCCGATTTGGAAGGTTATGTAGCCGATATACTTAAGCATATGGCATTAAAACGCTCGCCACACGGATAACACTGCACCATTAACAACCTTGGTTTCTATAGGCGATAATTGTCTTATTTCATCAGGAGACCCATCTGATTCTTTGCTAACTTATAACATAAGGCGATGGTATCAAAATCCGAGCTAGAGGTTACAGAGTTTTTCTTTTCGAATTCGATCGTGAGCGCGTTTCGAGTTTACTAGGAATTTGTATGTGATTTGTACAGCACCACCTAGTGGTAAACTGGTTTCTCACGTATACCACTAGGTGGCGCTGTACAAATCACATACAAATTCCTAGTAAACTCGAAACGCGCTCACGATCGAATGCGAAAAGAAAAACTCACACTTAGCACTCTGAACTATACCACCTACTTGGTCGTCACGATGTTAGTTGCACGTATTAACTTTTTCTAATATTTTACGAAACGCCTGACAGTAAGGCAATTGATTTATTCTTCAAAATTGGCCCGGATCGATACGTGGGATCTTGACTGACTTGTTTGTTGTTTGTTTGTTGTTGCTATGTACGCGGTTATCGCAACGCTGTACTTACTATCCAGGCACGGCGCACTGAGACTATTTGATCGAAATAGAAAAACCAGCTTTGGTTAAAAGAATCAACATTTCCCAGATGAAATTTGATTCCAGGTCCTTGTAACCAACAATCCACGGTACTTTATCGATGACTAGCTTCGACTTCGCAAACGTGTCTTCTGGTGACTTTGTGACGCATGAATCAAAATTTTCTTTTGCTCTGTCCGGTAAAAAACGTAGCTTATGCCACTTCCAAATTATGTAGCTTTCTAAATGTAGAAGAATTTTAAAAACAGTAGTTTTAAACAAATAAACAACAAGATGAAATTAAAAATTTCAAAAACCCCCGACACATCATCAGACCGCCATTCCGCTACATACGCATTATTTTGGAAAACGTGAAAGTTTAGTGCAGACTTTCCATGGCCACTTTCCTGTTCCATTATAAAACCTTAAGAATCTCCTAGTAATAAAAGCCATCGATATCAGCCCAATCTCCGATGGCCACCTTTCAGCTCCATCATTATTATTGTTACGAATAATCTAAAAGCGTGTAGAGTTGGAGCGCGCGCGCGCTAACTGTCTAACTGAAATAAAAGAAAGAGATAGCTACTCCTATTGACAAACAAATAGTTGACCTGGGCTATGCCATAATGGACTTTGTGGGATATGGCATAAGGTTGAAAGTAGCGTGTACTAGGATTTATGACTCATAACATGTTTACAATAAGAAGTGATTCATTGTTCACCGATACATTTAAATTTTTCTGGATCCAGCTAGGGCTTTACCCTGCCTATAAATAGAGAGGTGTTGACAAACACAAGGCAGTTTTTATCAAGCGATCGAGAGCGATACATCAAGTGACCAGTGCAAAGCAAGAAGTGTTTTATTGTGTAGTGTTCTAAGTTCAGGGATAGTACAGCGAGTGACTAGTGTGTAAAGTGTATTTTAGTATTACGTTGTGTTGTGTTGTGTAAATACACGGATTTAATATAAGTGGTGTTTTCTTACAATTACGAACCCGAGTAAGTAACATTATCTTAGAAAATATCCGGCAGCTAAGTATTTGCTAAAACTAACCTAATTACCCGACATTCGATGGATTTATCTAGATTAGCTTACAAGTTCTAATGGACTTCTTTTAGCTCTATCATCAAACGCTGGAAAGCATCCTGTTCCAAAGTCCTTAAAGGAATGAATCAAACGAGGCCAAAATCGATGGTGCTACCAAATTTTCAGTCATTCGTTCATTTCGCTCCCATGACCTTCTCTCAATTTATCGTAAGAACCTGGAAAAAATTTAACACCAGAATATTTATCAAAACAGAACAAATACAAACAGAATAAAAGCAAACAAAATTTCTCCCCGTGTTGATTCCGGGCTTCTTTGAAGAATAGGTCAACTACCGTTCTGTAAGGCAGGTCGTGGCTACTAGGTGGTATAGTTCTGCACTGTCTCGCCCGGGTCTGGTACCACCGCCTTGCCTATTCCTGTCCCAACAGCATCGGTGCTCGTCAGTGTCGTGTTCTGGTTTGGAGTTTTATCATAAGATAGCAAACAAGCAGATGGGTCTCCTGATGGTAAGAGTCAACCATCGCCTATAGACACCAAATCTGTTAATAGTGCGTTACTGTCTTTCATTTAATAAATCCAAGTATTTAAAACGTTATCAGATAACAGAACTTATTTTACGATATTTAACGTTATTACTGTAGCGATACCTCAGTAACAAAATTATTTTCAAACACTATATGTATCGCTACTTAAATAACAGAACGAAACTGTTATTTTTTTATAACATAAGATAGCTAACAATCAGATGGATCTCCTGATAAAAAGTGTCAACCATCGCCTACAAACACCAAAGGTGCTAATGGTTCGTTACTATCTTGTGGCGAGGTCTAATGCCACATGCATAAGTTTACCGGCTATCTTACCCTCATAACCTGAATACGACAGCGGCAAGCACTGACGCTATTGCGGCAGGAATAGGTAAGGTGGTGGTACCAGACCCGGGCGAGACAATGCAGAACTACAGTTCTGCAATGGCGGTAGACCGCTTAGTATCTACGATGGTAGTGACACGTAATCGGTCACCTTTTACGACCTACCTGGTATAATGGCAGTTGACCTATGCTTCAAAAGAGCCAGGGACCAACACAGGGTAAATCTAGCATTAGACTTTTTGTCAAAACAGAACAAATGAATCTAAACTCAATGTTTTTATCTTCTTCAGTTAAAAAATTTGGCCTTTAGTCTTCAAATTGTACTTCAAAAATCCTAGTAAAAATTTGCTTTATTTTATTTCAAAGTTCCCATGACCCCCATCATCAGCTCAGACCCCGATATAAGACCCCGAAAATCGTCTAAAACCAGGATGTTTGTTAAAACACAACAAAGAATCCAAAACTCGATAGGTGTATTTTGTTTAATTTAGTTTTATGTTCCATTCCATATTTATGTTCCAATTCCATCATCAGATACTAGAAATCGTCCAGCACCAAATAGTTTGCAAAAACAAACCGAATTTGTTCCCCACTGGATGGGTTAACCTGGTTTAGCTTAGGAGTTCTAGTTCCAGCTCTATCATCAGACAATAGAATCCATTCAAAGTCATAAGGACTTTCAAACGATAATACGAAATAACGATTCAAAAGATCCCAAAGTCGATGGTGTTGCTCAATTTTATTCCAAAGTTCCCATAACGTACTTCTAGCTCTATCATGAGAGTCTAGAAATCGTCTAGCACTAAAGTGTTTATCCAAACAGAACAAATGAGTCCAATTTCGATTACTTTATCTTATTTAGTTTAGGATTTAGTTATGAGGAGCCTCATGCTTACCTCCAGTTCCATCATCAGATCTGGAAAATCATCCATCACTAAGGTGTTGGCCAATACAAGAAAATTAAGTGCTTATTCAAAAATATTACCTCGTTTAGTTTAGGAGTTCATTACAGTTCCATATTGAATCTGTATTCTTGAAGTCAATGTCACTTTTTCGGCTTAATTTTCAGAGCCTTATCATCATAAGAAAGATCTTACTTTAACAAATAAATGACTCCAAACTCCACTACGTTAGATATTTCTATCTGTGAGTTACAATTGCACACTTACCGCTCAATCATCAGTTCTTCGACACTATATGTAATGGAAATTACACATCATCGAAAATTCATGGAGTCCAAAGTTGACTATGTTACCTCTTTCTACATTCTACGCGTAAGTTTTAGTAGCACTTTATCAGGTCCATCTTCAGATCCTCGTCATCATGAGCACTAATCAAACTTAGTATTTATAGCAACTAGACTTAGTCGAAACATGGTTGTCTTGTCAAAACTCTGCATCAGAGATTCCCAGTCCCTACATTCAGGCTCAGTTGGATGGTACTGTAATACCTTAATGGTGTTACATTGCGTACTGGCAGTTTTCTTGTTGTGCATGCATCTCGTCTCCACAGAATAAGTAATTCTTTTATGGGGCAATGTATACGCTTTTACAATAAACTTTCCGAAACTATAAGAGATCTACCAGTCCATAAAATTAAAAATTGTATTAAAACAAAACTGTCTAAAAAAGGATATTATAAAATGTCCGATTATTTAGAAGACAAGAAAGCCTGGGATTAATTGCTCCTAATACCGATCTCATATATATTTTTTGTAATATTGTGATAATGTAAAAAAAAATCAATGATATGAAAAAAAGACAAGCCCGCTGAGTTTCTTCCGCCGGATCTTCTCGGTGTGTGGCCGCGTTTCCGATCCGGTAGTAGTTTTTAAAAAAAAATATGTTGACGTGTCAAAATATCTTGTAAAAAGTTTTATTGAATAAAGTATTTCTGATTTCTGATTTGTCTGCTTTTAAACGTAGAACATTGTTTAGTAGTAATAGAATAAGTTTTCTCGAAGGGCCAAGACGTATGCCCAAAATAAATGAAGATTAGAAAACATCTTTTATTATTTTAATATAATATAACTTAGATTCCGAGTACCTTACAAGCAGCCAAGCAATAAAATAAACGTCCTGGCAAATTGAAGTTTGGCTGTAGCCAGCGCTACCGTCAGCTACCACCATCAAATGTCTATCCACGACGGTTATCTCTTGCTAACCGCGTGGGTTATCTCTTAATGACCATTTCGGTCGTCCTAAATATCTAACCACGACGGTTATCTCTTACTAACCGCGTGGGTTATCTCTTAATGACCATGTCGGTCGTCCTAAGTGTCTAACCACGATGGTTATCTCTTACTATCCTCGATGGTTACCCTCTAGCGACTTTGGCAGTCGTGTCAAGTTTCTAACCACGATGGTTATCTCTTTTATCTACTAAAATTCCTAACCTTCTTTCCATATGTTTCAACCATAACGGTTACTACATTCAATAGTTTCTAACCATGATGGTTAACAACATATAAATTCTCACACTTTATATTTCAACCATAATGGTTATTTTTAATAATCTTTAACCATGATGGTTAACAATATATTTTCGGTATACTTACGATATTTACGATTTTCCTGGTACCTTACCGTCTTTGCACAACCTTAAATTACCTCGAAGGAAGACCACCGTACCTCACAACCTTAAATTACCAACAAGAAGAAACAAACACAACAAGAGGAAGACGAACTACGGGGAAGATTTGTAATCAAACACTAACGCACTTTATTTTTCCACTCAAACAAAGAAACGGTGGCGGCAGACACCGTATCATTTTAACTAGCACTTCACTTTGTTCACTGAAGAGGCGCAGTCGTACCAGCACGCAGATGCATTGGCCAGAACCAGGAGAAGCCACGGCAGGACGAATGACAAGACGCCCAACTGCAGCCAACTCGTAACAAACCCGGGCAAGTCGTAAGATGACAAGTGATCACTGATTCTGAGCAGCCCTTAAAAGGACTATCAATGATGAAGACCCGATCACCATGCCGTTCCTAAAAGAACGCAACACGGCAACCGTTGACACCAGGCGAACGATCTAGAAGGAGCGTTCGGTCGTAACGAAACAAGTCCGCGCCCAACGCCGCCGCCGCGTGAGCGCAGACTGAATGACATCAGACGCCGCGGTACGAGAGCGGGCTCGACCGGGCGCTGGGCGGAGCACACCCACCTTTCGTCGACCTTTTTAGCGACAGGCAAGCCGTTCACAAACAAAATTTTGTTCTAGCAACAATTATATTTAACTTGTAATTTTGTAAACTCTCAGGCTTTCTCTTTTCAATTTAACCGTTGTGCAATTCAAATTTTGTATAAATATAGGACGATCAGACAAATAAACGCACGCGTTCCGGACAGACTCGTACGTTTAATACGCGATTACTTGTCAAACCGCCAATTTAGATTTCGAGTAGAGGGCACCTTGTCTTCCCCCCGACCGTTAAAGGCGGGAGTACCACAGGGATCAGTCCTCTCTCCACACCTATTCTGTTTTTACACCCACGACATTCCCAGAACTCCTGACGTAGAGCTAGCCCTCTACGCAGACGACACCGCCTTATACACGTCAGCCTGTACTCCCAAGATAACCTCAATGAGATTACAGGCGGCAGCCACCACACTAGGGGAATGGTTTAGGAAGTGGCGTATAGAGGTAAACCCCGATAAAAGTGCCGCAGTGTTCTTTCACAAAAGTAGTAATATAACTTCAGGTAGTCGCTCCCTGAAGCCAAATAATCGATTAAAATCAATTACAATGTTCGACAAAATAATCCCGTGGCAATCCACAGTAAAATATCTAGGAGTCACACTAGACGCACAAATGACATTCAAATCTCACATTGAAAACGTCAGGGCAAAGGCGAATTTCATATTAAGTCGCCTTTACTATCTTCTAAACAGAAAAAGTAAAATGTCACTTAGACACAAAGTGACACTTTATAAAACTGTAATTAGGCCAGTGTTGTCATACGCCAGTATAGTGTTTGCCCACACTCGCCCGAAACTTATACATCGCCTACAAGTCATACAAAATAAATTCATGCGTATTGCTACCGGCAGCCCATGGTACGTTCGTAACATAGATCTGCACAGAGACCTAGAATTACCGACGCTACAAAAACACTTCAAAGAGACGTCAGCACGTCACTTTGAAAAAGCGATGAGACACCCAAACCCTCTGGTGAAAACCGCGGCAGACTACGTCGCGGCCGCGGTCGCCGATCACAAATACAGAAGGCCACGTCACGTCCTATCCGATCCTGACGATCCCATCACTATTTACACTTCACAATTCACACGCACACGAACGCGCCAAAGTCGCCGCCGGCGGCGACTCGGCCCATTGTTTCGGCCCGCCAACACTCGAGACTCCGGTCAAGAGCCGTTGGCGAGCCGAAATCCTGATGCCACTTACTCTCTCACCAATCGTCAAGATACTGCCCTAAGCCGAGGTTCGGTCTCACAGGAGACACCCTTAGGGCGGGCTCTTAGCCCACCTAACTTAAATTCTGGCTGAGCACTTTGCTCGCCCCAAAAGCCCGGTTTCGCAGTGAAGGTCATTTGGACCAACTGCTTAAGTTCATTTCGAAAAAAAAAAAAAAAATAAATAAATAAACGCACTTCATATTTTCTACTGTAAATAAGAACCCTGCGTTTCATTTAACTACAAAGTACACCCGTGCCAGCTGCCGTGGAATCTTCGCCGAGCCTCCAGCCACTCTGCATCGCCTGCAACTGGTGAGACCTTCTGAAAACTGCTTACAGGAGTCTATTGCTAGCGACCGTACCGTCCTGCCGCTATGAGCGCCTAGTGGTACCGACGGCACCACGACTGCTACAGAAGAATTCTATAATTGGTGCAAGCACCGAGTCAAGGCTCTACAGTGCCATAGTATTGCATTGTCACTGAGCTTTCACAAATCTACCAACTTTTTGTAGAAGTTATTATCAGAAAGTCGTTCAAAAGTGACTTGCAATATTTGGAAAATCTGTTATTTAAATACAAGTATTGCCAGTTAAATAGATGGTGATGATCTTCGAATGAGGATGTTAAAATATCAGCTTAAGGTTACCATGTGATTGCAATATCAATTAGTATTGATAAAACCTTTACAAGTTACTCAATTCCTTTCATCGATTTGAAAAGAGCTGATGATCTTGAAATGGCTGAACCGATTCTATTGAACTAAGAATCATTTCGCAAAACAGGGCTTCCGATTAAAAAAAAACCGCCACCAAATTTGATTATCCGCCAGGGCGCTGCGATGCCACGGACAAATACACAGATACACACATACACAGATACACAGATACACACCTGAAACTTATAACGCCCCTCGTTTTGCGTCGGGCGTTAAAAATCAAAGCTTTCCTCTTTATAATATTAGTTTAGATAAAAACTGTTTACTTATGGTATCAGCATTCTTTTGAATAATTTTAAGAATATAAATTCGATACTAAATTATGTGTGTTTCCCGATTTACTATCAATGTATTAAAGACATCAATATACGTTTTTGCTGTGTAGTTCCAAAGATTAATAGTTATTGGCGATTCCGAATGAATACCAACAAACAAATATATCACGAGTTTCAATGTCACAACGGCAGCCATTTTGTAATGCGAACTTGAAAGTGATTTCAATTTAAATGAGATGTTTTTCAGTTTTATTAATAATTATGCCTTATCCCAACGCTATTGCATGAAAGTGAGAGTTGGTTGTGCCAAAAAGGGCATGAAGGTAAAATCGAGATGAGACCGCTACGAAAAATATATGGCGTAATACTCGCGGACTGGGTTCGTAATGTCGAAGTGAGAGGTTAAACTTGAAAGAAAGTGTTAGCATGGTAATATTATCTATACAGTATTGTAACTCGGGCGTATTTTTCAAATAAATGCCTACAGCCACGCGGTACGTAAACATACAATAGGGCTGCAAGCCTCCAGCATTTTAATTACATTTGCCTACTTTGTGTTTCCATTTAGTTTTGTGATTGTATACTGTTTTATGTAAACAAATATAATACTTTCTGAATAGAATAGGAAGTGTTCAATTAAAATGCGTGTTATTTTTCACGCAATCAAAAACACACAATATATCCTACTTGTCATATTAAATATGTACAATTTTTTAAAACGTCCTGCCATGGTTTTACGTCGAAAGAGAATACTGTAAGATGTAAATTGAGGTAAAATGTCAAAAAGTATAAAAATAAACACTGTATAAAGAGAGATGCAAAGTGCGTGGAATTTCGGTACTTTACCTGGACTTTCGGTATCTTTGTTCACTATAGACAGACAGATGTATTAAGGACACGGTAATTATAATAATTTGTCTATATGTTACGTCACATATAATACGTTAAAATATTAACCATGTGTGATAAAACGCATTTTTTTGTTTCAAATCAGAAAAAATCTTGAGGATTTCTTAAACTTGGCTTTATTCATATAGTTATGTGAAATAGCTGATGTTTAAGTAGTGTTAATATTACCTAAAACATATTATATTAATATTAAAATGTAGTTTAGGTTATCTTTTTCACATTACCACAAAATAAATCAATAAGATCCATAGGAAAATGGAATTTGGATTGAAATAAATTTCTGAGGGATTTTTCACAATTTCATAAGTCGATGTATTATTGGCTCTACTCAAGGTAAGGTTTGATAGAAAAATCTCCACGAAGACGGAGGACGTAGTCAACTTGACGTCAAATAGAGTGATAAGGCACAAATATTCACAAAACGGCATTCAAATTACACATATATAGATACGAACAAACGCAATATGCAACGGCTATGTTTAAATTTATTTTGAAGTTTGAATTTACTTCTTGTAAATACGTTTCCAAATATAACGGCAAAGGTCGACAACTATAAACAGCCAAATACAAACTACTGCGAAGTTCCCTAAATATAGATGGCGTAGAATCAAAATGTGAATAGGCAGTCCCTGTAATGTTTTATTTGGCATTGTACACGCTTAAACATAATTTTCGCCAATTCTTTTCAAGGTAGAAATAGTAAACTAATATCTTACAAATTAAAACTATTTTTATTTATTTATTTATTTTATTTTAATTAAAGATATAGACGTTATTTTACCTATATACAAATTTTGCAGCCTTTTAGTACTATTTTTTTAATTTGCTCTACATGCTTTACATTTAAAACCAGTTTTGTTCCGTTTTTATTTGTGTCTAATAAATGAATTTTATTTCAATTCAAGAACTAGGGAATAATATATTTAGAACAACTAAATATCTGATTTGTCTCTCGTAGTCGGGTTAAATTGCACTTGTATCTCGCACAAAATGGTAATGCTTTTTAAAAGTTGAACAGTATCCTCGGGCGAACACAACTTTCAGCTAACTTGGTCTGTCACTTTAACCGGGAGCTGAAAATTGAAAATGTACTTTGGAAAATGTCTCAGGAAGTTTTATGATTTTAATGTCAATTTGAATTAGTTGAGCAAAGTAAGAAAGTGGAGCCGGGGTTTGCAAAAGTGACCAATTTATGACTCATTCCTTTGAGTTCCATTTCGTAAAAAGAGAAATTTAAATTGAATCAGTTGAATGAAAGTTTTTTTATTTTAGACTTGTGTCACTATTGAAGAATGACCAATTTATATTTCTTTCGTTTGAGTTCCATTTCTAAAGAGAAATTAAAATTGAACGATGACTTTAATTACTTTTTTAATTTATTTCAGAACTCGTGCCCTATTTATTGTACTAGATCTACGTCAGGATTGGAAACAGTTTTTTTCAAAACTGGTGTTATTATGGAATAGTGATCAATTTATGTCTCATTAGCTTAGATTCCATTTCTGTTTAAAAACAAATTAAATTAAGTAATAAATAAATGACTGATTTTAATTTCTTTTGAAACGGGTGTCACTACTGAAGCGAATGAGACATAAATTGGATACTTACTCTTCAGTAAGTATCCAATTTATGTCTCATTCGCTTTGTTTTAGATTTTATTGCTTAGTCCTTAGTCGAATTTTAACCATAGCTGCTTCAAAGAAACAAAAGGGCCACAACGCGAACAGACCTAATTTTACAGGGGAGCCATTTAAATTATTTCGAAATAATTTTTTGTATTTTGATTTGTTATTTTAAATCTAATAAATAAGTGTTACATACTGTTAGAAATATATTTTATCTCCTTTTAATGGTTTATTATGTAATGTGTAATTTTTTCTCTAAAAAATGTTATGAGCAGATAAGTCTCTTTTGTATATAAAAATATTGTTTTAATTATAGGGATAATAGAATAAAACAGTCACATATTTAAAAAAAAATATATGTTTTAATAGTGTTTTTGTGCCACTAGCTTACACAAATTAGAAAAAATATATAAATCAAAAAGTGATCATGTCACATGAAAATAATTAAGTACTAAAATAACTTTTAATCCTGTAAAATAAGAAAAAATGCTACAGAGAAACTAACTTACTTATAAAATTGATTACGAAACGAAGTTTTTAACTTGAGTAGGTAACTTAAAAAATTAAAAAATAAACTTCGGTTATAAAATAAATTTCAAAACAAAATTGTACTTAATGAAAAACAATTAAAAATACAAAATGAAGTAATGCTATTACGTATCTGACATTTATAATTTTCGTTAACAACTTCAAAAAAATATTATATGAAAACTAAACTTTAGTTACCTAAGCATAAATACTAACTTACATCCACCAAGTTGTAAAAAAAACTAAAGTTTAGTTTTCAAATAATATTTTGGTTGGTTGGTGTTTACTCCAATTCACATCTTAATCGTTTGGTTCCATTTCTGTTTAGAAAGAAATTTAAATTAAATGATGAATGTGCCTACATGAAGTTTCGGGCAACTGGGACCGCATTAACTGGAACTGCATCCCAGTTGCCGGATTGATTTAATTTTTTTTTTCCAGTGACTGGGACCATAACTGGGACTGGGACGCATAAATTATATATATATATATATATATATATATATATATATATATATATATATATATATATATATATATATATATATATATATATATATATATATATATATATATATATATATATATATATATACAATCTCAAATTTTTGATTTTTCGTTGATGTTCCACTAATTTTAACCTGTATAAAACTTTAAAAGTTTAAAAGTATGTAAACCTATTTTTTACAGCATAGGTGGAGGCAAATCATTCCAAATTTTTAATGCTTGGTTTCAAACCACCCCTCGCACCTACACTCCTTATTTTCGGTATGGTGAGCAAATTGAGGTTAGGTGAGGTTATCCAAACCAAATGTTTAGGCTTTGTTGGGACTATTTAGTAGATGAATTATGTGAAGTTTGCACAAAATCGGTAGAGCGGTTCCTCATTTATCACATTTTTTATAACAAATGAAATCAATAAATGGCGATTTTTTTTAATATTTCATTTTATACGTAGCAAAACACGTACCGGGCCGCTAATCATCTATAAAAACGGCAAAGAACGTTTGTTGTATGGAAGCCCTCCTTAAATATTTATTTTATTCTGTTTTAAGTATTCTTTGTTGTAGCGGCAACAGATATGCATCATCTGTGAAAATTTCAACTATCACGGTTCATGAGATACAGCCCGGTGACAGACGGATAGATAGACAGACGGACGGATGAACAGACAGCGGAGTCTTAGTAATAGGATTCCGTTTTACCCTTTGGGTATTGAACCCTAAAAAGACTTCATTATATATTTTATATAAAAGACAATAAACACTAAAATTTTAAAGAAATAACTTATCGTGCTGACGGATTCGCAAGCAGCACAAAGAATTTTATGTTAAATGCACGCATAATGTAGAAGAGTTGATATTCTTTAAGTTGTATCTCCACAAAGTTTGTCATCCTCAAAGCTATATTCCATTTCTGCCAACTTCGTCTCGTTTAACTTGAAACTGAAAACTTTCTGAGAACGTGTCTCAAGTTAACATTCAATTATTATTACAACTTTACGACGGTGTAATTATTTGCTTTCTCCAGTTATCTGGGAACGTAACTTGCTAATATACGGAGCGATACGGATACGAAAATTCGTTTACATTGAAAACACGTGATTGGGCAAATTAGAAACTTTTTAACTTCCCCCTACGCATTTGGATAAGGAAGTTAATGATTTTATCCTGATTTTCGAAAATTGAGTTTTCACCAGATCTCCACGTTCTGAGGCCCTAGGAACCTTTTTCGACTATTTTCACGACGACGACAGTATTTCTCTGTGTGTTCATGTATGTGTGTGTGTGTGTGTATGTAAACATCCCATAACTTTTGAAGGACTTGATCGATTGAAACGCGGCTGATACTCGTAGCATTCGATTGCGTTCCGCTCAACTTAGACTTCCTTAAAATTTTAACGAATTCAGTATCGAAGATTTTGAAAAATGTTGAAAAAACTTTAGCAACATTTTTGGCGACACAGTGATTTTTTAATGTAACTTCCAGATTAATATACCTACCGATTGATTACAAAATCTTGTCAGCTCTTTTTCTTAGAAAATTGCGTCCAATGCATCATTTGCATCAAAATCGATTAATTCTTTCGGGATTTATCAATGCCAAAAATTTATATATTTCTTCGATTTTTTTAACCTATCGACTTTGCATCTACTGAAATAACGTAGAGTTCAAAAATTGCGGTGAACGCGAAAGATCAAAATCGATTATCATTTTGTAAATATACATATTTTGGAAAATAAAAATATTTGCTATCATTTTTACAAACCTTAAATTTTTGAACTCTTTGTGCTCAAAAATCTGCGCTCGGGAATAGATTTTGTTTCTTTAAGTTTAAACCCACACCGCTTCAAACACACAAATACATACTGTGTGTATGTATGACATTATGACATAGGTACTGAAAATAGTCGGAAAAGGTTTCTAGGACCTCAGAACGTGGAGATCTTGTAAAAATTCGATTTATGAAAAT
Organism: Apodemia mormo; assembly: GCA_036924255.1. Lineage (NCBI taxonomy): Eukaryota > Metazoa > Arthropoda > Insecta > Lepidoptera > Riodinidae > Apodemia > Apodemia mormo. Next base: position 24,477,799 of record JAUPFN010000025.1, on the reverse strand, counting down.
CGGGGCAAAACTTCCTTATTTACACACGAAGCGGGAAGTTAAAAAATATACTTCAATCTCCTAGGCCTATGCTAATCAGTCGATTAATATGATATGGCAAGATGCATATACGTAAATAGCTATAGCGAAGCAAGAACTTCAGGTACAACAATTAAATCTTAATTTTCTTTTATTTTGTAGAACAAGAAGAATTCTTCAGTCCATCATCTGAACTTACTCCGAAACGTTTCCCGAATATGAAAAGTTTGTCACTGAAAATTGTGTTTATTCCGACTGTTTCGAAATTATTACCATTATCGACTATATGGGTTTGTAAATATCTCATTGTTATATTCTTTCATCCGTCTTATGCCTGTATAATCGCGAACTTCGTACCTATGACTCTCCCTCTATAAACCTAACATTTCTTGCTCAGAGCAAACAAATTTAATATAACAAATGGATGGACAATCGATTATAACAAATGGACTTATTTTCCTTTTATTCTAGCATATGACGGAAGACATCCTTAACATAAAATTAAACTCATATGGATTAGTTATTACATTCGCAAGCCCAATCAAAAATAATGCACTAACATAAACTCACAATGAACGATATTTAGTAGCTTTTGTGATCTAGTGGTACGGTGTCGGCGGTGACCACATGAGGTCCTGCGTTCGATTCCCAGGTCGAGCAAATCAAAAGTGTGTTTATTCAGTTTTCTTATAAAAACAATGTGGCCTGGGATTAGATAAAGGCCCTGTTGGCGATAGGCTTGCCACCTATCACATCGTAGGACTAAGTATGTTCGGGTAATCGTGGATGCAATGGTTGTACCTCTGTCTACCTATTCTGGGAAACGGGCGTGAAGATACTTTTTTAAGAGATATAATGAAAATATTCTCAACTTAATACTTGCGTATTAAAATGAATTAAATCTTTATTTGCATTTACAATGTCCCTGTTGTCTCTTATGCTTTACATTAATATTTTTATTATAAAACTTATTTTGCCTTCTCGGTCTTCATATTAAACAATGTCGTGCCTTTTCGTTGTTTTCGCATTTAGTGCCACATCACTAAGCCTATAAAAGTACTTCAGTATCTCTTCATTTCGATCCTGTCTTAAATTTTTCTCCGTGTTGGTCCGGGCTTCAAAGAAGGAATATAGACCAACTGCTGTTCTGCCAGGCAAGTCGTAAAAGGCTATACGTGTCACTACCATCGTACTACTAGGTGTTAGAGTTACGTAACTTCTTGCCTGCGTTTATGATACCACCGCCTTACTTATTCCTACCGCAATGGCGTCAGTGCTTGTAATTATCGTATTCTGATTTAGAAGGTAAAGTAGCCAGTAGACTTTTGCGTGTGACATTGCCATCCCGCTTACGGATAGCAACGCACCATTAACATCTTTAGAGTCTATAGGCGGTGGTTTCTCTTTTCATCAAGAGAATTTTTTTGCTATCTCATGATATAAAAAAAATATATAGAATTTTTCTAAATAATTAATTATTACGTGAAATACTTCGACGGGTGCTATGTTTAATAGTGCAAGTACAATGACACATTTTTAAAAATATATAAACGGGTCAAAAACGCGTACATATATAGAACTTACTTGTAAAGCTCGATGTTTTCGACCGTGGTCACGAGCAGACTCAGTCTGCTCGTGACCACGGTCAATGTAACTTGGCCGAAACGTCGAGCTTTACAAGTAAGTTCTATATATGTACGCGTTATTGACCCGTTTATATATTTTTAAAAATGATAGTAGAACGCGTTAGTTTAAAAGTTCATACAATGACACAACTTTCTGCAGAAACAGAGAGCGGAATAAACGTTCTATAGCTTGTAATTTTGACATAAATCGAAAGAAGTATTTAAAAATTTGTATTTTTGTACAAATTTTCAAATACTTGACTACATTACTTTACTACATCAGGACAAATATAAGGTAATTTTTAAAGCTTTTGATGCAAAAAAAAAATGGTTTCTCTTGTTTTCCGGGTCGCACCAGTATACTTAGGACCCGTCGACTTTTACAATTTGTTTAAACAATTCTGTGGAATAAACATGATCTTTATATATAATTTTATAGCGTGCCAGTGCTGAACCTTAAATATGTCACTTTTAAAAATAGTAAATCATTTTGCTGCAATTTATTTATCGCCACTAAGATTGGAAATTCTCTGGGGAATGGTGAAAATGAATTTTCTTTAACTCTTTTTTGGGCCATTTTCCCTCTTCGCCTATCTTTCGTCCTTATACAAATATTTAGTTTATTATTTGGGTACTGGGAGTCTTCTATTACAATATTCAGAAGGAATAAACTTGTTTTATTTAAATATGTTTTTTATATGTTTGATAAACAACGCATCTAACGGCCTAGCCACAGCTACCCGTAGCGCAAACTGTGACGCGAATTCCGGCTAGGCGATTCACGCGATTTTCTAGGTATGCCACAACTCGACTAGTCCAGTTTCGATTAAGTATATTACAAAGTACTCTGTGATTACGACCGCGGTGCTGTCGGTGATGGCTGGTTAAATGGCACTATCTAAGGTAACACGTTATTGCGTTGAATCAAGTGCATTCCTGACTCACGATATATACGAGTATTAGATTAGGAATGCATCCAGTCATCAAAAAAGAGGAGATAATGTTGCAAATCCCACCAGGGGTCGCAAACCGGGATCCCCGATATCGACAAATACCGGGATACCGGTCTAAATGTAGATTATAAAAATATCGGTTTTAATTTCACCATAACCGGGATATTCGGTATTTTCAGTTTTAGTCAAATAAAACACCAATAAAAACAAAACAAAGCTGGGCGCAATTTAATTCAAGCCACGCGTGAAAGATACTATGATAATACGCAACGGTTACAAAGAGACCGACGACTGTCGACGAGTGCTCCAGAAATTTTCGAATTCGCACATCGATAGCCGAGTTTAGCTAACTGCTAATGTAGTATGAAGCGACTAGCGAGCAAATAGCGTGTTGCGGCGCGACGGACCCGTCCCGTCGTGACAAAATGTCAAGTAAAATAATTCCTACTTAATTCTCTGTTTTGTCAAAGTCAATCAAAGTCAATTTTATGTTTTTATGAGAGTTTATTAGCATTAGAGAGCATTAGAAGAAGATACAGATTTTGCCCCGATTTCCGAAAATCGAGTTTTTACTAGATCTCCACGTTTTGAGGGCCTAGGAACCTTTTCCGACTATTTTCACCATGAGGACGATATATCCGCATGTGTGTATGTTAACATCTCATAACTTTTGAACGGCTGGACCGATCGAAACACGATTGATGGCATTTGATTGGATTCCTCTCAACTTAGACTTGAAAAGTTAAGCCAGTTTGATCTAGATTTTCAAAAAAAAAACCAAAGAAATTTTTTGGCTAAACAGTATTTTTTTGATATAACTTCCAATTTAATGTACCGATTGAGTACAAAAACTAATCAGTTCTATTCCTCATAAAACTACGTCTAATGCAAAAATTGCATCAAAGTCGGTTTATTCATTTGGGAATAATCGTTGACAAAAAATTTTGAAAAAAGATTGAAGAAGTTATAGCCTTTCAAACTTTAAAACTATGTTGTTTTTAGCAAACTTACTTCATATTTTTTAAATAACTTTTCTCCTTTAAAAAATGCGCCAAATACTGTTAATTGAATCAAACTCAGACAATTTGTTTGGGACCAATAATGAAAAATTTTGAAAAAAAATGTTTTTTGACATTGTTGCCGAATATTTAGCTAAAGCAATATTTTTTTTTTATATCATAAGATAGCAAACAAGCAGATGGGTCTCCTGATGGAAAGAGTCAACCATCGCCTATAGACACCAAATATGTTAATGGTGCGTTGCTATCTTGTGACGAGGTCTAATGCCACATGCATAAGTTTATCGGCTACCTTACCCTCCAAACCGGAACACGACAGCGACAAGCACTGACGCTATTGCGACAGGAATAGGTAAAGCGGTGGTACCAGACCCGGGCGAGACAATGCAGAACTCTACCACCTAGTAGCCACGAGGGTAGTGACTCGCCTTTTACGACCTGCCTAGCGGAACGGCAGTTGGCCTATTCTTTAAAGAAAACCGGGACCAACACGGCTAAATAATATTCTAGATCTCAAAAATTGAGTTGAATGCCATTCGAAAGATCAAAATCGATCATTGTTTCCAAAATATACAGCTTTCAAAAATATTAATAGCGCCATTTTTAACAACATAGATGTTTGAACTAAAAAAATCTATGCATATATTTTTTTCCCTTTTGAAAATTCAAAATACATTAAATTCGCGGGAAGTTTCAGGGATGGCCTGCAGGGTCAACCGTTTACACATATTTTTCTTGGTTAGGGAACGTACCCATACTACGTGACCCGTTCAGGGGGGGGGGTCTTTAAAATACTACGGTCAGTCACAGGAGCGGGGGGGTGGCTCAGATTTTTGACACGTACTCGATTTTAATGAGAGAAATTTAATGAATGAAAATAATTGTTGTGTTCGTAAATTAAGTTACTTTAAGTTCCATACTGTATAGCAATATGTTTTCACGAATGTTGTTCTTTTTCATAATACATATTTCACTAGTAATTTAAGTATGCATGCAATAAAGACGAGTATGAGCCAAATTATTTTTTTTTTCAATTTTTGCCTGTGAAATGATTAAAAATCATAATTATGAATTAATACGTGAAAACTAAAGGAGGGGGGGTCTTGGCATATACTACGAGTGGTCACCGAGGGGAGGGAGGGGTCGAAAAATCTTAAAAAATAGGTCACGTAGTATGGGTATGTTCCCTTAAGTGGACTAAAAATTGTGTTTTTAAAATTTCGTCCTAGTCAAACACAATATTTGAAATAATTTAAAGGTAATTTAAATTCAATAATTTATAAGGGTAATAATTGTGTGTAGTAAATTATTAGGTAACAGATACAAAAGATAATTTTGTAGTATTGTTGACGATAATATAATGCAATATAGGTAGTTATATTGAACCCAACGGCATTTCCAAAATAAATGCCGACCATGTAAAGATATATTATCTATTGTGTAAAGGATATTAAACAATTTGTTAGTGCTCAGCAAACTTGCTTAATAGACGTCAAAACATAATCAATTTCAAGTAGTCTAGATAGATGTTCATCATCTAGATAGATGATTAATATTAAACAATTTCATGTCGATTAAAAATTGTTTTATTTAGAAAATAATTTAATTTACTATTCTTCTCCTTCACCTCTCGCAAATACCGAAAATACTGAAAAAACCGGAATACCGGGATTTATCAGGGGTCGGTACCGAAAATATCGATTTTGCTTAAATGGTACGGTATTGCGACCCCTAAACCCCACACTCTTAATTTTTAATGCAGAAACTACTTGAAATTGATTATGTTTTGACGTCTATTAAGCAAGTTTGCTGAGGACTAACAAATTGTTTAATATCCTTTACACAATAGATAATATATCTTTAAATGGTCGGCATTTATTTTGGAAATGCCGTTGGGTTCAATATAACTATATTGCATTATATTATGTAGTATGCTGACTAATTAAATCTATACTTAATAACATCGTATGGCTTCCAATCTATTTTATTATTTATCAATATGCAACTACATGAAACTAAATCCAAATTTGCTGCGCCTCGCGCGTGTCTAACTTGTATGTGGAAGTCGGTAGAGGGCACATCGGTCAAAGTGACGTGTGATTCAAAGGCGGACGAGGTTCATATTATTTTGTGCATCTTATTGTTGTAAAACTTGTAATTTGTATAGAGATAAATAAAAGAATAATCAAGGAACCGATATTAGTGAACCTGAATTGTCGTTTCTTTGTATTTTCAGAGAAACAAATTGTGGTTTACTTTTGAAAATCCTTAATAATATATCTTATAAAACAATAATTCAAGTTCACTAATATCGGTTCCTTATTATGCCTTCACTCCATACGTGAAAGAAACAAAATATTTTATTTTGGTCGTGCGATGTCAAATGCCCAGATTTCACTACTGTTGTAAATTCGATACTAGCCAGAACTTTGTTTTATTCGCTCGTCATACCGCGCGTCGCTCGATTCTTTACACGCCGCAAGTCGCCCCGTAATTCGCGTCGCCGGTAGTTATAGTAGTTATATACTTCATACATTTGGTAGCTCGTCACGTCGCAGTTCGCGCCGCAGGTAATTGTGGGTATAAATAAGGTATAAATCAATTCTTTATAGATTTTCGTATTCTACAAATTTTCACTGCTATATTTAAAATCTGACAAATAATAATAATCTGCCAGTAGCTATTAAAATTGTAAAACTAAACAAGTGTTACAGTACCAACCCCACACAATCAATTGCAAATCTCCTCGACCTATAAATAAAAATATAGTGACATGGAAATAGTTATAACAATAATATTATTATAAAGAGGAAAGATTTGATTATTTGACTGTAATGGATAGGTTCAAAAAAAAAAGATTGGGTTCATTTTAAAAATCCTTTCACTAATATAAAACTACACTGTCCAGTAGTAACTATTGGTTCTGAGTTAAGTGAATGAAGTCACGGGCAACAATTAGTGTTACACAATATGTTGAATATTAAAATATATTAATACTAGCGGCCCGCCCCGGCTTCACACGGAAAAAAAATGATTAAAATCGATCCAGTAGTTTTGATTTATTCATTACTACCCGTAACCCGCACGCGTTAAATTTGGAGTAAAACGATTCCCCTTTCCCTATGAAAATTTCCTGCTATCTTTGGAATATCTAAATTCATATAGGAACTACATTTTTAGTTTTTACATTTTTACCTATTTCTTTTATTTTGACCATTAATATATTATGGAATGTCTTTATATACAACGTTCACAGCTTTCTTGCCATTAGACAATACAAATATGTTTTCTTTAGAGGTTACTCTTGAAATAGCGATATATAGTTGGCCAGCAGTCAACGCTCAAATCTAAGCCTCCAACGTTGAAAGCTTGACCCTGCGATTTATTAAAGCGAGGCGTCAGGACAAACGGGAAAAAAATGTGTAAATGGTTGACCCTACGGGCCATCCCTGAAACTTCTCACTAAATTAAGGTATTTTAAGCTCAAGAGTAAAAAATATAAGCATAGATTTTTCAGTTCAAACATCTATTTTATTAAAAATGACAGTATTATTAATTTTTGAAAAGCTGTATATTTGAAAACGATGATGGCATTCAACTCAATTTTTGAGATCTAAAATATTGTTTTACCTCAATAATCGATAGGTTGAAAAATTTCGATGCCATGTCAAAAAATATTTTATTTTTAATTTAAATTTAAAAGCTGATAATATTTTTAAGTCAATCGGTAAATTAACTTGAAAGTTATTTAAAAAAACTTAAGTAAGTTTGCTAAAAATAACGTATGAAAAGCTATAAGTTTGAGAATTAGATTCGATTTTGATTTTTGAAACGGCATTTGACGTAGTTTTTTTGAGTACTAAAATATCGTAGAACACCAATAAATGATTGGTTGAAAAATTTCGAAGCTATGTCGAAAAAACACCTTTTCAAAATTTTTCGTCAACGATTACTCTGAATGATTTTGATGCAAGTTATTTATTAGACATCATAGTTTTTTGACGAATAGAGCTGATTAGTTTTTCTACTCAATCGGTACATAAATCTGGAAGTTATATTAAAAAATACTGTTTCGTCAAATTTTTTTGGTGTTTTGTCAAAATTTCTCAGTCTCCTGGACCGAATCGGTTCACATTTTCAGGAAATCTAAGTTGAGCAGAATCCAACCACGTTTCGATCGGTCTAGCCGTTCAAAAGTTATGAGATGTTTACATACACACCTACACACACACACACATGAATACATACATACATACAGACAGACATACTGACGTCATCGTGAAAATAGTCGGAAAAGATTCCTAGGACCTCTAAACGTGGACATCTGATAACAACTCGATCTTCGAAAATTGGGGTAAAACCAGTAACTTCCTTATCTACATACGTATTGGCAAGTTTTTTTTTCAAATAGCCTATGTCACTCAGTGAAAAAAAAATGAAAAGTAAAATGAAAAGTAAGTAAGTAAAGTAGTAAAAAACTGGTTTGCTAAATCACGATTTTTTTACATTGATTGTTAAATAACAATTTTACAAACATTATACGATATACCTGAAGATATTATCTAAGGAATGTGCTAACTTATTACATGATAGAATGTACTTTACTTAATCATATAAAATTCCGAAAACAGGAAAAATAATTTGTTAATACTATTTCTAATCATCCACATGATTGTTATATGGTGATATTTAGTTAAAAAAAGGAATACTTATGCCTACTTCCATGTGCCTATTTTTTACATATTCAGTAATATAAGATCGAATATTAAATCGGCCTCCTTCACTATGTACAGTATTTTACCAGTCAACCTATATTCAACTTGCTCGTGGTCTAGGTGTTCATTTTAAATACCTAAATAACAATGTTGCCCGACTCGGCGATTGAACCTGGACATTATAATTTGAATTGAATAGGTTAATATCTAGACTACGAGACAGTCAAGCAAGTATTTTTTCACAACTTTTGATTAATAGGCGTTCGTTATAGTAAACGTTTAGTTCGTAAGAGGCGAATACTACCATCGTGGTTACTAGGTGGTAGAGTTTTGAATTGTCCCGCCGGGGTCTAGTACCACCCCGCCTTACCTAATTCCCGTCACAATAGTGTCAGTGCTTGTTACTGTTGTATTCCAGTTTGGAGGGTAAGGTAGCCAGTAAACTCATGCATTAAGACTCCGCTTCAAGGATAGCAAAGCACCATTTAGCATTTTTAGTGATTGTAGGCGGTGGTTGTTTCTTTCCATTAAGATAGTCTGTTTGTTATCTTATGACATAAAATAATTAAAAAAGCGATTTTTTTTTGATAAACTTTTACAGGCAATTTGACGATTTTTTGTGTTAAAAACTAAAATTAACCCACATGATTCTGGTGTTATCTCTTGAGCTATAAAACCATTTTGGTCTAAATTCAATCGACGGTTTCCGATAAGGATTAATCTTAGGGTGTGATGAAATTCCGGAGCGTTCGTGAGAGAATGGATTATATCGAGGCCGCTGACGAAATTTAACTGACTACGTAAATAAAATGATGAAAAATGTATTAAGCACACTAGTACAACAAATCTTAATAAAAATCACAAAACTCTTGACTTATTTCTGAATGAAAAGATAATTTCCCTAATTATCTTATTGGAATAACTGTAGAGCAAACCTCGAAAAGAGCTGATGATCGTTGAGTAGGAATACTGCAACGTCAGGTCCAAGTTACCAATGTCAATTGAATATAATTGAAGTTACAGAATACCTAATTCATCTATATATTATATAAAAAGCATAAGTGACTGACTGATGTATCAACGCACAGGCCATAACCCTTAGGGCTAGAAACTTGAAATTTCAGACACGTATTTCTCTTATAATATAGGCATCCACTAAGGAATGATTTTTCAAAATTTAACCCGGAAGGGGGTGAAATACGGAATAAAAGTTTGTATAAAACTTTTTATTGCCTGGACATATTTGCATGAAGTCGATTGTACGGAAAAAAATTTCTGTGCTTTTTTAAAGCTTTTTTTACTTTAAAGCTAAGTTTTTTAAGTTTTCCCAAGCACGGGTGAGTGCTAAAACACACACATAATTCTTTAAAAATACATGCATATTCAGTAATTGTTATATTAACTCAGTAAAAAGCTTTTACAAGAATTCATTTTACGTTAAGACCCAATAAGCGTAGGCTTTGTTTAAAATTTATGTAAACTCACTTGATTACATTACCTATACATAAATGAAATTAGTTTACGAAAAACGAAATTTATAAATTTGTTTAGACTATTTTTGAATAATGTTTATTTGTTTACCCGTTTCGGCTTCGCACGGGTGTTTAATGACATGCTGCAATAAGCAATTTTGATCTACATTAAATTAATGCACAACGTATCTAAAGTATCTATATTATAATTTGCATACTTATTATTATTCTCTTAATTTACATTAAATTCTTATTTAATTACATTTATATTTAATACATGTTTAAAAAATATAATATTATAAAAATAAATATAACAAAATTAGTGTCCACCAGCGTTTTTATTCCGAAACTTTATAGTGATGCCACAGGTGATCAAGGTGACAAAGAGTGGAACCTCCATACAATACATGCCGTTCCTAACACTGCTGCCTTTCGGTCTCACAGGAGACACCCTTAGGGCGGGCTCTTAGCCCACTTAACTTTAATTTCTGGCTGAGCACTTTGCTCGCCCCAAAAGCCCGGTTTCAAAGTAGCGGTCATTTGGACCAACTGCTTAAGTTCATTTCGAAAAAAAAACTGCTGTCTTTTGTATCTGGCCTTTGATTCAGAATTGTAGCGAAAGCCTCCAAAATGTTGGTCAAGACTCTTCGCTATAAGACCGTTTACGGAAACGACTATCGGTACAATCGTTGTTGAGTCCACATTATTATTATTAACGAATTTTATTGGACAAGGAAGAGTAAATACTTTTTTTTAAATAGCTTCGTACATGGGGCACACTAAAAGTTTTACACTTCTAGCTAATCGGAACTATTTGAATTTCGATTCTATTTGTTATATTTTCAAACGTTGCAACCTTCTTAGTAATAAAAAAAAAAACAATTGGCGGGAAATGATTTGTCAATTATTTTTTTGTCACACATCAAAGTTCTACGTACGCAACGAAAATGGAATTAAGTCGAAAAAATTTTAGAGCGATGATTTTTTAAGATTTTAAAAGTTCTCTTTCCCTGCAAGACTGTGCCGCTCGTCTTCAAAATGCTTTTATAAGAGAAACACCTTGTTTGAGCACCGTGAGGCGATGGTTTTCTGAACTTGAGAGAGGTCGAGTTTCTTTAAATGACGAATTTCGTGAGGGGCGGCCTTCAACTGCCGTCAACGAAAATAATGTGAGTACTGTTAAGCGGGTAATTGAAGAAAACCACCGGACTTCCTATGAGACATTTCGTGGACTATTGGGGATTGGTATGAGCAAAATTCAGAAAATTTTACACGAAGAATTGAAAGTTCGGAAACTTTGTTGTCGTTGGGTCCCTCATGAACTGACAGCGGAGTAAAAGCGGGCTCGCGTAGAATGGTGCTCACAGACGCTACTGAAATACGACCATGGACATGCTAATGCTGTCTATGACATTGTCACAGGAGACGAAACGTGGATTTATTGTTTTGAACCCGAAAAAAAAAACAGCAATCTTGTGAATGGGTGTTTGAAAATGAGAACAGGCCAACAAAACTGAAACAGGCGAGAAACGTTGGTAAAAAATGATCGCGTTTTATTTCTCAGCTACGGGTTCATCTGTACAATTCCACTTGAAGATCAAAAGAGTATTATTGCCGAGTGGTATTCTACTATTTGTTTAACCAGGGTGTTAGAAAAAGTTCGCGAAAGACGACCCAAAAGCCGCATTCTCCTACACCATGATAACGCTTCTTCACACACGGCCAACAAAACAATGTCATTTTTAGCTTCCGAAAAAGTATATGTCTTCACTCATCCTTCGCATAGCCCCGACCTAGCACCCTGTGATTTCTGTATTTTCCCCAAAATCAAAGATTTGATGAGAGGTTTTACTTTTACCAACTCTTAAGAGTCAGTGATAGCGTTCAATCAGCACGTAGGAAACATGCTTTCAGATCTGTGGTCCTCCTGTTTTAAAAAATGATTCAATCGCATGAAAAAATGTTTAAAATGTAAAGGAGATTATTTTGAAAAGCAATAAACATAATATTTTGGTTATCACACGTTGTTTTTTTAAGTTACGCAAAACTTATAGTGAGACCTACGTATATTTAAAGATTAAATGAAATTGTGAAGTTCTATCATAATTATACTAGTTACTTCGTACGAAGAGATTAGATGTATATATTTTTACTTGTAGGATCCCTTACTAGCCCGCCATCTACTATAGTTTAAATATTACCAGGATTTATAAATTTTGAACTTTTCATTCTAGAGAATAAAAATAACGAAATGTTTGTTGAAAGCAAATATTACTAGAAAAATAGTTCGTCCTGGGATATAATATAAGGGTGGGTGGGAGCTAATCTCTTCGTACGAAGCAACTCGTATAATTATGATAGAACTTCACTACAGGTAAGTTCATTGATTATACTTCTTTTGCTTCGTACTCGAAATTAGGTATATACTTGTAGATTTTGAAAGCTAGGACGAATTCCTAGATCACGAGACAGTCAAATAAATAAACATCCCAAGTAACCCAACCACCCAACACAAATTTAATAATGCTGCCAAGATGTTCGCTGTTTACGAAAGGGTTAGGCTTACATTAAATCGTATTAAGTTTATAGGGGTAAGAGGATGTCCCTCGCAGATAACAGATATATTTGAGCAGTCATGTGGCCCTCACAAGGTCTGATGTGAAGATAACGCCGGCTCAGCCAACTCGTACCTACGTGTTAGATAATAGCCGAGTTTACGTTAGCAGAACCCCTTATTCGACTGATTGGATATATCCATATATAAATACAAGACACAAAATTGTTGTGTCCCTTTTAAGACAGTTGCGTGAACGGTGGAGTGTGAAATTTGGTAAGTTTACATTATTTAGGGCTGCAGAAACATTATTTAAAAAAGCATTGAAAATAAATGAAATTGATAAAAATAAACATTACACACACACTACATTCATGTGACATACGTGATAGTATACACACATGTGTACTATTTTCTTTACGGCTAAAGTCAGTTATTAAACGTAAAAGAGATTTTATTATTTAGTCTAAGGCTAAGTCTCGGTCACAGGTGAACGCTAGTCACATTAATCACATGAATAATAAAAAAAAATCATAATAAAATTAAAAAAAAAGTGTGTGTGTGTTTGTGCGTGCGTGCATGCGTGCGTGCGTGAGTGCGTGCGTGCGGGCTTGCGAACGGGCGCGGGCTAGGGCTCGGGCTCGGGATAAAAGTTGTATGAAACTTTTTATTCACGGGCTAGGTGAATAAAAAGTTTCATACAACTTTTATCCCTTATTTCACCCCTTTCGGGGTACTTTACCTTTCGGAGTTGAATTTTCAAAAATCCTTCCTTAGTGGATGCCTACATCATAAGAGAAATACGTGTGCGAAATTTTAAATTTCTAGCCCTAAGAGATTGGCCTGTGCGTTGATACATCATTTAGGCACTTCTAATTAACTTAAAATAATTAACCAGAAAATCTTTCAAAAATTTTTATCCTTCGCATTATCTTACGTTTATCGAGAAAAATAATAGGAAAAATGGTATTTAATACATCGAAAGAAAGTTTTTTTACAACCCGTTATCTAGTTAAATAAATTTTGTTTAAATATCATAAAATAATTATTTGTACATAATTAAAAAAAATGGACAAGCTTTTTTGAAATACTAAAAATATGTTGACTATAGTCAACATTTTATTCATTCGGGAATTTTATAATTAATAAAATTAAAAGATAGAGGAAAGGAGCCCGGGACCAACATGGTTCCCACGTGTTGGTGCCGGGCTCCTTTGCAGAATAGGCCAACTGCCGTTCTGCTAGGCAGATTGTAAAAGGCGACCGATTGGCTATGCGAGTCACTACCATCGTGGCTACTAGGTCTAGTTCTGCATTGTCTCCGTCTGTCGGTACCACCGCTTTACCTATTCCTGCCGCAATAGTGTCAATGCTTGTCAGTATCGTGTTCCGGTTTGGAGAGTAAGGTAGCCGGTAAACTTATGCATGTGGCATTAGACCTCGCCACAAGATAGCAACGCACCATTTACATCTTCGGTGTCTATAGGCGATGGCTGACTAGTCTTTCCATCAGGAAACCTATCTGCTTGTTTGCTATCTTATGATATCAAAAAACGCAAAGAATAAAATTTCTAGAAAGATTTTTGTGGTTAATGATTATCTTTATATATAAAAATCAATTGCTATTCGTTAGTCTCGCTAAAAGTCGAGAACGGCGGAACCGATTTGGCTAATTTTGGTTTTGAATTAATTGTTGAAGTCCAGGGTAGGTTTCAAAGGTAAGAAAATATAGAAAAAATAAGAGTGGTTAAAAAGGGCAGAACAACGTTTCCCGGATCAGTTAGTAAATTTATTAACAAATGCAACTTCTTGGGTGCGTACATAAATACACAAACACTTTTTTTGTAGAATAGACCATTCTGTCTGGAAGTTGGTAGAAGGCAAACGATTGGATATAATAATATACATATCGCTAACATCGTGTCTACTGGGTGGTAGAGTTTTGCTACGTTTTGCCCCGGTTCGACGCCAACGCCTTACTTATTCCTGCCACAATAATGTCGATGCTTATCGCTGTCGAGTTCCAGTCTGCAGGACAAGGTAGACAGGAACCTTGTGCATGTGGTACTCCAACCCCCCCACATGGATATCAACGCACTATAAATATCTTTGGTGTCTATGGGTGATGTTTATTTCTTTCCTTAAGGATATCTATATGATTATGTATTTGCTAATTTATAAAAAATCTTTTAAATGATTTTAAATTTTATTATATGTTTTACTAGCTGCAGCGTGCAGCCCACTGCATAATAAAAGTTTTCGGTGAATCCCGCGGGATCACCTAATTTTTCCGGGATAAAGAGTAGCCTATGTTCTATTCCAGGTCATTATCTACCTGTGTGCCAAATTTCATTCAAATCCGTTTAGTAGTTTTTGCGTGATTGAGTAACAAACATCCATCCAAACATCTATCCAAACATCCATCGAAACATCCAAACTTTCGCATTTATAATATTAATATAGATAATGTCTATGTTTTATAATATAACAATGTATTCCTGATAAACGTGTTTTCTCTTGTAATGCTCTAATGATAGGGTAGGAAAGCTTGTTGTTGTAGCGAATTTATAGACCCATAAAACGGTTACCTACTTATTATAAGTGGTCGATAGTCTATGGAACAGCATCTGATTTCTTAAATATAATCAGTATATACTTGAAATTTCATGAGAAACTTCCTTTAAAACATAATACATGCAATAGATACTTTATTAGATATATATGACAGTAAATGTATGACTATACTATATGTACCTATGACTTTTTCAGAAGTGTTGCGTAAGATTACCTCGTGATAACATACGATAGGTTATGTATGGTATGACCTATATTATCGGTCAGAAATATCAGTAGGAAATTATAAATGACATTATAAATTATTAAACATTTTTTCTACATATGTATTGATTAGTGTCCCACCTCTCAAACGAAAATGCTTAAATACGGCATGTTCGTTGTAGCTCAAAATCAAAATCTCAACGGTGCACTATTTTTAAAATAAAACATTTTCCAAATAGATACATATAAAGTGTTCTTATAAATGCACGAATCCATATCCATACTATATTACACCATTACTATTTTTATATGGATAAAAATGCGGAATTTTGTCTGTTTGTCTGTTATGCTTTTGCGGCTAAACCACTGAACCGATTTTGATACATTATTGGATGGAGTTTCTGTTGTCAAACACTGATTATTTTAAAAACATCAACCCCTAAAGGGCTGAAATATATATATATATATATATATATATATATATATATATATATATATATATATATATATATATATATATATATATATATATATATATATATATATATATATATATATATATATATATATATATATATATATATATATATATATATATATATATATATATATATATATATATATATATATATATATATCAATTGCTTTTCGCCGTTCGCCACGCCGATTCTCTTGCGGAAGATTAAAATTTCAACTAAGAATATATCGGATATATTGTAGTTTCTAATTAATTATGGAGATAACTAGAAAGATATTGACTAATAATATTTTTAGGATATAATTTAGGCAGCAAAACATCTTCGGTGTCTATAGGCGATGGTTTTCTCTTTTTAGTAGGAGAGCCAACGGCTTGTTTGCTATCTTACGATATAAAAAAAACATCCGAATTTAGAATCTTCTTTGTAAAATCGGTTAAAAGCAAATTGAAACAATTAAAACTCAAGAAATTAAGTAGACGATAAACATTGAAAACAACAAATAATTGGATATTCCCGAGGTCCCGATTTAAGTTTTACCGAATTTAGTTAAAAGTTAAAGGCGGCTTTGTTTGTCCGCAAAGTTCAACTTTAAGGCTATGCTCACATAGATAGGCGGTTTGTATAGCATCAAGTGCCTCGCGTCTGGTGACAAAAACCAGCACGTTTGTTTACTTCGATAATGCTTTATGCGTTAAGCTCGCCGTTTTTACCCTTCACACTCTCTATGTGAATAAATAAATAAGATAAATAAATCAATGAATAAATAGGTCGCTATACAATTAGCTATGCTACCAAAATGCGTAGCGCGGTAAATCCCAAACATTCTAGAACGTTCGTTTTAATAAGTTACCGCTAGGTAGTTCGCTAAGCTCTAGGCGCTAAACAAGCCGCTTGTCTGTGTGGACGTAGCCTTAGTATTAGGATTCTGTTTCTAATGTTTTATTAAATTTGAATATATTTTATATAATTATTTATGCCCAACTTGTTAACTGACTCTTTGATCATTAAAACTTTTAGTGTTTGTGCCTAGTAAAATACTAACTAAACCGCGCAGCTTCGTACGCGAAAGCGCCCCCTGTGCAGCGTGTAAGGAACGGCCTACTGAAAATCGAAAACGTAGATTTGGAGTTTGGACCGTGATTCTTAGTTAGACACTGTTGGAAATTTGTGAGGACTTTTTTATTTTTGGACGATTTTTTATATTTGTATAATTTGATATTGGCCGAAATTCGACTTTAGACTAAACAATAAAATCTCTTTTAAAATTGACAACTGACTTGAGCCGTAAAGAAAATAGTATACATATTTGTATATTATTATGCATGTCACATAAATGTAGTGCATGTAATGTTTATTTTTTATTAATGTAATGTATTTCTGATACATTTTATTTAAAAAAAGTATGTTTCTGCAGCCCTCCGTAATGTAAACTTTAACTGTGCCAACATTCATACTCCACCGTTCACGCAATTGTTTTAACCTTAAAAACAACAAAGAAAAATATCGACACGCGGGATATGAACCTGCGGCCATTTCCTTAAAGCCGGGACGTTCTTCCGCTGAGCTAGTGTCGACAGGCTCGAGGCGGCGAAATTCTTCTTTGCTATATGATCGATTACGTCGATTGTACTGATTGCTAGCTATACATACGTATAACTAGTTAAATGAGTATCGACGTAATCGATCATATAGCAAAGAAGAATTTCGCCGCCTCGAGCCTGTCGACACTAGCTCAGCGGAAGAGCGTCCCGGCTTTAGGGAAATGGTCGCAGGTTCAAATCCCGCGTGTCGATATTTTTCTTTGTTGTTTTTAAGGTTTTTCCAGATTCCCAAGCACGGGATGAGTGCTATAACAAACAAAAAAAAAACAATTGTTTTAAAATGGGGTCTAAAGTATTTTTATGTATGAATACGTACATTCTAATACTTTACGTTGCTTTTTTCCAATAATTTAGTAAATTTAAAAGAAATACACGGAATAAGCAACGTATTATGTCGTGCAACATAAACGGCTGATTCGAGAGTACGGCGGGCACAACAAACTCAAGCATTATACATTGCGTGGCGTAAAAATATGATACATCATAAATCGCAAATTTTGCATTTCCTACAAGAAAAGGGATTGCTATCATGATTATAACGTAAAAATTGCATGTTTTCTTTATTTTTTCGGTACATCCCCGCCCCGTTGGTCGAGTGGTTAGAGACCCTGACTACGCGATCAACGAGGCTCGGGTTCGATCCCCGACGGGGACAAGCATTTGTGTGATGAGCATAAATGTTTGTATTTCCGGGTTTGGGTGTTTATTATATATATTCTAGTATTGGAACGAAGTTCCTTACGGCAGGCTTGGAGGGGATAGCGATTTTGCTGCGCGATCGAACTGAAAAAAATGTGATAGTAAAACCGTAAGAAAAATGCGTGGAATAAAAGCGTTAAATGAGACGTGCGCAGGCGCGACAGTCGCGTACACAAGCGAGTAGTGCCGTTTAGCCGAAGGAAGTTCGTTCCTACCAGTCCCGCGACACCACATCATTTTTTATTTTATATATGTATTTCTATGTATTAGTATCATTGACTAACACCCATAACACAAGCAAATAATTTGCTTACTTTGGGGTTAGATCAGTAAGTGTAATTTGTCCCGAGAAAAAAAAAATTAACGATTATTTAAATTTAACCAAATTTAACATCGTCCCTTACACGCTATACAGGGTTGTTCTCAAAGGTCCGGCGGTCAAGAATACACTTTTATGGCCCATCCAGACTCACGGCGAGAAACCCCGAGAACACCCGAGAAGCGTGAATGTGAGAAGTTTCTCGCTTTCTCGTTCTCTCGTTCGCCTATTCTCTGATCGGTGTCGGTAAATTTTGCCGCTTTAAAGGATTTCTCGGGCGAGAAGAGAGAAGACTGTCACACTCACGTTTTGTCTCAGTGTCGATCAGTGAGCGGTGGAGAGTAGATGTCACCCGTATATGAGAATATGAAATAAACAAATTACCAATCTTGTTCTGTTTGGATGAATTTGCGTTACCCACCATCGCCTAGCTCTTCTATTTTTTTTTTACTTTATTTTTAATTAAAACTGTCACAAAGTTATAATATGCAATGGCACACAGAGCCAACCAGCTGCAGTTCGAATATCGTAGCAGCTGCAGTTGAAGGCACTAAAATATTTTAGTTCGAATTTAAATGACTTTTTTATTTATATAAATCGAAAATATTATCTATTCTGATGGGCCTTTGAAAATTTGGCCGAATTTTTAAAAGTAGCCTGTATATATATAACATCCAAGATTAACATAAATACATATCACTGGACACATAACACGAATTGATCTGAGCAATTTAATTGCTTGTAATGTGGGTGTCAGTCAACGATACTAATACATGGAGGTACATACTCGTATATAGAGGTACTCAAACAGATCTAATAAACAGCCAAACTCTCCTCTCCAATGCTCATCACATAAATGTTTGTCCCTGTCGGGAATTAAACCCGAGTCCCATTGATGCGTAGTTAGGTACGCTACCACTCGACCAATGGGTCAGGGGCGGGGACCAACATGTCCATATCGTTTTTCTTACAAACTTTCATCCCTATTTCAGACTCCTTGCGGTTATTGTATGGGGGGGGGTATCCTATTTCAGAACCACTGGACAAGTTACACGAATTGATCTGGTCCCAAAGTAGTTTGCTTGTGTTATGAGTGTTAGTTAACGATAAACATATAAATACATATATAAATACTCCGAGTAGAATATATTTAATAAACACCCACAACTTTCCCCGTTTGCTAAATAAACTGCCATTTGAGTTTATAAATACCTTTACACGAAAAAATATTAAAGCTAAACTCAAATCATACTTCTTGAATAACTTGGAAAGTTTTCAAGAAGTTTAATTTGAGTTTGAATCTAGGAGACTTAATATCCGTGTCTATTCTATTTTACATATTAAGTTAATTTAAAAATAATGTGTAGTATTGTACATAAACCTTTGTGGTTTTTTTCTAATGCTACTACAGTCAAATGTACCTATTGTTTCTTTTATTCAATAATAAATTAAAAAAAAAAACTAGAAACTTCCCCGTGTTCGTCCAGGCTGCTTTGAAGAAAAGACCAACTGCTGTTCTGCCAGGCAGGTCGTACAAGGCGACCGATTGGCTATACAAGTCACTACCATCGTGACTACTAGGTGGTGGAGTTCTCAACGACTCACCCGGGTATTTGGTACCACCTCCTTGTCTATTCTTGCCGCAATAGCGTCTGTGCTTGTCATTATTCTGTTCTTGTTTGGAGGTTAAGGTAGCCAATAGACTTATGCATAAGGCATTACAATTCCGCTACACGGATAGTAAGGCACCATTAACATTTTTGGTGTCTATAGGCGGTGGCTGCCTCTTTCAATCAGGCTTAACCATATGCTTATTTGCTATCTTATAAAAAGTATCTTCACGCCCATATCACCGAAGGGGTAGGAAGAGGTACAACAAGTGCATCCACGATTAGCCGAAGATACTTGGTCCCACAAATGTGATAGGTGGCAAGCCTCTCGCCAACCGGGCACTTTCCAATCCCGGGCAACTGTGTGTTTCTCAAAAAACTGAAAAAAAAACACTTTTTTTTATATGCCCGACCCGGGAATCGAACCCGGGACCTCATGTGGTCAACGCCAACACTGGACCACTAGACCACATTTTTATTGCTATCTTATAATATGTAAAAAAATACTGCAACTATTTAAAAACTGGGTTTGTTATCCAATATATAGTTGTACTACTAGTAGCAGAGTTTTTGGCAAATCTCGCTAGATTACCCTATTTTTCCAGGTTAAAAAAAGCCTATGTGTTATTCCAAGTTGTGTTTCCAATTCATCTATCTGTGTGCCAAATTTCATTCAAATCCGTTTAATAGTTTTTGCGTGATTGAGTAACAAACATCCATTCATCCAAACTTTCGCATTTATCTATATCTATATACATCCATACAAATAATTAAAATTGAAGTGTGTGTTTGTGATATTAAAATAACCGCTTTTTACTAAATGCATATGGATTTAGATACGCTACATATACCAAAACAATTTTTTTTAACATTTTTGTCTGTCTGTCCGTCTGTCTGTTGGTTCCGGCTAATCTTTGAAACGGCTGGACCGATTGTGACGCGACATTCACTAATAGATAGCTGATGTAATAGGGAGTAACTTGACTACTTTTTTCGAAAATTTTTCACGCGGACGAAGTCGCGAGCTCAGTTAGTATAATATTAATATAAATTAAAATTTCAAACGTATAATTTAGCGACAACAACGCGTGGTTAAGTCTAGTTGATTATCAATACAATAAAAATATAACCAATAAATCCCACATTAATCAATTTCATCAAAGTGTATTTTTGTTGGGATGTCATCGGATATGAACGAATCAAACGGAACATGGCTTAAATGTTATTACGTGTGTGGATTTTCAAAATCAAATCTCACTCAATTACCATTTTCAAGGATGAGTTAAATTCTGATCAATTTAATCCCAATTCGGATACTGTCATTATGGATACATACGGGCAGACATTTTTATTTATATGCCGCGCTAAATAATTTAAGAAGCGTTTTTTTTATTAAGTAGTCGCCTCTGTGGTCTAGTGGTCCAGCGTTGGCGTTGACCATATGAGGGCCCGGGTCGGGCACCTAAAAAAGTGGTTTTTCAGTTTTTTGAGAAACACAAAGTTGTCCGGGATTGGAAAGTGCCCGGTTGGCGATAGGCTTGCCACCTATCACATTTGTGGGACCAAGTATCTTCGGCTAATCGTGGGTGCACTTGTTGTACCTCTGCCTACCCCTTCGGGGATATGGGCGTGAAGATACTACTTTTTTCATTAAGTACCTACTAAATAACAAAACATAACGCTTTTTAAAGAAAAATATCTTCATTCCTTCAATTTTATCACCTAGTAGTCACAATGGTAGGGTACGTATAACCGAAGTAACTATTCAGTAATCTGTGGTATAACCAACAGTTTGCTTTATGCGACCTGCCTGATGTAATGGCAGATGGTTTGTTCTTTAAAGGACCTGGACTAACTCGGGGATAAAGATAACCCCTTCCATGTTTAATATTATTATTATGCTGTAATTTCAAGAATTATAACATTTATACGCCACATATACATTACGTAATTAAAAAACGATGTCGTATAGTAAAATTTTCAACTATTACTTATTGGCTGCGATTGATGACCAAAACCAAACGCTTAACCTTTCCTTCTGTAAAAGCTTCAATGTTTAATGCTGTTGTATTTTGGTTTAGAAGATACACCGACAGTAACATACCGTAAACATCTTTGATGTTTATAAGTGACGTTTTTTTCCATCAGAACAGCCATATGCTTTCTTACTATACGATGATAAAAAATACGATTATCTAGATCAGATTCATCGTTATTTATGTAAATAAAATTCAAATAGTTGTTTAATTTTAAGAGTGAGGGTTTCATAAATTAACTAGATTAATCTGCAATCGATTTGCGCTTATCGTTAAAATATAATACTTTCTTTAGATGAATATTCGAAAATAATATACAAGCAGGTTATAAGAGATTTATGAATACGATGTTGCGAATTTAACCCCTTGTGTTTTAATATCGATTATTGGATTGAAAAAATAAATTGACAACAGATTCACTCGAATGAGTTCGTTCTCAATAAGCCGATATTGCCTTTGGCGCATGGGTAGAGCAACAGTATATACTTTTAGATAATCACAAATCAATCTTTTTAAATGTGAGACTGCATTGTTGGTCTCGTCCATAGATCTTATCGTTAGCCTGTACGGCTAAGAATTTGAAGTGCCGTATTCGATAGTCAAGGTAACAATTTTTCCATCCATAAACAATATATAGACTGTGTTCCCACATACAAACTTTTTTTTCATTAATGACAAGCTGAATTTTTGTGAACAGCTTCGTTTTGACGAGACAACAATCTTTTCTATCTTCGAAAAATCTCGAATCGGGTAACTAATAAAGTTATGGGGCTTTGAAAATTTTGATTCGGTAAAGGAAAAATATTTATTAATAACAATAATTATTTTTCGACTTTAATCGTTTGATTATAAGATGAAAAACACTATGAATTTTTTTTTCCTACACATTCGATGGTTTTTCTGACGAGTCTTCCACTCTAAATTATTAGTTTCGGAATTATAAGATTTTGAAATTTAACTTAATTTACTCACAACAGATTGTTAATTTTTATTGTAATTCATAGGTAACATTATCCGACACTTTAAACTTTTCTTTTTATCTATCTTTATTAGTTATCCTTAGTTACACAATTTGAAATTTTTCGAAGATAGAAAAGATGGTTGTCTTGTCAAAACAATCTGTCTACAAAAATTCAGCTTGTTATTAATCCAAAAAAAGTTTGTTCATAGGACCACGATCTAATAGAGATACCAAAGGAATAGTCAAAATTAGTTCAGTTTGAATACAGAGTTGAAATAACAAACTACGATATTCTAAGAGATATTTAGATTTTAATTTATTATTTATTTCTAAAAAGCTATTGAAATTTAAAAGTTTGACTAATAAGTATTCCTATCGGTTGAACTTTATCACATAAGTTAGGAAGTGGCACCGCATGCCGAAAATACGCGACCAGGTTTTAATATAGCGACGTCGGAATATTGGACTGTTTGGTGAGGGAAACTCAGTCAGGTAGCGGGGGCGGAGTCGCATTGGAGGTGGGTGAAAGACAAAACAGGGCTTGGTGTGAGTGATAGCGGAAAAGAGGATTTGATACAAGTAAATTTCAAATAAAACTAACGTTTTAGTAATCAACATAGCTATACCTAGTTTAAATGACTGCTATATAAATACGTTTGTTTTTAAATAACAGCAGTGGTATATTAGACCATAGCAAGAGTGAAGTTCGAAACACAGGACAAGTTTTGGTGCACACCATCGTAAAAAGTTTTATAACGACATAGGTCTATAGTAATATTATAAATGCAAAAGTGTGTCTGTCTTTCTATACTACTGTCATGACTAATCTGATACAATTTAGCAAAATAAAAGTTGAGGACCTAAAATCAATATAAGTATTTTTTAAAGATTTTTTTAAGCAATTAATCAAATTTCTTAAGGGCTTATTAGCCCATGAAGTTTTGTATGAAAATTATATTGATGATATATGTCCCCGTGTCGATCCGAGCCCCCTATTAAGATAAGACCACCTGCTATTTTGCCAGGCAGTTCGTAAAAAGCGAACGATTGGCTATATGTATCACTAACATCGTGACTACTTATAGATTTATTGTTTTAAATATGGTACACAAAGCCATTATTTTCATTTGTTCACCTCGCCTTGAAAGCAACGCATGTTGATAGATGCCTATCATAATATTAAACTCCGTCTCCTGAAACGTAAATTGTATCACTGACATTTGTAGAGTGTACAGTAAAATTCTTTAAAATATTATCGACTATAATTAAGACATATTATCAATAAAACAATGTTAATACTTAAATGATTTTAAGAGTAGTAAAAGAAATATTACAGTAGAATGTTGTCAGTCCAGATTCACGGCTATTTTCGTCACTCATACAGCGTGATGAAAAGTTGAAGTTGCTAAAATAGAGAGTATAAAATTACATCCTTAGTTAAACGCGATCACTCGCACAGACTTACATTATAATTTTGAGTAAGAAAGTTGTGCAAAAGTAATAGCGTAAGTTAATAATTTGATCGTGCAGCCAAACTTAATAATGAGTCATTACTCCCTCAAGAGGGCCACGCTCAGGGACTGAATTGTTTGACAACTACTACGTCATAATCTCAGAGTTTCGGAAGTATTTACTCAATATTAATTATTATTATGTTAGTATTATTGTTATGTTTGAGAAGTAGAGTTATAGTTTGTAGAATTAGTGGTTAACTTATTGACACGATAGACATAGAAGCTAAGTAAAATTGGCTTATTAGTGCGGTCACGATCGGCATACAAACGGTAACAAATGGGCGAAGAAGATTAATGAAGTCTCCCCGAAGTCCTACAAGAATGTAACTTGAACTGATAATATTAAATTAATTTAAATTACAATAAACTCACATTGTAATGTAACGGAAATCTAATCTTATTAATAATAAGTATATTTTAAAGAGGAGCGCACTACGAAAATCTTCTTCGAACTTGAATGCTTTTTCTTAATTTTAAAACAAGCAAAAAATTTTTTCTGCCATAATGTTAACAATTAGTTAAATTTGTTTTTAACAATTAAAAAAATAAGTAAGTGTAAGTCAAAGTAATGTTTAGCAAAATATTGTATAAAATGCAAGAAAAATGAAGTATTTTTAATATTTATTATTAAGTCGAAAATTTAAGATAATCTTAAAATTTTCCTACAAAAAAAAGACGTGTGGCACTCGGGAGACTGCCGCGGTAAAGCTATTGCATAGCATTTTAAAAAAAAATATAAAGTGAATAATTGAAAAAAAATTACCTGCAGTATTGTTGATTTACAATTAATTAATATATTTGTTAATTTTTAATGTAAATGACATAAACTAACTAGCATAAGTGATTACAAAAGCAATATGGATTTAAATCTGAAATAAATTGATTATTATTATTATTATTATTATAAATAATAATTATACGAGTACAGATATTCACTGTTGTACGTAGATGATAAATACCTATACACCTATATACTTTCTCACAAACAGCTGATTACGGTAGTTTTCCTATACAACCAATGCCACCTAAAGGCGGGTTGCTGAACTAAAGAGACAAGCGTGATATTTCAAAAAGTCATTAAAAGTTCTGGTATTTATCGATAGATGGAAAAACCAAAAAGTATCACCACTGTGCCGGTCGGAGTGGGGGGTGTTAGGTTTTTTTCGTTACGGAATTTCTGGATTCGGTCTCCACGCTCAAGGCCCGCGATAGAAGCTATGCAATAGCTTAAAAGTACATATCTTCACACCCGTATCTCTAAAGAGGTAAGCAGAAGTATAACAAGTGCACCAACGATTAGCGGAAGATACTTTGACCCACAATGTGATAGGTGGCAAGTCTATCGCTAACCGAGCACAAATCTAATCCAGGGCAATCTTGTTTTATCAGAAAACTAATAAAACCCATTTCTGAATTTCCCGATCCGGGAATAAAACCCGGTATCTCATGTGGTCAATACCAATACTGAACCACTAAACCACACAGACACACAAGTAACATCTATTTAATCTGTGAATGCCAATTTGAAGTGAAAACTTCTTTAGCGGCGCTAGAGAATTTCTGGCAGGGGAAATTCACTTGGTTACGCGTCAGCAACATGCTTTTGCGTTGGTCGAGTTACTAGGAAAGTTTCGTATAAAATAAATGGGGCTAGGGATCGATTCCTAGCGAGTGATTTTTATGATGAATAATTTTGGTATTATTTCTGCTTTATTTACTTACTTTTATATCAGTATTTATTTACTTTTGTAAGTTTTATTTGTTACAAACATCATTTTTATTAATGACTAGCTGTTGCCAGCGACTTCGTCCGCGTGGACTTCGTTTACTCCGCACTGCTTCTCCCCCGTAGGTGATAGCGTGATAATGTATAGACTATATGTTGACCCGACCTGTTAGTAATATTCATGCAAAATTTAAAATAAATCCATGCAGCACTTTTTGAGTTTACCCCGGACATACATACAGACAAACAGACAAAAATTCTAAAAACTATACTTTTGGCTTCGATATCAATTGTAGATCACGCCCCAAGTATTCTTTTAAAAAAATATTCAATGTACAGTTTTGACTTTCCTACGATTTTATTATATGTGTAGATAGAAGATATTCAATATTATAATGTAGTTAGTGTAATAATGAATATTAAATATCCGTTAAAAAGCGCCATATTTCGATGTAAGAGAAAAAAACTTGTCCATCGATACCGTCCATCGTTAACCGTCGTAGTTCACATGACGTGGGAAAGATGGCGAGATGATAGGTTTCCATATCTACGAGGTAAGAATTTGTATGATGAATAATTTCAGTAGTTTATTCATTTCAAATTTATTAAAGAAAATGATACACAATATTGAAGAAAAGTTAAATAAGAGAGATTCAGAGGGAAAATGGGGAAGATAAAGATAGTGCAAAAGGGGCTAGGGGGAGGGGAGAGAGGAAGAGATGGGGGAAAGCGAGATTATGGGGTGAAGGTAGGGGAAAATTAGAAGAAAGGCAGGGAAAGCTTGGGAAAGTTAGCAAGAAGGTAGTGGGGAGGGCATAGGAAAGTAGAGGTAAGGTAGGTCGAAGGTAGGGAAAGGTTGAAGAAAGGTAGGGCGGAATTAGGGGAAAGTAAGAGGAAAGTAGGGGAAGTTAGGGTTAGGGTAGGGGAAGGTAGTGGAAAGGTAGGAAAACGTTTGGTGAAGGTAGTGGGAAGGCAGGGAGAAAAAAGAAGGCAGGCAGAGGTAAGATAGTGAGAAGCTAGTAAAATATTAGCAGGAAGGTAACGTAATGATAGTGGGAAGGTAATTGGAAGATAATAGGAAGGTAGAGGAAAGATAGCGGAAAATTTGCAGGAAGGTAGAGAGAGGTAGAGGCAAGGTAGGAGAAAAAGAAAGGGCCAGGTGGAGTAAAGATAGGGGGAAGGTAGGAGAAAGGTAGCGAGATATAGCCTAGAGGTAGCAAAAAGTTAGCAAGAAGCTAGGAAGAAGTTAGAGACAAGGTAGGAAAAGGTAGTGGGTAGATAGGGGGAAGGTAGGGGGAGTTAAGGGAAGTTTGAGGAAATTAGGGGAAAGGTAAGTGAGGTAATATGAAAGTTGAAGTATAGTAGTGCAAAGGTATATGGAATAATGGGAAGGTAGCAAAAAGATAGCTTAAAGATTGGGGAAGGTAGAGACATGGTAGAAGGTAGGGGTGGGAAAGGTAGAGGAAAGATAGAGAGAAGATAGCAGGACGGTAGGGGCAAGTTAGGAAGAAGATAGCTAAACGATAGCGGGAAGATATGGCGAAGGTAGAGACGAGATAGGAGAAGGTAGGGTTGAGGTATGGGAAGAATAGGGGGAAGGTAGGAAAAAGTAGAAAGAATGTGGGTTAGTGAGAGAAAGGAAGGGAAAAGTAAGGGAAAGGTAGCGGCACTGTAAGGGGAAGGTGGAAAGGTAGCGGGAAAGTAGGGGAAAATAGTGAGAAAGTAGCGGGAAAGTTCCCTAAGGCTCCAATAGATAAGGTAGCGAGAAAGTAGAGGGAGGTAGGGAAAGGTAGCGGGATGAAGGCGGGAAGGTATTGGGAAGTTAGCGAGAAGGTAGCGAGAAGGTAGCGGAAAGGTAGGGGAAAGTAGATAAGGTAGGAAATGGTCGTGGGTAGTTAGGGGAAAGGTAGGGGAAGTTTAAGTAAATTAGAGGAAGTTAGGAGGAGGTAAGAGGAAAGGTTATAGTAAGGTAGCGCAAAGGTAGAGGGAATAACGACAAGGAAGCCAGAAGATAGCTTAAAGATAGGAGAAGGTAGGATAAAGTAGGCAAGGAAGGAGAAGATAGAGGCGAGATAGGTAGTGTGGAAGGTAAAGAATAGGTAGGGGGAAGATAGCGGGAATGTATGGAGAAGACAGGGACGAAGAAGGAAAATATAGCGGGAAGAAGGGAAAGGTAGGAGAGAAAACATAGCGGGAAGGTAAGGGGCAAGGAAGTTCATCTCGCCCGGGTACTTGTTAACACCGCCTAACTTATTGTCTTGTTCTGGTTTAGAGGGTAAGGTAGTCGGAGGACTTTTGTATGTGATATAGCCATCCCGCAACACAGATAACACACTATTAATATCTTTGGTGTGCATAGGCGACGGTCTCTTTCCACCAAAAGAGCCACCTAGTGGTTTGCTACCAAATTTTACTTTAAAAAGAGATAATGGAAATGTGGCGAAAAGTGGTGGTTAGGTAGGGGAACGCAGTGGGAAAGCAGTGAGAAGGTAATAGAAGGTAGGTTGTGGGAAGGTAGCTGGAAGATAGGAAGTAGGTATAAATGTTTGTATGTGTAAAGTAGTATTCAATAATTAACATATGTTCAAATTCGAGTAATCACAATCCCTGTAAGGTTTTTGTGAACATGATATCAATAATACAAGTTATATCTCAAAAGAAATTTCTAGTTTTTAGTGAAATGAAATTGCTAAGTACATAAAAAATGACAATTATCTATCAATATGTGTTGGCTTTTAGGCGAACTTTGTATAAAAACTCATCATTCGCTTTTAAAACTAGAAATTATTAAGATTAAGACTTTACACTGGGTAAAAACTTCACAAATTGATCTAATCCCAAAGTAAGCAGATAATTTGCTTCTAATATGGTATTTGTCGACGATATTATAGAACTATACATATAATAAAATCGTAGGAAAGTCAAAACTGTACATTGAATATTTTTTTAAAAGAATACTTGGGGCGTTATCTACCATCGATATCGAAGCCAAAAATATAGTTTTTAGATTTTTTGTTTGTTTGTTTGTCTGTTTGCCTGTATGTATGTCCGAGGTAAACTCAGAAAGTACCGCATGGATTTACTTCAAATATTGCATGAATATTACTAACAGATCGGTAACATATTATCACGCTATCACCTACGGGGGAGGAGCAGTGCGGAGTAAACGAAGTCCGCGCGAACGAAGTCGCTACAGCTAGTATAAATAATAATAATAAATATTCACGGGACAAATTACACTAATTAAAATTAAAATTAGTGGTAGTGCCATACTGCATTTGCAACTGAATAGGCCGGCACGCCCGGGGAGATACCACTCTCTCACTTGACACCGACGTAAAGTAGCAGCTCCGCTGCCGCGTTTCGTCTGGTTTGTGAGAGTCCCGGTGGCCTAACCCCCCCCCCCCCCCCCCGCACACTATGCATGCGCTGTTTAAAAAAAAACTACCCCAGGGGGGTACCACTTGCACCAGCAGTGGAGAATCCCCCCCTGAGCATCCGTGCTCTGGATTCCAGCCAGATCATGGATGCTCAGGCTGCCCTGCGTATTCTGGGGGGGGGGGGGGGGGGGGGCAAAATTGCGCTCATAGACAATTCTGTCCGGGGCAAACAGAGCACGAAGACCATGGCACCCCCTACCACGCTTACTGTGGATTTCTACAATATCAGGGGCCTTCATTCCAACCTGAACGCCGTCCACTACCATCTCGAGACGGCAAAGCCAGCTGTGCGAGACACAGATATCTTCTCCGGCTGATACTTCCTACCTCTCCTACCCGGGGTACAAACTGGAACATTCCTTTGTACCGCGCGCTGGTGTGTGCGCATACGTCAGAGAAGATATCTGTTACCGGCGCCTCGGCAGACTTGAAGGTCAGGACCTATCCATCCTCTGGTTACACGTAGCTTGCGACGACCATCCACGCAGCTACGCGTGCCTGTACAGGTCCCATAGCGGGAATATTGAAGTTGACCGGCTCATTGAGCGCTTACAAACGGCTGTGGATTCCGTGTTAGAGCAGACCCCCTCCGCAGAGATCGTGATCTTGGGCGATTTTAATGCCCACCACGCCGAAAGGCTTTGTTCTCGCACCACCGATCATGCGGGGAGGTCTGTTCACGATTTTGCCTTGGCGTATGGTCTAACACAATTGGTAACCTCGCCTATGCGTGTTCCCGATGTGGATGGCCATACGCCTTCACTGTTGGATCTCCTGCTGACCTCTGACCCGGATCGTTATCAGGTATCGGTGGACGCTCCACTTGGCGCGTCGGACCACTGCCTGATACGGAGCAAAGTGCCGGTCACGCGCCCATCACGGCCTCCCTTTGCAGGCTGTCGTCGCGTTTGGCACTATAGGTCAGCAGATTGGGACGGGATGCGGTCTTTCTTTGCATCCTACCCATGGGGGCGGTTGTGCTTCTCGCTGGATGATCTGAATGCTGTCGCTAACTCTGTCGCTGATGTGGTGCTGCAGGGCATGGAACTTTTCATTCCGTTTTCTGCGGTGCCCATCGATGGCAAGTCTCACACCCAACCCAGACCCAGAAATACAAACATCTGTGCTCATCACACAAATGCCTGTCCCTGCCGGGAATCGAACCCGGACCCCATTGATTGCGTAGTCAGGGTCACTAACCATTCAACCAACGGGGCGGTCATACACAATACAAAAAAAGTATCTTCACGCCCATATAGGTAGAGGTACAACAAGTGCACCCACGATTAGCCGAAGATACTTGGTCCCACAAATGTGATAGGTGACAAGCCTATCGCCAACCTGGCACTTTCTTATCCCGGGCAACTTTGTGTTTCTCAGAAAACTGCAAAAACACTTTTTTAAAGTGCCCGACCCGGGAATCGAACCCGGGACCTCATGTGGTCAACGCCAACACTGGACCACTAGACCACAGAGGCGATACATAATACAGTATATACATAATACAGTGTATACATAAATACACGATATGTCTAATAAAACAAATGCAGAAATAGTGCTCATCCGACAAATACTTTTTCCTGTCAGAAATTAAACCCGAGCCCCATGGATTCCACCAACGGGGATACAAATCAAGTAACTCGTGTAATTTCAGTGATATTTCGAGAATATTCCATAAATTATCCGCTTCAGTATCCACACAATGGCTTGCCGCGAGTCTCCACAAAACCGTCATACGTTCACATTTAATTATACACATATAAATACACTAGGCGACATTCTGTGCACTTTTGTGGTACCTTTTACTGAAAAAGTATAGCACTTTTAGGTTTGAGCTTTAACGTGGTAGTTTAAATTCATGTCTAGATATGATCTACCATTAAAATACCATTTTATAAACATTACGAAAAATAGAAGATACGTTATGTATTAGAATTTTATTACTACTAACGCCATCTATTATAAAACTAACCAGTTAAAATGTTGCAAAGCTACACTAGACCCTTTTGTGGTACATTTTACTGAAAAAATATCTCACTTAGGTTTGAGCTTTGACGTGGTAATTTTAATTCATTTTCATTCACTCCATTTTAATAAAATATTGATCTATTAATACACTTGTACTTTTTAACTGCACGCTACGTATGTAGTTAAGGAAATTAATGATTTTGCTCCGATTTTCAAAAATCGAGTTTTGAGGTCTAGGTCTAGGTCCTGGGAACCTTTTTCAACTATTTTCGCGATGACGTCAGTATGTCTGCATGTGTGTGAGTGTGTGTATGTAAACATCTCATAACTTTTGAACGGCTGGACCGATCGAAACGCGGTTGATGGCCTTCGATCGGATTTAGCTCAACTTAGACTTTCTGAAAATTTGAACCAAATGGGTCCAAGGAATTTTGAGAGATTTTGAAAGAAACAAAAAAAAATGTTGGCCAAACAGTTTTTTTTAATATAACTTCCAGATTAATGCGCCGATTAAGTACAAAAACTATTCATCTCTATTCCTTAAAAAAATACATCTATTGAATAAATTGCATCAAAATCGGTTAATCCGTTTAGAAGTAATCGTTGACGAAAAATTTTGAAAAAAGTGTTTTTTCGACATAACTTGGAAATATTTCAACCGATCATTTTTTAGTATTCTACGATATTTTTGTACTAAAAAAATTACCTCGATGCCGTTTTAAAAATCAAAATCGAATCTTATTTTCACAAGTTACAGCTTTTCAAATAATAAAATTATGTTGCTTTTAGCAAACTTACTTAATATTTTTGAAATAACTTTCAGGCTTATTAGCTTTTCTCCTTTAACAACTGCGTCAAGTACCGTTAATTAGATAAAAATCGGTCAGTTTGTTTGCGATCTATCAATGGCGAAAACTTTTGAAAAAAATGTTTTTTGACATTGCTTCGAAATTTTTGAATCTACCGATTATTTAGCTAAAGCAATATTGAAACTGAGTTAAATTATATTTGAAAGATCAAAATTGATCATCGTTTCCAAAATATAGAGCTTTTCAAACATCAATATACTGCAATTTTTATCAAAATAGATATTTGAACTGAAAAAATCTATGCTTATAGTTTTTATTCTTTTATGCTTAAAATACCTTAATTTAGTGGGAAGTTTCAGGGATGGCCTGCAACTGTGTACAGATTTTATGCCCGTATTCATAAATGTAGCGGCTCAAATAATCACAAACGCTACAAGAAAAAAAACTTGAGAGGTGTCAAGAGACACCCGGATGGAACGAAGTTCTTTTTATTATTATTTACAAAAAACCTGTATACACTCAACAAAAATAATCGTCGCGACACCACACTGTTCAATGTGATTTGTGTATAAATACTTCTCAATACAAGTAGATAATAGAGACTTACAAGCAATCAGAAGAATAGGGAAGAAGACTGAAAAGCCTCGACCGATAGTTATTACGTTCACAACTCTTGGTAAGAAGATTGATATCATGAAAGGCAAAGGAGCTCTTAAAGAGACGCCGTATTATATAAAAGAAGATTACCCCCAATTAGTGTTACAAAAAAGAAGAGAACTACAGGAACAAGTGAAAGCTGAAAGAGAAAAAGGTAATACAGCCATAATTAAATATGACAAGCTCATTATATTAAATAATTCATTCAAAGAACAGAAAAACAATAAAAGAAACCTATCAAAATATCCAGAGAATAATACAAATAACAATGCCGAGCAGATATCTCAAGCAAACAACCCTGAGCACTCATACAGTACAAAGGTCTTCAAGTTTTACCGAAAGCGTAGTTAAACCGAGCATACTAAACTATCTTACGAGCAAAAATAATAATAACAAAACAAACACACAAGCCAACACCACAAATATTTAGCAACGAACCGGCCAGCCTCTCCCAGAAAACGACAAGCAATCAGAGAAAGCTACATCAACATATAACACACATCTTCCAAGCCGGCTGGTCCCCGTGGAAGATAACGACCACAACCCTTCAGGGAAAAAAACCACTAGACCAGACAATGACTCTAAGTACTGTATAAAAATTGGAACTTATAATGTTAGGTCTCTGTCATCAATACACCGATACTTAGAACTCAATAATGCACTGAAAGATATAAACTGTGATATATTAGGACTCTCAGAAACAAGGAAAATGGGTTGCCACATAGAAGAGTACTCAGACTATGTTTTTTGCTATATAGGAGAAACAAAGGGATTGTATGTAGTCGGATTTCTAATAAAAAAGGCATGGAGAAATAATATAACTAACTTTACTGGCATCTCGGAGCGTGTAGCGTTATTACATATGAAATTTGGCAAACTAAACATATCCATAACTCAGGCATACGCACCCACAGAAAGATCAGATAATACGGAAATAAAGAAATTCTACAATGATCTAGAAAAAGCTCACACTCTAGCCGATGAAAAAATCATAGTACTAGGTGACTTCAATGCCAAAATAGGGCAACCGAAAAAGGAAGAAAAACTCGTCATGGGACAGTATGGGCTAGGCCAAAGAAACGAAAGAGGTGAACGACTAATAGAATATGCATTTGAATATAAACTAGCAATAATCAACACTTATTACAAAAAAAGACCCAGCAGAAGATGGACTTGGAAGTCACCAGACGAGTGTTAAAAACGAAATCGACTACATCATGACAAATGTCCCAAACATAGTACAAAATTATGAAGTTCTCAATAACGTAAAATTCCGAACAGATCATAGATTACTTAGAGCAACATTCTTATTAAACCAATCGAAAAGAAGCAGAAAATGCTTTAAACAATCACCAAAACTTCTGAAAACTGAAGAAGAAATAAGACAATACATAGAAAAACTTGAATTAAACATCGAAAATAATTTATTGGATACCAGAAATGTACAATCTTACTATGACGCGCTAGAAACAATTATAAAAAAAAGTTTGACTAACCAAGCCACTCCTAAAAAAGAAAAAAGACACAATATATTTAGCAAAGAAACAATAGCCTTAATTAGCAAGCGCAGTGAATTAACAATAAGAAAGAATAAAGATGCAAATACAAAGAAAGAACTAAGCAAATTATATAAGGAAACCAGCAAAGCGATCAAAAAAGACTACAGTAAGCACAGACAAAGGATAATAACAGAAAATCTAAACAAATTCAGAAGCGCAAAGAAAGCATTTAAAGAATTAAACTTAAGAAAAACGTGGATACAAAAATTAGAAGATCAACATATAGAAACTAAAACAAGACAAGAAATCATACAGCAGGCAACTAATTTCTACCAAGAACTATACAAAACAAAAATAAAACCATCGACGAAGCCAACGAATCACACTTTGGTTATAACATGGAAACAATAAGACCGATAGAAGAAAAAGAGATATACAACCAGCTAATACAACTAAAATCAGATAAGCGTCCTGGTCCTGATGGAATCACAAACGAAGTCTTAAAAATAGGTGCCCCAGTTTTACTTAGACCTCTCACAAAACTATTTAACCTCATACTAGAAACTGAAATGGTACCAACTCAATGGTGTAAGTCAGACATCATACTAATATATAAAAAAGGCAACCCACTCGATATCAACAACTATAGACCTATCAGCTTACTGGCAAACATATACAAAATCTTCTCATCTATAATTCTTAAACGCATAACACAACAGATTGAAAATGCACAACCAATAGAACAAGCTGGCTTTCGCTCTGGGTTTAGCACACTAGATCATATACATGCACTGGAACAAGTTATAGAAAAGTACGAAGAGCGTAATAAGCCACTTTATCTGGGTTTTATAGACTACAGCAAAGCATTTGACAGCATAAGTGACAACTCTATATGGAAAGCACTAAAAATTTTAAACATAAATTCGAAATATATAAAGATTTTAAAATACATATACAACAACAGTGTAAGCAACGTAAGGTTGGAGTCTAGAGGCGATGCTATTAAAATCGAAAGAGGAGTCAGACAAGGGGACTTCCTGTCACCTAAATTGTTTGTTGCTGTTTTAGAAGATGTGTTTCGAAGCACAAACTGGAAAACTAAAGGCATAAAAATAAACAACAGTTATCTTAGTCATCTCAGATTCGCGGACGACATAGTTATATTGTCTGAAACAGCAAAAGAATTACAAGATATGCTCCGCTCTCTTGCGCAAGCAAGCTCTGAGGTAGGATTAGAGATGAATGCTACAAAAACCAAAATCATGACAAACAGCAGAGAACGGCCCATCAACGTGAGAGAAAAGTTTATAGAATATGTCCCCAATTACATCTACCTAGGCAAACAAATATCATTTTCAAAAACACACAATGAAGATGAAATTGAAAGAAGAACAAACATAGCCTGGAAGAAATTCTGGTCACTCAAAGAAATTCTGAAAGGAGACTACTCTATAAACCTTAAGAAAATGATATTAGACACCTGTATACTGCCTTGTATACAGGTATGTAACTGTATGGCTGCCAAACTTGGATTTACACAACAAAGGCAAAACAAAAGATCATAACAGCACAAAGAGCTATGGAGAGAAGTATCCTAAACATAAGAAAAATACAAAAAATCAGGAGCAAAGCAATCAGACAGAAAACAAAGATAACTGATGCCGTAACACAAGCTCTAAAATTGAAATGGCAGTGGGCAGGTCACGTATCGAGATATGCAGATAACAGGTGGACTCTCAATACTACAAAGTGGAAAGGGCCAATCGGCAAAAGAAGGGTAGGGAGACCGAAAAGACGATGGGCTGACGATATAACCGAATTAATAGGACAGGAATGGCAAACTATCGGCAAAGACAGAGATGAGTGGAAAAGACTGGAGGAGGCCTTCACCCGAAGAGGGGTCCATATCCAATAGCAAAAACTAACTTTTACTAACATTTAGACAATAAGCAAAATTAATAGCTAACAAAACACTAATAAACCAACATTTGAAATGGAATCTAGGATAAGGAAATAAAGGCTTTTTTATTTATTTATTTTATTTATTCATAAATGTAGCGGCTCAAATAATCACAAACGCTACAAGAAAAAAAAACTTGAGAGGTGTCAAGGGACACCCGGATGGAACGAAGTTCCTTTTATTATTATTTACAAAAAACCTGTATACACTCAACAAAAATAATCGTCGCGACACCACACTGTTCAATGCGAAATAGAAATGAAAATATCTGGCTTGCTTTCTATAAGAGAGAGAGAGAGAGAGAGAGAGAGAAACATCCGCACGCCGCACAGCTTACAATACCTTACTATAGCAAAAAGTGTCGTGACAACTTTTCGTGAGAATTTTTTCCGTCTAGCCCCCTTTCACAACGCGCGATAAGGAACTTCGTTCCAATAATAAAAAACAGAAAACGATGAAATTCGAAATAAAATCCTGAATCGCGATATCACAATTATATTTATCTTGTAACACTATATACAAGTTTCAACGCTTCTCAAATGGACTTCGGTCCCCAGGCAGTACACCTTGCCTGGCTGGGAAGATCTTCCTTTTCCCTTTCCTTGTCCTTGTGTAACGTCATCAACCTCCACAGTTGTGACGTCACCTGACAAGAAGCTGCCCCGCTGCTTCCATCGCTATGACCCTTCAGCGGTACGGACCAGCGGCGACACAATAAACAACCCTTACCTAAGTAACGTAGTAACACTATGCGAAGAATGCTAATTTGCTATGCAATTCACATGACAAGCCATAAGTTTCATAAACAACACTTAAATATTATTTGGCTGTGAGATATCATAGTGTCGAATACCCACCCAAGTAGCACGTTAAGCTGTATATAGGCTGCATTTAGGTTCATTTTTAAACTTAAAGCTGTATACGAAGCCGTACAAAGGCTGTAGAAGCGCTTCTACAGCCGATATAACACCAAAAAGGGCCCCAAGTTATACAGCTTATTGCGTTATGTAGGCTGCACAATAGCTATACAAGCTGTTATAAACTGTACAATGGCTGTTATTTGGTGTATAAAGAAACTATAACACTAAGGATACTCTCTTGTAACTGTCTTGTAAAGCTAAGAGTTAAATAGGCTGCACAATAGCTGTACAAGCTGGTATAGGCTGTACAAAGGCTGTTATTCGGTGTATAAAGAAACTATAATACTTAAGATACTCTCTTGTGCAGCTAAATGTTCTTAATAGGTGTTTGAAAATGATAAAAAGTAACTAATCTGTTTTTGATATTGTATAACATTATATCTGCAGACGCCATAATTAAAAATATATTAATAAACGATAAATTCTTGGACTTGGAGCAGTATGAAACGGTGTATTCAAAGTGCAAATTATAATTTATTGAGAAATTATATATGATTTCTCTCAAAATATTCACGCGCCAACGAAATAATCAAGATAACACAAATAAAATCATTGCAAAATACGGTAAGTGTTTGTGTTTAAGGTTAGAATATACAAGTATTTATGGTACAATATTGTATATAAAAGCATAATGATCATAAGTTGCTTGTCAAGATATAGCTTTAGCTATTGCTAAATATATCTTTTATTTAACAATATATTTCTTTAATGTTGTTTTTAATACACAATAATGGCGGCGTTTTGTTATACAGCCTAAAGTGTATTTGGAGGGTGATATACTGCAAATAGCTGTACTGAATCTCTTTTTTGTTCTATTATACGGCTATTGGCTTTTAATTACCGTCCAAATACACTTTAGGCTGTACTAAGTCCCTATATAAATCTATTGTACAGTAATTGACTTTTAATCACTTAACTTATGTTTAGAGATGCGTACAAAAATTGAAGAACCCTAAATACAAAACATATGTTTGTCACTTGATTTCGCTATTGTGTTGTATTGATGTCGGTCGTTTGACTTTATAACTAAACCAACTTATTGTTAACTATAACTTATGGGACATGTATTTCAATCATGTTTTACTTTATTTTTCAGGGAAATATGCCTTATAAAATAATAAAAACAATTGAGAGAAGCCAAAACCGTATTTGTATCGTACCCAGTTTGTGGGAGGATAAAGGTGAATTATAATGACCAAGAAAACAACTTGATATAACTAAGTTGATCAAGAACGAAAAATCAAGCCCTTTAAATATTGGTCTATCACAAAAATATTTTTAAGAAGAATACGTTATTTCGTGCTTGTGATTTAATATTATTAGTTCTTCAAAGAGAAACACATAATCTTTTGCCTGCAATTGTATCTAAGTATATAATATTTTTAAAACGATTGTAAGTATACATATATACAGGATGTTGCAAAAGTGGTACAGTAAGCCGAAAGGGGGTGGCTCAGGGGGTCATTATTAACAACTTTTGTTTAACGACTTTTGGAAATTCGCGAAAAAAATATTGATTCTCCATAGAAACTTTGTTGGTCACGTGACTTTTCACAATGGAAAAACAAAATTGTTTTTCGGGAATTTTCACAAATCGTTGAACAAAAGTTGTTCAAAATGACACTCTGAGTCACCCCCTTTCGACTTACTATACCGCTTTTGTAAAACTCCGTATAGTAGCAAGTTAAAAATAAAAAAACACATATTTTCTCAGTGTAATGATTTTTATTTCTCTTTTTAACTCTTTTTTATATATTCTTTGAAGAATAGACCAATTGCCTTTCTGCCAGGCAGGTCGTAAAAGACAACCGATGGGCTATGCGAGTCACTTCCGTCGTGGTTACTAGGTGATAGAGCTCTGCATTGGCTCGACCGGGTCTGGTACCACCGCCTTATCTATTCCTGCTGCAAAGCGTCAGTGCTAGTCACTGTCGTATTCCGGTTTGGAGGGTAAGGTGGCCGGTAAACTTATGCATTGGGCATTAGACCTTGCCACAAGAGAGCAACGCACCATTAACATTTTTTCTGTCTGTAGGCGATGGTTGATTCTTTTCATCAGGAGACCGATCTGCTTGTTTGCTATCTTATGACATTAAAAATAATCAG
Source organism: Apodemia mormo (assembly GCA_036924255.1). Classification (NCBI taxonomy): domain Eukaryota; kingdom Metazoa; phylum Arthropoda; class Insecta; order Lepidoptera; family Riodinidae; genus Apodemia; species Apodemia mormo. Next base: position 24,438,361 of record JAUPFN010000025.1, on the reverse strand, counting down.
TTATTGTAAATTACCAACCAAGTAACCTTAATGAAGAAGATAAGCCTAAAAAATAATAAATCAGATAACCTACAATCACTTTTTAATGTTTTTGTTACGGAACCCTTTTCCTTGAACATTAATAAAAATGACGATTGTAGGTTTACCTGAATTAGTAATTTTTCAGCTTTATCTTCATCACGATTACTTGGTTGGTAATTTATAATATTTAAATATTCCTTTTCAATATTCCTCTTGATTTTTTCCACATGATATCAACTATGCAGATATAAAAACAGCAAACAACAATTTTCTCAGTAATACAGCCTTGAGCTGTACTATAGCTGTATATGCAGATTTTTTAACACCATTGGCTGCATAACAGTCTACAATTACGCCATAAATATTATTAGCTGTAAAACAGTGATTGCATGTCCCATTTTACAGAAACAAGCGTTGAGTGATACTATAATAACACTTAAAGCTGTAATAAATTCCCGTGCTAAACAAAATACAGCTAATGTACAGCTTTAAGGATTAAAATCAGCCTAATGAGTTACAAATTGCTTAAAGCTGTACAGTAGTGTATTAATATTCAGATATAACGCCTAAAGCTTACGCGGAACTCTAAGAAAGGCCTTGTACAGCATTAGGCTGTATAAAAACTCATAAAGGTCTCTTATACCGATAAAAGCATCTTTTTACACCATTGTACGGCTACAATAAAACTTTAAGTTCTATATGAGCTGCTTTATGGGTATTAAACATGCTTGATTGCTGCTTGGGCAGCTGTGATTGGTTGGGTTTAATGCAGCGTATTTCACACTGTATGTTTGACCAAGTATCAATTGTCGATAGATCAAATTACCTGTCTAAATATTCTAACCGCAATACTAATCTACATTTCTTTTGGGTATTACCATTTTCAATTTATTCCTATTTATTAATTAATATAGTATTATGGCTACGGCTTCGAATATAAATATATCCGGTGCAAAAATTTTTGAAGAGAGAAAAATATTTTGCAAATATTGAATACCTTATTTTGATCTAATTATTCTTTGTTCATGTAATCTACTATTTATTTAATTACAGAATTCTTCTTCACTTTCGTAATCCATTACAAACACAAATTTCAACTTAAATTATATTAACACTAATCCTCGCGTCGCTCTAGACAATACAATACTAATTTATGGCACAACATCTGGACACCAGACTCCAAGACTGGACACTATGCGTACTGTAAAATAGCTCGGCGGTTAACTTTACTGCACGTAGATTTGTGTATAGGTGTTCATTTAAATCAACAATATTTCAACAATAACATCAGTTGCATAAAATACAAAACGTCAGTTAACGTTTTTCATTAAATAAAAAAAAAACTTTTCAAGAGAATACGAGTTTAAGATGACAAAGCCATGTAAATTCTGTAAGCGAATATACAATTTAAAAGATAAATGCCAGGGCTAGCCTCAAATATTAAAATAAAAACAGAAATTCAGCGTTTGCTGAGAAATGAGGGAATCTCGTAAGAATTAGATGTTTTCATCTCGGCCCGCCTTTGGAACTGAGAAAAATTGCGCATTTGTATTAAGTCGCTCCGTATAAACAGATGAGTCTCATATTTAACTAGACATACAGGTTGTTGATAAAATTGGGGTTGAGAATAATTTTAACATATGAATAAGTGGAAGAATGTGAATAAAATATTATTTATACAGTTATTTCTTATTCAGTTAGCAAAGAAATTGCTGTCCGATTCGAAAGAGCATAAAGGTGATATCAAAAAATGGCCATATTTATAAAAATATTATGGCACCTTTTAAATGCTCATAGTTATCTTCCAGATTTCCCGATTTGAGTCAGCGTCCGCGGCGATTTTGTTTTGAATAATTGTTCCTTAACTGTAGTTGTTATAATGCGTGTTGATTATCAATAACGCACTATTGATTTTTTTTCATTCACAAGATCAAAACCAATCACTATTTTCAAAATTTACATATTCCGAATATTAAAATACTATAATTTTTATAAACTTTAGATTTTGAACTCTTTGATTTCAAAAATTGATGCTTAGGTATAGTTTTTGCTTCGTTGAGCCTAAATTAGCCCAATTTAGCGGGAAGTTCCGGGAATGGCTTGCAGGGTCAACCGATTTACAGTTTTTTTTGTTTTATTTAGAATATATAACTTGCCCGAATATGGAAAAGATACCACATTTGTTGATAGGTTGACCAGCTGTCATATCGCGGGGCGTAAGTTCATGAGTCGATCTAAGTTACAAAATTTTTTTATGGTACATTAATTTCTTAAATGCAAAGAAAATGTTATAAAAATTTAACAGCGACCACTTAAGACTTAAGAGCGACCTGTATATCTTAAAATCCTAGACGCAGTGGTTTTGAATATTTAGTGATAATTAAATAGTCCGTCAGAAGTTTATTCCTCAGAAGAGATCTAGGGTAATACGATGAAAGACTTATATTACTTTTATGTTTCATTAAGCTGCACAATTAAAAAACTAAAAAATTCAAAAACTAAACTAACCTAATCCAACCCCTTAATTTAGAAGGTAAAAGTTGGTATGAGACTTCCGCTATTTTTTATGCTACAAACCTTACTTATTACGATGTATACCATATTACAGACGCCTTGTTATTAATTAAAAAATACCTGTTTCAGAATTTTTTTAATCGGGTAATTTTACACCCTAAAATAAGGTATTTGCACAAATAAATTGTATTAAGTAGAATTAGTTCCACTACGTGATACTAGATGGCGAGAGGAGTAAAATTAATTCGCCCTAACGGTGTATTTTCTCAGTCGGACCTAGTTTGTTTATTTATTTTTTTTTAGTTCCATACAAATAATAATACTGCGTCACTGTCACTAAACAGCAACAACGCAAATCTAGAAAAAGCGGTAGAGTTCCATCACGAAATTGACATTGAGGAGTTGGCGGCGTTTAGTTTAGACGCGAATATACAAAATGCCCACTCGCAATGATTAACGGATGCGAGAGAATCTTTCCTACTGTACCTGCCCTACCTTGACTGTCGTGTTATATAACGCAGACGTTCTGGAGAATCAAATAATCAAATTAGGAAATTTGTCAACAACCACAACATGGATGTTACCCTAATACAAAAAATATTTCTTAAACCTAGTACGCGTTGCCCCAGGATAGCTAACTACAGCATTATAAGCAATAACAGAACCGTCACGAACTTAGGCGGAACAGTTAGTTATCCATTACAAAAGATCTCTACAAATAACTCCTATATAACTACCATCTCTAGCCGATGCTAGTATGATGATGGGTCACTGACCTATCATACTGTGCATCTGTTTAACACTCTCTTAATAAAACCATATTAGAAAATTACTTATAATAATTATTTAATATTAGTGACTCGGTTTTTTCAACAGGTGACCCTAACAGTAGGCACGTGCTCTGGCTCCGCAAACCTGATGATGAACACGGTGATATTGAATCTCATAGATAAACTAGACAGGGTCATGTCAGCAGCCTCGTTGAAACCTACTAGGTTCAAGCTACTAACAATAGACCGAATACACAAGACGTAGCAGTGCTACGAAGCGTTAATTTAGAAGTAAGCTCCGCAGAAGTACTACATAACTCTGACTATAGTTTTTCAACTAGACCTCCTCTTTATTCCCACGAAAATCGTAAGAACAAAACAGATTGTAGACTGGAACAAATTAAATAACATAATTTCGCCGTGTTGGTCCCGGCCTCCTTCGTAGAATAGGCCAACTGCCGTTCTGCCAGGCAGGTCGTAAAAGGCGACCGATTGGCTATCGAGTCACTACCATCGTGGCTACTAGGTGGTAGAGTTCTGCATTGTCTCGCCCGGGTCTGGTACCACCGCCTTACCTATTCCTGCCGCAATAGCGTCAGTGCTTGTCGCTGTCGTGTTCCGGTTTGGAGGGTAAGGTAAACTTATGCATGTGGTATTAGACCTCGCCACAAGATAGCAACGCACCATTAACATCTTTGGTGTCTATAGGCGATGGTTGACTCTTCCCATCAGGAGACCCATCTGCTTGTTTGCTATCTTATGATATAAAAAAAAACCTCAACAATCGAAGCATCTATACCAAATCCCTAGTATCATCAGCCCGTTCCAAAATGCCAACTACGCAATAGAGCTGCTAACCAGTCAGATTGAGGCTACAGTAAGCAGTTCTACGCGAGAAATCCCTGAAATCCACTGTGGAAGATGGGAACTCTCAGAAAATATCAAAGATTTTATACGTCGGATTACTGCCGCTACGCAGTGCTACGATGTATACTGGACAAACGAAAACCGGCGTGCATTGCAATTCTTACAACGCGGTGTAAAAAGGTATAATATAGCCAAATATCCCAAAGAGCGATGGGACATCCTTAGTGAGATCTCCTTTTCCCACGTCGAAAGCATTATTTGTAACTGGCAAGGGCACTCAAATCTGACCCTAACCAATTCATCCCCCCTCATCAGAAAAAAACCTACCACTAGCACAATATGACACTTTAGTTAAAATGTGTGACTTGGCCGTTTCAATGCACTAAGTAGCATGTGATGCATTTGTTTTATGTATGGTGTGATGGTACTTATGCCTTAAGCCATAGTGCCTAGAGTAACGAAACGGTCAAGTCACACATTTTAACTAGAGTGTAGAGTTTATGAAGTTAGAGTTTGTAGAATTAGACCATGTACAGTTAGTCCATTGTAGAGTTTAGGCATAGAGAGTAAGATCATGAAGAGTTAGAATTTTGGCGTTACATACGATCTGATAACTTTTTTACAGTGCAAGCTTGTACTCGTCTTGGCAACATTTTACGTGAAAATGTTTTGGTGGTATATTATCTCTTTTTGTAAATTGCATAAGACACGATTTGTTTTACGTTGTTGATTTCCGCTTTCTTTTTCTTGAGTAACATTCTTGTGTATCAGCCAGATATTTTTTAATGGCCCATTCTCTATCTTTTCCCTTTTCCTTTCTTGATTTACAATTAAAAATAAGCAATAAATCAGGACGACAAATGGCTAATCGCTTTTTAACTGATACATTTCTGTAATTAACATTTTAAACGTGCAGAATGCGGCTTAACCATGTTAATGAAAGATAAGTTGGCTTTTTAGACGCCTGTGAAATAAAAATGAATTTTCATGATGAGTTTCTTTCTTTAGGATTCACCCTTTCGTAAAGATATTTTTAAATTTAAGATACTGTAAGATACTGTTTAAATTTCGCCCATTGATTAACCGGTTATTTAAGAAAGTGGGTTTTTAACCCTTAAAATTTTAATCATTATCGGTTAATATAGAAAGTATAAATTTCAACTCGCACGCGAGTCAAATTAACCGGTTGAACTCAGAATTTATTTCTCTACAACTCTCAGTATATTTCGCGCGCGCCCACTCGTTCGTATTTCATCGGATACAGTCCAATTAGGAGCTTTCTTTGTCTTTCAAGCATTTATGTCGATCTTCAACTTGATCGGATTATTTCGCTGAACAATACCAGAAATAGCGAAATACCAGTTTTAAGATTTTACCGGTAAAATATCGGTAACCATATGCTAAGCCTCAATCAATTCAGGTATTAAGTCAATGGGTGAAACCGGTTTATAAAATTTACCGGTTTCAATCCCTATTTACGACAGCCGCCTCAGTAACACGCATTCTGCAATAAAAATAAGTAATTATACATTTCCGTTAAAGAGATAGTGCCACCGTGAAAGACAGACAAACGGCAGAGACATATTAAGGTTCCGTTTTAGCCCCTGCGTGCGGAACCTTAAAACCGTTACAATCTAATTACCTTGTTAAAAGTTAAATGTAAAGTTACTTATATCTTCGTTTCTCGCCTTTTGCCTTTACTTCGATGTTTAAACAGGCAAATTTACTTGGAGCGTAAATCGGAATGTTCAAACTCTTGCGAGTTATTTAATGGGTGTACTTCGCAGATTTATTAATGATCTCAAGAAGTTTGACTGCTTTTGTCCATTTAATAGCTAATGTATACAAGATGCTTCTTATTTAATACGAAAGCCGAAACTGTTGGGTAAAAGCCAGCGTAGAATAGATTGCAACAGTTTTTCAGGTATTTTATATTTTCTTAAAATTTTATAAATGAACTAATAAACACGAACGACACTGGCAATCGCCTCTGTGATCTAGTAGTGCAGTGTCGGAATTGACCACATGAGGTCCCGGGTTCGATTCCTGGGTCGGGAAATTCAGAAACGTGTTTTTTCAGTTTTCTGATAAAAACAACATAGCCCGGGATTGGAAAGTGCCCGGTTGGTGATAGGCTGGCCACCTATCACATAGGGACCCAAGTATCTTCGGCCAATCGTGGGTGCACTTGTTGCACCTCTGTCTACTCTTTCGGGGATACGGGCGTGAAGATACTTTTTTTTGACACTCGCACAAATTCTCGCATAAACATTTTTGTACCTACGGGCGGTCAAGTTCTTTGTGTCAATCCGTAAGAGGCGAACAGCTGTGTAGCTAGCATCGTGGCTACTAGGTGTTAAAGAATGCATTGTATTATCCAGCAGGCGTATCACGTAAAATTTGCAATCCGTCGGCGATTAAACGTACGACAATTAAACGTAACAAAAAAAAAATTTGTTGCCAATTGCTTGCTGATCGCTTTTCACTGCGTCAACTCACAGCACTAAAAATAAACAAGCGGCAACAACTGCCACTAATATACAAGGTTATTATGTGTCTTGCAATAACTAAACAATTATTATAAATAATTGCGCATTTCAAGATATGTGATAACCCCGGGTCTGGTACTAGTTTGTGCTTGTTACTGTCGTGTTTCGGTGTGGAGAGTAAGGTAGCTGGAAAACTTATTCAAGCGGTATTACCATTTCATAACATGCATAACAACGCGCCATTAACATCCTCGGTGACTACAAGCAATGATTTTCTCTTTCCATCAAGAGAGATTTTCTCTTTCATCGAGAGAGAATCTTGTTGCAAGAGAGTAATCTTATAATAATTGAAAATACTATGTGTGACTATCGAATCAAATATGTAAATCTACATTAAACTAAGTTCCTTTTAGGGATAATATTAGATGCATACAAGTTGATAAATAATAAACAAATTATTAAAAACATGTTTTTATTAATAAAATATCTACATAGTTTAAAATTTCCCAAAAACGCTAATTAAAACAAACAGACTTTTTATACAGGTGCTTTAAAATACTGTCCAATTTTGTGATACTTCTTATTTCAGTTAGTACATAGAGGTCGTTGTTTCAAATACTAATAGACATTTTATTTCAATTTCGTTAGTCAAAAGTAATCATTTTATTATTGAAGAAAAGTCAGTGGAAATTACTAGTGTATATTTAAATAACTATAACCTTCTATGCTTATTCATATATTTTTCTATTTTTACTATATAATATACAGACAGAAAGAAAGACTATACCAATAATCGACTTACTATGTATAGGTGAATTAGTGTTGTTTAATTATAACTATTAAAAATGCATGTTTTTACAGTTTTTTGTTGTTCAGTGCTGATAAATACTTCATATTTCATATAATGTCAAAAGAAACTTCAATGGCGATAATTTTTTGCGTGCGGACGTTACAGGGTATGATCGACGGCCATGCTGCCTTAAATTTTGTTTATTATTGGAACGAAGTTCCTTACGGCAGGCTTGGAGGGGATAGGGATTTTGCTGCGCGACCGAACTGAAAAAAAATGTGACAGTAAAACCGTAAGAAAAATGCGTGGAATAAAAGCGTTAAATGAGACGTGCGCAGGCACGACAGTCGCGTACACAAGCGAGTAGTGCCGTTTAGCCGAAGGAAGTTCGTTCCTACCTGATGTCCCGCGACACCATTTTTTTTATTGGAACGAAGTTCCTTACGGCAGGCTTGGAGGGGACAGGGATTTTGCTGCGCGACCGAACTGAAAAAAATGTGATAGTAAAACCGTAAGAAAAATGCGTGGAATAAAAGCGTTAAATGAGACGTGCGCAGGCGCGACAGTCGCGTACACAAGCGAGTAGTGCCGTTTAGCCGAAGGAAGTTCGTTCCTACCTGGTGTCCCGCGACACCACATCATTTTTTTATTTATATTTGACTTTCAAATTTATTACTAAATTACTAAAAATCTACTACTCTTATACATGTACATTGTACATCGTATCAAATATTTACACACACGTACATGCATGTATATACAGTTACTTTTAAAGGTTCGTCCAAATGGTAAAATTTGGAACTAAATATTGAATTGAAAGTGCGTTTTAATTACTAATGTAAAATTATTACAGAATAATATAAAAATATTCGTTTAAAAATATCCCATTAAATTCATGAATCACATGCACCGAGTCTAATGAATGAATTCTGTAATGCTACCGGTGTGTCATTTTATATTTACCTATAACTACTTTGTAAATATTATGTAATCTGTCGCTTTAAGTACATTTTTCCCGATAATTTTTAATTTGGTTGAAGGAACTAAAATATTGTTACGAATAATCTAGAAGCGTGTGGAGTTGGAGCGCGCGCGCGGTAACTATCTAGAAATAAAAGAAAGAGATAGCTACTCCTATTGGCAAACAAATAGTTGACCTGGGCTATGCCATAATGGACTTTGTGGGATATGGCATAAGGTTGAAAGTAGCGTGCACTGGGATTTATGACTCATAACATGTTTACGATAAGAAGTGATTCATTGTTTCCCGATACATTTAGATTTTTCTGGATCCAGCTAGGACTTTCCCCTGCCTATAAATACAGAGATGTTGACAAACACAAGTCAGTTTTTATCAAGCGATCGAGAGCGATACGTCAAGTGACCAAGTGCGAAGCGAGAAGTGTTTTATTGTGTAGTGTTCTAAGTTCAGTGATAGTACAGCAAGTGACTATTGTGTAAAGTGTATTTTAGTATTACGTCGTGTCGTGTTGTGTAAATACACGGATTTAATATAAGTGGTGTTTTCCTACAATCACGAACCCGAGTACGTAACAATATTTTATTTCGAATTTTGCGTAATTGAAATTATATACATGCGTTTTGTTTTTGTGTCGGATAAAAATAAAATTTTGAATTTCTTAAATTATTTTTCTTTATTACATAAATCGAACATATGTGTTATCGATTCTTAACAGCCTCTGAAAATTTGGCCGGACTTTTAAAAGTAACTCTGTATGTGTTGTGACTTGTGAAGTGAAGTTAATGTACAAGTGCATTGGTAATTGTGTCTAACATTAATGGAATTTCACCAAGTGCCGACGAGGGAAAGTATAGAATTTATATTCGATACTTTAGTTACATCGATTTTGACATTTCGACCAACTTGGCTGAATCATGAAACTTAAAAGAAAGATTTCGGGTTGATATAATACAATTATGTACTTGAAATAACAAAAACAGGCTGCATATATTTCACAATGAACACCTAAAAATTACATAAAGCTATAAAAACAAAATTTATTTTATTTTTATAGCAAACACTCCAAGAAGTAGAGTTTCTTTGTACGTGTAGAGATAACCACCGTCTAGACATTAAAGCTGTAAATCAGACAATTTCACACAGGTAATAAAACCTGTATACATAATTACAGAAATAGTAGCTTTATGCTACTAAATATTTATACTAAATGTCTTACCCGGATGAGTTGTTATGAAACTAACAGAAAGCAATGCAACTAGAAATGCCACGAATAATAATTTTGCTGAATACCGAATACAGAATATCCGGTCAGGCCTTTGGTCAAATACCGAATTTTCGGCTGCCGAATAATCGGAAGCGTATTTGTTTCATTACCAACTTCATCGTGCCACGACACGTATTATTCGTTTATTACAAACTAGCTGTGCCCGCGACTTCGTCTGTGTGGATAAGTTACTCCTTATTAAGGTATTTTAGAAGATAGACAATCTAATCGGCTGCTTTAAGCCTGAAGAATAGACAGACAGACAGCAGTTACTTTCGCATTTAAATATTAGTATGCATTTAGTAACTATGGGTAGTCGTGTCAAATTGTATTACTACAACTCTCTGCTTGTCCAAAGAATAATCCTTGTCGAGAAATGCTAAAAATAATGTTTAGATTTATGAAAACGTAATTATATTTCATCGAGTAGTTTCCAATATTTGGCCGAATACCAAAAAAGTGGTCGAAAAGGCCGAATATCGAATAGTAACCGAATATTCATGGCATCTCTACTTATTACAATAGTTGTGAAACATTTAGCCTTAGCTTTCCTCCGACAAGCTTTCTGATAAGAAGGCAGTTTATGATATGGTCGTTACGGTCGTAAAAATTACTGAACTAATTTATTGTACCTACATTTAATGCATAGTAGATAATAAGTGACTTATTTAAGTTTAAATAAGTTACTTATCAGATGTTTTTAGATTAATTTCCTGTTGTACGCCTTAAATGGTCAAATTCTAGCCTTCCATAACTCTAAGATCTTTATGTGCCGTATTTGATACAATAAATCACATTTCATTTTAAAAATAGGGCGCGGACTAACATTGAATAATAACCCTACAGAGACCATAGTGTATTAACGGAAGTTTCTCCGAAATCTCATTAGTTACTAAAGTGCAGTGAGCGCATAATGGACAATATTTTACAACACCATGTATATGAAAATCAACAATTTCTCCAAAAGAGTCACTAAGATGTTTATCTTAGTTAATTTATTCTGCGAAAAATAAATAATTTGAATTTATGTTACGCTATTTTATTTATTTAATTGATTCGGGCATAGCTTTTAAAAAATCCATAATTCAAAGGTGAAATGTATTGAATCTGCTATTTCCACAAACTGGTTTTTGCGACCTCCAAAATGCCACTTTCCTTTCAGTGGCATTTTTACCGAGGACCGGAAAATAAAAAAGACCCCCATGGCACCAAACATCCACCACACCCATGTCAGCAGCAACCCAAAAACACATAATATACGCACTTAAGGTCAGATACCGGAGACAAACAAAAAAAAAAAACTAGTTTGCTTATTTAAATTTTTATGTATTGATTGTTAAAAACCGGTTTTACAAAAATTACACGATATACCTGAAGATATTATCAAAGGAATGTGCTAACTTATTACATGATAGAATGTACTTTACTCGATCATATAAAATTCCGAAAACAGGCTAAAAAATCTCTAAAACAAGTAATTTGTTCATAATATTTCAAATTTCCCACACGATTTTGATATGGTGATATTTAGTTTTAAATACAAAAAAGAATGTACTAAATTTTGGTTTTCAGCTGAAGTCCTATATTTATTTATCCGAAAACTAAGCCTTTTCCCAGCAGTTTCAGAACTACCACGCCGCCCACTTTCTATAAGAATTGGCGCGCGTCAAAATACCTCGCCTTAACGCACGTTTCACTTCGCAACCGAAGCAGCTACGGAAAAACGAGAACTACTTCACTCGACGCGAGTGTAAGTACTAATGGTTTGCGCTGCGGTTTAAACGCCTAACTAAGCGCTATATATACTGTTCGTTTAAGATTACTATGGAATTGAATCACACAAAACAATTCGCGGAAAACAGCAAATTCAGTTAATCTCACCTCTGATATTAATTTGGCTTATAAAAGCTTCTTCAAACACACGAAGCGATTTCCTGTGATCTTATTAATATCACAGGAAATCGCTTCGTGTGACTTTCAGATTTTTATGAGAATAAGAAATATATTTACAGATCTTAAAGTATTTTATAGTATTCTATTATTTAAACTGTAAAACTTAAAATAAATAATGTGTTTGTAAGATTATGTACTGGTAATACAATATGTTTCTCGGAAGTGGCGAGCACTGATGCCGTAAAAGGGAAACAGGGAATAATGTAAGTCTGGAAGTGTCGCCCTGCACTCTACCATATAAACTATTACAAAATATTACTTGTTAATACTGGTGTATACATATATAGTCTAAGATACCACTATAGAACGACCTTCAACGAGCTAGTTAATGGATGAAAATTATTTTAAATCTAATTAAAAATGTCAATAAATATATTGCAAATGGGTTGACTAAAATTTCAGTCCAGAATATATATTTTTTAAAACCTTTCACTGCGATTTCGAGGCAACTAGAGATCGCCCGTGGCCGAAGTTTATCCACGGACTAAACAAAAAAATCTTTATCACTAAACAAAACATCTCTACGACTATACAAGAAATCTCTACGACTAAACAAAAAAATTTGGCAAGAGAAGGTATTCCTTAATCTAAGTTTTAGCCGTAAAGAAAATAGTTTAGAATGCATGTGTATAATGTCATGTATGTCACGTGAATGTATTGCGTGTGATGTTTATTTTTATTAATTTAATATAATTAAAAATATAAGGTTACTGCAGTCCTCCGCAATGTAAACTTTAATTGGGCCAAATTTCACACTCCACTGTTCACGCAGTTGTCTTAAAAAGAGGTGCAAAGTTTTTCCTTCGCGTATTAATATATAGATATAAAATACTTTTCATCCATTAACCAGCTCGGTGAAGGTAGTCTTATAGTGGAATCCTATACTTATAAACAATCATTATTAAAGCATAATTTTAATAGGATTGTAAATTTTATTATTAAGTTTTTGCATATGCGGTTATAGAGATTGCCACTAATTTTGTTAAAGAACAAAAAGGTAAAAGAAGGCGGCTTGCTCAAATTTAACATTAAACTCTAGCTGAATACTTTGCTCACAACAGAATGTCAAAGTCACAGTTGCAACCCGTAGTAAGCCCGCAGTACTTTAAAATAGACATTTCGAAAAACAGTTTTATAACATATATGTCAACATATTTGCTAGAGGGCTGACTTTATTTTATCATTTCAGAGCAAGCTTGGATCAAATGTAATTGATTTTAATTGAGAAAGTCAAAACTTATGTTTTGACTTTCTCAATCAAAATAATACTAGGTTAATAAAATTATTATCAATTAATAAGTTCGTGTAGGTATTTTGTACAAACATCTTAGCGACACATTCGTTGTTAAAATCTAATAATTTATTTAGTCAACAAATTAAATAAATTGATTATTCTAATTTTATTTAGATGTTTCACTACTTCCTGATATATTTTTGTTATTAAATACTTGAGATTAAATATACGTAGGCTCAAATTTTCAAACAAAAAGTGTAAAGATATTTCTATATTATAAAAATGTAAAGAATACAAAATAATATTATAACACTGTATATACAGGGTAAATGTCATGAAAGTTATCTGAATATATATCGTGTTCATTTATTTTGGTATATCGTTCATATATAGGGTAAGACTCGAACAGCTGTCATTTCCCTAGACACTTCTCTCACGTGAATGTCAAAGCTCTCAAAGAACTTGTGCAGTGATGAAACAACTTTTACATCAAAATTTAAACATACATTAGATAAACATGTTACCAGTTACATGAAATTTAGTAACTTTATAAGTAAGTTGTATTAATAAAATATTTAATTATAGATAGCTAAATATATATTATTGAAACTGAGATATGTTTATAATGTATTCGTATTTAAACACAATAAAGTAGACATGAAAATAATATATTGTCAATTTTTTTAATGAATATTATAGCAAAGTATAATATTCGCATGGAAGTAATGTATTCACACAATATATTGAATTGACGCAAATAGCACTAAGAAAATCTATACTAATAACATACAGAATACATTTGTATTTTAGTATGTTTGTGAAAAAAAAAAACTCAAAAACTATTAAATGGATAAAAAAATATTTTACCACTAGAAAGCTACCACTATTCAGGAGTGGCACATGCTACGTTTTACTGAACATTACACAAGAAAGCCATTGCTTTAGGTCACGTGAAAGAAGTCGCGAGTAATATCAAGTATGAATTATAACTTAGCCTTAAAAAAGAAAATAACTTTTTTCGCAAAATTGTGTAAATATAATGTTAAAAAATATCAAATGACAGCTCTTGTTTAAACCACTAGATAAATTCACCAGGAAATATTGAAACATAATTTAATGTATTAAAAAGCATCTTATTGTAATTGTTCTAAGACTGTTATCTAGGGGCTTCTATGTCAGCTTTCACTATCACCGTTCTTCTGTCATGACATGGCGAGCTGTGCCTCATGTCTACAGACGAACCTATGTTTCTGGGCAGTGTCTTTGACTTATAAAAATCACTTTTTAAACAATAATCATACAAAAGTTTTGGTCCTTCATTGAAATATTCGCTGTAGTATCCATCGCATGTGTCAAAAGAGACACTTTTGGAAAAGTTTTCAAAGCACACGTGCGGTTTGTGTGCTCCGTCAGGGCACATGCGAGGTTCCGAAGGTCCGTAGGGCCAAGGGGGTATCGGGGCCCAAGGTATGGGCCCCGAAGGTCATCCTCAGCGAATCGGCTTGGAGACTATGATAACATCAGGGGCTGACCGAGTTGTTTCCGTGCTCATGGGTCGGCGGTCTGGGATCTTCTTTTCTGTTGATTTAATAAAGTAATAATTTATTAAAAATAGGGAAATAGAGTTAGAAGAACTAGGTCGTAGAGAGCGTCTCGACTGGATTTAGTACCACCGCCTTACCTATTTCTGTCGCAATAGCGTCAGTGCTTGTCGTATTCTGGTTAGAAGGGTAAGGAAACCGATAATCTTATATGATATTTTAAGCTCCAAATTGGAACACGACAATGACAAGTATTGACGTTATTGCGGCAGGAATAGGTGAAGCGGTGGTACCACATAACCGGGAGAAACGTTGCGGAACTCTACCACCTAGTAATCACGATGGTAGTGACACTGCCTGGTAGAGTGGCAGGTGATCTATTCTTCAAAGGGAGCTATCCATCAGGAGAACCATCTACTTGTTTGATATGCTATGAAAGAAAAAGTAACTGAGGATATTCAGGTTGTCTGGTAATATACTGTACATATTTAAGGAGGGCATTAATATTTCACCCTTCATAGATTGAAGTGCTATTCGACTCTCCTGAAGATGCTTCGGTTAAGAAGTGAAACGTGCGTTGAGTACATAATAAGTGCCGCTGTAGTCTCCTCTAATTTTCACGCCTTGGATAAGTTTGCCCCATTCCTTACACTACCTTTCATTTTAAGTTGCATCAAGGCAGTTCCATATAAGGTTTCGTAGAAATTTTGCAAATTAAATATGACAATTTCTTCTTTAAATTATAGATTTCCGCAAAGTAACGCCAAAATCTATTTAATATCTTAAGGAAGGTCTTCAGTCCACGATTCTAATACCGACTATATATAAAAAATATGTATTTCAAAGGATCTAATAAAAATATAAAATACGGAAATACGTGCATATATATGTTACACAAACAGCGAGTTACCGTCGCGGCTTGTGCAAGTCAAAACGCGCGCCTATCACCCAGATTACTAGGTGGTAGAGTTCTGCATTTTCTCGCCCGGGTCTGGTACCACTGCCTTACCTATTCCTGCCGTAATAGCGTCAGTGCTTGTCACTGTCATGTTCCAGTTTGGAGGGTGAGGTAGCCGGTAAACTTATGCATGTGGCATTAGACCTCGCCACAAGATAGCAACGCACCATTAACATCTTTGGTGTTTATATGAAATATTTGACTCTTTCCATTAGGAGACCCATCTGCTTGTTTGCTATCTTATGTTATAAAAAAACATGGTGACCATATTTTTGGACTATTACCACACTAATTTCGTTAAGGATTACAATGACGTAAAGCAATACTCTCATTTTATTATTAGTTACATATCACCACATCCTTTAATATGTACCGTCTTCTACCAGTCAACCTGTATATATACTCGTTTGTAGGTACATATAGTATTATACATGTGAGTGTGTGTATGTCTGTGTGAATTAATACTCCATCTTACGTGGTTTAGTTTCCGGTTGTGGTGGAACTTGAGTCAGCAGCTCAATCGTGATTTGCGACGTGTTGGTTTGCGCCGGCGGCGACGGTCTGGCGATGGTAGCGCCAGAATACCCAAAGGTCGAAAAACCTCGGCTGTTCGTTGTGTTGGAACCTGTGGAAAATTAAAAAATACCATTAAATATATTTTTTTACGTTGCCTCATGACGTCTATTACCTCATTGGTGCAATGACCTGCTCAGCTTCAATTATGATTCAATTCCCGTATGGGAAAGATTATATTTTTTAACTTCCTGCTACGTATGTAAGGACGTAAGAAGTATGTATGTACGTAAGGAAGTTACTGATTTTGCCCCGATTTTTGAAAATCAAGTTTTCACCAGATCTCCACGTTTTGAGAACATTTTCCAACTATTTTCATGATTAATGTATAGTCCTACCCCTCCCCTATATCGAGGAACAAAAGAAATTCGGTAGTCTTATCATCCAAAAAACAATTTTTTTTTACTTGTTTTTAATACCAGGATTTCCTCATTGCAGCATAGCCATTTCGTATTCCCCAATTAACGACGAATCTATGTGTATACCATCCGGTAACCTTATGGGACGAGGTTTAGTGTCGTGGGCTCCCATACTGTAGCTAATTTCATTCTGTCGATTTTTAGATACGGTGTGCGCGCGCATCGTAATAATTTACTCTCATAATTTCTTTCTGATTTTGGGGTCACACTTGCGTCAATCGTCACAAAGCATCGTGCAATGATACGATAATCGGTTACTTTCGCACACATTTTGGACTGCATGTGCCTTAGCGTGCATATAACTTCGGGAGGATATACGCAAGTGTGGCTCCAGCATAATGCACCAAAATAAGTATAGCTTCAATAAAATAAATAAAATAATAAATAAATAAATAAAATAAAACAAATAAAATAAATAAAATAAATAAAATAAATAAAATAAATAAAATAAATAAAATAAATAAAATAAATAAAATAAATATTTCTGGACAAATAACACCAACTGATCTAACCCCAAAGTAAGCAAATATTTGCTTGTGATATGAGTGTTAGTCAACGATACTAAAGTAAGGTATCTTTACGCCCGTTTTCCCGAAAAGGTAGGCTGAAGTAAAAATAGTGAAACCACGATTAGCTGAAGATACTTGGTTCCACAATGTGGCAAGCCTAGCGCCAACCAGGCACTCAACAATACTAATACATAGAAATACATATATAAATACTGTTACATACATAATAAACACCCAAACCCAGAAATATAAACATCTATGCTCATCACATAAATGTTTATCCCTGTCGGGAATCGAACCCGAGCCCCCTCGATTTTTAAATAGGTTCACCAAGCACTCAACCAACGGGGCAGTCAAATGACCGAGTTCTGAGGTAACAAATACACAGCCGAATTGATAACCTCCTCTTTTGAGAAGTCGGTTGAAAAATTTAATATTTATTATTTTGATCGGGAAAATCTGTCTATTTTCACAAAATAATAACATATATATATATATATATATATATATATATATATATATATATATATATATATATATATATATATATATATATATATATATATATATATATATATATATATAATATCGTATTGAGCTCCCAAACAATGCCTTTGACGTCAGGACAATAAGGATCCATTATATAACATAAAATATATGTCAAGGTTTTACAAAATAAATATTAAATTTTCTAATATCAAATATTAATGTTCTACACTCTTCGGTTACGTATTGAAAAAAATAAACGAGCTGTAATAAATGTCTATTCATAATGGTATTCAATTACTTCTATTGATAAAAAAATATAAAATTATTTCAACTAAGCAGGAAAATCAATTTGCTGAAATTGGTATTCTTGCTTATTTGAAATAATTTTGTAATTTTTTGGTCAATAGAAGTAATTGAATATCTTTAGAAATACCTTAAATATTATCACAAGCAGAAAACACGTGAAAGGAATGTTTTTATAATAAAAAAACGTGTTTCATGATTAAAAATGCGAGAAATGAAATTAAGAGCAGGGGAAGCCAAGGTAATTGTTTCTTTTCAATGCGAGGATTTTGACGCAAAACGGGGAATGTTATAATTTTTAGTGGCATATCTATATTACGTGTGTGTGCTGTCTGTCGCATCGTAGCGTCCAAGCGGGTGATGAATGAATGAATGAATGATAACTCTTTATTGTGCACATAATTACAGTAAAAATACATGCTTAGTACAAATAATTGAAAGACAATTTAAAGAAAGTACACAAAGGCGGTCTTATCGCCAAAAAGCGATCTCTACCAGACAACCTCTGTTGATAAGGACAACATTTTAAGGTAGAGTAGGATATTCGTAAAATATGTACACTTACAATAACTTAATTCTTTAATTGACCTCTGTTTTTTAACTGAACATGTAATGCCTCTTGAAAGAAATGTTGGTGCTCTAAGTGTGTTCTACCGGCTTTATAATAGAGTATTCTGTGGAATTGTTTAGTTTGATACCAGCAACTTCTTTTCACCGCTACAACACTGGCCGAGGTTGGAACCTCCACCCACACTACCTTAAGTCATGGTGTTCATCAACAGTACGGTTTACTCGGAACTTTTTAGTTCGTACCACTAAATTATGGAATGAACTCCCTAAGTCTGTATTTCGTGAAAAGTTGGAATTGGAAATAACATTGGATCTTTTAAGAGGCGGATTAATGAATTTCTTAAGAGTCATCAGCGCATCTCCTCTTATTTTGTGGTTGTCCATGGGCATCGGTGACCGCTTCCCGTTAGGTAGACCGATTGCTCATCTGCCAGCTCATCATATACAAAAAACACTGTTAAAGTGATTCTTAAATATGATTCGATAGAATCTATTTAGGCGTTTCAAGATACCAGCTTTTTTCTGCTCGATGATGGGAATTAAGCAACTTGTACGGGCTTAATGGATACTTTTGGTATACTGTTACACCAATAGGACCTATTGCAATGACACGATAACCTTGACTTGATACGGCAAGATCCTCATTTGTCAATCAGCTTTTTACAAGTTATTGTTTAACTTGAAATATTCGTATATAAATACCAGAACTTTTAAATCTCGCAAACCATGTTTTAACCACTTTCTGATATCCGATTCAACCGATATTTAGCATATTTATATAAGTTCGATAACAACGCAATATCGCTGGTGACAATGCAGTGATGTCCATAGCATCGATCTGTTAATGGAGTCTCGATGTGGGGACTGGAACTCTCAGATACGGTTTTCTGAGATAACTGAGTTTTGGCCCATTAGTTTATTTGTTATAACTACTCAGTCTAGGTGATACTTATGATGACGACGATCTGAAGAAATGGCCCAAATAGTGCCATTGAAATACACACAAAGAAAGTGCAAAGAGAGTCGAGTTTGTGCTCCGTGGTTTTGTGAAGAGTACTTTCCATTACGCGTTATGACGAGGACCTAAAGATTGAGTCGTAAGAGTGCTATTGGAACTCACATATAGAAAGTGCAAAATTAGTCGAGTTTGGGATTGTTTGTTACGTTGTAAGTAAAAAGTAAAAAGCGTAATTGGAATAGATGCGAAGTGCTAAAAACAACAAAATTCAACAACAACATAATTTGTTTGGACTCAATTATTTTAATTCGGCAAACTCTTTGCTGCTTGATGACTTCCACGCTTTTGTGTACCCACTATTTACATAATTATTAACTATAAGTATTGTACATAATCTGTCTTGTTAAATTTGGTGCGCAATAAAGAGTATTCATTCATTCATACATTCATTCCAGCTGAAAAGTGACCATTGGAAGTCTTTAACTTAACAAGTTCGACTTATCGAGTTTTGGCTACATTGGCTTGTCTGACAGACACTTTGGTGGTGGACGATTTTGAGAATATGGTTATATAACTGGAAGTTACCAAAGGAACTCCTATACTAACCAGATAAACTCATCGAGTTCGGACCAATTTTTTTATAATAAGAAAGCAAACAAGCATACGGGTCTCTCGATAGAAAGAGTCAACCATCGCCTATAGACACCAAAGATGTTAATGGTGCGTTGCTATCGTATGGCGAGGTCTAATGCCACAAGCATAAGTTTACCTCTAAAAGTTAAAAGAATTAAGAATAGGTAAGGCGTTGATATTAAATAGCCGGGAGAGTCGTTGCGAAACTTTACCACCTAGTAGTCATAATGGTAGTATATACGTATAGCCAATTGGTCGCCTTTTATGACTTACCTGACAGAATGGCAGTTAGTCTATTCTTCAAAGGAGCCCGGACCAACACAGGAGAAAAGGTTAGTAAACTTACACATTTTGATAGAATGCTAAACGCGTAAAATTACTAGCTACCTTATCCTTAAACCAAAATATGACAGTAACAGGCACTACCGCTATTGCATTGAATAGGTAAGCCGGTGGTAGTGAGTCCAGCGAGACAGTGCAGAGCACTATCAACTAGCTAATAGTTAGGATTTTAGTAAAACAACAGCCTCCTCTTCCTTTTAGGGTTCCGTATTTCATAGAGAAACAACAGAACCCTTATAGGATCGTTGGCCGTCTGTCAGTCTGTCTATCCGTCCGTCCATCTGTCTGTCTGTCAAGATCTTTTTCCTCAAAAACACGCAGATGTATCGAGTTGAAATTTACATCAAATAATCGAGTCACTAACTTGACTCATGATGTTCATCAACAGGTCAAGCTCAGTTGCAAATCAAATTTGTAAATCAACGCGATCAATAGACGAAATTGTGGTATTTAATTTGCAAATTTTCCACGAAACCTTACATGGAACTGCTGTGATGCAACTGAAACGAAAGATATTGAAAGAAATGAGGCAAATTTATCCAAGGATTAAAATTAGAAAGAACCTTTACTGCGTTGGCTCGCCCGGGTCTGGTACCACCGCCTTATCTATTCCTTCCGCAATAGCGTCAGTGCTAGTCACTGACGTGTTCCGGTTTGGAGGGTAAGGTAGCCAGTAATTAGACGTGTTCCGGTTTGAAGCGTAAGGTAGCCAGAATTAGAGTGGCATTAGACCTCGCCGCAAGCACCATTAACATTTTTGGTGACTATAGGCGATGGTTGACTCTTTCCATCAGGAGAACCATCTGCTTGTTTACTATCTTATGATATAAGAAAATACCACAGCGGTACAATAGTCCAGAACATGATAGTAACAAGCACAAATTGGGAGATAAGTCGTCGGTTTAATTTATTAAAAAGATAATATAAATTTTATCCAAACTATTTTATAGATACTCTGAGAAAGCTTCATTTATATTAATTTCTTAAATTGTTTATCTGGAAGATTTTATAAAGGATATTTAAAAGAGAAAGCGATCACATAAAAACGTCAGCGTATATTTGAAATATCCATCAGTCACTGAGGGTTTATCAAAAAAAGGTTTGTCGGAAAGCTCAATTTATCCCAATCAATCCACTTGTCAGCCGTCCCCGGTCTAGATAGCTGGATCCTTGGAATGCTATTTATTCAGAAAAAATGGAATTTCAGATATCTTTGGCAGGTATTTGTCGGCGAAAGTGTTTCTGATTAGGATCAGATGTTTTTGTGGCTTTCTTTGTTATTCTTGACCAACTTAAAAAGTAAATTAATAGTTTGTAAATATATTATATATGTTATATTGTTAGGATTGGATAATATTGGAGTATGATGATCTACTTAGGCTTCCGGTCACGTATCCAATAATTCATGTATCTATTTGTATGTTTATCCACGAATATACCAGCAACTACCAGACGTATCGAAATGATTATTTTTGATTAAAATCTAAGCTAATATTTAAAAGAGGAAAGATTTGATTTTTGCTTGTTTGTTACGATTTAACTCAAAAATTGTTTGGCTCATTTTAAAATTCTTTCACTTTTAGAAAGTTACACTATCCAGAAGAGTCACAGACTACATATTTACCCGACTGAGTAAATCGTTTGCTTCTTATGAACTGCCTGACAGAACGGTAAATGGTTTGTTCCTCATCGGGCTCCCTGCTCGTACAAAAACGGGGCAAAAATCTGAGAGCGCTTCTTAAACCTAAATAAACCAGCTGAAGCCAATTTTTTTATCATAAGATAGCAAACAAGCAGATGGGTCTCCTGATGGAAAGAGTCAAGCATCGCATTAAAATACCAAATATGTTAATGGTTCGTTACTATTTTGTGGCGAGGTCTAATGCCACATGCATAAGTTTACCGGCTACCTTACCCTTCAAACCAGAACACGACAGTGATAACCACTAATGTTATTGCGGCAGAAATAAATAAGGTGGTGGTACCAGACCCGGACGAGACAATGCAGAACTCTTCCGCCTAGTAGCCAAGATGGCAGTGGCTCGCTTAGCCAATCGGTCACAATTTACGACCTGCCTGGCAGAACGGCAGTTGGCCTATTCTTCGGACTAGGCCTAGTAATACGTTACACACAGTGTAGGTAAAATTTGGAGTTACATAAGCCGGACCGCCCGCGCCCCGTTTGTCTAGTGGTTAGCAACCCACACTAAGCATCAATGGGTCTCAGGTTTGATTCTCAACAGGGACAAATATTTATGTTAAGAGCATAGGTGTTTGTATTTCTGGGTTTGGGTGTTTATTAAATCTATTAGAGTATTTATATATGTATTTTTATATGTTAGTATCGTTGACTGATACCATACTACAAGCAAATAAATTGCTTACTTTGGGGTTAGATCAATTCATCTAATTTGTCCAATGATATTTATGGGGATGAAATATAATGATCACCAAAATAAAATTTGTAACCATTAAATTTTACCCACCCAACTTACCTAAAAATGTATAATAAGCACAAAAAAATAAATCTGTAGCAAAAATATGATACCTTAAATTACATCTATCTAGCTATTTAAGTCATGCCTGCGCTTGCTTCAAAATGTATTCAATACACAAAATTATTAAGCAATCACCAAACTACCCAAATATTTTTGGTTTGTTTGCTTTAAAATGTCTGTTTAAAATGTGTTTTCATGTCTTTTGAAGACTGTTTTTTCTTAAGGATTTTAAAATAATTTAACTATACAAAGTCCTGTATCCAAGTTTTTTGAAGACTGATTCTTCATTAAGATTTTAAAATAACTGGAATTACACCAAGTAGGTATTTAAATTTTTTGAAGATTGACTCTTAATTAAGATTTTAATATTACACAAAGGACTGCCCTATTAAGTTCTAAGTTCATTTCTAAACAACGTGTCGTATTTCTTAATTTGAAAAGGATTTAATAAACGATTGAAAATTAATGTTTTTTAATAGTCGTTATTTTATTTAAAGCACTAATAAGGTCAGACTTTAGTTGACATTCTCGGTAGTATAAAGCAATTTTAAGGAATTAATTTATAGTTTTTGGGTAAACAATCATTTATCTTCATTCGTCTACTTTTATAGGATAAAAATATGAAATATATTTGGAAAAACTTTTTGATTGTAATGCGCTACTGTTACTACTACAGTGATTGTTCTATTTCTTCGTTGAACCGTGATTATTTTAAAGACACTTTTGTGTAGGTTAGTAGGCTATAAATTTATTGGTTATAATTTCATACTAAAATGGTGATAAAATTCTGGCAATTATTTACTATATTTAGCAGTTTATAATGATTTTTTTGGCGCAATATTTTATTATATCTGGTGCTTGATTAAAGACAAGCCATATTTATTATTATTGCTTCAACCCTGGCAGAATTGCAGATGATGTATTTTTCAGGGGAAGCATCGACCAACCGGGGGGAGGGGGGATACAAATAAAACATGTTTTATGAAACAGTAGGTACAAATCCATTTTAACATAATTACAAATTAAGTTTTATCAATTGCCAAACGACAAAAGGTATAAAATATAATTACAATTTTGCCCGACTCTTTTCCCGGTGTTGGTCCCGGGCTCCTTTGAAGAATAGGCCAACTGCCGTTCTGCCAGGCAGGTCGTAAAAAGCGACCAATTGGCTATACGAGTCACTTACATCGTGGCTACTAGGTGGTAGAGTTCTGCATTGTCTCGCAGGTACCACCGCCTTACCTATCCCTACTGCAATAGCGTCAGTGCTTGTCACTGTCGTGTTCTGGTTTGGAGGGTAAGGTAGCCGGTAAAGTTATGCATGTGGCATAAGACGTCGCCACAAGATAGCAACGCACCATTAACGCCTTTGGTGTCTATAGGCGATGGTTGACTCTTTCCATCAGGAGAACCATCTGCTTGTTTGTTATCGTATGATATAAAAATAAAAAAAGACTCGCGGATCGAAGCCGGCAGTTATGATTTGAGCCGAATAGGCTAATTCTCGACAAAAGGTAGTCATAATATTAGCATAGTTAGAAAAATTTAATATTGAAAGAAAATAATTTATTTGCAAAAATATCGGTGTATAAAAGTTCTAATTTTGCTGGATCCCGGGATCAAACCCAGAACCTTATGATATATCCCTAGACCACAAGGTATATTTTTTAAAGTAATATTAACTGATACGAGCGTAGTTTGTTGATAGTTATTTTGGGACGTGGTACCAACCTTGCAAATTCAGGTCAGTGTAATGAGCGCGGTGCCAATTATATTATTTTGTCAATTAGTATTTTATCAGTCAAGGTTTTTAGGAGGAAAATGAGGATTTCGGGAGAAATTTCTTCATCATCACGCCCACGCCAGGTCCTTTTTAAGAGATATACCCCGTATTTGCCCGGGTCCTCTTTGAAGTGAAGACCGTCTGCTATTCTGAAAGGTGGCAGAAAGGCCAAAGGCTATGGTCAAAGTCAAATGAATTTTTTTGTTGGTAAAATGAAATATTAATCTGATATTAACTCTTTTATTGTTATGATTCTAATATTATAAAAAGTGTGTTTGTTTGTCCGTCTTCCACCGCAAAACGGAGGGACGAATTGTCGTGATTTTTTAAGCGGAGATAGTTGAAGAGATGGAGAGTGAGATAGGCTACTTTTTGTCTCTTTCTAACCCCCACTTCTTTAAAATAAATTTAGCGCGGCCGAAGCCGCTGGCAAAAGCTAGTTATAAATACAACGTGGTAATTAATAAATTTAAATTAACATGAATTTGAAAATTATTCTTGTATGTACATTTATAAAATTGTCAAATGCAATTTGTGCACCACATATGGTATAATATGTTGGTAAAATATATACATTAAATTGTACAACTTGTAACACCCATATTGTTACAAAGTAACTATTATCTTTCTTCTTGTAATGCTATACATATATACAATCTATACAAATAAATATAATTGTAGTGTCTGTTCGTAATATTAAAATAACCGGTTTTAACTAAATGCATAGGGATGTATACACGGTACACATACCAAAATAACACTTTTTACGACTTTTGTCTGTCTGTCTGTCTGTCCGTCTGTTCGCCTGTCTGTCTGTCTGTTTCGGCTAATCTCTCGAATGGATGGACCGATTTTGACGGGACTTTCACTGGTAGATAGGTGATGTAATAAGGACTAACTTAGGCTACTTTAAAAAAAAACACGCAGACTAAGTCGCGGGAACAGCTAGTTGTAAATATAAAATTAAGTTTTGTGATGTGAAATTATTCTTGTAAATTTGTAATAAGTATCTAAAATATAAAAAAAAACACAAGCCCGCTGAGTTTCTTCCGCCGGATTTTATCAGTGTGTGGCCGCGTTCCGATCCAGCACATGCTACATCCTTATCTATTCTTACCGCAATAGCGTCAATGCTTGTGTGTTTTGGTTTGGAGGGTAAAGTAGCCGGTAGTCTTCGCATGTGACATTGCTATACTGCCTCACGGATAGCAAAGCTCTATTAACATCTTTGGTGTCTATAGGCGATGGTTCCTCTTTCCATCAAGAGATTCATCTGCTTCTTTGATATCTTTTGATATAAAAAAGGAAGACTAAACAAAGCACGATATATTACGAGCTAGGAAGACTTTTCTTATTTTTTCCACATTTATAACTTTTTTATATACCGTAACTCTTGATACAATTTTTCGATAGCACAATATAAAGCAAACAAGAGGATTGTGATTTTTTTAATACATTTGCTTAAAAAGTAAACTTTTTAAACAAATGTTATTTGTTTATTATATGTATATTTAGGTGTGGAAAATTATTCTTTTCCGCACTAGTTCTTTTTCCGTCTTCCTCCTGCATTTATATGGGACGAATTGACGTGATTTTTTAAGCGAAGATAGTTGAAGAGATGGAGAGTGAGATAGGCTACTTTTTGTCTCTTTCTAACCCTCCCCCACTTCTTTAAAATAAATTAAAACCTCCAAATACTTAAATACCTAACCTAAACCTAATCAAAAAGTTTTTGTGTAAAATTTTTGTACAAAATATTTACAGTATAAATACTATTATTATTATATAATATATATACTACAATTATTATAATTATTCTCTTTGTTTAGTGTAAAATTATTTGCAATTGTTCCGTAAGACTTTTCTTGTGCACTACCCGTTACTACAATGTTTCTACAAGTGCAAGGTTAACTGGTAGAAAATGTCTTTTGACGTTAAGTTCGCCTGTTGTATATTTTGTGCAATAAAGAGTTTAAATAAATAATAAATAAATAAATAACTGTAGTAAGAGTAGCAGGAGAGGGTGCAATCTTGTATTACCTAAATGTAGGTTAGCTCTATGTCAGAATAACATACAGTATGACAATCAAAATATATAACAAATTGCCCACAGTTCTGATCCACTTACAATATAAACAATTTAAAAAGCAGCTTCACCAGTGGTTATTAGAAAAACAATTTTATTCAATTCTGGAATAGCTCAATTACATTTCCATTGCAATCAATAATTCCTAGTTAAATTTAATGTTTTTATTTTTTTATTTATTGTTATAATGAAATTTCTATTTTGAATAATAATTAATTGTTATTGTAGACTAATGTGTTGACATACTCATTTGTTTTGTATATATATTGTTTTCGTTTCTTCGACTTCTAAAATATCTTTACCCATACCATAGTTTACTTAAATTGAATTGTAGTGCTGACCACTGAAATAGTTAATTAGTATAATACCATTCCTTTATTTTTAAAGCCGATTTAATGTTGTTTAATAACTATTATTGACTTGTATCCTTGATATAATATTACATAACTTGTTTTTATTTTTCTGTGACACTTTCGTTGATGACAGTTATGCAGTTTCTAACAATTTCATTAATAGTTATAATTAAATTTTAAAATTTAAATTTTAAGCTTAATGATATGGTTAATTCATATGAAATATGCAATAAATGATAATTTTTAAATATTTGCATACCGTGTCACGGTAGAGTATGCTGGTATCTTAGATGATACATCAATCAATACATTTGCATACACATAAATTCACCCATACACATGCGAAATAAAATCACATTCACATTTATAATATTATTCAAATAAATTGAAAAATAGGTCAGATATATTATACTCGGAGTTATATTCTTGCACTCATATTATGACTACAAATAGGTCAAATACATCTTATTTATAGAAAATCTAAAAAATAAGTTAAACAGCGGCAGTTTCAGCGATATACGTCGCAGTAAATGACTGAGAGAGATTTATTTTTCGTTGGTGGGAAACCAAGTAATCGCTTTGTATCAATCAAAATTTAATGGTTTGTTAGGATTGGCGAGGGTGGCCGGTTTATTCCCTGATATATATCTTGGTAAGTTTGAATTAATTCCTACTATGTTTTGTTACAATACCTCTTATTGAATTATTATTTTTTAGCACTGCACAGCTTCTTGTGTTAACGAGCATTATTTATTCTACTATTTAAGATCTACTAATTTCTGCAACTTGTTACAGAAATAATGTTTACTATGAAGTACGTAAATTAATATCGTCAATTATTACCACAAATTCTATACAGATTTTTTTAACATGGTTTTTATGAAAACATTTATCCAAAATATCGGCAAAGCTACGTAGGCACTATTAATCAAAAAAAGAAATTGTGATATTATAAATTTTCAAAATTTCCGCCAAATTTTTATGGAACTACAGTGATTCAAATTAAACAATAGGTAGTGTAAGGAATGGGGTCAACTAATCCAAGGCACAGAATACTTAACAATATTCTGTGTCCATCATCATATTCCTGATAGTCTTAAATCCTTAACTCTCCGCAAACAACTATTTGATTTACTACTAGACAAATCTTATTATAATGTAAATGAATTTCTTGGTAATAAAATTAAATAGATATTATTCTAATATGAAATCTTTTATTATATAATTATAAAAAAAAAAAACATTGTAATTAATAAATTTAAACTAACATGAATTAGAAATTACTCTTTTTAAATTACAAGTATGTTTTTATAAAATTGTATATTAAAAAATGTAATTTATGCAATATATATGGTAGAATCTGTTGATAAATATACATTAAATTGTACAACTTGTAACACCCAACTAAATTGTTACAAATTATCTGTTATCTTTCTTCTGTCTTTAAACTTTGTATAATGTCAACATTTTAATTAAATAAAAAACGAATTTTGTAAATTATAGAAATAAGTGTTGTGATGTGAAATAATGTTTGTAATTTGTATTATGTAACTATAACTGAAAAAAAAAACAAAAGCTCGCTGAGTTTCTTCCGCCGGATCTTCACAGCGTGTGGCCGCGTCCCGATCCGGTAGTAATTGTAAAAAATCGACTCACAATATTTTTAGTGTAATAAATAATTATAATTTTAAAATATTTGCACACCATATCATAGTAGAATATGTTGGTAACTTAATCAAATTTTAATAACATGTAGCTCCCATATTCTGGCAAATAAATAATTTCTTTCTTTGCAAGGCCTGCAAATTAGAACGCATGTTTCACTTCGCAACTGAAGCATTTTCAGGAGAGTTGAATACGAGTACCATTCATTCTATGAAGGGTGAAGTATTAATGTTTCACCGTTTACTCAGTATGAATTTCTTTCTTTCTTCAAATTATGGATTTGCGCAAAGTAACGCCGGAATCTATTAAACACTACTAACCAATGGATCTGATGATGGGTTCATTATACTAATCATTAAGTTTGTAGGTTAATAAACTATGATGTTTGTATTTGTAATAACTATTATCTTTTGAATGTTAAGCAATGTTAGCTTGTTTTTATGTTTTTTATAAAGGAGGTACAAATGGACACGACGCTCACCTAGTGGTAAGTCATTAGCGCCGCCCATAGACAACTACACTCCCACTACAATGCAGTTGCATTACCGGCCTTTTAAGAATGAGTAAGCTCTTTTCTTGAAGGTTCATAAGTCTTATCCGTTTAGAAAAATCTCTGCCGATAGCTGGTTTCACAAGAATGAGGAAGCGCATGTTAAAACATGTTCATGTGCAGACTGCAGAGTAATTGAAAGCTTCTAAAATCTAAATTAATATTATAAATGCGAAAATTAGTCTGTCCATTTGTTAAGCTTCACGATAAACCACTGAACCGTTTTTAATGAAACTTGTCATGAATATAGTTGAAAATCGTTGTCAAACTTGAGTTTTTTCAAAAATTAACCACTAAAAAGCTAGGGGATGAAACCTTATACGAAAACCTTTATGGACGATATTATTATGCTACTTCATATCGTCCATATAGCGTACGCCCTCGCGGGCGAAGTTGCTATAATAAACTAATCAAAAATAAATAAATACTATTTTGCTTGAAATTCATAAAAGCACTTTATTAGTCGCTTCTGTGGTCTAGTGGTCCGGTGTCGATATTGACCCCACGAGGTCCCGGGTTCTATACCCCGGGGCCGGGTATTTTAAAAATGTTTTAAAGATCGGACAAGTGCCCAGTTGGCTATAGGCTTGCCACTTATCACATTATAGGACTATGTATCTTCGGATTATCGTGGGTGTACTTGTTGTACCTCTGCCTACTTCTTCGTGGATACGGGCGTGAATATATTTTTTGCTACATTTTAATGATGTTTCGAAAAAATAATATATTTTCCAAAAAAGTAGCAACCTTAGTTGAGTAAATGTTTGTATTTCTGGGTTTGGATGTTTATTAAGTATATTTCATTATTAATGAATGTATTTCTATGTGTTTATTATTGTTCAATACTCAATATTTTATTGCAACATTTATTAAACATTCCCAAGCAAAATATGTGTTTGTTTTGGGGCTGGGTTAATTCGTGGTAATTGTCATATGATATTTATTTGAAAAAAAGTATAAAAACTTACCGTCAGAACTTAAAGCAGTCTCCGTTTGAAACAGACTCTCTCTAGTCTGACACCCTGACTCCTTCGTATCTGGAGCCCCAACTGACACGTCTCTGATTTCCTTCTTCTCTTCACTCTCTCTCTTACTGCGTATACTTTCTTCTTTTTTGCTCATATCTCGTCTTGTTTTGCCATTTCGTTCAACTCTCACTTCATCTGGTTCCACAGGGACGCTTTCAACGTCTCTTCTCCATGGTTCATCTTCATCCAATCTGGTTTCTTGAATGAAGTCTGAGTCTATGCTTGTTGGCTGTAAAAGAAAGCTTTATCAATCGTCGTCCTTATTTTACACAAACATACATAGGATGAGTATACGACCATCAATTTCTAAATTGTTGTGTCAAAATAAATCTGAAGTATTATTCTTTACTTAAAAAAAAGTATCTTCACGCCCATATCCCCGAAGAGGTAGGCAGAGGTACAACAAGTGCACCCACGATTAGCCGAAGATACTTGGTCCCACAAAATGTGATAGGTGGCAAACCTATCGCCAACCGGGCACTTTCCAATCCCGGGCAACTTTGTGTTTCTCAGAAAACTGAAAAAACACTTTTTTTTATGTGCCCGACTCGGGAATCGAACCCGGGACCTCATGTGGTCAACGCCAACGCTGGACCACTAGACCATAGAGGCGATACTTTTACTTATTATTAAAATAACTTGTATATCTCATGAAATGTTTAGAATAATTCATTATTTAACCTATTTTAAATGAATATCACTTTTGACATAAAATAAAACCAATTATTTGATTGAGGTAATAATTCTACACTTTCCATCGTCGGCACTTGGTAAAACTCAATTTTAATGTAATATTTTATCACTTATACACTTGTACTGTTTCACAATAAAGCTATTATCACTTATTACCAACCGGTTTCGCTTACACAATCATCATCAGGGTATTTCAGTTACAAATTCCTTTGTTTTGTCATTCATCATGTCAGTACAAGTATATCATTACATAATATAAAACAAAGTCGCTTTCTCTGTCTGTCCCTATGTCCTTATGTCCCTATGTATGCTTAAATCTTTAAAACTACGCAACGGATATTGACTTAATTATTACCTCAATGCAATAATTTGTCACTTATACACTTGTGCTTACATGATAAATGACAAAACAAAAGAGTGTGTAACTGTTCATACCCTGATGATTCTTGTGTAAGCGAAACCGGTTGGAAATAAATTATAATTCCCTTATTATTAAACAGTACAAGAGTATAAGTGATAACATGTTGCATTTTATCACCTACTAGCGACCTGCCCGCGGTTTCACCCGCGCAA
Source organism: Apodemia mormo (assembly GCA_036924255.1). Taxonomy (NCBI): domain Eukaryota; kingdom Metazoa; phylum Arthropoda; class Insecta; order Lepidoptera; family Riodinidae; genus Apodemia; species Apodemia mormo. Next base: position 24,406,953 of record JAUPFN010000025.1, on the reverse strand, counting down.
CTTTTGTTCCCGTGGGAATATCGGAAAGGTTTATATACTAAAACCTTCCTCAAGAATCAGTCTATCTATTAAAAAAAACCGCATCAAAATCCGTTGCGTAATTTAAAAGATTTAAACATACATATGGACAGACAGAGAAAGCGACTTTCTTTTATACTATGTAGTGATGATGAATAGCGCCCACAAAGATCAAGTTGTTATAGAATTTAAGCAAGAATTCTGAACACAATCACTAACTAGATTAAAGCTAGATAAAGAGATTGGGACGAAGTTCGTTAAATTGCAAATCGGAGGATTACTGAGACTTCAAATAGTCAACTAACGTTTACTGGTTCAATATATTCGATGAAATAAAGATTTCAAAATCAATGATACAAATGAAAAAGTTTGTGTATATGTGGGTGTCTATGTTTGCTACTCCTTAACGTCAAAATGCTTGATGAATTAGGAAATCAGAAATCAGAAGTACTTTATTAATAAAACTTCTTAATAAAGTTATTTCTTGTGTAAAGTTTTATTAATTATTCTTATTAATAAAACTTTACACAAGTTATTTGGGCGCTTTAGTTATTTTTTAAACTACTACCGGATCGGAAACGCGGTCACGCACCGAGAAGATCCAGCGAAAGAAACTCAGTGTGCTTGTTGTTTTTCATATAATTTTATTTTATTTTAGAATGAAATCAATACCAATTAATGACAGTCTATCTGTCTGTTCGGCTTTTACAGGTAAACCGCTGAACCGATTTTGATTTAATTAAACAAAGAGATAGTTGAAGGGACGTCAAACTCAAACTATATTTTTAACCGTTTAAGGATGATGGACCAATTTACAAAATCTGTCTTAGACCACCTAACGTTTTTTTTTGTATTATCGATAGGGCAGCTCTTGACCACGATGGTAAGCTAAGATGCGGCCTAAAATGGAACGCGCTTCCCTAGAAGGTACTTTTGTTCACTGTTCTCTTGAAGATTCCCAGGTTGTACCCGTCGGGGAACACAGACTCAGGAAGGATATTCCAGTCCCTTGCGGTTCGGTTCTGTTGTTAATTAACGTTTTACCTAATGTACTCGTATAATAAATTAACAAAGGGTTGTTTTTTTAAAGAGCAATGTGCCCACCTCTGGTTTCCACCATGTAACTTTTGCCATCAGAATCAACAAAGGGTTATTCCATAAAGATAAATAAAATAATAGCCCGGGACCACTTCGGATGTTTCCAGGGACCGACCACCAGTGGGCCGTGGACCACCGTTTACGAACCACTGATTTAAAGGGATGAAATAGAATATGGAAGAAGAAGAAGAGTAGGAAATAGAAGAAGATTGTCTGAAAATTCTTATATTGATGAAATGTTACGCTACTGGCAGACGAAGCTGCGCGCGTTAGCTATTATAATACACATGTAGATATAGTCAACGTTCAGGTTAAACGTACGAGCTACTGTTTATCTCGTGCTGCGGCCACCGCGTTTATCGTTATAAAGCTTCACGTAATGACACGATACATGCAGATGTGACCAGTCATTATCGACTACCGTCGTAAACATTCGGATTGCGCGTGCCTCCAAGGAAGTTACATTCTACCCGGAATGTTTACACGCGCTTCAAAATCGTTCCGAAGAGTACCACGACATGGGTGGAGTGTGTCTCTTTCTACAAAATATGCGCCAATCGCCATATATAAGTGTGGCCATGCGTAGTTTGCAAATTACCACTAAAAAATTCTACTAAATTGAGAAACAGTTTTTGCATTGCATAAGTAATTACGTAATAATTAAAATAAATAAATTTTAGAACTCACTGTGTTAATTACAATACATTTTATGCTAATATATTTATGGACGTGTATGAATAAAAGGGATTTGACGATTACCGACTATATAAAATTCTACCATCAGATAGTTTTATTTACACTGGCAATTGCAAGAAAGGGACAACATTCACTCTTGTCGTTGTCTTGCTCAGAATGTTTTTCCCCTTTGTTAAGGAAGAAACAAATGTCAACTTTATTTATAACGAAATAAAGTATATTTTTATTTTTCAAATATTGCTTCGTAGTAATTCCAATTATAAAGGTTCTTTGCGTGCCTCTTATCGAGCGTTGGCGGTATGTCAAAGCGCTCTAAAACGCGCTAACATATCGCGCTGTGTTAGACTACCGTTGTTCTTTTTAGTCTTTGTTTTCGATTAGTTCAAACGTATGTGGGTGGTTGCGTAAAATGGAGAGCATAGATGAAATGGTAAGCTGAGCCCATCATACGGGATCCAAAAATGTGCATCACAAAAAAGCATTTGTTAGCACACACGGAGAAGCAAAGGTAGTTGTCGTCCTTGGATAGATAATCTTTGATTATCGCGCGATAGTTCGTGCAAAATATCGTTGCTGCTAATGTGAATACAGTTTCTATTGCGATAATTTTTTAGTGTCAAATCGTACAAAGTTTCGGCGCATATTACTTCGGGACGATACACGCAAGTGCGACCCCAGCATCAGATGAATACGGTGTTCCTACAGGATTTACATTAAATGTTAAAGTCCGCGGCACATTACACTATTTTTAGGGATGGGTCGAAATTCGTTTTCCATTTGTTTTAACCGAATTTCGGCAGCATGAGACGAAATTCATAATTCGACCGAAATACGGGTTAAAATGCCACATTTGGCAATAGAAAAAAGTACCTACTTTTGCTATTTTGACTGAAATCTACACTAACTTTATAAAGAAGAAAGATTTGTATTTTTGTATTTTTATATGTAACGAATAAACTCAAAAACTAATGGACTGACTCGATAAATTTTTTCACCATTAGAAAAATATTAAATCATCCCCGAGTAACCTAGTCCCCGTGTTGGTTCCGGGCTCCTTTGAAGAATAGGCCAACTGCCGTTCTGCCAAGCAGGTCGTAAAAGGCGACCGACTGGCTATGCGAGTCACTACCATCGTGGCTACTAGGTGGTAGAGTTCTGCATTGTCTCGCCCGGGTCTTACCTATTCCTGCCGCAATAGCGTCAGTGCTTGTCGCTGTCGTGTTCCGGTTTGCAGGGTAAGGTAGCTGGTAAACTTATGCATGTTTTAAAAGTGGGAAAAGTTTACACATAACTGCGATATTTATCAATCAATTATTTACATAATTTTTAGAACATTAGAACCGATAGCTAGATGGTTCAAATTAATTCATTTTATAATTTTGCTGTCGGCACTTGGTGAAACTCCATTTGTAGTGCTGTACACCTGAATCACTTGTACTAAAACACTTAACTAACTAAAACTTCATACAATATTTTATATCAATAACACTTGTACTGTTCCACAATAAACTTTTATATATATTATCCAACCGGTTTCGCTTATATAAGCATCATCAGGGCAATTACAAGTTTAAACTAAAAACAAAGCAACATCTAACCGTTCTGATTTAACATTTTATAGTATGACAGCATAGTACATACTACCTTCAATAACATCATCATTGTAAAATCTAACCGTTGGGTTGTCACCCTATGTGCATTATGTTCTCATCACCCAATCAATCATAAACATGCGGCCTTACATGCTATAGTCCATCGGTTAATGTCAGTGCCACTTAGTAAAGATGATTATCAGCTACAATTATCAACTATAAAAGAAATAGCCACGAATAACGGATATGACGCCAAGGTGATTGATACCATAATAAAGAAAAATTTAAAAAGGCAAGTGAGGTCCTTATTATACACACCAGGTGCAAGTAACGACCAAGAGATTCCAAAATATGTTAGGTTGCCGTTCTTGGGCGAAATCGGTTTGCTTAGAGACCAAAAACCTGTTTTCTATAGTACTAGATTAGACAAGTGTTATCGATATAAAATATTGTATGAAATTGAAGTTTCACCAAGTGCCGACGATAAAGAGTGTTGAATATAACTAAAACTTGTTTTGTGGATCAGTACAAGTGTATCCAAGTCTACATCACTAGTGTAGTGTAGTGCACATAGTTTTAAATATTAATCTAAGGTTGTAAATTAATTCACCTTAAAATAATAATGCAACATATTGTGTGTCACAGTCCTTATTTATAGTACGTAACAGTTTTAATATCTTTTGAGCGTACAGACAGATGAATGTAGAACAATGACTGGAAGTTTGGTGAGAGTCGCTTTATTGATGCACTCCAAGTCAGACTCCAAATGCTTTATTCGCTGTTTCATTGGCTCATAAAAACTGTTTTATATTGGCACTTTGTGTGACCGCTTTGAGATTGGCGTTCATTTGGCAACAACTCTTTAAAAGTATGATTTAGTTTTATGACAAAAGTTAATCGAAGTTTTAGTTGTTCAAGCCAAGTTTAGTAGAAGTACTTACAGGCTTTGGTCATCTTACTACACTTTTTGGCCACTTGAAATTTGACTCAATGTACAAAAAATTGTAATATTAAAAATTATACGACTTTCGCACTTAAATAAATCAAATTTTCTGCATGTCTGGCAATGTTGTCATTAACTTTAAATAAAGAGCACACGCAGCATTGTATTTATGTACACAGACAAATAAAACTCATTGTCGGCGCGTTTTTTGAATTTAAAACAAAAAACGCGCGAGCAATATTATATAAAAAGGCGTGCTGGGGTGCTATTTGAATTTAGGACTCTCTTATAGTAAGAAAAACAAAGTATCTTCACGCCCGTATCCCGCAAGTGGTAGGCAGAGGTACAGAAAGTGTACGCACGATTATCCGAAGTTACATAATCCAACAACGTGAAAGGTGGCTAGCCTATCGCTAACCGGACACTTTTTCCAATCCCGGGCAACGTCTTTTATGTAAGAAAGCTGAAAAAACACATTTTTGAATTGCCTGATCCGGGAATCGAACCAGGGATCTCAGTTGCTCAACTCCGACATGGGACCACTTGACTACAAAAGGCAACTCTCTTATGTTGGTAAAAATTGCTTTCACGTGACTGTATATGCGTTTGCTTTTCGGCACAAGGGAAAAAATAATTTGGCGGTAAATCAAGAAATTCTTCTCAATACTTTTAGTTGAATAATAAATAATAGTTAAAATGAGTTCCGACGGATCTGAAATTAAATTCAAATTTGAATATTTTTTAATTTCGTAAGTAAAACTTACACTTGAAATACGTAATTTTTACATAATCTATTATACTTATTATTATATATTATACTATATTTCTACATAATCTATACCTATAATAAAATCGTAGGAAAGTCAAAACTGTACATTGAATACTTTTTGAAAAGATTACTTGGGGCGTGATCTACAATCGATATAGAAGCCAAAAATATAGTTTTTAGAATTTTTGTCTGTTTATCTGTTTATCTGTTTGTCCGTTTGTCTGTTTGTCTGTATGTATGTCATGGGTAAACTCAAAAAGTACTATAATAAGTCGAGTCAACATATAGGCTACATATTATCACGCTATCACCTACGGGGGAGGAGCTGTGCGGAGTAAACATAGTCCGCGCGGACGAAGTCGTGGGTAACAGCTAATCTAATAATATAATTGGGGTTGGCTGGAACAAATCTCTATTACTATTGTAGAGGGAGATAAGCACGCCCATTGTACTTTTTTCTTTTAATTTTTTGTTTAAATGATTACTTTGTACAATAAAGAATTAAATAAATATAATAATGCTACGACAATAACTACACTCAATAACAATAGCTCTTAGATTGAAAATGAAATTAGCAATGGAAATCCGCTTCAGCGAAGTGAAAATTGTGTGACTTAGCCGTTTCAATGCTCTGAGTAGCATGTAATGCATTTGTTTTATGTATGGTGTGATGGTACTTAAGTTATAGTGCCTAGAGTAACGAAACGGCCAAGTCACACATTTTAACTAGAGTGTAGATTTTAAGAAGTCAGAACTTGTAGAATTAGGGCATGTAGAGTTAAACCACGTAGTGTAGGGCATGTAGAGTTAGTTCATTGTAGAGTTTCGGCATGTGAAGTTAGATCGTGAAGAGTTAGAAGCTTGGCGTTTCATAAGATCTGATAACTTTTTACAGTGTAAGCCACTAGCACTCGTCTTGGCAACATTTTACATGAAAATGTTTTTGGTTGGATATCATCTAATTTTGTAAATTGCATAAGACATGATTTGTTTTGCGTTGTTGATTTGCTCTTTCTATTTCTAGAGTAACATTTTTGTGTATCTCGTCCGTGGGTAAAGTAATTCTTTGCCTGCATTGATATAATTATATAGGGTGTCCCGTAAATCGACGTCTATATAGATACTAGCTGCCCGGCAAACGTTGTTCTGCCTTTTAAACCTTCTTTTTCTCTTTTTTTTCTTTTTTTTTCTCACTTTTTAAACCTTCCCTGGACTTCAACAATTAATTCTAAACCAAAATTAGCCAAATCGGTTCAGACGTTCTCGAGTTTTGGCGAGACTAACGAACAGCAATTGATTTTTATATATATAGATATCGTGAAAAAATAGGAATAATCCATGTTGTACGGTTCTATCGTACTGAAAAAGATGACAAAAATTACCCTTAAAGTGATTTTATTTCATTGGTAAGAAGTATACTCTGTATTTCTGTGTGTGAATGCAAGTTACACTGACAATGCTGATGATAAGCTAAGGTGCAGCCTAAGATGGAACGCGCTTCCCTAGAAAGTATCTGTTTACTCTTCTCTACCATTATACCGTGGTTGCAACCATTTCAGTCAACTCCGGCTGTTTCCAAATTGTAAAGTAAATGGAGAGAACCGCAAGATGCAGAGCAATCAACATCTAGAGCTTCTAGTGCTTCTCCCCAATGTATTTATAATTTCGGGGTTAGTTCGGGATCCCTCTGAAGAAAAGCTCATTTGTCATTCTACTAGTTGGATAAAAAGAACGTTTGGCTACACTTTTTTTATAAGACAGCAAACAAGCAGATGGGTCTCCCGACGGAAAGAGTTGACCATCGCCTAGACACCAAAGATGTTAATGGTGCGTTGCTATCTTGTGGCGAAGTCTAATGCCATTTTGCCACAAACAAAAAATTTCATTGCATGCTGTTCAAACGGCAAAATAGGAGGAACTACAAACATAATATAAGAGCACATGTAACTAACCCTATTTTCTGCAATAAAGATTTGATTGATTGATTGCCACATGCATAAGTTTACCGGCTACCTTACCCTCCAAACCGGAACACGACAGTGATAAGCACTGACGCTATTGCGGCAGGCACCAGTCTCGGGCGAGACAATGCGGAACTCTAACACCAAGTAGCTACGATGGTAGTGACTCGCATAGCCAATCGGTCGCCTTTTACGACCTGCCCGGTAGGACGGCAATTAGCCTATTCTTCAAAGGAGCCCGGAACCAACACGGAGGAAAACCTACCATCGTGACTATAGGTGGTATAGTTAGACAACGTCTCAGCCGGGTATTGGTATCACCGCCTTACCTACTCCTGCCCGATAGCGTCAATGCTTATAATTATTGTGTTACGATTTGGAGGGTAAGGTAGCTAGGGGGAATATGAAAGCTATTTTATAATATTTGCAGGGAATTTAGAAAATATTTAATATACAAACGATGCCACATTTATATAACAGCACAGATAAAATTCCAATTGCTAATTGTTCGTTATTTCATAAACAATTATCAAGTTACAAATTGGCAGGAAACAGGGCGATCCTTGATATCAGCCCACGTCTTAGTCATCGCCGCAATCAACCGAGGATAACTAACCCTCAAACTTTCAAAGTTGGGAGATTCTTAATGTCTGAAAAGTTAATTTCTGTAGCTCTGACTGTAGATACCATTCAATGGAGGATTTCTAATTACTTTCTTGATATAACTAAATATCATTACGCCAGCTTTCTTGAAGTGTAAACTTAGCCAAGCTTTTTTAATAGATAGGATAGCAAACTAATACGCGGTTCATTTGTTCGAGACAAGGACAAGGAAGATGTTCGAGACGAACATAACTAAGAGGGGGGTTGTTGAGAAACGTGCAAATATTCTAGAAAAGTAGAGTGAGAATAATGGAAAAATTTAGAAATAAAAGAAAAGGACCACTGCTATCGATAAACAATAGCTGCCAGTACCCAAACAGCTATGTCACAATGGACTTTCTCACAATGGATATAAGGGTGATGCGTGATGTGATGATGTGATCGTTAGCATGAGATTAGACTATGACCATGAACCATCGTTCATAGACATCAAATATTACCCTATTAATGGTTTTTAACTATTCGTGTGGCGGAGTAGTAATGCCTCATGTATTACTTAACCAGTCACCTTACTCTTCAAACTGGAAGATGAGAGTAACGAGTATTGACGCTATTGCTGCAGGATTAAATAAGGCGGTGCTACGTTGCTGACGAAACGTTGTAGAACTCTAACCACCTAGTACTCACGATATAAATAATATGCATAACCGGTAAGCAGTTTGGCTGAATAAAACATTGAAATCACTTTAAACGCACAGTATAATTTTTGGACAGAGTAACGCCCTCTAAAAGTGATAGAATTACAATGAATCGAAAACATGTTATCTCCGTTTATTTATACTATATTTCTTTGTATTTGTCCATTGTTGTCAATAATGATGTCATAATATCACTATAACATGTGCATAAATAATAGGTACACCACTCATCTGGCCGGCCAGTACTTGTCACCAAGCGCGGTATGTCTCGTCAATCGTTTGCCTTATACAAAGTGCCTGGTAAAACGGCAGATGGTATATTCTTCTAATAATGCCCAGACCAACTCGATAGAACCTTATGCCTAATCCCTTAATATGTATTCCGGTGTTAGTCTGGGCCCCCTTTGAAGAACCATCTGCCATGGTGCCAGGTAGTTCGTAAATGGCGAAGTCTCTCGCTGCCATTGTGACTACTAGGCTAATTTGCTAAACCGATTTTAATGAAATTTGCCGTTGAGATATTTGTAACTTCAGAGTGAAACACAGACTTTCTTTTAAATCAACCGCTAAGGAATGAAATTTTTGTACCAAAAACTATATCGACGATATATTAATGTACTCGAGCACGAAGCTACGCGGGTTAGTTAGCGAGCAATTCTTGTGTTAATTGTATAATTATTAAGTTGTTACGACAAAACATGGCAGTTCATTTGTTGATCCGAAACGGAGCCAAAAATAGAATATTACATAGTAGTGGATCAACAAAACGGATCAATCAAAATCTGATTATACGTACAACGTGCGTCATCAAACTTATCGCAGTAGAGATAACTATATTATACAAAATATAAAGAAAAGCCTGATCCGAAAGAGTATAGGTAAGTTAGTGAGTATTAACGTGAAGCAGTTTGGCCAAATAAAACACTTGAATCACTTTTACACGCACAGTATAATTTTGGGCAGAGTAATACCCTCAACAAGCGATAGAATTACAATGAGTCGAAAACATGAAGTCCCCGCTTATTTATACTATTCGTTATCTATTTTATTATGACGTCATAACACAGGTGTGCCGCACATCTAGCCGGCTAGTAGTTGTCGTCAAGCGCGGTTGATAACATGAGATTATCAAAAAAAATTTTTTTTTGTTAAAATAACAAATTGCTTCAAGTTCAAATTGCCTCGTTTTAGTACTAAAATTGAGCAACTTCCCCTTAAATCAAGTTATTATATTAAATCAAGCAAATATTTTAAAAATGTATGTGTCAATATCCATAAAATAATGACACAAATATTTCTTTACATACTGAATTAAATCGATCTAGCTTTTTCATTTTTTTAAAATGATGATAACGATAAAAATCGGTCATCCGGGTATTAATTATTATTAATTAAAACTTACCCTAATCTTCTGTTGAGAGAATTTCCTCTGTTGTTTGAACATTTCATTGGTGTGATTCTCTCGTTCAAGGCTCGCTCTCGGCTCGCTGTCCCGCTGGAGACGCTTAGCGTCCAGGGTCAACCGACTGCTCACGAGGATGTCTAATCGGTCTTCACAGGACTGGCGGATGTGATCCTAGAAAACACATTGAGTTAGAATAATATCCATACAAATATTAAAAATGCGGAAGTAGCTCTGTATGTCCGTCTGTCTCTTCTCCACGCCTAAACCGTTAAACCGATTTGGAGGAAATTTAGTACAAAGATAGTTTGAGACTCGAGAAAGGACATAGAATAGTTTTTCCCAAAATCCCACGGGAACAAGAACTATGCGAGTAAAACCCCGGGACTATCCATCTTTTAAACTACGGTAATAAGAACAAACTTGGCTACTTTATTTTAGAAAATTTTCCATGCAAACGAAGTCGCAGGCACAGGTACACATTAATACATTGACCGCCCTGTTGATCGAGTAGTTAGCAACACAACTGATGATTCGATTAGGGACAAATCTCCGATCCCTACGTATAAACGGACATGTCAAAAACTGAAGTTTACAGGAGAGAGCGTAAGTAATGTTCAAATCTCTCTCGAAATAATTCTATACATAATAATTATAAACATTTTTTTTTACAACGAGTTATTAGATTTAGGGAGTCCATAATAGACCGCCCCGTTGGTCGAATGGTTAGTGACCCTGACTACGCAATTGACGGGGCTCGGGTTCGATCCCCGACGGGGACAAGCATTTGTGTGATGAGCATAAATGTTTGTATCTCCGGATTTGGGTGTTTATTAAAAATATTCTTGTATTTATATATGTATTTCTATGTATTAGTATCGTTGACTAACACACATAACACAAGCAAATAATTTGCTTACTTTGGGTTTAGAACAGTAAGTGTAATTTGTCCCATGAATATTTATTTTTTTATTTTATTTTATTTAAGTATTAAATTTTTTTAAATATTTTTCCGAAAAAACTGATATGTGGCTGTTTTTACGTTGAAGTTCATATCAGACAAGTTGGAGATACTTCTTTATACGCTGAAAACAAAAAAAAAGGAAAACATAATTAGAGGAATTCATAAAATATAAATGTTTTATGAAAAACAACATATTTCATTTTCAATACCATACCTTAAACAACTTGAGATCACCACCCAAAAATATGAAAAATATAACAATAAAACATGTCTCTTTATACAGCGTTTTAAATTTTAAAACACGCATTTTAAAACACCGTACAGAACGATAAGTATAGATAACCCCATCTACGACACCTATTGTTTTTTTTTTAATTTCCGCATGTTCTGCTGCTTCTACTAATGCAGCAACATTTAATCATTAGGTACTGTCTTGTACCTCTATGTCCTGTGAAATTAAGACTGAACAAACTGTCCATCCGAAGGCCTCCGAGAATTCTGTACGCCTGTCTAATGTTCGTAAAAAAGATTCTGGTGACTGAGCCTCCTTCTGCCTGCAGATATCGGTCCTGCCAAATCTCTACCGTTCTTTCTCGGAGCATTCTTTTCCAGTATGATATGGGGAGTTGGCCATTGGAGCTCTCTTATCTTTAAGCCCGTCAGCCCGTTCATTCCCCGGGATCCCCGAGATAAGATATATATATATATATATATATATATATATATATATATATATATATATATATATATATATATATATATATATATATATATATATATATATATATATATATATATATATATATATATATATATATATATATATATATATATATATATATATATAAGATCTATTGTAACAATTTTTGTTCATTTTAATAACGTTTCAAGTGTGTAATATTAGCAGATTAAAGAAGTTTCGAAAAATGGCAACACAAAGGCGTCCGTCCTAACCTTCCTATTGGCTAAAGTTGTTAAATCAAACGAGATATATGGCGGGTACAGACGACGAGAAATTGGTGCGTAGCGGGGCTAACCATGCAGTATTAGGTATAGGTGAAGTTAGCACTCGTATTAATTAATTGAAAAAAATATTGACGCTGTCTATGAGGTCTCGCCATCTCTTTTTATTAAGTTGTGAAAGAGAGGGTTAGACCTCAGAAGAAGCCAGCAGTATTTAAAGTTTGGTTCAAGTAGGTATCAGAAGTGTTGCCTGGGGCATACGGTATATCGGAGACCTGATTTTTAAGGATAGATATTGGTGAGCACTTGAAATGATTAGATGTATAGATTTAGTTCGCAAATAGTCTATGAGAATTATATTAAACAAGTTACAAAGTCTATTAGATTTTAATTATAATAAATATAAATTACTAGCTGTTTCCCGCGACCTCGTTCGCGCGGACTTCGTTTACTCCGTACAGCTCCTCCCCCGTAGGTGATAGCGTGATAATATGTAGCCTATATGTTGACCCGACCTGTTAGTAATATTCATGCAAAATATGAAGTAAATCCATGCAGTACTTAGTTAGTCAACATATTTTTTAAAAACTACTACCAAACCAGAAGGCCTATTACCTATATCTTTATAAACTGGTAATACAATATTTCCATCATCTACGACTCATGTTAGATAGCAAACAGGCAGATGGGTCTCCTGATGGAACGAGTCAACCATCGTCTATAGACACCAAAAATGTTAATGGTGTGTTGCAATCTTATACTACATGCCTAAGTTTAACGGCTACTATACCTTCCAAACCGGAACACGGCAGTGACAAGCACTGACGCTATTGCGGCAGGAACAGGTAAGCCGGTGTTACCAGACCCGGGCGAGACAATGCAGAACTTCACGATGTTAGTGACTCGCATAGCCAATTGGTCGCCTTTTACAACCTGCCTGGCAGAAAGGCAGTTGACCTTTTCCTCAAAGGAGCCCGGGACCAACACGGGGAAACGAATGATGATTTACTCGTGGAAAATTAGCTAAAATTTATAGCCGGGAATTGAAGAATTGTTTAGCCCCGTTGTCTGAGCCCTTCAAAAGAGCTCAGACAACAGTATGAGCTCTTTTGAAGAGTTAGCCAACTGCCGTTCTGCCAGGCAGGTCGTAAAAGCTACTGATTGGCTATGCGAGTTACACCATCGTGGCTACTAGGTGGTAGAGTTCTGCATTGTCTCGCCCGGGTCTGATACCACCGCCTTGCCTATTCCTGCCACAACAGCGTCAGTGCTTGTCACTGTCGTGTTTAGGTTTAGAGGGTAAGATAGCCGGTAGATTTATGTAAGTGACATTGCCATCCCACCATACAGATAACAACGCACCTTAATCATCTTTGGGTATAAAGGCAAATGTTTCTCTTTCTATCGTAAGAGCCATTTGCTTTTTATGATGTAAAAACCTACGAACGATGAAAGGTATAGCCGGAAATTAAAAAAAAATCAATGGGAAAATCTTACTGTTTAATCTTTGTTTGTTTGTTTGTTTGTGCTAAAATAAAATAAAATATTTGCTTTTTTATCTCAAAACATGGTTAAAATTTGATTACAATCACTGGGACCAAGAATTTTTGTTACAATACTTAAAAGCATTTTGTTATCTGATTGAAATAAGAGTCAAGATTATTAACGAAAGAAAAACATATTTTCATTAATATACCAGTGGCTGAGTGGTAAGCGATGTTGACTACGGAATCGATCAGAACTGGATTCGATTCCTAAATAAAAATTTGTGTGATCAGTATAAGAGTTTGTATTCCAAACCGGAATAGTAACGAACTAACGCTATTACGGCAGGAATAGGTAGGGCGTTGATACCAAAGACCCGGGAAGACGTTACGGAACTCTACCACATAATAGTCACAATAGCAGCGACACGTGTGGCCAATTGCTGCCTTTTACGAGCTCCTGGCAGATCAAAAGATGGTCTATTCTTCAAAGAAGACCGGACCAACATAGGCATCAATTTAATAACATTGTTAACATTTTACAATAACTAAGAGTATTTTTAAAAATAATCTAATAAGAACAAGTAAGAAACAATATTATTAAAAAATAAATGTTTAATAATATTGTTTCTGTAAATTTTTATGTGACTGATTTAAATAAATTTAATTATTCGACTAATAAAACCCGGCCAATGCGAGTCAACTCGCGCACGAAGGGTTCCTCACCATCCTTATTCAAGGTTCTACCTTTTTATAAAGATCGAGTAAAGAATTGCTTAAAAATAACATTTGTTGTATGGGGACCTCCCTTAATATTTTCATTTTTTTATTTTTAGTATTTGTTGTTTAATAGGGGCAACGGAAATACATAATTTGTAAAAATTTCAGCTTTCTAGCTAACACGGTTTATTTGATACAGCCTAGTGACAGACAGGCGGACAGGCAGACAGCGAAGGCTTAGCATCAGGGTCCCATTTTTGAACTTTAGGCACAGAACCCTAAAAAACGCAGGTTCTCAGTTTGACATGGGTGCATATTAGGGTGTCCGTTATTTCCCAAATTGGATTTTGGTCTGCAAACGCCCCTCAAATTTTTAGGTTATGACCTAAAAAAAATATCCGACCGAAACCAGCCCTTAATATTCACATTAACCCGTGCCTGAATCATAATACATTTCCCATTTAAATAACATGGGATTTTTGCACTTTTTGCAGTTAATTTTTTTCCACCGAAACAAATGTAGCTAAAAATACTTTGACAGCTGTTTTTTGTAGGAAATTTAACGCTCTTCAAAAAAGATCTGAATGCTTTTTGCGATAAAATTTACGGTTTAAAAGTTATTCAACGATAAAGTTGTATTCATAGTTAAATTCATCATGTTCCTATTTTTTATTTACTATTGCTTTTTGTTTGCAATAAAATTATAAAGTAACTATAACAGTATTTTTGCTGAATGAGTTAACACTAATAAAGTTTATCAAACAAATATTTCACCGAGAGGTTATAGACTCAAAGGATATGAAGTTCTCTCACGTTACTCACAGATGGCGTTAGATTATAAAACGAATAAATTTAAAACGTGATTGCTTTTAGATTTTTCATTTAATTGCCTTAATTCACAAATTTTAAAAAAGAAAATTATTTAAACACTTAAATTTATGTAGAATCACGTTATATACGGCCTATTATAGTTACTTTATAATTTTATTGCAAACTAAAAGCGATAGTAAATAAAAAATAGGAACATGATGAATTTAACTATGAATACAACTTTATCGTTGAATAACTTTTAAACCGTAAATTTTATCGCAAAAAGCATTCAGATCTTTTTTGAAGAGCGTTAAATTTCCTACAAAAAACAGCTGTCAAAGTATTTTTAGCTACATTTGTTTCGGTGGAAAAAAATTAACTGCAAAAAGTGCAAAAATCCCATGTTATTTAAATGGGAAATGTATTATGATTCAGGCACGGGTTAATGTGAATATTAAGGGCTGGTTTGGGTCGGATATTTTTTTTTTAGGTCATAACCTAAAAATTTGAGGGGCGTTCGCAGACCAAAATCCAATTTGGGAAATAACGGACACCCTAGTGCATATAATATTATTGAAATTGAATCTATATTTTATGTTAATATTTTAAATGCGAAAGTATGAATGTTTGGATGGATGTTTGTTACTCAATCACACAAAAACTACTAAACGAATTTGAATGAAATTTGGCACATAGATAGATAATGACCTGGAATAGCACATAGGCTTTTTATCCTGGAAAAATTAGGTGATACCGTGGGATTCGCAAAAAATCTTTTAAATGCCGCAGGCTGCACGCATCAGCTAGTAATATATAAATGTGATGATCTATTGAGGCATCCAATATGTGTACCAAATTTCGTGTGTGTACGTTTATGTTTGTATGTATATATGTTTGTACGTTTTTTCTTGAACTAAAAGCCATATTAAGATAAGTACTTTTTATTTCAATTAGGTATATTTCAACTTAGGGAACAGATTAAGTTTCAGTAAAATTGGTTTCAGTAAAAGCAGTTTTTTGTTTTGGATATAATCGAAAGATATTTAGAGTAGATTTTATCTTTTACTTTATTTTAATCCTATGAGTAACCAAAGCCCGTCCGAAAAATCTAATTTTTGCCTTTGTGATTAAGATGGGATGTCATGGCCACGTCCCAGCTCAATCCCACAGGGGAAAATCATATCTACATTTTTTTTAAATAATAATAATAAATAATAAATATCACTAAACAAATTACACGAATTGATATGATCCCAAAGTAAGCAAATTATACGCTTGTAGTATGGGTGTCAGTCAACGATACTAATACATAGAAATACATATACATGTATAAATACTCTAATATATTTAATAAACACCCTAAACCCAGAAATACAATCATTTGTGCTCATCACACAAATGCCTGTCCCTGCTGGGAATCGAACACGGACTCCATTGATTGCGTAGTCAGGATTGCTAACCACTCGACCAACGGGGCGGTCATTTTTACTGGCAGTAATTGTACAAACTCTTTAGTGGAAAAAATTGCCATTTCAAAACATATTTTTGCGCAGTACACGCGCAATTTTTTCACTTTTTTGTCAAAAACATCGTTGCCTGGGGTTAAATCATAAATAATAATAAATATTAACGGGATAAATAAGTGCTTAGTAGGCGAAAGACTTGCCAGTTGCCACCTATCACATTGTGGGACAGAGTATCTTCGACTATTCGTGGGTGCAATGGTTGTACCTCGGCCTATCTTTTAGGGGATACGGGCGTGAAGATACTGCCGTATCCCCTAAAAGATTTATTCATTTTAAAAATGTTTATTTCTAAGTCATTTGTGTTAGCTTCGTTTATTAAGACGAAGAAGTGTGGTTAAAAATAGATACTAGTACTTGTGTTTTCGAGACTAGACCTTCTTTTTTGTCCCATTGTTCGGCCCGGTGGCTTTGTTCCTTGAATAGAGCATACAGCTTATGTTTAAAACCATTATATTAACATCACTAGACATGACATTGCCAAAAAATACTCGATATTATCACATATATCTAATAAAAATTTATTTTCAGAAAACATTGTAGTACGGGAGTCCACGACACTAAACCTAGTCCCATAAGACTACCGGGTGGCATATATATAAATTCTCCAATTAACGACGAATCTAACTATGTATATACCATCCGGTAGTCTTATGGGACTAGGTTTTGTGTCATGGGCTCTTAGACCATTGTCTCATCGGTCGAATGGTTAGCGAACTTAACTAAAAATGGAGGGGGCTCGGGATCGATTTCCGATAGGGACAAGCATTTGTGTGGTGAGCGTAGAGCGTTTACTGACTGCGCTAGAAGAAGAGTTATGTTTGAAGGAAAATTTCCCCCCGTTGATCTGGGCTCCCTTTGAAGCATAGACCAACTGCCGTTTTGTCAGGCAGGTCGTAAAAGGCGTTATAGCCTAACGCCTGTCACAATTATCGTGACTATAAGGTGGTAGATTTCGGCACGATGTCGCCTGAGTATTTAGTACCATCGCTTTACCTATTCATGTTGCAATACCGCCAATACTTGACACTGTCGTGTTCCGGTTTGGAGAGTAAGGTAAGGTAGAATTCGCATGTGGCATGCCATCCCGCTATACGGATAGTAACTCACCATTGACATCTTTGGTTTCTATATTATTTGTTTTTTATGAACTACCGGTAGAATAGCAGATGATTTTTTGACCGCCCCGTTGGTCGAGTGGTTAGCGATCCTGACTACGCAATCGACGGGGCTCGGGTTTGATCCCCGACGGGGACAAGCATTTGTGTGATGAGTATAAACGTTTGTATTTCCGGGTTTGGGTGTTTATTAAATATATTGCTGTATATATATATATATATATATATATATATATATATATATATTTTAAACAAAGTAGACACGCCATACATATAGGTACACTCTATGTAGTATTTTAATACTAATGCTAAGTTCATCGTATTTTTCCGTGTTTCCTCGTGTTTGTCCGAGCCCCGTTCGAAGAGATAAATGTTCACGAAACAAATATATGTTCACGGGACAAACTACACTTACTGATCTAACCCCAAAGTGAGCAAATTATTTGCTTTTGTATATATATATATATATATATATATATATATATATATATATATATATATATATATATATATATATATATATATATATATATATGCTTTTGTGCTATGTGTATATGCTTTTGTATATATATATATATATATATATATTAGGCTGTATCAAAAAAATCGACTATTTTTTTTTTTGAAAAATATAATGAAAATCTTGTTCAGAATACCGAAAAAATACGCCAGTATAACGGACAGCTCTTAATTTTAATATTAAGATGTCCCGCTTCACGATTTTCCATTTCCCATTTAAATAACATGGGAAAATCTGATTCTTCAAGTTTGGAATTTTGTAGCTCTGCAACGAATTATCAAATTGGTTAAACCATGACATATTCTTATAGGAAATTTAATGCTCTACAAAAAAGGTCTCTTACAAAATTTTGATTAATGTACTCCTTCAAAAGTTATTCAAGGTCAAAGTTAAAACCATTGTAAATTGTAAGAAATTTTCACTTTTTTGGAGCATTTATCATACTTATTACAATATTTTGTCATAAATAAGCTTTTTTAAAACTTTTTGGAGTTCCACAATTTTTTTCTGACTATTGATTTATATTAATTATCAAAATTGCCATCAAAATCAAGATTCTAAAGATTTTTTTTTTGTTATTTTGTTATTTTATTATTATACTCAATAATTTTAATATCAAGGATAATTAATATAAATCAATAGTCAGAAAAAAATTGTGGAACTCCAAAAAGTTTTAAAAAAGCTTATTTATGACAAAATATTGTAATAAGTATGATAAATGCTCCAAAAAAGTGAAAATTTCTTACAATTTACAATGGTTTCAACTTTGACCTTGAATAACTTTTGAAGGAGTACATTAATCAAAATTTTGTAAGAAACCTTTTTTGTAGAACATTAAATTTCCTATAAGAATATGTCATGGTTTAACCAATTTGATAATTCGTTGCAGAGCTACAAAATTCCAAACTTGAAGAATCAGATTTTCCCATGTTATTTAAATGGGAAATGGAAAATCGTGAAGCGGGACATCTTAATATTAAAATTAAGAGCTGTCCGTTATACTGGCGTATTTTTTCGGTATTCTGAACAAGATTTTCATTATATTTTTCAAAAAAAAAAATAGTCGATTTTTTTGATACAGCCTAATATATATATATATATATATATATATATATATATATATATATATATATATATATATATATATATATATATATATATATATATATATATATATATATATATATATATATATATATATATATATATATATATATATATATATGTATATATATATATATATACAAAAGCAAATAATTTGCTCACTTTGGGGTTAGATCAGTAAGTGTAGTTTGTCCCGTGAACATATATTTGTTTCGTGAACATTTATCTCTTCGAACGGGGCTCGGACAAACACGAGGAAACACGGAAAAATACGATGAACTTAGCATTAGTATTAAAATACTACATAGAGTGTACCTATATGTATGGCGTGTCTACTTTGTTTAAAAATTATAGTCATGGATCTTTGGATTAGTTCTATGGCAGTTTGCAGTTAAGCAATAATTACTCTTGTCCAAGTAATTATTGCTTAAACTTAAGTAATTAAATCCTGTTTCAAAATAAACAGTAAGTAATTGTTTATTATGAAACAGGATAGAGCAATATTAAACTTTTTGGCGATCGCCTGCGGCCAAGACTCAACCATAGACTCAAAAATATCTGTTTTAAGTTTAACAACTGACTAAGCCTTAGAGAAAATAGAAAATAATATTGTACAATATATATTGTAAAATATATGTGAATATTATCATGACGTTATATGAATTTAGTGTTGTAATCTTTATTTTTATTAGTTTAATGAATGTATTTCTAACGCATTTTATTTCAAAATATTAGATTTCTGCAGTCCTGCGCAGGGTAAAATTTAACTGTGCCAAATTTCATACTTCACTGTTCATATAATTATCTTAAAAAATCGGCCAAGCGCCGGTCTCATTAGCGCACGATGGGTTCTGTACCATCATAGAATAAAATACGAAAAAAAGCGTTTATTGTATGGGGCTACCTTACCTTCAAATCGGAACACGACAGTGACAAGCACTGACACTATTGCAGCAGGAATAGGTAAAGCGGTGGTACCAGATTCGGGCGAGACAATGCAGAACTCTACCACCTAGAGCCACGATGGTAGTAACTTGTATAGCCAATCGGCCGCCTTTGCGACTTGCCTGGCTGAATGGCAGCTGGCCTATTCTTCAAAGAAGCCCTCACTAACCAACCCAGACCAACACGGGAGAAAACATTATGGTAAACTGGTTGCAAACGGACGCCGAGTGAGTGCCGAAACCATACAGCGCTATAGTAATTAGTGGTAGTGCGACCAGCGTGGCGATGCGATCAGTGATATTCTGTGCATGTGGTGAGTAATCTTTATTCCTTGGAGTGAATTTATTCACTTATTCCGGCTCCAGGCACGGATATGACACACATTATTTATTCCTTTATTTCTTTGGCTCACTTCGTCCTTTTTTATTGTAGCGTATCATATTCTGTGATCGTATCTTTAAATCAACTATCTATATATTTTTCTCGCTCCCACCAATTCCTCAGTACTATGTAATATAAGTAGTTTTTAGGTTGATTATTGCTTGTCGCGTCTCACTCTCTCGCTCATTCTAATCGTAGTACGCTCCAGTCGTTCACCATTCTGGCCGGAATAAATAATTCCGCGGAGACGATAAGGATTTGAAGGAATAAATAAGGTTATCGTATTCGGCCCCGGAATCAGAACCTTTGATTCAGTACCTCCGGAGATACACAGCTCTAGTCCGAGCTGACGGACACCAGGTGAGTATCTCTCTATAAAGCTGTATACATTTTGTTGGTAGCGGCGACTGGTCGCACCGCCATGGTGTCCCGGTGAAATATAGCCCTTATAAAGCCGGCCATCTAGGGCCATATAGAGCATATTAATACGGGACGGAATAACTTGTGACCCCTTTTTAAGACATTTGCCTGAACCGTGGAGTAAGAAATTTGGCACAGTAAAAGTTTACATTGCGGAGGAGTGCAGAATATTAATATTTTTGAATCAAATGCATTAGAAATACATTAAATTAATAAAAGTAAACATTACACACACTAAATTCGTGTGACGTACATGATGTTATTCACACATGAATACTGTTTTATACTACACCTATTCGGAAAGCACATTAGTTCTTACTTGAAAAACGAGAAGAAAGTACCAAATTCCAAGCGAACCAATATGCGGGCGGCAAAAATGTATGGGATTTAGTTTTTTTCATAATCATTCATTCAATCATTCATAAATCATTAATTCATAAGTTTGTATCTCGAAACACATCAAAATGTTACTGGCCACTAGCAATTTACTAAGGAAACTTGGCAGTATGTGCTTTATTTCATTTGCCTCCTCAATATTAAAAAAAAAACGATTGTGCGCGTGAATTTTCTTTTTTATTGCATCTTCTTCTTTCATTCTGTTCTGATGTCTATGTCTAGTAGCGAGAATGAAGATTTATTTACGCCGCCTGAATTAAAAGAAGCTGCTCAAACAGTCATTTTAGTAACCTTTTGCCAGAAAAGTCCAAGCATAAGTACAACAAAACATATGAAGAATTAATGGAGTTTCAATAATTGTAATAACTTTAATATAAATTTTAAGTAAAAAAAGACACGAGCACAACTACACTCAACGACCGCGGCTCTCGTTGAATTATAAATAGTTTTCTTCGTCTGAACAATGGATTTCCGCAAAGTAACGCATGAATCTATAAAATATGTAGATTTTTCCCCAATATTGAAATGAAAAACATCATAAGTATGACATTTTATTTTTCTCATCCTCTAATCTACAAAATCCAATAGACGCTCAAGTAAAGCCCTATTTGTCATCATGGGCTATATACTATTAGCTTTACACGTGTTTTAATATCATAAGATATCAAACAAGCAGATGGGTCTACTGGTGGAAAGAAACAACCATCGCCAATAGACACCAAAGATGGTAATTATGCGTTGCTATCTTGTGGCGAGGTGATAATGCCACATACATAAATATATACCGGCTACATTTTCCAAACCGAAACATGACTGTAACTTGCACTGGCGTTATTAGCGTTATGGCG
The DNA here is from genome assembly GCA_036924255.1 of Apodemia mormo. Taxonomy (NCBI): domain Eukaryota; kingdom Metazoa; phylum Arthropoda; class Insecta; order Lepidoptera; family Riodinidae; genus Apodemia; species Apodemia mormo. The sequence goes on along the minus strand of JAUPFN010000025.1, from coordinate 24,384,977 downwards.
TTATTAGGGCGTACTGGTACAAACCCAGGCGAAACGTTGCGAAAATCTACCACGTAGTACAATGGGAGAGGCTCATATGGCCAATCGTTCCGGCAGACGGTCTCTTCTTCAGAACGGGCCCGGACCAACATGAGGTATTATAATTTAATTAACAATATTAACAATCGGAGAACAACAAAGGAGTAAAGCCATTATGGGCTATTTAGCGAACAGCACTCTATGAAAAAGTAATATTTGCCAAAAATTGTTATATATTTTTTTGTAAATATTGTCTTAAATATGGAGTAACCACGTGTTATATTAAAAATCATTATTTTAAAGGACATAAACTGATATTCATCAAAATAGTAATGAGTATAGACTACCATTCTATTTGCCAATGTTGCTAGCCAAACTTTTAGTTCATAAATCAAAATCGATTTATCAATCAGAAATCGATTTTCATGACGTCTTATAATTTTGTCCTATTTCTTAGGTTTTAACTAATATTCCACATAGACTGTACTGTTAATATTATTTCTAATCAAGGTTTTTATAGTATTTGTTTGTTGGAGAGGTATTTTTGAATTTGAACGACATTTACCGGTTGCAACATATTAAACGTTTTTGCAATAACGCAAAAAGTTATTTTCTACTTAATGCTTCTAGCTGCTGTCAATTACAAGTAAATTAGTATGTTACTTATTTACTAGTATCTAACAAAAGCTAGTAGCTGTTACATAAAATAAGTAAAATATTAATTTTAAAGCAATTAAATTAATCTTTTATTAATAAAAAAAAGTAGCTGGAACCTGTAAGTAGAAACTGGATTAAAATGTATAGACAGCACATGCCATTTTACCTATAATATACAGTATGTAACATTTGAAAAAAAAACATATTGCTTAATTAAGAAAACATTCATTCGAAATTAGTATAACATAAATACTGAAACACTGCAGTTATAATAGTTATCATTAAATAAACGTCTTTTATACCGTTACTTATTACATATTACTTGAAATATCAACATGAAGTATGTAACTATTATAAAATATTTTTTCTCGATTACTGGAATCGAGTTTGAATTTTTTTACAATGACAACATTTTTAATTGTTGACGGCTATCAAATGTCAATTTTTAAATTGTTATATTTTCACTTAGATACATGCGTTTGTGTATGTTTTTACTGTTTTCGGTGTCCTTTTTATTACTAGATTATCCTGGCGATTTTTTATAATGCCTTTTTTTGACGAGTCCCCGTATGCCCGAGACACTGCACCCGTTGTGACTTACGAAAACTAATGACTACGTAGATGGATACGATTTTACACAAATCAGTGTATTTCACCAATTGTGAATCTAAAGGAAGAAATTATTTTAATACTGAAGTACTTGTGTTAATGTTCATCTATTATAATAGAGATGGGTATTTTACTATCAACGTTTAAAAAATGTTACTTACAAAGTGATTGATGCGGTATAAAGTTTAATATTCTAATAAATAGTAATAAAAAAGTGTAATGTTGTACACAAAAATATGTATACAAATATTATCGCAATAGTTCAAGCTACCTAAAATAACTAAAACCAATTCCTGGTTTTACTGTCCGTATTTAGCCCAAAGGTCTATACAACGTGGTTTATGTCCTTTCACAGTTTTACCCGAATACTTTTATCATTAGATCATTATTGCTATTTTTTTTGGTGTTATTGAGAAATATTCGCGGTAATCTAGTCACCTGTAGAAATTATTCTGATACGATTGAGCGCTCGGACGTACATATTTTCTACATGGATGATCATTCCTCGCCCATGTCATTTGAAACGAATATTGAAAATGTTTAGAACTTTGTCACCGGCTTTCTGTTGTTAAATTATTGCTTGTTGAACCCATAAGAAATTCTGTTCAAAACAGACTTGACAGACATATTTAATCTTTAATACTTTATTGTATACATTTTTATTTATTTATTTACTACACAGTACATTAAGTGTGAGAGTAGCCTCCATACTAGGATAACCCGTGTTATAAGTCAGTACTAATTTTATAGCACATTTAGTAAACTCACATAAATTATACCCCATATGTGCCTATTTAAATTATATTTAAATCAATTATACAATAAGCAAGCGTATCTCTAATAAAAAAGATTTTTTTCCAGCTGACCCGAAAAAGTGAAAACATAATTAATGTTAGATAATGCTTACATTAAAATAGTGAACAAAATCATAAAAACAAATTTGAATTGTTATTCGGCTTAATTCCATCCGATAAATTCCATCATCACATACATCTTACCAAAATTCAAAATTCATCCCTCACCATAAGGATCTCTACAAGTACATTACGATTTTCAAGAACCATTTTTCTTCACACGACTGCTATATGTAACCAATTGCCAGCGGATGTGTTTTTGAACCAATACGACTTGGGCGCCTCCAAGAGTTTACTCATTTCTTAAAGGCGGCAACGTACCTGCAAGACCCTCGGTGTTGCAGCTGTCCATGGGCGGCGGTGATCACTTACCATCAAGTGACCTTCTCGCCTGTCTGCCTCCTATTCTATATTGTAATAGCAATAAAAACAAACAGAGAACATAACAAAGATATTACTAATGCCCTTTTTCCTCAAATGTGTGTGCATATTTGTGCTCGACAAGCCCTAAAGCCCGAAAAATCTAGTTTTGTTGAAAGCAACACTATTTTAATTTTTGAAAAGCTGTAATTTTTAAACATAATACATATTGTTTCGGTAATATTTTTTTTATTCTATCAGTTCAAATGTTTTGGAAGTCTAAGGTTAGTGGAGCTCGATTGAATACAGTTTCATTCGCACTATTTTCATCGTTCTAACTAAAAAATTACGAAATATTTTTATAGACATATACATACATACTAACGTTATTAAAAATAGTAAAAAAAGTTTTCTAAAATCTTAAAATATGAATCAAACCTAATGTGAAAACTCGACTTTGAAAAAAATTGAGAAATTTCAAACAAGTTGCCGAAACATCCAGATTAACGAACCAATTTTTGACGAATTCTGCTTGCAAAATTGCGTTTACAGAATTGAATCAAAATATATTGATTAGTTCAAGAATCGATGACGATTTATATTCAAGACAACATTTTAGAACTTAAAAAATGTATTGAATGTGGTTTGAAAGATCAAAATCGATTACGGCGTTCAAAATTTACGGCTTGCCAAAAACTAAAATGTGTCGGTTTCAACAAACCCCAGATATTTGAGCTCCGAGAAGTATATTTATATATCAGAGCAACTCAAGAAAAAAATATTTTATAGACTCATGTATTATTACTTTGCAGAAATCCACAATCCAAAGACGAAATGAAGGTGTTTAATTTGCAAAATTTCCACGAAAGTTCACGACTTCGTGGAAATTTTGCAAGTTAGACATCTTCATTTCGTTAAGAAAACATTACTTTTTGTGATACAATTTTGATTGCTTTTTCTTAGAATACTTATTTTTCCGAACGATATTCTAACTTTGGTTCTCATATTCAGTTAGTTATGATTTAATTTTAATGCTTTTTTTGCATTTTTACCCTAAAATAGAGCGATTTTCAAAGTTCAATCGATTTTCTAAAAAGGAAAAAGTTCTCAACAGGTATATTTTTTAATGTTGGTAAATATATTTAAATGTACGTGTATTTTTTTATATTATATGTAGCAAACAAGCAGGTTAATTGATAAAAAGTGAAACCATCGCCTGTAAACACCGAAGATGTTAATGGAGCGCTACTATCCGCGTAGCAGGATGGCAATTACATAATATGCATAAGTTTTCCAGCTACCTTGCAAATGACTTGCTACTGGCAGCAATTGGCAGGAACAAATAAGGCATTGGTACCATATACCCGAGACGTTGCGGAACTTAACCACCTTGTAGCCACGATGGTAGTAACAGGTACAAACTGCCTAGGAGAATGGCAGATGGAATATTCTTCATACACGGGGGATAATTTCTTACACAAAGCTATAGTTAATTTGAATTTACATTGTATTAAAATCACTTGTACTGTTTTACTCGTTTTTATTTAATTAAACCAAACGGTTTCGCCCTGTAATCGCGTTAAAACGCGACACCGGTTGGTTTAATAAAATAAAAATGAGTAAAACAGTACAAGAGATTTTAATCTATACTAATATTATAAATGCGAAAGTCTGTCTGTCTGTTACGCTTTCACGGCTAAACCGCTGGACCGATTTTCCTGAAATTTGGCATGGAAGAAGTTAAAGAGCCGGGGTCAAACATAGGCTAATATTTTTTTTCAAAAATCAACCCATAAAGGTTTGAAATAGGTGATGAAGTTTGTATGAAAAGCTATCTTGACGACATTTTAAATCTACTCGCGGGCGAAGCTGCGCGAGTCAGCTAACAATATAAATTCAAGTTAACATGGAGTTTTACCAAGTGCCGACGATATTTAGTGTTCGATATATGGTTATTTGATTATTCACTGTTTGTAGGGTTCTGTAACCAAAGGCTAAGACTCCGCTGTTCGTCCGTCTGTCTGTCTGACTGTCTGTTACCAAGCTGTATCTCGAGAACTGTATAAAAGTATCTTTACGCCCGTATCCCTAAGGGGTCAGGCAGAGGTACAACAGGTGCACACACGATTAGCCGTAGATACTTAGCCCCACAATGTGATAGACATATCGCCCACCAGGTACTTTTGCAACGTTGTTTTTGTTAGAAAACTGAAAAAACACATTTTTGATTTGCCCGACCAGGGAATCGAACCCGGGACCTCAACTCCGACACCAGACCACTAGACCACAGAGGCGATGTCATGAACCGTGTATCTAGTAGATATTAAGTAAAATAGATAATTGAGATTTTCACAGATGATGTATTTCTATTGCTGCTATAACAACAAATACTAAAACTGATACAACAAACGTGATTTTCCGCCGTTTTTTATAAATATGGTACGGAACCCTTCGCACTCTAGTGCAACTCGTTCTTGACCGATTTTATTTATTTACTTTTGTTATATAAATAATAAATAAATGAATAAATATTCACGGGAAAATTACACTGACTGATCTAACCCCAAAATAAGCAAATTATTTGCTTGTGTTATGGGTGTTAGTCAACGATAGTAATACATAAAAATACATATATAAATACTTTTTCATACATAATTAACACGCAAAACCGGAAATACAAACATATTGCTCATCACACAAATGCTTGCCCCCGTCGGGGATCGAACCCGAGCCCCGTCGATTGCGTAGTCAGGGTCGCTAACCACTTCACCAACGGGGCGATCGAATGGTTAGCGAAATATAATAATAGAAGACTTACCTTGATAATCTTGTGGTCTCTGTACAGCTTCCTGATGCATTTGAACAGGAACACGAAACTCATGCCCGCCAGGATCAGGGAGAAGATGACTAGGATAACCATGATGTGCGGTTGGCTGATCATGGACTCCGTTTCACCCTGAGGGTACATACAAAAGTACATCAATATTTAATACCATGCATATATTTTCCCCGCGTTGGTCCCGGGCTTCATTGAAGAGTAGGCCAACAGCCGTTCTGCCAGGCAGGTCGTAAAAGGTGACCGATTGGTTTTGGTCATTGGAACCACTACCATCGAAAAACCAATCGGTAGTGATTGGAATTACTACCTCGTTCATCATAATTGTCTCACCCGGGTCTGGCACCACCGCCTTAACTATTCCAGCCGCAATAGTGTCAGTGCTTGTCACTGTCATGTTCCGGTTTGGAGGGTAAGGTAGTCGGTAAACTTATGCATGTCGCATTAGACCCGCTACAAGATAGCAACGCACCATTAACATCTTCGGTGTTTATAGCCGACGATGGTTGGCTCGTTCCATTATGTGGATGTTTGTTATGATGGGGTCGCACTTGCGTCTTTCATCATATACGCTGATGTCCGACCGGCTATTATCGGCTATCGTCGCCAACATTCGGCCTGCGTCATGCGTGTGTATTCTAGCGCGGGCGGCGGTACATCAAAGGGTTTTAGCGCGCTAACAAATCGCGCTGCGTGGTCAGACTAGCGTTTTAGTCGTTGTTTTTCAGTTTAGACGTATGTAGGTGATTGTGTAAAAATAACGTGAAGCGATGAGATGGTGCTGGAATTCCTCCATAATTATGACACTGGTGATTATGAAATGAATGGGATTCAATAAAGTTGATTCACAAAAAATATCTGTAAAGCGGTTGATCCTGCAGGCCATCCCGGAAACATCCCGCTAAATTGAGGTATTTTAATGGCGAAGAAACAAAAACTATACCTAGTAAATAACATTTTTTTAAAAACTCAAAAATCTTATTATTTTTATATGTGAAAGTAACTTCATTTTTGAAAAGCTGTATATTTTGAAAACGATGATCAATTTAGATCTTTCGACGCATTTAAAGCAATTTCTGAGCTCTTAAGCTATGAAAATAGCTACAAGATGTATGGCTAGAAAATATCGAAGTACATTATTTTTTTCCAAAAAATTTCATAATTGTAATGTCGTGAGGATTTGAACCACCAAACCATGAGACAGTCAATGTTGGTTTTCACCTGACTGAACAAAGCTTCTAGTTCGTTAAATGCTGAAAGTAAAGCAGGGCGAAGCTGTTTGTTTTGCGGGTTATTCTTATGGCTTAACTAGTAGACACGCACAGCTTTGCCCGCGACTATATTTACATGTCGATATAACTTCTCATACAATCTTTGATCCTCTATTTCAGCCTCTTAGGAGGTTGATTTTTGAAAAAAAGTTAACCTATGCTCGACCCCGGATCATCAACTATCTTAAATCTATTCAACGGATTATCTGTAAAAGCGTAACAGAGTGACAAACAGACATATAGATATACAGACTTTCGTATTTATAATACTAGCCGCAGCATTGCAAAAATCAAATATTTTTTGCGGGATAGCATATGTGCTATTCCAAGTCATCATCTATTAGTATGCCGAAATTCATCCAAATTTGTTCAGTAGTATTTGCGTGGTTGAGTGAAAAACATCCATCCCTCTTAACATCCACATCAAACTTTCGCATTTATAATTAAAAATATAGATAGAGGTTATTATGATATAGGCGTATAGGCGTTTAGGCATAAGAAAACCGGTGAGGCTAATGATATAAGTACTTAAGTTTTTATACGTGTATTAAAAATTAACAACTAGTAATGTGAAGGTCTTTGTTTTTATGGTTAGAGGTTATTTAAGAAGTAATTAAGCACCTCAAATATAATAAAAAAACAGTCAATTTTCAAGGCTTACCAAAAATTAAATCGCTCAAAGGACATTTAAAATTCTATAGTAACTTATTCAAGAATATTTTCCAGTAGAAGACACATTAATGAGACAATTTTTAAGGACCGCTTAATATCATAATTAAGTATGATTAAGAGCCAATGATAAGGTTTCTAGACATCAGTCTATTCATCTTACTTTATTAACCGTTAAATTAATTAAAAAATGTATTAAAACATAATTATGTAAAAAAAATATTAGAAAATTTCAGATTATTTGGAAGACAAAAAGACTGGAAATTATTGCTCCTCATACCAATTTCTTACAATTATTGTAATTGATTAAAAAATTATTGTAATTGAAAGAAAACTGTAAGCCCGCTAAAGTTTTTCCGCCGGGTCTTTTCAGTATGAGGCTGCGTTCCGATCCTATACTAGCTAAAAATGGTCGACCTGGCAAAAGTACATGTAAACGTTAATTTCAATAAAACAATTTGACTTTGACTATTTATTTTATATGATTAGATAACAATCAAGTAAATGGGTCTCCTGATCTGACCGACATATCCATCCGTCGCACATAGACACCAAAGATTTTAATGGTACGTTGCTATTCTTATGGCGGGGTCTTAATATCTTATGAGTATGAGTTGACTAATTTATCCTCCGGATGAGAACGCGACATTGACAAGCCCTCGGCACGGACCTGCGGCAGAAAAAGAAAAAAAACTCTACTACTTATTAGCTACAATAGTAGTGACTAGCACAGCTAATTGTTCACCTCTTACAAACTGCCTGACAGAACGTCAGATGGTGTATTCTACAAAGGGAGCCTAGGCTAGACCTGGGAGGTTATATACAAAAATAAATCGACTACATGTTAATATACTCGCGGGTGAGTCAGGTAAATAAATAATTAAATTATAGGAACAATACGTAAGTTTTTGAAAGATAAAAAAAAAAAATAAGTTTGGGAAAAAACAAAAACAATCAGCCGTTATCATTCCATTTACGTTTAATGTCACCAACAAATTAATGGCTGCTCTATGTTTTTCGACGTGACATCAAAACGACATAAACGCAAAATGAACTAACTTTCCTTAACAATGAAAGATTTGTTTGACTGTCACTAATTTATGGTTATTTAGAGTTCTGCCCTCCGGCACATGGATATTAATTACTTAAAGATAAAATGGACCGTGATCCCAGAAATAAACCTTTTTAACTTCCCGCTACGTACGTAGATAATACAGTTACTGATTTTGCCCCGATTTTCGAAAATCGAGTTATCACCAGATCTCCACGTTTTGATGTACTAGGAATCGTTTCCGACTATTTTCACAATTACGTCAGTGTGTATGTGTGTGTATGTGTGTGTATGTGTGTGTATGTGTATGTGTATGTAAACATCTCATTACTTTTGAACGGCTGGACCGATCGAAACGCGGTTGATGGTATTCGATTGGATTTCGTTCAACTTAGACTTTCTGAAAATTAGAACCAAGTCGACTCAAGCGATTATGAGAAATTTGAAACAACCCCAAAACAATTTTGGCGTAACAGTATTTTTTAACATAGCTTCCAGATTAGTTTACCGATTGAGCACAAAAACGAATCAGCTCAATTCCTCAAACAACTACGTCTAATGCATATATTGTATCGAAATCAGTTTATCTGTTTGAGAGAAATCATTGACGAAAAATTTTGAAATGTTTTTTCGACATAACTTATTAGTTATGTCGAAACGATATTTTAGTAATAAAAAAAACTACGTCGAATTCCGTTTCTAAAATCAAAATCGAATCTTATTTTCAAAAGTTACAGCTTTTCAAATATTAAAATTACGTTGTTTTTAACAAATTTACTTAATGTTTTTGAAATAACTTTCAGGATAATACACCGATTGTCTTAAAAATCTTATCAGATTTTTTTCATTACAAACTGCGCAAATACCGTTAATTGGATCAAAATCAGACAATTTGTTTGGGACTTACCAAGGATAAATTAAAAAAAAATGTTTTTTGGCATCGCGATCGGTTCTAAATATTTTAACCTATCGATTATTTAGCTAAAGCAATAATTTAGCACTTAAAAATTGAGTTGAATGTCATTCAAGAGATCAAATTCAATCAGCATTTCAAAATTTACAGCTTTTCAAAAATCAATATACTGCCATTTTAACAAAATATATGGAAAAAATCTATGCTTATAGCTTTTACTGTTTTGAGCTTAAAATACCTTAATTTAGCGGGAAGTTTCTGGGATGGCCTGCAGAGTAACCCGTTTACATTTTTTTTTTTTAATAAAGAAAATATGTATTTGCAAGAATATGGGTGTTACAAGTTGTTGAAAATTAATCAAGTTACCAACATATTCTACTATTATATAGAGTGCAGATGTTTAAAAATTATCATTATTTAATATTACATTTTTGTATTGGTTTTTTAAAATTTGATTAATAACAGGCTGAATTTTTGTGCACAACTTCGTTTTGATGAGACAACCATCTTTTCTATTCTTCTTTATATTCATAAAATCTCGAATCGGGTAACAAATAAAGATTTTTTTTTATAGAAGAGGGGGCAAACGAGCAAGAGGTGCACCTGATGGTAAGTGATCACCGCCGCCCATGGACATCTGCAATACCAGAGGTCTTGCAGTTGCGTTGCTGGCCTTTTAAGAATGAGTAAGCTCTTTTCTTGAAGGTCCCTATGTCGTATCCGTTTCGAAATACCCCTGCCGGTAATTGATTCCACAACAGAGTAGTGCGAGGCAAAAAGTGTCGGTAGAAACGCACAGTTGTGGATTTCCAGACATCGAGATGGTGAGGATGGAACTTTGAATTTTGACGCGATGTCCGATGGTGGAATTCGGCGGCAGGAATTATTCCAAACAACTCGTCGGAGCACTCCCCATGATAAAGACGATAGAAGACGCAGAGTGAACCTACATCTCTGCGTAATGCCAAAGAGTCGAGCTGTTCCGAAATAGCCTGCTCGTCAACGATTCGAACCGCTCTACGCTGTATGCGATCAAGAGGAAGAAGCTGGTATTGGGGAGCTCCGGCCCAGAGATGAGAACAGTACTCCATGTGAGGCCGAATCTGTGCCTTATAAAGTTGAAGGCGATGGGCCGGCAAAAAGTACTGTCTCGCTCTGCTGAGCACACCGAGCTTTTTAGAGGCTAATTTAGCCTTGCCTTCCAAATGACTGCGAAACTGAACGTAATTCGATATGTCGACTCCCAGGATTCCGACACTAGCTGAGGCTGTCAGGAGAGTATCCCCAAATCGAGGTGATACGACAAAGGGTGTCTTTTTTGCGGTGAACACGCAAAGCTGTGTCTTCTTGGGGTTAAAAGTGACCAGGTTTTGACGACCCCATTCAGAGACATCGGTAAGTCGATTCTCGACTTCAGACACAAGCTTGTTTCGGTACTCTTCGACGTGATCGATATAAGATAGATAGATAAAAAGAAAACTTTAGGGCTAAGAAAAGTTTCCTCTTTACGTATATGGCAAAGTAACCCTTGAATTTCAATAGTATTAACAAGCTATTGTGAGAATATTAGGTTGTTTTTAAATTAATTAATATCAATCTGAAAATCTCGTAATTTCGAACCTAGTGGAGGACTCGTCACAAATACCATCGAATGTATAGGACAAAACTTTTTTGTAATTTGCATGAAATAATCAAGCGATTAAAGCAATAAAATAATTTTTGTTATTAATAAAATATTTTTCCTTCACCGGATTAAAATGTTCAAAGCCCCTTGTTGAACTTTATTAGTTACCAGATTTGAGATTTTTCGAAGATAGAAAATATGGTTGTCTCGTCGAAACGAAGCTGTTCACCAAAATTCAACTTGTTATTAATAAAAAAAAAACCTGGGATCACGGTCTATTTTATCTTTAAGTAATTAATTTCTACGTGCCCGAGGGCAGATCTCCAAATAACCATAAATTTGTGACAGCCAAACAAATCTTTCATTGTTAAGTAAAGATAGTTCATTTTGCGTTGTTATCGTATCGATTTCAGCAGCAGCCATTAATTTGTTGGTGACATTAAACTTAAAAGAAATGATAACGATTGATTGTTTTTGTTTTCTCAAAATCTTTTTATATCATAAGATAGCAAAAAGCAGGTGGCTCTTCTGAGAGAAATAGAAAACCATCTCCAATAAGCACCAAAGGTGTTAATGCTGCATTACTATCCTGTGGCGATGTATTAAAGCCATTAGAATGAGATTTTTATTATAAGATTAGAATATTAGAATTTTATAAGATTAGAATAAGAATTTACCCGCCAAACCGAAACACGACAATAACAAGTATTGTCGGAATTGCGGCAAGACAACTGATTTTTGACGAGTCTAACAAACTGTGTTAGACTCGTCAAAAATCAGAAAGAAACTCACAAAGTTTCAAGTATATATTTGTCATTTAAAAATTAAGGTGATTTTCTGTGGACTAAATGCAGGTAAATATACTTATATCGTCGGCACAAACATGGTAACACATTATTACTAATTATGGCCTTTGTAGGTAATACTTGTCATTTGACGTCAGTTTCTTTTACAATATAAGACAAGCAAACAAGCCGATCGCTCTCTTGATGGAAAGATAAAACCATCGCCTATAGATATCAAAAATGGTCGACTGCCTTACCCTCCAAACCGGTACACGACAGTGACAAGCGTTGATGCCATAGCGGCAGAAATAGGTAAGACCAATTGGTACCACCAAATACCCGGGCGAGATAATGCAGAACTCTACCACCTAGTAGCCACGATGGTAGCGTCTCGCATAGCGAATCGTTCGCTTACAAACTACCTGACAGACTGGCAGATATTCAAAGGGAGCCTAAACTAGGACATGGGATTGCTTGTTTGCTATATTTGTACAAATATTAATCTACTAACTGATCAACGCAGCTTCGCCCGCGAGTAGATTAATATGTTGTCAAGATAGCTTTTCATACAAATTTCATCCCCTATTTCAACCCTTTAAAGGTTGATTTTTGCAAAAAAAATAGCCTGTGTTTGATCCCGGCTCTTCAACTACTTCCATGCTAAATATCATGAAAATCGGTCTAGCGGTTTAGCCGTGAAAGCGTAACAGACAGACAGACTTTCGCATTTATAATATTAGTATAAATATTAATATTATAAATGCGAAAGTTTAGATGTTTGTATGAATGGATCTTTGGATGGATGTTTGTTAATCAATCACGCAAAAATTACAGAATGAATTTTAATGAAATTTGGCACTCAGGTAGATAATGACCTGGAATAACGTATAGGCTTATACTTACACACATAATTTTTATTCCGGAAAAATTAGGTGATCCCGCGGGATTCACCAAAAAATTAAATAATGCAGCGGGCTGCACTACAGCTTGTAATATAATATTAAATTCTAAACATCACCCAAATTTGTATCAGTAATACGTTTTTAAAATCTAATATTAGTTATGTTAAAATGCACTGTACTGTTTAACTAAACACTTTTTATTTAGTTTACATTGCCAAACGGTTCCGGTCAAAAATAAAGTATGTAATATCACACATGATATAAGGATGTCGGAAATGCAATAAAGTATCGATAGTCCAGTAAAAAGTTTAACGAAACCATGATCGACCAGTTTTGGCGCAATGAGTAAAAATGTGTTCATTAATACTTAAATAATGATATTATGAAAGAAATTTTGATTAAAATTAAGGGGAAAGGGATGAAAAAAATAAAAAAAGGGTTGAAAAATGCCTTTTTTTTAAATAACTTAATAACGGTAAGAAATAGAAAAAAAGTTTCAAGTAAAAGCTGTAGAGAAAAAAATTCTACACAAAAAGTTCCTCTTCATTTTTTTGTTATCTGCTTTAGTTTAGCTACAAAAAATAAAAATTAAATTTGTAGTAAAATATGTAAAAATATATAAATATGGGAATACATGTGTAGTAGTGTTAGTACATACTAATGTGATGCGCGCGCTACATGGTGCAGGGCCGTAGTAATTCTGGTAAGGTTTTATAATTAATTACAAAGCAAATTTAATTTTTATTTTTTGTAGCTAAACTAAAGCAGATAACAAAAAAATGAAGAGGAACTTTTTGTGTAGAATTTTTTTCTCTACAACTTTTACTTGAAACTTTTTTTTCTATTTCTTACCGTTATTAAGTTATTTAAAAAAAGGCATTTTTCAACCCTTTTTTTATTTTTTTCATCCCTTTCCCCTTAATTTTAATCAAAATTTCTTTCATAATATCATTATTTAAGTATCAATGAACACATTTTTACTCATTGCGCCAAAACTGGTAGATCATGGTTTCGTTAAACTTTTTACTGGACTACGATATCGATATTTATGAAAATATTAATAACGACATCGATATTTTTATTTTAAAATATAGAATATCGATATATCGGTACGATATCGGTACTTTATTCAATTTAGGTAAATCACTAGATAACTATATTTAATCTGATACAGACATAGCAAAAAGCAAAGAGATCTAAGCTCATACAGCCTAGTTAGATACACAATTGAATAAAATTACTGAACTGAACAGACATATGTCACATGTGTCATTGGTCTAAAGACAGAGTTGCCAATTTAAAAACCAATTCACGTCCAAAATTAAAGAGCAGTTAAGCAGCAAATTGAGTCGACCAAATAAAAACAAAAGAATATATAGTTTTTTAACACAAGTATCGCTATTGGATATTTGATATATCAATATCGATATATTGTTACAAAATATATCGCACAAAAATATCGATATATTTTTCCCACCGAATTCCCATCAGTGGTAAGTCTCAGCCTTGGTTTGGTCGCCACTGCAAGACGGCTGCGCGCCGATAGCAGGCGTGCTACCGGGCCTGGGCTGCTGCATCGGCATCATGTGATGAAAAAACCAGCGCCTTAAGAAAGGAGTATAATAACGCCTCGAGGTCCTTCAAAAGAGTCATCGCCAAGGCAAAATCGGAGTACATTGGCAGGATTGGTGAGAGATTAGTTCGCCTTCCTTCGGGCACCCGTGCGTTTTGGTCTCTCGCCAAGGCTGCCTTAGGGAATTTCTGTCAGCCGTCCCTTCCATCCCTGCACAGAGAAGATGATTCTCTGGTCCACACCGCGAAGGAAAAGGCCGATCTCCTGGGCTCATTCTTTGCGGCTAACTCGACTCTGGATGACCAAGGAAACACACCGCCTAGCATCCCGCAGTGTGATAGCAATATGCCTGAAATAAAATTCCATCAGTCGTCAGTGCGCGAAGCACAGTTTTACTTGGACATCTACAAATCATCTGGGCCGGATGGCATCTCTCCGATACTGCTTAAAATATGTGCTCCGGAATTGACACCGGTACTGGCGCGTCTGTTCCAGCTCTCCTACTCACTTGGCGTAGTACCAAAATCGTGGAAGACGGCTTTAGTGCACCCTATACCTAAAAAAGGTGAACGCTCGAATCCGTCAAACTATCGGCCGATAGCCATTACCTCCTTGTTCTCCAAAATCATGGAGAAGATAATTAACTGCCAGCTTTTGAAGTATTTAAAGGAGCACCAGCTGATTAATGACCGCCAGTACGGTTTCCGTCGCGGTCGATCGACTGGTGATCTTCTAGTATACCTTACTCATCGCTGGGCGCAGGCAGTTGAGTCTAAGGGGAGGCATTGGCTGTTAATTTAGACATAGCGAAGGCCTTTGATAGGGTTTGGCACAGAGCGCTTCTTTCAAAGCTTCCTTTTTATGTGCTTCCCGGGAAATTATGCAAGTGGATCACCAGTTTTTTGGCTGATCGGAGCATCAAAGTCGTAGTCGACGGTGCGTGCTCCGACCTTAAATTTGTCAATGCTGGTGTTCCGCAAGGCTGCGTGCTATCGCCTACACTGTTTGTTCTGCACATCAATGACATGTTGCGAATTAGTAATATTCATTGCTATGCAGATGACAGTACTGGTGATGCTTTGTACTCCGGTCACAGCGGTATTTCTCGGGACCACGTCAATGAGAATCGGGACAAGCTCGTGTCTGAAATCGAGACTCAGCTCGAAAAAATCTCGGAATGGGGTCGACTCAACTTAATCCAATTCAACCCCAGGAAGACACAGCTGTGTGCGTTCACCGCTAAAAAGTCGGCCTTTGTCGTATCACCTCGCTTTAAGAATACTCTCCTGACAACCTCAGCCAATATTGGAATTCTTGGCGTTGACATATCGAACAACGTTCAGTTCTGTGATCATTTGGAAGAAAAGGCTAAATTAGCCTCAAAAAAGCTCGGTGTGCTCAGTAGAGCGAGACAGTACTTCCTGCCGGCTCATCGCTTGCAACTTTACAAAGCGCAAATTCGCCCTCACATGGAGTACTGGAGCTGGAACTGGAACTGGAGCCCGGGACCAACACGGGGTAGTCCAATAATATCGTGAATGTGATAATATTTTAAGTCAAAGTGATAATTGTTTTTATATCATTAGATTTCAAATAAGCAGATGGCTCTTCAGATGGAAAGAAAAACCGTCGCCTATAAACACCAAAGATGTTAATGGTGCGGTCTAGATTCATAAGTCTACCGGCTACCTTACCCTCCAAACTGGAACACGACAATGACAAGCATTGACGTTATTGCGGCAGGAATAGGTAAGGTCATGGTACCAAATACCCGGGCAAGACGTTGCGAAACTCTACCACCTAGTACTCGATGTTAATTACATATAGCCAATCGGTCGCCTTTTACAAACTGTCTGGCAGAATGGCAGTTGGTCTATACTGCAAAGGAGCCCGGAACTACGGAACACGGGGAATATATGTTACAAAATGTGTAAAAAAAATGTCCGATCCGAAAGAGGTATATAGGTAGGTGAATAATAAAAAATCTGTAAACTGGTTAACCTTGCAGGCCATTCCGGAAACTTACCGCTAATTTGAGGTATTTTAAGCCTCAAAAAAAAAAGTGTTTTCAGAGATCAAAAATCCAAGTTATGTTAAAAATGTCAGTTATTTGATTTTTGAAAAGCTGTATATTTTGGAAACGATAATCAGTTATATCTTCCAAATGCAAAAATCAACGCAATTTTGGAGCTGTAAAATGTTTCTTTACATAATCTATAGGTTAAAAAATGATCGCCTCTGTGGTCTAGTGGTCCGGTGTCGGTGTCAACCACATGAGGTCTCAGGTTCAATTCCCGGTTCGGGCCATTCGAAATGTGATTTTTCAGTTTTCTAATAAAATTAATGTTGCCCGGGATTGGAAAGTGCCTGGTTGACGACAGGCTTGCCACCTATCACATGTGTGGGACCAAGTATCTTCAGCTAATCGTGGGTGCACTTGTTGTACCTCTGCCTACCCGTTCGGGGATACGGGCATGAAGATACTTTAAAAATGTCGAAGTAATAAGAAAAAAAAAAACATTTTTTTCGTCATTGAAAAATCTCAAATAAATCGACCAACTTTAATCGAATTTACGGTATTTGACGCAGCTTTTTGGAAAGAAAAGCTGATTCGATTTTTAAATCAATCGGTATATTAGGCTGCAAGTTATTTTAAAAAAAATATCAAGTAAATTCATAAGTTGCTGTAAGAAACAAAATATTATCTAATAATTGAAAAGCTTTAACTCGGAAAACTTGATTCGAATTTTGATTTTTGAAACAGCATTTGTCACAGTTTTTAAGTACTAAAATGGTCGAAAAATTATTGGTTAAAAAATTTTGAATTTATATCGGAAAACTTTAAAAAAAAATTCAACTATATTTAACTCCCGAACGTATAAGGGTGATTCCGTTCTAACTGTGATATTCAATGTCCTGTATTGTTTGTTCTCACAGGTCGTTAATTAATAATTAATTTATGAAATTTTTGTACTTATTGGAAAATAATAAACATATTTCAACATTATTTTCATATAATATAACTTGCCACTTACAGAAAACTTACAATATATCACTTAAATGTCAATACCGTGTCATGTCCATTTCTAGAATTTATTTATAAATTGTTAGTTTTTTTGTCGTAATAAATGATTTAAACTAATTACCTCATAAATTCTAATGTTTACGACAAAAAAAACTAACAATTTATAAATAAATTCTAAAAATAGACATGACACGGTACTGACATTATATCACAGTTAGAACGGAATCACCCATAAACTGATTTTGCTGCAATTTATGCATCGCACGCAGTTTTTTGAGGAAAAGAGCATATAAGATTTTGTACTTAATCGGTACATTAATCTGGAAGTTATATTAAAAAAAACTGTTCCGTCAAAATTTTTTGAGGAATTTTCAAAATTTCTCAAAATCACTTACTTAGTCCTTCCTGGACTGAATTGGTTCAATTTTTCAGAAAGTTTAAGTTAAGTGAAATCTAATCGAATGACATTAACCGCGTTTCGATCGGTCAAGCCGTTCAAAAGTTATAAGATGTTTACATACACACATATACACACCGACACATACACCAACACATATATACATACAGACACACTGATGTTATCGTGAAAATAGTCGGCAAAGGTTCCTAGGATTTGCCAAGTGCGAGTCAGACTCGCGCACGAAGTGTTCCGTAGCAAAAAATACGAAAAACACGTTTGTTGTATGGGGACCTCCCTTAATATTTTATTTTTAGTATTTGTTGTTATAGCCGACCTTCAGCGTTGTATTAACTATTAGCTTACAATTTTTTGTGCGGGAGGAAATAACGTGTCTAAAGTTATTCGACACTGCTTCACACTCTAACAGAAACATAAACTTTTTGTAATATTTCAGCTGAATCAATATTCCTTTTTTCAGTCATGTCTTCTCAATTGAAAATTTGTCAGGTGACAGTTTATATGAAACTGTTCATAAAAAAGTAGGTTAGCTGGCTGTATCTCGGTGAAATAATTGTTGGCTGAACCCTTAAAGGTGTAATACAGGAGCCATACTAAAGCATATATCGCGTACTTAAATGCTCCAACCGACGCGATTTTCCGCGGCATATAGAACGTGATAGAATAAGACGTGACTGAAAAAAGAAATATTAATTTAACTGAAATATTACAAAAAGATGATATTACGTTTCAGTTAGAGTATGAAAATTTCAGTTTTCAGCTATCACGGTGTGGCGCCGATGGTCCGTACCGCTGAAGGGGACTTACTGATGGAACCAGCGTGCCAGCTTCTTGTCAGGTGACGTCATAACTGTGGAGGTTGATGACGTCACACAAGGACAAGTAAGGGGAAAAGGAAGATCTTCCCAGCCAGGCAAGGTGTACTGCCTGGGCCGAAGTCCATTTGAGCACGTTGAAACTTGTATATAGTGTTACAAGATTGTGATATCGCGATTTTGGATTTTACTTTGAATTTCATTTTTTCCATTTGTTATTGATTTTTGTCCATTTTTTATTATTTTTCCTTGTAGCGTTTGTGACTGTTTTTGAGCCGCTACAATGGTTTATGGGATACAGACTGGTGACAGAGAGATAGACAGGGGCTTAGTAATAGGATTCCACTTTATCTTTTAGGTACGGAACCCTACAAAGGAAAGAAGTAGGAAACAGTGTGAAGTTACTGGGTTTGCTGGTTCATTATGTAGTTTTTATTTACCTTACAAAGGTCCGGTTCTTCGTCCGCTTTCAGCCTGCAATGAGCATATCTGTCGCATTTCAGCTCCTTGGCGATACAAGTATTGTCTTCGCAATTGAACTCAGTTTCTTCATCACATTTTTCTATAACAAAATGAAAAAAGATCAATTAAAGAACTTATCTGCCTGCTGATCTGCAGCCTCATCGTTTAGCGATAGGTCTAATCGACTCAGATCGTGATGTCCCGTATTCCATCCCCGGGTTGGGCAAAAGTGTTAATGAGGTTTAAAAAAAAAATTGAAATTAATAAGTTTGCTATGATCCGCGAACTTTCCTGTGTTTTTCGCGATGGCACCAAAAGAGAAACGTCGGTTTAATAAATGGATAAAACTTACCACTGGTCCAGATAAAAAGAATACCCCAAGACCCCAAGAAAGTCTTCTTTTATAATCTTGGATAAAACTGACCGATGGTCCGGATAAAAAGAAGACTTTCTTGGGGTCCTTTTTTAACCGGACCATCGGTGAGTTTTATCCATTTGTTAAACCTACGTCTTTCTCTTTGGTGCCATCGCGAAAAACACATAGAATAATTCGCGGATAATTTATTAATTTCATCTTTTTTAATAATGGATTTCCGGAAAGTAACGCCTGAATCAATAAATTACTAAGGTTTATTTGAGGTTTTTAAAAAATTCAAATTATCAGTAGCAGCTCGGATTCGGGCGGTTAGTGTTTTACATCTCCCGTGCGTCAGATGACCACGTAAAGCCGCTGGTCCCGGTTGTCACTAGAAATAGTCGATAATTCTTATCAGGTCAGTAAAATGCGGCAATTGGGATTGCGATAATTGGCATTTTTCCTCGTGTTGGGCTCCTTTGAAGAATAGACCAAATGCCGTTCTGCCAGGCAGGTCGTAAAAGGCGACCGATTGGCTATGCAAGTCACTACCATCGTGGCTACTAGGTGGTAGAGTTCTGCATTGTCTCGCCCGGGTCTGGTACCACCAACTTACCTATTCCTGCCGCAATAGCGTCACTGTCGTGTTCCGGTTTGGAGGGTAAGGTAGCTGGTAAACTTATGCACGTGGCATTAGACCTCGCCACAAGGTAGCAACGCACCATTAACATCTTTGGTGTCTATAGGCGATGGTTGACTCTTACCATCAGGAGACCCATCTGCTTGTTTGCTATCTTATGATATAAAAAAAAATGGGATCACCACTTATCTCACGAACTGACAAAACAGTGAATAGAGGTAAAACGGAAAGTCTATTTATTGACTTTCGGTTTACTCTGCCTACCTCGTTAGAGAACGGGGCGCGATGATCCTTTTTTACAAGAACTTATTGTTGATGTTTTGTATGCCAGGAGTTATGCGGCTCAGGCTTCGAGCCTTGGATTGGGCAAAAAATGTTGAGATTTCTTCAGAAGGTTGGATGGTAATATCTAGTGATACAGATGAACATGTACAGCTATGGATTTCGGTTATTGCCAAAAAAAAAGTAATTATCGTTATCATGAAATACGACGATGGGGTCACCACGCCTATTGCAAACCGATGTATGTTGAATCATGGTGAAACGAAAGTCTATAAAGGGTCGGTTCATTTTGCTTACCATACACGGAAACTGCCGTGATAGTAGGTACTGATTAGGGAGTTTCTATTGTTGGCAACACTTTCCACTAGGCAAAGAAAACAAACGGCATTGCATCTATAAGCGGCGTTGCAACCTTTTTCTATTCATGTGTTGCAACTGTGTGGAGCGGACTCACTTTGACATTTGTGCTCGAGGGGCTCACACGTGCTTAATTTAGTTCAATTTCAAAGTATCATTCATATTTCTCTAAAAATTTTTTTCAGCTAAAAATAATGGAAGCATCCAAGACTATTATAATTAATAGTTTTATTTTCAAAAGTTTGTGTATAAGGTATTTCCAAAATAGGTCGTATTATCGTATTTAATATTTAAATACAGCATTCAGTTCGTTTATCCAAAGATATCCAGTCTACAAAAAATTAGCCCGGGATCCCAGGAGCAAACTTTTTTTTTATTACTAACAAGCTGAATTTTTGTGAACAGCTTCGTTTTGACGAGACAACCATCTTTTCTATCTTCGAAAAATCTCAAATTGGGTAGATAATAAAGTTATGGGGTTTTGAAGATTTTGATTCGGTGAAGGAAAAATATTTATTAATAATAATTATTATTTTTTGAATTAATCGCTTGATTATATTATGAAAAATACGATGAAACTTTTAACCTACACATTCGATGGTTTTTCTGGCGTGTCCTCCACTCTAAAGTTTCGAAATTATGAGATTTTTAAATTGATATTAATCAATTTAATAACAACCTAATTTTCTCACAACAGCTTGTTAATTATTACTGTTATTCAAGGATAACATTGTCCTACCCATAGAGTAGAAACTTTTCTTAGTCCAAGACTCTAACGTTTTCTTTTTTATGTATCTTTATTAGTTACCCGATTAGAGATTTTTCGAAGATAGAAAAGATGGTTGTCTCGTTAAAACGAAGCTGTTCAGAAAAATTGAGCTTGTTAGTAATTAAAAAAAGTGGTCCTAGGGTCCCAGTCTAAATGTGATTCGAGGGAGTAAAACTTTTTGATTTTTACGAATAAAATAATTTTGTCTACATAACACTACGCCTTTTTACATAAAATAATTCACTTTTAACATAAGAGTGAGTAGTAAAGTAAACAACGTCTTGCCATATTACTACAAAAGTGGATTACTTTATGCAGAAAGGAACAAAGCGTTATGAGACAAAAATATTCATAAAAATCAATAAGTCTCTAGAGTTACATTCTTTTTTGGCTGGATATCTTTGGTTAGACGTACTGAACGCCGTGTTGAAATATGATTTGGAAGGACCTTATATAAAAAAAGGGTGTTACGTTGTTTGTCCGCGATGGACTCTGAAACTACCGAACCGATTACAATGACATTTCGTTTATATCGACTGGTTGATCCAACTTAAAAGACAGGAAGACAGGATAGTTTTTATACTAGCTGGCAGAGTTCCGTAATGTTTCGTTCGGGTTGCGTACCACCGACTTAACTATATCTGCTGCAAAAGCGTCTACGTTTGTTACTGTCGTGTTCCAGTTTGGAGGGTAAAGTAACTGTTAAACTTATATCGTTGGTAGTAACACCTCGCTACACGGATAGCAAAGCGCTATTTATATCTTGGCCTGTATAGACAATGGTTATCTCTTTTCATTAGCCACCTGCTTGTTTGCTACGATTTTAAATAATTTAGGCAAAAATGTGTCAAAAATAACCATAGAAAAAAAATTAAAATTATGGAACAAATATGCGAATAAATATTAGCAGTATTTCATAGATTTCATTGTTAGCACTTGCCGTACACGCTCCCATTTTGTACCAAGCTATTTGCCATTAAGCGCACTTGTTCACTTTCATTACATCCTGGTACATTCATACGAGTGGTCAGTCTTGACTCTTGACTATATATTTAGGGAGCATAATTGAGGCTAGTAAATAGAAGCACTTGAGTTCTTTACATATTTTTTACTTCTCGCTACGTACATACATAGATAAGAAAGTAACTGATTTTGCCCCGATTTTCGAAAATCGAGTTCTCACCAGATCATCACGTTTTGACGTTCTAGGAACCTTACGTTTTCACGATTACTATGTGTATATGTGAGTTTGTAAACCTCTCATAACTTTAATTGAAACTTGAATTGCACAAGTTTAAAAGTGGCTGCTAGGCCACAACGGCACATCCCGCGAGCTAAAGCTTGGTGCGTTGTAACGATAGCAGTAAGTTATAACTTGTATACAGCTTAACACATCGAAACGCGGTTAACCGCATTCGATAGGGTTCCACCAACTTAGACATCCCAACAATTTGAACCGATTTGTCCCAGGAGGTTTTGAAGAATGTTTGTTACGAAACAATGGTTTTAACATAACTTCCAGAGTTATGTACCTATTGATTACGAAATCTTATTAGCGTTTTTTTAAATTGCGTCTATTGCCGTTAACTACATTAACATCGGTTCATCCGTTCGGAACTTATAGCTGATGAAATATTTTCAAATATGTGTTTCTTTTTCGACATTATTTGCAAATTTTTTAACGATTTAATTTTTAAGTTCCCACAATATTTTAGCACTTAAAAACCGCCTTAAATTCCGTTTTTCCGTTTTTAAAATCAAAATCAAATAATGTCCTCAAAATTTATAGCTTTTCAAATATCAAAATTATGTTGTTTACAACAAACTTACTTCATATTTTTAACTTTCAAATTCAGATTGATATACTTACCAATTGTTTTCAATATTTTATCAGCTCTACTTCTTAAGAACTTGCGTCAGCTATCGTAAATATGATCAAAATTGGTTGATTCTTACAGGATGCGTCAAAGACGAAAAGTTTTGAAAAACGTCTTTTTCTGACATTACTTCGACATTTTTCAATCTATCGATTTTGTAGCTAAGAAAACATTTTAGAGCTCAAAAATTGCATTGAATGTCATTTGAAAATTAAAATCGATCATCATTTTGAAAATATATAGCTTTTCAAAAATTAAAATACTGCCATTTGTAAAAAAAATTAGAATTTTCGAACTGTATAAGCTTAAACATCTAAAATAATACGGCAAGAAATGTAAAGCGGTGGCATCAAACCCGGACGAGGAGTTGTGGACATCTACCACCCAGTAGTCACAATAGTAGTTACGTTGGGCCAATCTCCGCATTTTACGAACCGCCTGACAAAACTTTTCCTCCGTGTTAATCCAGGCTTCTTTGAAGAATAGACCAACTGCCGTTCTGCCAGGCAGGTCTTAAAAAGCGACTGTTGGCTATACGAGTCACTACCATGTGGCTACTATGTGTTAGTTCTGCATTGTCTCGCCCGGGTCTGGTACCACCGCTTTACCTATTCCTGCCGCAATGAGTCAGTGCTTGTACTGTCTTATTCCGGTTTGAAGGGTGAGGTAGCCGGTAAACTTATGCATGTAGCATTAGACCTCGCCACAATAAAGCAACGTACCATTATCATCTTTGGAGTCTATAGGCGATGGTTAACTCTTTCCAGCAGGAGACTCATCTGCTTGTTTGCTATCTTATAATATAAAAAAATCTGTATGCGGTTGACCCTGCAAGCCATCCCTGAAGCTTCCCGTTAAATAAATGTATTTTAAGCCAAAAGAGTAAAAAAAAACTATAAGCACAGATTTTTTCAGTTCAAACATCAATTTTGTTAAACATAGCAGTACCTATATTGTTTTTTTTATATCATAAGATAGCAAACAAGCAGATGGGTCTCCTGATGGAAAGAGTCAACCATCGCCTATAAAAATCAAAGATGTTAATGGTGCGTTGCTATCTTGTGGCGAGGCTTAATGCCACATGCATAAGTTTACCGGCTACCTTACCCTCCAAACCGGAAGACGACAGCGACAAGCACTGACGCTATTGCGGCAGGAATAGGTAAGGCAACGGCAGTTGGCCTATTCTTCAAAGGAGGCCGGGACCAACGCGGCGATTTTTGAAAAACTTTACAGTTTTTCAAAAATCAATATAGGTACTGCTGGAAAGTATGTGGAAACGCATTCAACTCAAGTTTTTTGAGGTATAAAATATTGTTTTAGCTAGGTGATCGATAGGCTGAGAAATTTCAAAGCAATGTCAAAAAATATTTTTGTTCAAAAATTTTCGTCATTGAAAATTTTCAAACAAATTCACCGATTTTAATACGATTGACGGTATTTGACGCAGTCTTTAAAGGAAAAAAGCTGATAAGATTTTTAAGTTAATCGGTGTATTAGCCTGAAAGTTATTTCAAAAATATTAAGTAAGTTTGCTTAAACAACGTAGTTTTAATGTTTGGAAAGCTGTAACTTTGTAATCAGATTCGATTTTGATTTTTGAAACATTCGACGTAGTTTTTTTAGTACTAAAATATCGAGGAATACTTACCAAAAAATGATTAGTTGAAAAATATCGAAGTTATGTCGAAAAACACTTTTTACAAAATGTTATCTTCAATGATTACTCCCAAACAGATAAACAGATTTTGATGAAGTTTATCCATTAAATGTAATTTTTTGAGGAAGAGAGTTGATTAGTTTTTGTAGTCAATCGGTACACTAACCTGAAGGTTATATTAAAAAATACTGTTTCGCCAAAATATTTTTGGAGTTTTTTTAAAATTTATCAAAATCTCCTAGACCGACTTAGATCAAATTTTTGGGAAGTCTAAGTTGAACGGAATCCAATCGAATTTCATCAACCGCGTTTCTATCGGTCGAGCCGTTCAAAAGTTATGATACATGTTTACATACTCACACATACATATACATACATACAGACAGACTGACGTCATCGCGAAAATATTCTGAAAAGGTTCCGTGAACATCTGGTGAATACCCGATTTTCGAAAATTGGGTCAAAATCAGTAACTTCCTTATCTACGTACTGTCATACTGTCTGTCACCAGGCAGTATCTCAAGACCCGTGATAGATAATTGTCATTTTCACAGATGATGTATTTATGTTGCCGCTTTAACAACAAATACTGAAAACAGTTTGTACAAAAAACATGATTTTTGCCGTTTTTCATAAATAATGGTATGAAACCTTCGAGCACGAATCCAACTCACACTTGGCCGTTTATTTTAACTATTCCTGTTTTGCTTGTGTTGTGTAGTGCGTGACTTAAATAGATGTATTCTTATTGTTATTGACATTTTATACCTTCTTTATTGGGGTCCAAGTTCCTATAAGCTGTAAAGGTCGCGTTGAAGATGGATCCTCTTCCAGCTTTAGACGCGTACAAACGCACATACATAATGTTTCCCTTGTCATCCTTCCCTCCTTTGTTACCTTCGGCGCTTTTCGTTGTCACCGCATTTGCCACAGAGCCACAATAATGTGCCAACCTAAAGAGATAAATCTTTTGTCATTTTTTTGCCACAGAGCAGGTGCAGAAAGCAATCAATTATTTTGATTGTATATAATACAAAGAGTTTAGAACATTAAAATATGCCTGGCTCAAAAAAAAATGATTTTGTAATTTATATGAGGGATTCAAAGTCAATTTCAATGCAATATATGGACTAAATTATTTAGTTGCCATAAACAAAATTAAAATTCAAATATAATAGCAAAAAAATCAAGGCAGCTTGGCCCTCGATCATAGCCTGTACCGAAAGCCTGTAGGGAAAAAAACAATTACTGACATTGAAGCTCGGGTGAATTATTTAACTTTGGCTACTTTGATTGGAAACTTTTCCACGCGGACGAAGTTGCGGGCACAGCTAGTTCATTATAATTATACAATACTGATTTAAATCCATTTGCAATAGGAAACTGCGCACTGTAATTTTGAAGCTAATAAAAAACAGATTTTACACTAAATATCTACAATTAAGTATGTCTTAAAAATATCAAATACGCAAAAACAAATGTTTTTCCTTGACTTATATTACTAGCTTTTGCCTGCGGCTTCGCTCGCGTTAAATTGATCTATATAAAATTTCACCCCTCCTTTAAGGGGTTGGGGTAGATTTCCAAAATAAATATGACGCACGTTTTTTTGTTAGCTATAAATAGTCCCCATATCAATTTTAAACTCTCTACCTTGAAAATTGCAGAGTACTCCATACAAATTCCCCCCTCCCATTTTTGGGAAGTGGGGGGTTAAAAAAAAAGACAAAAATGGCCTATATCACTCTCCATCCCTTCAACACTCTCCACTTAAAAATGACATCAATTCGGCACTCCGCTTGCCGTGAAAGACGCTAAATAGGAAAGTGTATGTGTGTGTTCGTTTATCACAAACACAATACACTTTCCCATTTATAATATTAATATGGAAGTATGGATTCCAAAAGTGCAATATAATAAAAATAGACACAATTTTACTACAGAAAAATGCTTGATTTCGGTTAAGCGAGAGCAGAGCACTACCTAAACGTTTCGCGCTGAGGTTTGCAATTCAGGCCACAACAAAATTGGTGGTTAGTTATCATTTACAATATGGGAATAAATACCCGTAACAATACAGACTTTCAATAGACTTACCGGTTCACCACGATTCACCGGTTTTTCGGTTGGCGACATGAATCCAATCGCCGCATTTTACCGACCCGATAACGATTATTGATTATTACGATAACCGAAACCGACACTTTAACGTCCTCATGAGAGGGCACTGGCAGACAACTGCTATTAAGTCTTGTAAAAACTTCAATAAACTTTAGCTCAACCCGATGATCAAATCCAGGAAGTTATAATTTGAGCCAAGTTGGCTATCTCCTAGATCACGAGGCAGTCTATATCTTATTCTAAGTCTTTAAATTTCATGCTATTTTATTCCCATTTTTCCTTTTTCCATTGCTGTTCCTGGATAGATCCTAGATCCTATTTATCTCAGATTATTGCATTAATCCCATGCTGTCCTATTTAATGTAATTATATATATCTTTTGCCTCGCTTATATGAGATTATTGCATTTATCCCATGTTGTCCTATTTAATGTAATTATATCTATCTATTGCCTCGCTTATTTTAGATTATTGCATTAATCCCATGCTGTCCTATTTAATGTAATTATATCTATCTATTGCCACGCTTATCTTAGATTATTGCATTAATCCCATGCTGTCCTATTTAATGTAATTATATCTATCTATTGCCTCGCTTATCTTAGATTATTGCATTAATCCCATGCTGTCCTATTTAATGTAATTATATCTATCTATTGCCTCGCTTATGTCACAGTATACTGGAGACAAACAGTAGTCAATCTACATACATTACATTACAGATATTTGAGCAACGCACATATAGACACCTCTCACGGACGCAATATCTCGGAATGGTCCGGAACAGTTTGTCCGCACCAGTCCGAGATATCGCGTCCCACAGTGTATCGCGTGGAACATGCTAGGTGGACAATATTATTTTATGTTATATAACGATGCTCTTACTTATTTCAAATATGGGTAGTCATGTTTTTGTAATAAAAAACGAAAAAAATTATGATAGCAAAAAAATATTTTCAAAAATAATATATGAGCAACAATTAACTTAGCGAGTACTATGAATGCTGTAAATTGCATGCAGTTCAGATCGAATAAGTATCAAGAGGTATGTACAATATAAATCTAAATACATAAAATTACAAATAGTAACAAAACAATCATAGGTTTATTTACAATAAAAGAAAATATATGCATGAAAACTAAAACTAAGCAGCAAAGATAATATTTCATAACGTAACCTAATAATCATCATCAGAGTCTTCTGATGAATCGTTTACTGTGTAATCGTCATCATTTTGTGGAACTGTGCGATAATATGATGACGTTTCCAGTCTTGATTCTACTATACTAGGGCTTAAAATTAACTTTAAAACCTCTGAACATATTTTTTCCGGCTTTTTTTGGGGAATCTCTCGAAGGCTATTGATCAAGGGATCAGATGTTATAACCAACATTGACAGCAAGTCTCTGTTCGTGGCAACACGCGAGCACTTGCGGGTGTTGTACTTCCTAAATCTGCGGCAATCTTTATTACGTGCTTCCTGAGCCTCTTCGGAAAGCTGCCCAATTGGAAGCAATGCAGCTTTGATGACCTCTGTACTATGAATTAATATTTTATGTACAGTAGCAGGCATACAGTACCACGAATAGAGACTTAGATAATGTCTTCTGGTTTCAAGACAAAATTTATTAAATTCAACTAAGTTTATCTCGAATCCAGAAGACAAAGTCCTCAATATTACATCGAACTGTTTGATGATTTCAACATCCAATCCCGTGATCTGAGCACTCATCTCAGCATTCTTAAAAAACCGACGAGCCGTGTTTCCATCGTTTGAAGAACCAAATCCTGGCTTTGGTTTATCTACAATAAGTCCCATCTCGTTCTTAAATTTTAACTTAATTTCGTCGGAACGAACCTTGATATCTGCTTTGTCTTCGTTGCTTCTAGCCTGCCATTTCTTAATATTCAACTTGTAGCTGATATGTAAAAGGCATTCGAAGCAACGAATCCAAGCATGAAGTGTAGATAAACCAAAGCCAAAATGATCTTGGTTGCTGTTGAAGTTCGCGGGTTCATCATTCATCGTCTTGGGGGTGGCGCCACAGATGAAACACTTTTGAGTTGAACGAGTTTCCGTTAAAGCGTTGCATACCTTTCCGTCTGTCATTGTCAGCAAAAGTTCGTGTTTCACAGAGATTTGAGAATCACCAAAGTCGATACGTGTTGGAAGAAGAGCGTTAACTTCTTCCAACAATCTATTTGTCTCCGTTAACGTGAAGTCATTCGTTTCTTTAGCAAATATTAATTTGATTGGGCGACAATACAATGTTGATGAAGACCGAGGATTTTGCCAAACAATTTTGGCCCCATCATATAATCTAAGGGGAACTAAAGAAAATACGAAAAGAAATTCGTCCGTATCTTCAGTGTTCTCAAATCTCTGTTTGTATGTGCTGTGCCCAGAACTTCCATCACATCCCCATTTACTTACAAGTGTAAAAGACGAACTTGTTGCGAGGACACTGCTGATAACTTCATGCTGTGCTAATACTAAACGTTCCACTGTTTTGTTTAATAATGCTTGCAAATTTATTTCAGCACGTGTTTCTGTTACAGCAATGTGCTCCTGTGCAGGATAACAGGCCTGTTTAGATTTTGTCAAACTATAATATGATGGAAACACATTATGTCCTGCCTTCATAGACCACTTTCTTGTTTGTTTGTACGCATGTGTTGTTGACTTAGAATCTATATAGTAAGCTAACGCTTCGTCACTACTTAACTGCCTAGGATTAACATTACTGGTATCCTTAGACTTAACATTAATAACTGAGCTTTCACTAATGTCTCTAATTACGCTGGCAATTTTCCGTTGTCCTGCTGAACGCGCAGCAATTTCGGCAGCTGTCACCAATTCACTGACACTTCGCGATTCTACGAGATCCACGACTCGACGTTTTTTGGTTTTAAACGACGATTCTTCGAATTCTTTGCGAGGCCTTCCTGCTGAAATCACAGCCTCACTCGAAGTTGATGGTTGTGGCTCAAAAGAACTCACAGTAAACTGTATATCTTCTTCATCCAGCCAGGTCTTATTTTTAATTAAAAAACGCTCCTTCGATTTTCCTGAAGCCAACCATTTGACACCAATTTTATTGGAAAAGTTGGATATCTTCAACTTTATTTCTTTTTGGCTACATTCAGTAATGTTACCAAAGTGAAATTTTGAAGAAAGGTACTCATATATACCCGAGTTCTTTTCATTTTTTGTGGGTTTCAACCACTCTTCAAAAAATTCTACCCTAGAAATAGAGTATAAGCGTTCTGAAAAAAAAAGAAAAGAATATGTTGTACTGAAGTGTGCTAAACAATTTGTGTATTTTTATGAAGAATAAAGTATTTCCTATGATATATCAAAGAACTAGCCCGGATAAAGGTGAATGTCTGCAAAATTAACTCTTTAAAACTATTCTTTCATAAAAAACATACGTTAAAATATATAAGCTATGTTAAAATTATACCTAAAATTCATTTGAACAGATTCAGATTTTAAAAAAGGTTTTTTAAATAATAGGACTTACCCTCCGTGTTGATATCCATCACAAACACTCAAAATATTAACTATAAGCCACTATGGATGTGTACGAAAGTGTCACTAAACTGCAACTGATTGACTGTAACGATTTCATTAAACTCAATACCTGACTTCTAACCACTATTCCTTATCAGTTAAGCATTTGACAAACAACCGATTCTTGGAATCTGGAGATTAGGGGTGTTGTTTACGTTTTGCAATTAAGATTTCCTGGAAATGATAACATGAATTTTGTCCACCTAGCATGTTCTAGGCGAAATACTGTGCGTCCGTGAGATGTGTGTGCTGTGCTCGAATATTACTTGTATGGAACATTGACTTCTGTTAGTCTCTAAGTATTCTGTGCTTATGTTGTCTAGCAGTCTGGTGTATGATGATCCTGGGTTCGATTCCCGAGTCAGGCAATTCAAAAATGTGTTTTTTCATCTTTCTGAAAATAACAACGTTGTCCAGAATTGGAAAAAGTGCCCGGTTGGCAATAGACTGGCCACCTACCACATTATGGGACTAAGCATCTTCGGCTAATCGTGGCTGCACTTGTTATACCTCTGCCTATTTCTTCGGGGTTACAAGCGTGAAGATACTATTTCATGCAACTCCATTATATTCAATAGCACAGGGAATAGAACGTGGCATTGAGTACTATGCCATTATATTCTATGCAAAAATTCCTCAATTAACACAATATTTGCTAGCTGATAACACTTGTACTGTTTCACAATAAGATAGTTATATTTAATTTCCGACCGGTTTCGCTTACACAAGCATCCTCAGGGTATTTACAATAATTATTAACTAACAACGAAATCTAAATGTCACAAATAACAAATTTAAAGGCAAATGCACATCCTACCCTCAACAAATATTATAGGAATACCAATGTAGGGTTGTCCGCACTATGGGTACTGTTATAGCCAAAGTCGAATGGGTTAATATGTGTATTAAATATGCTAAGTTTCCATTTGCATTCTACGTAATGTAATCGGAAACTTCTGTTGTTTCCTCAATTCTATTAACGAGTTTTAAAATCAGATTGAATTGGACATTCGTCGGGTGCAGGTCTTTCTCTTATAATAAAATTCAAGTAATAAATTCCTTAAAGTGTTAATAAAAGTTTATTTTTAAAAAACCAAACCTGAACCACCCCGTAATAGTGGTGTCAG
Source organism: Apodemia mormo (assembly GCA_036924255.1). Taxonomy (NCBI): domain Eukaryota; kingdom Metazoa; phylum Arthropoda; class Insecta; order Lepidoptera; family Riodinidae; genus Apodemia; species Apodemia mormo. Next base: position 24,353,373 of record JAUPFN010000025.1, on the reverse strand, counting down.
AAGTGGGATACCAGCGTTGAAAATCCGGTTCCGTATATCGTTCCGCTGGTATTCCATAACGGTTCGCGAAAAATAAAAATCGGGATAAAATAAAAACTCCATGAATAAAATAACTTTATGAACCAATTCGTCTCCGGAGTGTGATCTCGTGTCCTGTAGCCACTTCGTAAAAACTCAAGTGCATAGACTGCGTCTCGACAGTCAGCCTTACTTCGTAAGCCTGCAGACCAGTTCTGTATCCTGCACTCCTGCATCACGACAATCTCGCGCGTGTAAAATACGCACAGCTGCCGTTTCTGCCATCGTTCCTGACATTGTTCTGCTACTGTTCCGCTGCCGTTCCTGTTGTTCCTGACATTGGTTGCGTTTGGAAACGCGCCGCAACTGCCTGCTGATGCTCATCGTTGCTGCTATGCCGCTCAAGTTCCTAGTGTTCCTGTCCCTGTGAGTAAATTATCTGTTATTGCTACATTTCAGCTATATTTAATTAGTGTCGTTCAACATACCTATTCCTTGCCAATTTCTTATCCTTAGAGCATACAAATATAATTATCTATAAATATCAGGCAAATAATATACTTACATACTAACCTAGGAATCAAATAATCTAGTAGTTCTTTAAATTAATTTTAAAAATGTCGACCGAAAGCAAAAAGGTAGAAATTTCACTAAGCGAACAATTTCCTATTAATGTATTATGCAATTTTATTAGCCCCTATAAAGGAGATCGTGAAACTCTCACAGCCTTTCTTACTAATTGCCAGAATGCCTTAGATTTAGCATCGCCGTCTCAAAAAACATTATTAAATAAATATATTTTATCACGTCTAGAAGGCAAGGCCCAAATTGCGTGCTCACATAAAATTTTTGAAGATTTTAACCAATTAAAATGTTTCCTTAAACAAAATTTCGGCGAAAGAAAACATTATAATCATTTACTACTAGATCTACAGTCATGTAAGCAACAATTAAATGAATCTGTCTCACAATTCGCCTTGCGTGTTGAAGGTTGTCTTACTAATTTACAATCCGAAATTTATAATTCTGATTCCTTAAAGAAGGATATATCTGGTCGAATCGCTATGACAGAAGATTTAGCACTATTTTCATTCTCCTTAGGGTTACATTCGCGTTTAAGTAATAATGTAAGATGTAGAAGTCCTAAAAATCTAAATGACGCTATCAATATTGCTCTCGAAGAAGAGAAAATACAAAACTTTTTATATAAATCGAATCTTGCCACATCCAAGTGTAAAACGTGCAGAAAAACAGGACATACGGAGTCCGAATGTTTTAATAAAGATAGGCGTTCATATCCGCCACGTGATTTTTCGAAATTCCAAAATCCAAAACCTTTTAATTCAAATTATAATAATCATTCCAATTCCCATGCTTTTTGTAGATATTGCAAAAAAGATGGTCATGACATAAAAGATTGTTATAGAAGGAAATATAATAATGAAAAGCGTAATCATTCTAGTAATTATAACAAGTCCGCAAAAGCGCATCATATTACATACGAGCCGCCGTTGCCATCGTCACCAACACCTTATGAAATTCCGTGTGAAAATGTCGGCGACAATGCTTTAAACTAAATGATCGGATTACGAATAAGTGCCGCCGTTTTCCGAGTAACTTAGGCACAGTAAAATTTTCTACAAAATCTGTTTCTACGAAATCCAATATTAAATCTACTTATTCTAATTTTAAATCAAAATATAATAATAGTTCATCTCAACACACTTCTTTAGGAAATACTAAATCGTTTAATCATATTACAAAATCAATGGACCAAGACACGGGTAACCAGCCCCAAAGTAGAGTCCAAAATCAAAAAATATTGGACAGCGACACGGGTAACCAGCCCCAAAGATGTGTCCAAAATCAAAAAATAATGGACAGCGACACGGGTAACCAGCCCCAAAGATGTGTCCGAAACCAAAAAATAATGGACAGCGACACGGGTAACCAGCCCCAAAGATGTGTCCAAAATCAAAAATCCATGGACAGCGACACGGGTAACCAGCCCCAAAGATGTGTCCATAATTCTAAATCGTTGGACCGCCACACGGGTAGCCAGCCCCAAATAAGTGTCCAATCTAATATTAATAATAATAAAAATCAAATCGAGTCTAATACTCCAATATATGAGATAAAGTCATTTTTTACAAAAATATCATTGCCTCACATAGAATTAAAAACTGAATCTTCTACGCGACCATTACGCTTTCTTATAGATACCGGTGCGAGTATAAGTCTTATAAAAAAATCTAGCTTAAGTAATAAATATATCTTGTCCTGTGAAATCGTTAAAATAAAAGGGATAAACAATGTCGAGCAATGCTCCGAGTCTTTAGGTACATCTCAAATTAATTTCTATTTATCAAATAATATTTATAATTATAAATTCCACATCTTTAATGACGATGTAAGTCTAGAATATGACGGTATCATAGGTAGCGACTTTCTTGGTCATTTTAAAGCTAATATTAATTATGATTCGAAAACAATTAATATCTGCGGGCAAACCATGGATATGAACTATGTTCAGCCGACTTATATAGTTCCCGCTCGCTCCGAAGCTGTTATTGAATGTGCGGTGTCTAATTACACACCTGAACGCTATCCTAACAACCAAGGCTTATTATTAGATCATACTTTAAAAGATGGTATTTATTTCGCTAACTGTATTGTCACAATAAAATCTAACAAAAGAATTAATGTTTCAATTTTAAATACTACTGACTCAGCAATCGAAATCAAGGATTATGCCGTAGAACTAAGTCCTTTCAATCAAGAAAATATTTCAAATAATATTCCGTCACAATCCGTAAACTCTTTATCCTATTCTAGCTCAGATAGAATTCAAAAGGTTCTTGATCTCATTCGCTGCTCACATTTAAATCAAGAAGAAAAGGAAACTCTTTTAGAATGCTGCTCATATTATACAGATATTTTTCATATGGAAGGTGAACCTTTAACATTCACAAGCGCGATTGAACATACTATAGATACAGGAGACGCGCCTCCTATTCATGTAAAATCATACCGTTTCCCAGAGTGCCACAAAGAAGAGGTAGATTCACAGATTCGTAAAATGCTGGACCAAAATATCATACGTCCTTCTGTTTCACCTTGGAGTGCTCCAGTATGGGTCGTCCCTAAGAAAATGGACGCTTCAGGTAAAAAGAAGTGGCGAATAGTTATAGATTACCGTAGGTTAAATGATGTCACTGTATCAGAAAGCTATCCACTACCTCTCATCACAGATATTTTAGATCAGTTAGGACATTGTAAATACTTCAGCACCCTCGACCTAGCTAGTGGCTTCCATCAGGCCAAAATGAGTCCAAAGGACGCCCCGAAAACGGGATTTACTATTAATACAAATTCAAGTGTCTCTGGGCACTACGAATTCACTAGGATGCCTTTTGGGCTGAAAAATGCCCCTGCCACATTCCAGAGACTGATGAATACAGTTCTTTCGGGTCTTCAAGGGTTGCATGCGTATACGTATCTCGATGACACAATAATCTATAGTCACGACCTTCCAAGTCATATTTCAAAACTTAAATTAGTGTTTGACCGTTTCCGAAAATTTAACTTAAAACTTCAGCCCGACAAATGTGAGTTTCTCAGACGCGAAGTCGGTTATTTAGGCCATATAATCACAGACAAGGGTGTCTGCCCAAATCCAGATAAAATCAAGGCCGTAACTCAATTTCCAACCCCTAAAAATCCAAAGGATATAAAATCCTTCTTAGGCTTAGTCGGCTACTACCGACGTTTTATTAATAACTTTTCAAAAATCACAAAGCCTTTAACATCTCTTTTGAAAAAGGACGCAATATTTAAATGGTCTCACGAGCAAGAATTAGCCTTTACAAATCTTAAAGATAAATTAACGTCAGCGCCTTTACTTCAATATCCAGACTTTAATCAACCTTTCTTATTAACTACCGACGCTTCTAATTACGCGGTAGGTGCCGTACTATCGCAAGGAGATACAGGCAAAGATAAACCTATCTCATATGCGTCACGAACTCTAAATAAAGCCGAGGGCAATTACTCTACCATAGAGAAAGAACTTTTAGCCATTTTATTCGGAGTAAAAACATTCCGTCCCTATCTATATGGCCGTAAGTTTAAAATCATAACAGACCACAAGCCATTAGTGTGGCTGTTTAGCGTTAAAGATCCCGGATCTAGACTTATTAGATGGCGCCTTAAACTAGAGGAATATGATTACGAAATTGTGTATAAAAAGGGAAAATTAAACGCAAACGCCGACGCTTTATCTCGCTATCCAGTACTCGCCTTAGATGAAAATACAACTGATGATTCTATATTACCTAATCCTACACTGTCACCCGGAAGTGACATCGATTCTTACAACCTTCCGTCAATATCTGAAACTTATGAACAATTTCTTCAAATTTTAAAACAACCCGGTGTTACTTTTGACACCGAAATTCAAGAGCACAACGAAAGTTTATTAAAAACTAAAATAAAATTAATCGCGTACCCAACATCAATCGATTTAGACGATTCAATTCCCTATTGTAGCGAAATCATAGACGCATCTACTAGTGAGCCTAATATTCGAAATATTGAGCGTGAACTTCATACGTATTATTCAACTTCTAATGATAACCATGTATTCACACATTTGTTTATTAAATTAAATCATTTTGACGAAATGACTTACAAAGACATATTTAATTCCCTTCGTGAATATCGAGATATGATAAAATACTGGTATTCCGAAGAGAAAGAGATAGCAATATCAGATTTTACAGACCCCTTCTCTAAGCTTTCTTTTACAAAAATATATAACATCATTTCGTTTCTTTTCCATACGACTAACATTAAAATTCACATCTATCATAATTGTATTAAATATCCTACACCTAGCGAAGTCAAGCAAAAATTGAAAGATAATCACGACTCACCTATAGCCGGACATCCAGGTATCTCTCGTATGCTAGAAAGAATTAAATCTCAATTTTGGTGGAAAAACATGAGGCAAGACATCGAAGACTATGTTAAAAATTGTCGCTCTTGTCAAATTAATAAGCCCTTACGTCAAACCAATCGGGCTCCGATGATAATCACCTCCACAGCATCGCGACCTAATGAAAAAATTTATTTAGATCTCGTCGGTCCATTACCTGAAACATATGAATATAAATATAAATTTTTACTTACCGTGCAAGACGATCTTACCAAGTATTCACAGGCCTATCCTATGCAATCATGTTCAGCGGAAGACACGGCCAAAACTTTTATAAATTATATTTCGCATATAGGAATACCTAAAATGATAATCTCAGACCAAGGCACGAACTTTTGTTCAGATCTTTTTAAACAATTAGGTAAATTATTTAGTATAAAGCATATTTTTGCCTCACCATACCATCCTCAAACTTGTGGAGCTCTTGAAAGGAGTCACTCCACTCTCAAAGAATATTTAAGATCCTATATAGGCGAAAATCAAAACACTTGGGACCTCTACATCCCAAGCGCCATGATAGCTTATAATTCAAATGTACATAGTACAACGGGTTACTCCCCTTTAGAACTTTTATTCGGCTTTAAGCCCTATTTACCGTCTAGCATAGACGTCCTTGATAACAACACATATACAGATTATATTCGAGCTCTTAATCACCGTCTTTATTATAGCCGTCAAAAGGCTTTGCAAAACATACAAGCATCTAAAGAAAAGTCAAAAAATTATTATGATAATCGAACAAAGCCTATTACGTATAATGCTGGCGATACGGTGTATGTCCGTTGCCACCACAAGCAAAATAAGGCCTTATCTCCAGTGTGGAAAGGTCCTTATAAAATTATAAAACTCAATGGTAATCATACGGCTACGTTATTAATTAATCGTAAGCACGTTCGTCATCATTTCGACGAAATAAAACCGGCAAATGACGACACGTCATAACTCATAGTGTTCTAGGTCAGTAAGTTACTAGTAGCTATATACCTAGTAAGTATAACATAACAATCATAACATAAGTTCCTCCGTTCTATTTCAGATGCGCGCTCTCGCCGCTAACGATATCAGATTACGTATCACCTATTGTTCGTAGTCCGGGCCTTTATTTCGATAAGCTCTTAGATCTTAAGTTTACTAATAACAATTGGAAAGTTTTAGCCTACTTAGATATAAGTCATGTACAACCTAATCTAGATAAAATAGAATTTTTATTAGAAAAATTAAATGTATTTTGTAACTCTCTTACGTCGTCAAAGATACAGTCGGAATGCATAAATTCGCTTTCAGCGCTGAAAAATCAGCATCTTATTAATGTTAACAAGTTTTCTTCGGTTTCGTATTTGCTTCATAGTGATAATACAAAACAACGTCTTAAAAGAGGCCTTATTGACTTAGGAGGTTCTATCTTGAAAACTATCTTCGGTACATTGGATGCCGAAGATGCTGTCAAATATTCGGAAGCTATACAAAATGTCCAGACAGACGAGAAACAACTCGCTCATCTGATGAAAGATAACATTCACGTTATACAATCAACTATTTCATCGTTTAATAATTCTATGTCTAAGGTTAATTTAAACGAAAAACATCTTTTAGAAAATATGGAAATGATACATAAGATACTCGATTCAGTTTCGAATTCTAATGATAAGCTTAGTTTAAAAACTCAAATTAATTCCTTGTCTAACTCTTTGGAAGCTATAATATTGACGTCATCATTTGATATCGATGACATAAACAATGCTATTTTATTTGCGAAACTTAATATTTTACACCCGACTGTACTTAGCCCCTATCAGTTATATAATGAATTAGATAAACATAGAAATAGACTCCCTAGCCATTACGATTTGCCTGTACCATTAACGCTACAAAATATACAGGAATTAACAGATATTTCTACGTTAGTTTGCTACTATCATCAAAATAAAATAATATTCGTCCTTCACATTCCTTTAGTCCTACCTCAAACCTATAACCTTTATAACATAATACCATTACCTGTCCCATACGACATATTGAAACCAGACACTTATGTTCTAATAGAGCCAACTAGCTCATATGTGGCAGTAACAGGTGATCGCATGTTCTATTCACTATTAAGGGACATTGACAAGTGCAAACTAATAAGTGAAAAGTGTTATGTGTGTGTGCTCGCCGATTTGTTTTCAGTCGTTGCCAATCCTACGTGTGAAACAACGTTATTAAGTGAAGTGGTTACAAAACTCCCTGATTCCTGTGTAGTCAAAATTATTCATGGTTCTATAGATGTATTCCATAAACTTAGTTTTAATCGTTGGATATTCGTTCAGTCAGAGCCAGGAAAATGCCATATTACTTGTGAAAAATCAGATGTAAATTCAGATGTTATATTATTCGGCACTGGCGTCTTGACCTTACCTAAACATTGTAAAGCATTTTATAAAACTTTGCAGTTCACCGCAGTTGACGAAACGTCACTGGGTAATGTAACTAATGTAATTTCAAATTTTAACATTCTATTAGACGATTGTTGTGAACATTCAAAAATTAATAAAACGTTTACTAAGCTTCCACATTCAAACTTAAAAAATATTGGCAATTTTGATTCTTTGTTACATGCCAGCATCCATCTTCGATCTATGGAAGATGAGTTATCGAATATAGAAAACCCATCGCATTTTGACACATACGGCATTCATTATATGTCTTTAAGTCTATTTAGTAGCATTATATTTATAATATATCTTCTGTATAAATGCCGAAAAAATATAACCAATCATAAAAGTCCTTGTTGTATACAAATATTTAATCAGTGTCACAATTCAAAGTCTCGTAGTGATCATCCGACATCTCTTGTCGTATTTAAGGAAAATAGCAGTAGTAAAAGTGACTCTACAGTGGATGATAATTTTATAAACACACCGACTCCTTTAAAAAGAAACGTTGTGTTAACAAATCTAGTAAAAGATCACGAAATGTAATGTTATAGCATAAAATGTATCTAATCCTAATATCAAATGATTTAAATTCAATGTTGTCAAAGTAAACTTAATATAATAATTTCTACGTTTAACAATAATTTTGTCTAATATAATTTTTGTCTTTATAATTTCATGTTTATGTAATTTTGTATTTTAAAATACTTATGTTAGTTAAATACTTAATATAATAATAATAGTAATAATTCGTTTCAAGAAATAGTGTTACAAAGATATTATATCTAGTTTGTTTAATCGGCTATTCCGCTATACGTTAACACGCAAATTCATTTCAATTGTTTTGAATTCAATTTATATTTATTATGTACACAATAATTATGCGGAAGATAAAAAAGAAATCTTAAAGTTATATGTATGATTTAGATTTAGATGAAAGCTATTTTTACTTTTAAAGATATAATTGAATAGAATTCGATATATTAAATAATTTTTGTAATTTAGCTTCTTTTGTATACTCCAAACGGAAGTCCAATATCTCGTGTTAGTTTTGTTTTAATCTCTCATCACTTTGAGATGTGATGATCGATCTTAACGGGGGGGTTGTTATAGCCAAAGTCGAATGGGTTAATATGTGTATTAAATATGCTAAGTTTCCATTTGCATTCTACGTAATGTAATCGGAAACTTCTGTTGTTTCCTCAATTCTATTAACGAGTTTTAAAATCAGATTGAATTGGACATTCGTCGGGTGCAGGTCTTTCTCTTATAATAAAATTCAAGTAATAAATTCCTTAAAGTGTTAATAAAAGTTTATTTTTAAAAAACCAAACCTGAACCACCCCGTAATAGTACCTCCCCGCAAGTAGGGAGAAATTAGATGTGTTGGTATAAACTTATGCAATGTCATTAAAATTAAATACAAATTAATTAAATTGTCCCCTAGTAGTTAATTAACGTCACAAAATTATAATAATCATAATAAATCTATCTTAATTGTTTTGATTGATAAAATTTAAAAAAACAGTACAAAGGTTATCAGCTAGCAAATATTGTGTTAAAATGGAGTTTCACCAAGTGCCGACGATAAAAAATGTAGAATAGTCCTCAATTAACTTGAGAAAGTTATTTCATGAAACCTCAAAGAACGTGTTTGAAGCCGAATGTAATATATGAATACTTACTTCGCTTGAAACTCTAAGACATAGCCGAATACTTGAACTAGGTTGTCTTCACAATCATTGGGCTTGGCTAAGGAGTATTGTGTGAAGTTTAAATATATCTGAAAATAAATTAAATCATTAGTTTTCTCTTATAAAATACACATACTGAAGAAGGGTGTTCAGTACTCCATTCTAATAACGATATATGTATAGAAGATACTATTATTATGCAACTATATTTTAATATGATATATATATATATATATATATATATATATATATATACACATTTATATTTCAAAGGAAATTCGGATGAACACGGAAACAATATCAGATATTGATACTATTTTATGGAACTTTATATAAGTAGCATCACGCCCAATTCCCATGCGGGGTAGGCAGAGTAAATCGAACGTCAATAGACTTTCCAGTTTACCACGATTCACCGTTTTGTCGGTTGACGAAATGAGTTGTGATCCCCATTGCCGCATTTCATTGACCTCATAACGATTATCGTCTTCTCTAACGAATGTCAGGACCGACGGCTTTACATGCTCATCCAAGAAAGAAGTGAATTCATCATTTTGGCTTTCGAGAAAAACCTCTAGAAATACTCACTACCACTTTTACTCGATCCATGTATCGGATTCACCACCCACCAAATTCCGTGCTGATATAAAGTTTTTAGATTTTCAGAAAAAACTCGAAACAACCTCAAAAATACTTTACATTAGTGTATCAACAAAAGTGCCAAGTGTTGTTACCTAATGCATCTCTGTTGTTCCAAAAATAAACATTTATTTTACGAAATACCTAGCAAAAATTATGACAAAAATTAAAACAATAAATGTTGTAGGTAAATTCACAACATTTAACACAAAATTCCAACGCTTTTCAAAGAGATAATATTCCCTAGACGGCACTTGAGACATCCTTTGCCGACAAAGCCTCCTTTTCTTCTTAATCGTGAAAAATTTTGCATCAACTGTTTGAATAAATAAACAATATTACCACGATTTCGTAACGAAGAAGGCGGAGATAACATAATATCAATAAATGCTTAAGTTCACCACGGTATACCAGTTTATTGGCCAGTAAAATAAGTGGTCATGGGCACATTTAACGTTTTTAATATGTACCTCTTGGTTGCTAGATATTTTTGGGAACGTTTAGGAAAAGGGACGGCAATGTGATATAACTTATAACTAAACCCCGTTATCTATGTAGCATATTGGTGGCAACTGATTTTAGGGATGTAATTATAATTAAATAAATCTCTGTTAACTTTTTTATTTACATAATAAAATAAATAATTATAATAATATATTATTGACATTGACATTTGTTTAGTATGTGACACTCGTAGTAAATGACTTGAATAGATTCCATATTAAGGCAAGTAAGGCTTTGTCTCCCACTTGAAAGTATCCATTTGAGACAAGAAAATCTTTCAACTTCTATCGACGTCACTGGGATAAAATTCATAATTAAAATAAATGTCAATAATATATTATGGTAATTATTTATTTTGTTATGTAAATAAAAGAAGAAAACAAAGATTTATTTAATTATAAATATTCCATCTCCAAAATCAGTTGCCAGCAATATGCTACATAACATAGATCACGGGGTTTAGTTATAACTGGGGAAAAGCGCGCTATTTGATATGACTAATGAGCATGCACGGTGGGTAACTTGTGTGAGTAAGCGCGCGCTATAATATATTATTACATGTGTAGGTACATATATTTTCCCCGTGTTCGTGTGCCTTTCTGCCAGGCAGGTCGTAAAAGGCGACCGATTGGCTATACAAGTCACTAACATCGTGGCTACTAGGTGGTAGAGTTCTGTACTGTCTCGCCCTGGCTTGGTACCACCGCCTTACCTATTCCTGCCACAATAGTCTCAGTGCTTGTCACTGTCGTGTTCCGGTTTGAACGGTAAGGTAGCCGGTAAAATTATACATTTGGCATTATATCTCGCCACTAGATAGCAACGCACCATTAACACCCTTTGTGTCTATAGGCGATGGTTGACTCTTTCCATCAGGAGACCCATCGGCTTGTTTGCTATCTTATACTATAAAAAAATTAGAATATATTCATTGTTATAAAAAAACCCAAGATGCACATTCAGTGTCTCAAAACCGTCCTCTAAAAATGAGCGTACAATTTCAAATTTTGCGCTCATCTCAAATAGAATCGCTTCGATCGCGACACTGTCAATTTTATTATTTTTTGTACATTGCTTTGTAAAAACAACTATACATTTTGCGCTTAAGTTTGGATATGCAATAACATATTTTTTTGCCATATCTATAACTACTTATGTGAAATTGGCGACAGTTTTGAGTGTCAGTTTTGTTCGGGACTGTGCATCTTGGGTTTTTTATATCAATCCTTGACATATAATAAATATGTCTTTGCAATTTCATAGGGTAACATGTTGGACACGTCATATATGATGCAACTGCTGTAAGACGTTATTTATGGTCATTGCTTTTTTTCATTTCGAATAAGGAACCGAATTGAAAAAAGCTTTCCTAATGGTAAAAGCTGTTATAGCAGTCTTCCAGGCCTGTATGAACAAGTGTATGTTTTGAAGGTCCCTAAAGTCATTTTGGATTGGAACACGGATTAAAGTGGATACTCCTTACCTTATGGTTCTCCGGTGCTTTTATAGTCCACAAAACATCAAGTGCTTGATTTTCACTTTTAGTTAAACACTCCTGGTCTATTTTATCGGAGTCTATGATCCCGTGCATTCCTGACAACTCATTGTAGCATTTATCTGGGATACTTACTGCAAAAGAAAGAATATGCATAAGTAAAGGTTTTTATAGTATTTAGGGTAAAACAAGAAAACAAACTAAATTTTTAATGTTCAATGGTGGAGATTGGCTGCAGCGATCCATCAATTTCGAGTAATCAAGTATATTTTATCCTTTGTCATTTCAGTAATATAGTCTAGTGAATCGTACCGGGTATCGGGATCTCGTGATCTAACTATCCGAATAGGCTATTCGGATCAAATCACGAAATCCCGGTGTCGACCTCCGGGTAAGGTAAAAGTATTATTGAGTTGTTTTTGAGGTTTTCTCGGTATATAAATAGGTACGGTTTTAATGGTTTAGACTGCTTTCTCAGATATTCTTTTTCTTGCAAGATTTTTTTTAATTCAGGAAAAGTGTTAAAGGTCTGTATGACGTATATCCGAAGATTGTGTCGCGGAATGGCACGCACAGCTCTTTTAATTTAACGATCGAGTTATGCTGTGTATCAAACTGACATCTAGCTGATCTAGATAGACAACCACCATCACAAGTAATGTAACATCTTTAGACTTCAGAGATGCTATATGAACTAATAATAATATGAGATTGCGTCTGCTGTACATATTGATATCAACTCATAAAAATGTACCTAATTATTTCAGTCAAATACAGATCTCTTTAAAAAAATTGGTTATTTAAACTAGATTTGCCAAACGTGAGATCTTCGTTTGTAATTTGTCCTAAGTTTTATGTCCATAATTCTTCTACTCTATCATAGTTTCAGTAATCTGTAGATGGAGAAATACCAATATTGTTATTGTTTTATATCCTTATTCTCTATTAATGTATTCGTGTTTAATTTAACACATACTTAGTCATTATAATTTAAACTTTCTACTAATTCATTTTAAATTATACAATTTAATTTTGAAATTCAATTGATTTATTTAGAATGTTAATCAATTATTGCGCATTATGATTCACCCTTAAATTAAAAACATTAATGCTTCACTCTTTATAGATTGAAGTTATATACGACTTTTCTGAAGATGCTTCAGTTACGAAGTGAAACGTGCGGCGAGTATATAATTTGTGTGTAACTGCCTTTACTACTGACGTATGTGAAAGTGTAGTGGACGTAGTTTGAATATTTTGTCGTTGGGGTCTTCTTTAATTTTCAGACTTTAGATGAGTTTACCCCATTCCTTATACTACTTTTTATTTTGGTTGTATCAAGCAGTTACATATAATATTTGCAGATATTTTACAAATTAAATACCTTAATTTTTCTTTACCCATGTATATTTCCAGCAGTTTATCAGGAGATCAAACTTAAAGGTATTTTATGGCTATACATATATAAAATATCTTTATATTTTATGCAAGAAATCTGTGCAAAATATTTAGTTTTATGAATCTAAGTTATATGTATATTTTTTACGATAATTTAGTACTTTTTGATAAACTATAAGATCAAGGCTATTATTTTAAATTGGCTACACCATTTCTTACATTTTTGATCTCCTTCTATATATCCGATATTAAGGATCTCTTATTCTTCATGTTAACTACTATACTATTGATGGGATTGTTTGATGTTTATAAATGTGGTCTGGCTGTTATAAAGGCTACACTCAAATAATTTCGTACCCTGGCTTTGATATCGTTAAATTTTCAGTGCACCGTTACACCAAATTAAGCAAATTATATTACCAAAGTGAAATTGCAATAATTTTCCAATATATTTTGGCTGACCATACATTAAATAGAATTGTTAGGTAAATTTTGAGCTTGAGGAATTCAAAAACCTAAGCTTTGTTAAAAATGTAGGGTCCTTTTAATTTTTTGAAAACTAATTTTTAAGGCGATATTCGTCTTTCAAATGGCTTTCAACGCAATTTTTTGTATCATAGGTACAAAAAAAATATATGTAGAAGAATCTCAAAGAAATGCTAGACTGCCTCGTTAGACTAATGGGCTCAGATCATGAGGTCCCGGATTCGATCCCCGAATCGGGCTAAAGTGTTATTGAGATTTTTTCAATATTTTTCTCGAAAATCTAAAATCTCATTAGCAGCTCGGTAGCACCACTCCCGTATCACGATGAGCACTCAAAGCTATCGGTTCCGGTTATCACTACAAATAGTTGATACTCGTTAATATGTCGATAAAATGCGGCGATGAGGATTGCAACTTATCTCTCTGACTGACAAACCGGTAAGGATTACTACCTAGCAAAGGAACCGGACGTGATGATAATTCTTCTAATGTTGTTTTTTTTATATATTCAAACATGATTATGCGGAAAACCATGTTTCAAAGACGTAATTAAGGCTAGAAATCTTATATGTAACTGTTGTGATGCAACTGAAAAAGAAAGTAATGTAGGGAATGGTGCAAACTTATTCTAGGTCTTAAAATTTAAGGAGACCCAGCGGTTCAATAGTCCGCCCACGTCCACCGCACTTTCACACACGTTCGTAGCAAAGGCATTATGTACTCAACGTACGTGTCGTAACCAAACTTCGTAACCGAAGCATCTTCAGGATAGTCTATAATAACACATCACTCTGTGAAGGCTAAAGCAATAATCTTAATGCTTTTAGCATTAAATTTTGCAAGAAAATTTTGCAAATTACCTTAATGTCGTTTTTGAATTATTTAAAAATAGCAAAAGTATAATAATTTAATCGCCTCTGTGGTCTAGTGGTCCAGCGTTGGCATCGACCACATGAGGTCCCGGGTTCGATTCCCGGGTCGGGCACATAAAAAAGTGTTTTTTCAGTTTTCTTGGAAAGTGCCCGGTTGGCGATAGGTTGGCCACCTATCACATTTGTGGGACCAAGTATATTCGGCTAATCGTGGGTGCACTTGTTGTGCCTCTGCCTACCTCTTCGGGGATATTGGCGTAAAGATACTTTTTTTTATAATAATTTAAAAGTATTTTGTCACAATCTGTAAATGTAAATCGAACACACGTTGAATTTTTGGATAATTAAAATAGTATAACAAAAGTGATGTAGTCGTCAAAAGTAGCAAAATCACGCAAAAATTTTATATTGACAAAGTTTTGTGCCAAAATTGAACGTTATATTTGATAGGTATGTAGGTGTAATAGTTATTTCATATTTATTTGTCATAGTCATTTCATATTTAGAAATTAGATTATTATTATATTCATTACGTAATATTGCATGCCAAATGGTCAAATACGCGACCTACCTATTAATAATCTTTAGAACCTTATGTACCTACCATATTTGATGCAATAAATTATAATCTATATATACATTTACATATAATAAAATCGTAGGAAAGTCAAAACTATACATTGAATATTTTTTTAAGAATACTTGGGGTGTGATCTACAATCGATATCGAAGCCAAAAATATAGTTTTTAGAATTTTTGTCTGTTTATCTGTATGTATGTCCGGGGTAAATTCAATAAGTACTGCATGGATTTACTTCAAATTTTGCATGAATATTACTAACAGGTCGGGTCAACATATAGGCTACATATTATCACGCTATCACCTACGGGGAAGGAGCTGTGCGGAGTAAACGAAGTCCGCGCGGACGAAGTTGCGGGCAATAAATAGCTAGTTGATTAATATAATAGAAAATTATTTTAAAAAACATTATCTTGGCACCTTTTTTCAGGTTTTTACCTTTTAACGTTTTAATGTTTTTTACTACCCCTGTAGCGGGTTTAATGCAAATCAGTGCAGCCATTAAGGCATGAATATGAAACAACCATTTTATTGAATAAACACACTTTCGCATTAATAATGTTATGAGACGAAGATTGTTATTATTATTGTTGTAAAATAATACGATATATGTGTTTGACAATGTTAGGGAAAAGTCTAAAAGCTTAATAAAAAAAATCGACACGTCAGGATTTGAACCTACGATTTTTCCGCTGACCGACGGATTTTCATATATCATAAGAAAACAAACAAGTAGATAGGTCTCCTGATGGAAAGAGTCAACCGTTGCCTATAGACACCAAAGGTGTTAATGGTGCGTTGCTATCTTGTGGCGAGGTCTAATGCCACATGCATAAGTTTACAGGCTACCTTACCCTCCAAACCGGAACACGACAGTGACGAGCACTGAGGTTATTGCGGCAGGAATAGGTAAGGCGGTGGTACCAGACCCGGTCGAGACAATGCAGAACTCTACCACCTAGTACCCGCGATGGTAGTGACTTGCATAGTCAATCGGTCGCCTTTTAGAACCTGCCTGGCAGAACAGCAGTTGGTCTATTCTTCAAAGGAGCCCGGGACCAACACGGGGAATTTGTAATTGTTACATTATTTAAGCTCTATCCAACTGAGCCACATGTTAAATGGTTCAATTTGTCGAAATTTATAAAATACTAGCTGTTGCCTGCGACTTCATCCGCGCGGACTTCGTTTATTCCGCACACCTCCCCCGTAGGTGATAGCGTGATAATATGTAGCCTATATGTTGACCCGACCTGTTAGTAATATTCAAGCAAAATTTGAAGTAAATCCATGCAGTACTTTTTGAGTTTGCCCCGGACATACATATAGACAAACAGACAAATAGACGAAAATTCTAAAAACTATAATTTTGACTTCGATATCGATTGTAGATCACGCCCCAAGTATTCTTTTAAAAAATATTCAATGTACAGTTTTGACTTTTCTACGATTTTATTATATGTATAGATTATACAGAAACGCGAAAATATTGATAAAAATATTGATCAATTTTAAAGATGTGAATTTCTGTGTAATGATGAACTCATTTAACTGGTATACACGTATATTGGTGATAAAAGTTCTCTCTGATTTGTGATCGATTCCATCGATTGTGCTGACCGCTAGATACCTATATATATTTATAACATTAGACAGCAAATAAGCAGATGGGTCTCCTGTTGGAAAGAGAAACCATTGCCCATAGACAACATCAATGTTAATAATGGTTGTTAACTGTGTGGCGAGGTTTAATGCCACTTATATAAATTTATCGGCTACTTTACGCTTTAGAAATGGGACGCAACAATGACAAACATTGACACTATTTTGCGACAGTAATAATAATAATATTCACGGGACAAATTACACTGACTGATCTAACGCCAAAGTAAGCAAATTATTTGCTTGTGTTATGGGTGTTAGTCAACGATACTATTACATAGAAATACATATATAAATATTGAAACATACATAATAAACACCCAAACCCGGAAATACAAACATTTATGCTCATCACACAAATGCTTGTCCCTGTCGGGGATCGAACCCGAGCCCCGTCGATTTTGTAGTCAGGGTCGCTAACCACTCGACCAACGGGGCGGTCAACAAGTTAAAGATAAGGCGGTGGTAACAAATACCTGAGCGAGGTGTTGTGCAACTCTACCACCTAAGTAATTACGATGGTAATAACACATATTATAGCCAGCCGGTCGCCATTAGAAACCGTCTAGCAGAATGGCAGATGGCCTATTCTTCAAGGGCGACTTGAACCAAATTTTAACCTGGATATAAATGAATATTATTTAAAAATTTCTCAACACACAATTCTGATGCAAGTTTGCAGTGAGGATCCATTTCTCAAGTTAAGTAATTAGTGAATTGTGTCAGGTCTTAAGTCTAGGCTTGAAGTGGAGGGTAACTTACTAACAACGTGCTTAAGAGGACACTCAACTGTCTACTAGTTACAAGAGACAATTGTCAAAGTTTATAAGTGTTATGTAGATATTGGACAAACAATTTTGCAGTGTGTTGTATGTAGGGTGAAAGTACCGGATATATCTAATGTCAGAATATTTGCAGATATATTTCTATTTGTATACAAAATCATTATAGATTTATTTTGAGTGCGAAAATATAAAAAAGTGATAAAATATTATGAAATATTATTTTTTTTTCGATATTGATCCAAATTTGAAAAAGTTAGTACTAGAATAGCCAAAACCGCATCTTCTGTTAAACGCAATTTGATTATTTTAGCTTCCTGCTAAAGGAAACTATTAATGTCGACCAGAGTATGGCACCAGATATGTACGTTTTACGTCTTAAGAAGCTTTTCCTACATTTTTCACCCGACGTCAGTACGTCTGTACGTATGTGTGTTTGCACTCAATTTATTACACAGGTAGGTATATAAGTTTCCCCATGTTAGTTCGAGCTTCTTTGAAGAATAAACCAACTGCCGTTCAGACAGGCAGGTCGTTAAAGACAACCGATCGGCTATACGTGTCACTACCGTCGTGACTACTAGGTGGTAAAGTTTTGCAACGTCTCGCCTGCGTATTTGGTACCACCGCTTTGTTTATTCCTGCCGCAATGGCGTTACTGCTTGTCATAATTCTCGTGTTGCGTTTTAGAGGGTAAAGTAGCTGGTAGACTTATGTATGTAACAATGTCATCCCGTCACAAAGATAACAACGCACCATTAATATCTTTGGTGTATATAGGCGAGGGTTTCTCTTCCATCAGAAGAGGCATTTGATGGTTTGCTATTTAATGATATAAAAAATCTAATTTTTATGTAATTTTATTAAAGTAACTCTGCAATTCTATTTAAATTAAAACTAACTTTGAATTGGAAAGATATCAGGGCCCGCAAACCCAGTCTGACGATGTACCATTTAAATATTCAATTTAAATAGTATTCAATTCCAACTGTGTGGAGTTTTCGAAAAGCATTGAAATAAACTTTAACACATTATTCACTCTGGATAACAGAGTGTACATTTCTTTAAAGGATGTTCTTTAGCAGGGCTGCCCTCACTGATAACTATTTTTTATAAGATAGCAAACAAGTAGATATCTCTCCTGAGTCCTCTTGCAAATATATAGTCATCATCTATATACACCAAATAATGTTAAAGGTGGGCTGCCATGGTGAGATGTTAATGCTACTTGCATAATTTTAGCGGCTATCTCACCCAGCAAACCAGAACACGACAATAACAAACACCACTATTGCGCCAAGATTAGGGAAGGCGGTGGTGCTAAATACTCGAGCGAGATGGTGCGGAACTCCACCACGTTGTAGTCACGATGGTAGTGACTCGTATAGCAAATCGCTCGTTTCTTACGAGTTAAATGGCAGAATGGCAGATAAGCTATTTTTCACGAGAGGCTCGGACCAACACGGGGGAACATTTGTATTTTAATTGAATAGTAACGAAAATCCATTCCGACCGCCAAGGGATATGGTAGCTTAATACAATCATGTGTTTGCTATTATTTTGTAGATATAGATAGATAAATTTTCCCTAAACCAAATAATTAAGCTGAAACACTGATATATAAAAAAATGGAGGATACGTTACACAGTGCCCGGTCCTACAAAACTAGTCCCAGTGGACTCAGTGACAATTGGTGACAATCAATCACGCGCGGGACATCATATTATCGTACACTTTACTTTCCGGTTGTTTTTGACTTTAAACACGCATCAAAATGCATTCTTGTGTATTCAACAAATGTTACAATCACTCCAAGAATTAATAAGACACACGGTATAACTAGTTCGTAAGTAGTTACGGCTAAACAATTCGTTTGAAAAAAGATTAAATTGTTTGGTTCGCCATGTTTGTGAGAGTGAGATAGTATAATACAAAAGTGGCGCGACGAACGTAGTCTGACGAGCCTATAGTACGTTCACGTTTAGAATGCAGTGAGTCATCGTTATTTGAAGCCCATTAACCAATGAAATCACTTTTGTTTGTTAATGGGCCAATCAAATCCCGCACTGATGACTCACTGCATTCTTAACACGAACATACTGTAGGTTTAGCGACTGTGACGTTAGAACGTAACGTATCTCCCTTTTTAGGGTTCCGAAGAAAAACAGGAACCCTTATAGTTTCGCTATGTCCCTCCGTCCGTCCGCACGATAGCTCAGAGATCCTTATTACTAGAAAGCTATAATTTGGCACGAGTATACATATTAGTCAAGGCAAAAAAGTGATAACATAAAATCTTGAAAAATATTTTTTTTAGGGTAACTCCCCTACATGAAAAGTGGGGATGTTATTTTTTTCCTAATGTACCCCATCGTGTGAGGTATCGTTGGATAGGCTTTTGAAAAATATTGTAGGTTTGTGAAAACATGTTTTCGATAAAAGGTCTCGTTTGTAAAATATTAAGCTTTTAAGTGCTAATTTTTGTTAGTATCAAGTGTACCCCCCCCCCCCCCCAGCCTAGCCGCTGCAGGCTAAACGGTCGGTTTTATGAGTATAAAAAAAATCATGGTAGTAGTAAATATAATGAAATTAAAAGGAAAACTATTACGGTTTAAAAGGTTTTACACAAATTTTTGAGTAATAGTCGACCAACTTATAAAACCTATACTTAGAGAAATTTTCATAGGCGGTGAACCTTTGGTGCGGATATATATTTGTCATTGACGTTGAATAGCTTAAATGATCATAGTATGACACTACAAAAGTCCTCTTCTTAGTTTGTATTATTGTGATGGGTAATTTCGGAACCATCCTACATTGCGCGTGGCCCGACACGTGCTTTACCAATTTTTTTAATATATCAATTATCTGTAATATTTAAATTTACTTATTACGTTGGCATTAAAAATAACGATAAAAACATACGAACAGTCACATAGAAGGAAACGACATTAAAGACGCCGTGGCTCTTATCTCGACGTGGTGTTGTTTAGTTTAAAATATTCACAACATTTTAGGGAAATGAATAAAAATTATGAGCATTTTGAAATAATGTATTTTTAGTTTTTTTTAAAGAATAATGTTTTTGGTAATGTCATTGACTTCTTTCGATTTGAACAGATTTTTTTTTGTGCACTGTAGAATCGTGTCGAGCCAGGTGCCTATTGGAGAATAGGCTTTCTATCTTCTTGCCGATTCCAAACGAACGATCAAAAAAACCCCTGCTATCGTGATTACCTACTAGGTATTGACATCTGTAACGTCAATGTTTGTTACCACTGGCTTACATATTCCTGCCAGATTATCATCAGTAGTCATTGTCATATATCAATAGTCATTGTCATATTTCGGTTTCAAGGGTACACAGTTTTACGCATGTAGCATTTCATCTTTAGCAACGGACGGCAAAATATTATTATGAAACTTGACTTGGTATTGCCTTAGTAGCATCGTTTATATGTGTTTCTCTCTACTTTAGTAAGAATAATATTATAATTGTTATATACATATATTTAAGTAAAAGATTTCATTTAAATTTATGATGATTACTAGCTGTTCCTTGCGCGCGTTGCTACGCCCATTCGAAAATTGGTCGTATCAATTCAGAAACCTTCGTGGGCTCATGCACAACTTTGCTCAAGATCGTCACATGATCAAATACCTAGTTTACAATTCTATAAAATACATACAGACAAACATTCATTACATTACATTAACACAATTTTAACATTTGCACGCCACAAAGCAGGCAAAATAGGGCTAAAGAGCAGCATATTTTTAAATGATTATCCCCGTATTGGTCCCCGGCTCCTTTGGAGAATAGGCCGGCTGCCGTTCTGGCAGGCAGGTCGTAAAAGGCGATCGATTGGCAATGCGAGTCATACCCATTGTGGCTACTAGGTGGTAGAGTTCTGCATTGTTTCGCCCGGGTCTGGTACCACCGCCTTACCTATTCCTGCCGCAATAGCGTCAGTGCATTAGTGTTTCAGTTTGGATGGTAAGGCAGCCGGTAAACTTATGCATGTGGCATTAGTCCTCGCCCCTAGATAGCAACGCACCATTAACACATTTGGTGTCTATAGGCGATGGTTGACTCTTTCCATCCGGAGACCCATCTGCTTATTTGCTATTTTATGTTATAAAAAAATGAGATCCTATTATGTAACCTAATTAATATTAAATTAAAAATAAAGAAATTATTATTACATGTTTAGTATTATGTATGTAAGTTCTATAGGCAGAGCCATATGCTTATAAAAATATAAAATATTTTTGAAAGCCGACTTCCCATCCATACCAATATTATTAATAGAGACATACATATATGACTGAGAGACCAGAACGCACGAGTTCCCGAAGGAAGGCGAACTAGTTTCTCACCAATTCTGCCAATGTGCTCCGATTTTGCTTTTGCGATGGCTCTTTTGAAAAACCTAGAGGCAAAATTATACTCCTTCCTAACTGCACTGGTGTTTACATCATGAGATGCCGCCGCAGCAGCCCATGCTCGGTAGCACTCCTGCTATCGACGTGAAGTCGCTTTGCATGCGTTTGGTTTTTTGCTCCGTTTGCCCTGAACAGCAAAGTGTGTGAGAGCAATTTTGACCCCCCAGAGTACGCAGGGTAGCCTGGGCATCCATGCTCAGGTTGATTGCAAACTCCTGAATATGGATGTACAGAAGGGGATCCTCCACCGCTTACGCTTATTGGTACTTCCTGGGCTAAACAATTACCTTTCAATTGCGCTTCCATAGTATTAGGATGAGGGGGGAAAGAGCCTCCGGCAACCTCACTAACAAGACGAAACGCAACAACAAAGCTGTTACTTTACGTTGGTTTTAAGTTGATTTTTCGCCGTGTTGGTCCCGGCCTCCTTTGAAGAATAGGCCAACTGCCGTTCTGCCAGGCGGGTCGTAAAAGGCGACCGATTGGCTATCGAGTCACTACCATCGTGGCTACTAGGTGGTAGAGTTCTGCATTGTCTCTCCCGGGTCTGGTACCACCGCCTTACCTATTCCTGCCGCAATAGCATCAGTGCTTGTCGCTGTCGTGTTCCGATTTGGAGGGTAAGGTAGCCGGTAAACTTATGCATGTGGCATTAGACCTCGCCACAAGATAGCAACGCACCATTAACATCTTTGGTGTCTATAGGCGATGGTTGGCTCTTTCTATCAGGAGACCCATCTGCTTGTTTGCTATTTTATGATATAAAAAAAAACTGTTTGTAAACTTTGAGGGAAAAGATATGAAAATATTTCGCAACCCTATCCCGTTGAATGCCGCCGCATCGCTACAATCGCGTTCCTACAATTTTACTGAAAGTCTTAAAACGTTCCTCGCGTTCTTTGAAAGTCCAACAACACTATGTAAGGTATTAAGACTTGTAATTATAAGCTCTTTTTGCCTTTTTGTTTTACTCCATCGTTTTTTTATATCATACGATAGCAAACTAGCAGATGGCTCTGTACGGCACAGTAACGATTTGCCGCATTTATAAATAGTTAATTAGCCTTTGCCTCAATATAGTGACAGTTTCGTTCGAGCCTTTGCCTCAATTAAGTATCAGTTTTCAGTTCGAGTCTTCGAGTTCTTAAGGTTTCATCAAGAATGGTCAATCTCTGGGCGCGCGTAATATTGTATTATGGTACTGGCTGTAGTTTAAAGATACGTAGGACAATATAAATAATTTATTAGATATAGGTCCCTGCAACGGTCATTTTCTTTTTAGATTTTAGTAAATAAACGTAGTTTTGTATTTAGCATTTGTGGTGATCTCAGCTTTTATTTCCGCTGGCAAACCCATAAACCTCCTCCATCAAGGTCACTACGGCTAGTGGAATGAGAAATAGGAAGAAAAATACAATCCAGATAAAACTCCGCCAGCTGTAGTACATTTTTCGGTAGCAATCGAGCCGGATTGCAAGAGTTCGAGCCCGGTTCGCTACAGGCTCTCCATTGCATATAGACACCAAAGATGTTAATAGTGCATTGCTATCCTTGTGGCGGGGCCTTAATTTCTCATGCATAAGGTTATCAGCTACCTTACTCTCCAAAAATGAAAAACTTAGCGGGCTTGTCCTTTATTTTTCAACTAGCTGTTGCCAGCGATTTCGTCCGCGCGGACTTCGTTTACTCCGCACAGCTCCTCCCCCGTAGGTGATAGCTTGATAATATGTAGCCTATATCTTGTCCCGATCTGTTAGTAATATTCATGCAAAATTTGAAATAAATCCATGCAGTACTTTTTGAGTTTATCCCGGACATACATACAAACAGACAAAAATTCTAAAAACTATATTTTTGGCTTCGATATCGATTGTAGATCACTCCCCAAGTATTCTTTTAAAAAAATATTCAATATACCTACAGTTTTGACTTTCCTACGATTTTCTTATATGTATAGATTACAATTTGTAATCAATTACAATAATTAATATTAATTAATAAATAATCACCTCTATGGTCTAGGTGGTCCGGTGTCGGTGTTGACCACATGAGGTCCCAGTACGATTTCGGGGTCGGGTAATTCAAATATGTGTTTTTTTTTTCAGTTTTCTGATAAAACTAACGTTCCGCAGGACTGCATAACTGCCGATGGCGATACGCTTGCCACCTATCAAATTGTGGCATCAAGTATATTCGACTAGTCGTGGATGTCTGATCCTAAGGAAACTAAGACTTACTACTTGTACTGGTGTCTATGAACTTGATGTTGATCCGGAATCCCTCGTACTCGATGGTGTCATCTGACCGGAACTTCAGCCAGACATGGGGTCCTGATGAGGTGATCTGCCGGGGAAACGCCTCCCCACACACTTTATCCAGCAGCTTCGCGTAGCCTTTTGGACCGTCACGAATCTAATGAACAATTATTCACAATTTAGTGTAGAACAGGGAATATGCAATTACTCAGAGTGCTAAGTGTGAGTTTTTCTTTTCGCATTCGATCGTGAGCGCGTTTCGAGTTTACTAGGAATTTGTATGTGATTTGTACAGCGCCACCTAGTGGCAAACGTGAGAAACCAGTTTACCACTAGGTGGCGCTGTACAAATCACATACAAATTCCTAGTAAACTTCAAACGCGCTTACGATTGAATGCGAAAAGTAAAACTCACACTTAGCACTCTGATACTTTATGATCTTGATATTACACCTATACTTATATTTTTAGAGTTCCGTACACAAAGGGCAAAACGGGACTTATTACTAAGGCTCCGTTGTCTATCCGTCTATATGTCTGGCTACTGTCACCAGACTATCTCATAAACCATGATAGTTATACCGTTGAAGTTTTTACAGATGATGTATAACAAATACTAAATACAGAATAAAATAAATATTTAAGTGGGCTCTCATATTTTTTGAATTTTTTTCTCAATCTTAAAACGACAATTGCAGGTAACGCTTGAAATATTCACATAATATTTAGTTTTATATTCACTTCAAAAATAAATAATAAATTAAATTAAAATAAATATTTAAGGAGGGTCCAACACAAAATATATGTTTTTTCTATATCATAAGATAGCAAAGCAGATGGATCTCATGATGGTAAGAGACAACGATCGCCTATAGACACCAAAGATGTTAATGGTGCGTTGCTATCTTGTGACGAGTTCTAATGCCACTAGCATAAGTTTGCCGGCTACCTTACCCCCAAACCGGAACACGATAGTGACAAGTACTGACGCTAATGCGGCAGGAATAGGTAAGGCGGTTGTACCAGACCCGGACGAGACAATGCAGAACTCTATCACCTAGTAGTCACGATGGTAGTGAATCGTACAGCCAATCAGTCGCCTTTTACGACCTGCCTGGCAGAACGGCAGTTGGTCTATTCTTCAAAGGAGCCCAGAACCAACACGAGGAAAAATTGTTTGACGTTTTTAATAGGTGATGGGTACAGACCCTTTGTGCGGGAGTCCGATTTGCATTTGGCCGGTTTTTTTATTTAGTTTGTACTTAATTGCTTAAAACTTTAGTTAAAATAAGTAAATTATTGCAGTGAATTTCAAATTTTCACAAAACAAATCACTATATTTAGTCAATTGAAAAATGACGTCACTAAGTGTAATATATTATGGCGTCGACAATGACGTGTATAATATTACCACGGCGTCGATGACACTATGTATGGATACACAGTGCTAGTTGTGTTTGAGGCTGTGTGACGTCATACAATGCGCGCGGAAAATTATATGTTTTCATTCGCGGGCGTTCAAATGTGAATTTTTTTTTCGACAATTTATTTATCGTTTTAAAAAATAGTTTAAACATTTCCAGCATTATTTATATTTTTGAACTATGTTAGAAGAATGGATTAGACCAATGAAAAAAAAAATTGGTGTTTTCCTATTCAGTACTAATACTGTTTTACATCGTATAAAACTACATATTTTGAGTTATTACCATTTTAGGGTTCCGTTGTTTTTAAGATATATCGAAATAGATTATCATACTCAAATATTGTCAAATTTCAACAATATTACATACATAAATGTCGAATTGGTAACCACCGTTCGTTCGTTGGTTAAAAATAAAAAAGATCTATTTTTGGGTTTAAAGCTACGCAGTGCAATATCCTTAGAAAAATAATATTACTTTAGTGTGACTTGTTACCATATTTACCCGTTGTTAGGCTAAGTGCCTGAAGAATATATACTTATCGATTATTATTATTTCGGTATTTATATATTTATTTATTTTTTGGCATACAAAACAAGTTTAAATCATATTTACATTACATAAGAACACATTAAGATACAAGCTAGACTTAAACTCTAAAAATGTATGCACAGATAGGTTTCCATAGATAGTTACTTTATACGCTAAATATAGACTAAAAGAAGGCAATTTGATTCACTCATTAACCAAAAAGGTATTCAAGTTACATTAATACACATGTTCAACTAGTAAACCAATGATGCTGTTAAACTACAAAGATTTAAAAATCTAAGATAATATTATGAGATGTGTGGTTATGATGGATAAGTCAAGGATAACATAATTGATTTTGGAACTTGACTGAGAAATGAGACAATGAGTAAGAGTCGCACAAACAATTTCAGAGGGGGCATTGAGTGATGTCTAGTACTATATAATATCGATAATCACAGAGGACATAATAAGTAGTGTAATAAGATTAAATATAAGTATAAAACTCATATGTGGATATGCATTAGGCATTAGATTATAGTGAAAATGTAGGGTAGTGGGCTAATTATAATAAATTTTATTGAATACTTTTTAAAGTTTGAGATTTTGGATTTAAATATGTCAAATATTTGAAATCCCTAATGTAAAACAGCTCCATTACTTACTGCTGGTCAGAGTTTTTCTTTTATATCATAAGATAGCAAACAAACAGATGGGTCTCCTGATGGAAAGAGTCAAACCATCGCCTATAGACACCAAAGATGTTAATGGTGCGTTGCTATCTTGTAGCGAGGTCTAATGCTAGATGCATAGGTTTACCGAACTCTCAACCAAAGGGGCGACAGAAAGCAATACATAGGTAGCTGGTGGTTTAAGTCTACTTATATCTTTAGACAGCCAACAAGCAAACAGCTGTGTTCATGGAAATATACAACCATCGCGTTTAGACACCATACATATAAACGGTGCGTTGTTGTCTTTGTGGCAAAGTCTCAACTTTACATGCATGAGGCTACCTTACCCTCCAAACCGAAACACGACCATAACAAGCATTGACGCTATACATACACCGGAATATGTAAGGCAGGGCTAAGTTCCCCTGCGAGACGTGTCGAAACTCTACCATCTAGTAGTTACAATGATAGTGATATGTATTACCAATGCTTCGTCTTCAAGAACTATCTTGATATTGACAATACATAACTGACTGAATTGCAGATCTTTAAGGGGGTCCCGATCAATCTGGGACAAAATATTGATAATTTTGCACATTGTAAGAGACAAGCAAATACCAAATGTATGGATGTAACTACTAGTTGGTAGAGTTCTTCGATACCTCGTCTAGATCTGATACTGAAAATTTGGCTTTGGTTCCGCATTTATATATTTTTCTTTTACTGTCCTTATGTTCGAGTGGTTAGCGAACCTACTACGAATCGAGGGGGCTCGGGCTCCCGACAGGGACATACCCCGTGTTTGTCCCGGGCTCCTTTAAGAATAGGCCAACTGCCGTTCTGCCAGGCAGGTCGTAAAAGGCGACCGATTGGCTATACAAGTCACCACCATCGTGGCTACTAGGTGTAGAGTGCTATATTGTCTCGCCCGGGTCTGGTAATACCGCCTCACCTATTCCTGCCGCAATAGCGTCAGTGCTGGTCAATGTCGTGTTCCGGTTTGGAGGGTAAGGTAGCCGGTAAACTTATGCATCTGACTTTAGACCTCGCTACAAGATAGCAACGCACCATTAACATCTTTGGTATCTATAGGCCATGGTTGACTCTTTCCGTCAGGATACCCATCTGCTTGTTTGCTATCTTATGATATTAAAAAAAAAACTCTACCATTCTGTAGCCACAATGGTTGTGACTTTCATTTCCTATTATTCGCCTCTTACGAACTGCCTGGTAGGACGGCAGATGGTCTTTACTTAAAAGGGGATCGGAACCAACAAGGGGGGTATTTTAAGATGAAAAAAATTGAAACAAGAGAGGTGTGTTTTTATAAACCCCTTACTGCTATGTATACTTATATGATGCATAGTTTTAATCCGGCAACGTAGTTCCAAACTTTTTGAGCCATAATACCGTTCGGAAAATGGACGAATTAAATAAGGCTGGAAATTTATTACAAAGCTGTTCTGACCGCAACGGTTGGGAGTTTGTGATTAATATAGGACTTTAATGAAGCACTCCTGTGTTGTAACCGAATGACTCTAATAACAATGAACTAAAACAAAGCTACTACGCTGAATAAAAGGGATTATAAAACTAGATCAACTTCAAATATCTGTCAACTGTACGTATATCCCAAAAACTACTGAACCTTTTCATTTTCCTGCGATCTGTATTGAAAAAATCAGGGTAGCAAATTCACAACAGTTGAAAAAGATGTGTGGCGAATTTACAACAGAGTTGTAAATTCCATTCCATCATTGATTCATTCTCTTGTAAAATACTTACTTCTAAATAATCGTAGATGCACTCAGGGTGGTATTCTATATGAAACATGTCGATGAATGTAAGCTGGACCACGGTTCCCGCAGCCCCTGAAACAAACACCATCGTTGTATACTTTATATCTTAAGCAAGCATCTCCCCATTCCATTGTTACCCCCCTATTGAAGATCAAATCAAATAAATGAATCTATTTTCCTATTATAAGTGATACTTGGGAAAATTTGGACGTTAAGATGGATGAATGGATGTATGGACGTTTGTTACTCATTCGCGTAAAAACTGCTGAACAGATTTGAATGAAATTTGGGACACAGGTAGATGATGACCTACACTATAATTATTTGTGAAATAGCACAAGTGTTTGACAAAATCGATCCGTACTAATATTATAAACGCGGAAGTATCTCTGTCTGTCTGTCTCTTTTTCACGGCTAAACCACTAAAACGATTTGAATGAAATTTGGTAAAAAGATAGTTTAAGACCCGAGAAAGGATACAAGATAGCTTTTATCCTGAAAATCCCTCGGGAACGGAAACTATGCGGGTAAATATGAACGTTTAAACTAACGCATTCTACTATCATTTTTAAAAATATTTTTTCGAAACGATTTTTCACATGAACTTGCGGGCACAGCTAGTTTTCAATATGATGAAGTTTCACCAAGTGCTGACGATGGAAAGTATAAATTACGGTAACTATCATTTATATTTGTTGTTGGCCCTTGCACAAACAGAGTCTGGGTATACTGAATTATTAATTATTTTTTCCTAGTTTATGATTATTTTCAATTATCCATACTAATATTATAGATGGGAAAGTGTATGTGTGTGTGTGTGTGTGTTTGTTTGTTTGTTCATCTTTTACGGCAAAACGGAGCGACTAATTGACGTGATTTTTTGGTGTAAAGTGGAGTTGATTGAGTGGAGATAGTTGAAGGAATGGAGAGTGACATAGGCTACTTTTTGTCTCTTTCTAACCCCCACTTATTCCACAAATTTCAATCGAGCAAAGCCGCGGGCAAAAGATAGTACTAAATAATCATTGCGTTATCATGTATCTATCGTGAGTTATGCTACATAAAAGTGAGCAAAAACGCTGGTGTTCGTCATTCTATGAAGCGCTACACCACCGCTATCTCCTATAGTCCCGATGCCAACCTAGGGCTATAACACCGAGCTTATTTTTATATCTTATTATATATCATAAGAAAGCAAACAAACAGATGGCTCTCCTGATGGAAAGAGTCAACCATCGCCTATAGACATTAAAGATGTTAATGGTGCGTTGCTATCTTGTGGCGAGTGTAATGCCACATGCATAAGTTTACCAGCTGCCTTACCCGGCAAACCGGAATACGACAGTGACAAGCACTGACGCTATTGCGGCAGGAATAGATACAGTACCAGAACTGGGCGAGACAATGCAGAACTCTACCACCTAGTTATTATATGAGCTAAAAATGACATTTGGTTCAGTTAGACTTATAGTGTTGTAGTAATTAAGATGAAGCGATTAATCCTTTAAATTATGGTCAAGTTTCTGACCTGTTAGCCGTATGTTTCATACCATATGTACCATAAGCATTTGTTTGAACAAAATTATATTAAAACATTCTTTGCTTGCGCCGGACTAAGAAAATAAATAATGACCGCAGCCCAGCCTTTGCATCTTTCACAGCATCGCCACCCATTGGCGATATTTTTCTCGACATTTCTCGGATTGTGCACTTGTATTGAACCCCGTTATCTTTATGGGTATTTAAAAAAATCCCATAACACTTAAACTGAGCATGATATAGCCACATTGATATCATAAGATCGTTTTGCGTCCGACCCCAATCACGTTTACAAAATCAAAGTGTAAAGAGTAATGTTAAGCTTTAAAATAATCACACACTATTCCAAAACTCTAATCTCAAAAAATCAAGTACCTACGCAACAAATTTAAAAACCGCGCTCATAAATATCAAAATTTATTAAACAGTTCAAGGTCAAGTGTAATATTCCCAAAGTTGCGTTCTTTAATGGTGGATGCCACTTAACAAATATTATGTGGTTTACTTTATGTTCCATATATTTTACGTAGACTTTAAATAACTTGAAACTCGATCTCTTGATAATTTGTATTCTTAAAAAATTTAAAAAGCGGCAAGTTATGTGTTTCTCAACGTTAATTTGATATGTCCTAGCCAGAGATAATGTGACCGGCCAGAAGACAACGCATTGCAGGTCAACAAGAATTAGTTCATGGTACGATAGTAAAACCTAACAGGTTAATACTCATAGTTGAACTGCCTGGAAATTGACAAGTATTTTAAGAGTTCATGGTAGGCCCTCTGAGCCCACAAAATATTTTTTTCCCTGTGGGTTATCTAACTCTAGCCTTATCTACGACCTTACGTGGTAAGCAACCTTAATTACGAAGTCAGAATCGCTTATGACTCGAACAAAGGAACGGTCACAAAACCTTTATAACAATAAATTTTTATTTATGTACATCTTATACAAATTGATCTATAAATTTAATAGAAAGCAGAGGCACATTGCGGAAACTCATTATTTACAAGGAAAAGTTGGCCATATTGCTCATCATGACGAAAAACCGGTGGCATTCCGTGATTTATTAATCAACATTTCCATTGTATTAAATTATTGAGTAGTTCGTGTACTGACCAGTCTATTAAGAAAGTTGTTTATTAGAAATTAACTTGAACATAAATAATGAAACGAAATTAAAATTACATTTTAGGTAATTCTTACTGCGATTCAGTTTAATTTTATTTTCTAAATACCTTATTGATTGTCCTGTTCTGGAATTTTGTATATTGTGATTTACTTTTAGATTTTATGCACAATGCTGCATCTTCTTAACAGCTTCGTAAGCTGAAAGAAATCTTCGTACTTTAGAAACAAGTCTACTTTTGTACGCTTTTCTATTGTTTATGTATGTAATTGTTATATTTACTATTGTGTACAATAAAATATTATATATACGTGAAATAACTGTAAAAATTTGAGAGTTGTCTTATGGAATCCACTTAGAACGGAGTTGCGCTATATTTTGACTTAAAGAAATTCAGGCCTAGATAAATGGGCAGACGAGACATTCGTATGAAAACATCGATACTTGACTACGGAGCAAGAGTCCTGTTTACAGTTGTGTAGTAATTTTCTTGATTATTTATATTCATAAAAAACGGTATTTAGACATTAAAATTATAAAATATTTTTATATATCCTCAAAATTGACGGTAAGCTGAATCGATTGAAAAATATATTCGTTTCCTTAGTAATCAGTAACTTGGGAACCAAAGTACCCCAAAAATCACTGCAAACGTTCGGTATTTACAATCGATATCGAAGCCAAAAATATAGTTATTAGAATTTTTGTCTGTTTGTTTGTATGTATGTCCGGGGTAAATTGAAAAATATTGCATGGATTTACTTCAAATTTTGCATGAATATTAATTACTAACAGGTCGGGTCAACATATAGGCTACATATGTTATCACGCTATCACCCACGAGGGAGAGGCTGTGTGGAGTAAACGAAGTCCGCGCAGACGAAGTCGCTGGCAACAGCTAGTACATAAATAAAGTCTTTCAATATTTAACAACACTGACAACTTGAATTATTAACATCTACAAAAGCAAAATATTATTTAATAATTTAGGTCCTATTCCTGATGATGCAGAAAAAGACAAACCGATTGGCTATTTAATTATTTAAAAAACCGGCCAGTGCGAGTGCGACTCGTGCATGAAGTGTCCCGTACCATCATAGCAAAAAATAAACAAAAAAGAATACGTTTATTGCATATAACCCCCCCTCAATATAACCCCCCCTCAATATTTTATTTTTTTTATTTTTAGCATTTGTTCTTATAGCGGCAACGAAAATACATAATTAATTCACCGTGTTGGTTCCGGCCTCCTTTGAAGAATAGGCCAACTGCCGTTTTGCCAGGCAGGTCGTAAAAGGCGACCGATTGGCTATCGAGTCACTACCATCGTGATTACTAGGTGGTAGAGTTCTACATTGTCTCGCCCGGGTCTGGTACCACCGCCTTACCTAATCCTGCCGCAATAGCGTCAGTGCTTGTCGCTATCGTGTTCCGGTTTGGAGGGTAAGGTAGCCGGTAAACTTATGCCTGTGGCATTAGACCTCGCCACAAGATAGCAGCGCACCATTAACACCTTTGGTGTCTATAGGCGATGGTTGACTCTTTCCATCAGGAGACCCATCTGCTTGTTTGCTGTCTTATGATATAAAAAAAAAATTGTAAAAATTCCAGCTTCATAGCTATCACGGTTTATGAGATACAGCCTGATGTCAGACAGGCAGACAGACAGCGGAAGCTTAGTAATAGGGTTCCGTTTTACCTTTTAGGACGGAAACCTAAAAACATGTGTGTGAATTTTGAAACAGCACAAGACAATGTAATTGCTGGGGCTCTGGTTTGACCGGCACGCTCTAACCAAGTGAGCTACTATTGACTGGTTCGAATTCTGACTTGTCGAAACTTTTCTTTATTAAGTGTTAATGACGTGTGGCAATACCATCCCGCTTTATAGATAAAGCAATGAAACGTAACTATCTTTGGTTTCTAGTGGCGATTTTTATTTTTTTCATCAGGGAAACCATCTGCTTGTTACTTTTTCAGTTTATCTATTTATTAGTATAAAAAAAATTATAAACCTTACTTACCACTTATAACAGTAACACAATTCATATCACTGTAGTAATAATTATTCTTGCTATCTCTGCCATGGGGATGCGTGATATAAGCTTGATCTTTAGTCTCAAACATAAAAGCTTCGCATTTCGCTTCTTGGTCATCGTCTCTTTTAACTCTACGTTTTGGTAAAAAACTTAATGTAAACTCATTTGTTACATGGTTATATTCGCTTTTTGATATAAAATCTCTAGTGATTTCTTCATTTACAAACTTTCTATAATCATTTGTTACCTTATTTTCTGATATCAAATCTATTATTTCATTATTTAACCTTTTGTTATCTAACTTTTGTATTTCTTTTGATTGAAAATCTAAAACTAACTCATTATTTACCTTTTTATTATCTTTCTGTGGTAGAAAACCTCTTGTAAAATTATTATTTCTATAATTTTCATATGTTTCTAAATCACTATGTACATTTCTATCTAAACCAGTATAAATTTCGTCAAGTTTATTTAAAATTATTTTACTATTATTATCTATTGGAGTTTTGGTCCTTGTCATATTTGTATTGTTTATTTTATTTTCTATCTCGTCTTCATGCATGTCATGCTTGGTTTCGTAATCAGCTGTTTTTTCCAACTCTGCGCCCATTGAAAGACAAACTGTAACAAAAGATATACGGTTTAATACAAAAAAAAATCTAATAGATAGTCTTTTACATAAAAAATAAACTTGAGAGGTGTCAAGGGACACCCGGATGGAACGAAGTTCCTTTTATTATTATTTACAAATAACCTGTATACACTCAACAAAAATAATCGTCGCGACACCACACTGTTCAAAGCGAAATAGAAATGAAAATATCTGGCTTGCTTTCTATACGAGACAGAGAGAGAGAGAGAGAGAAACATGCGCACACGGCACAGCTTACAATACCTTACTATAGCAAAAAGTGTCGTGACAACTTTTCGTAAGAATTTTTTCCGTCTAGACCCTTTCACAGCGCGCGATATGGAACTTCGTTCCAATATAAAAAAATGGAGATACGTGCTCTTGTTAGTTGTATTATGTCGCAGTTATCGTCATAATTTCCTTACTAAAATGGTGTAAGCAGATAAACTATTCTTCAAAAGGGAAGAATAGTTAATCTGTTATTCTACTAAGAGGTTCGTATAAGCCAAAGATTGGCTATACATCTCACAAATATTGTGACTACTGAGTTCCGTAAAGTTTCGGCTGGGTCTGGTACTGTCGCCATACCAATCCCCGCTGCAACAGCACCGGTACCGCCGTGTTCAGGTTTGACGAATAAGATATCGGTAAACTTATGCTAATTGCGTGAACATCCCAGCACACGGATTGCAATATCTGATGATGTAATACGTGATCCAGCAGATATGTTATCCGCTTATTATTTAAAATAAATCCGCTTATTTAAAATAAATTAAATAAATAAATATTCACCAGATTATATAAGACATCATAGACATTATGCCCCTTTTCTTCGGAAAATTCAGGGTCGTAAGAGCACTAAAGGCTTTTTTAAAAAGAATCCTTAACCTTTTTGTCATGTTTTTATTAGCTTTATACATGTTAGTATGTATATAACGGAAACTTTGAGCTTAAATTTGGTCCACTTCCCACACACACATTTATTTCAAGCTTTGCCTACGTTAATGTATCTATTACAAGGACCGGTGACAATACATTAATTTTATATTTTTATCCCATTATCCTGGACAGGATTTTTATCATAGTATAATAATAAATTAATGTTATCAAAATTATTTTTTATTTTTTAGTTCGGTCTACCATAAAAGCGTGTATTTTTAATTTTTTTAAACTAACTTTTTAAAATTATAAATAAGCAAGGCATGACAAATAGTAAATTAAAAAATTATTAGAGATCAAGAAATTTAATGTCAGCTGAATCAAAAGCCGTTTGAAAGTCAAAAATTTATTAATAATTAATAAAGAAAAAAAAAAAAAACATAAATTATTTGTTAGATGCTAATTAATAACTGAAAACAAATTATTATTAAATAGTATTCTTATAGTCTTTACGCTGATTGAAAGCAAATTAAAAAACATTGTGCGATAGATTTAAAGTTTTTGGGCAGTGTTTGGTCGCATGCTTCGAGAACTGTTTTGCCTTTTAGCTTAGATTGTCTTAGGTTCATAGCTAAATAAATATTTTGAAATAAACTCCTTTCGTTATGTTTTAAATTTTTCTATTTTGAAATATTTGTAGTCCTAATTTCTGGTGGGTCGTTGGTCTGATTGGTGTTCTTCTACTATGGTAAGAATAAAGCATCTTCACGCCCGTATCCCCGAAGGGGTAGGCAGAGGTACAACAAGTGCACCCACGATTAGCCGAAGATACTTGGTCCCACAAATGTGATAGGTGGCAAGCCTATCGCCAACCGGGCACTTTCCAATCCCGGGCAACTTTGTGTTTATCGGAAAACTGAAAAAACACTTTTCTATGTGCCCGGCCCGGGAATCGAACCCGGGACCTCATGTGGTCAACGCCAACACTGGACCACTACACCGCAGAGGCGATAATGGTAAGAATAAATTAAAAAATTGGTACAGTGCGTGTGGGGCCACGCGCAGTTTTGGTTTTCGAAGTTCCATCACAATAATGCGAACTAAGAATAGGGCTTTTATCTATACAAATAAATAAAATTGAAGTGTCTGTTTGTAATATTAAAATAACCGGTTTTAACTAAACGGGACGGGAACATCCATACGGGATGTATACACGGTACACATACCAAAATAACACTTTTTACGATTTTTGTCTGTCTATCTATCTGTTGGTTCCGGCTAATCTCTGGAACGGCAGGACCGATTTTGACGGGACTTTCACTGGTAGTAGTAAGTAGTAAGTATTAATAAGGAGTAAGTAGTAGCCTAACTTACTCCTTATAAGATCAGCTATCTGCTGATGTAATAAGGAGTAAGTTAGGCTACTTTAAAAAAAAAACCCCACGCGGACGAATTCGTGGGCACAGCTAGTAGTTTTTATAATATGAACATTTAAGCTATTCAACGTCAACGACAAATACATATCCGCACCACAGGTTCGCCGCCTATAAAACTTCTCCAAGTACATTTTATAAGTTGGTCGACTATTACTCAAAAACTTGTAAAGCCTTCTAAGCCGTGGTAGTTTTCATTTTAATTTCATTATATTTACTACTATCATGATTTTTTTTCCCACCCCTAAAACCAACCGTTTAGTCTGCAGAGGGAGGGGACACTTGACACTAACAAAAATTAGCACTTAAAAGTTAAATATTTTACAAACGAGTTCCTTAATCGAAAACTTGGTTTAACAAACCTACAATATTTTTTAAAAACCTATTTAACGATACCCCACACTATAGGGTGTGTGAGAAAAAAATTAACATCCCCACCGTACACGTAGGAGCTACCCTTAAAAAATATATTTTTCAAGATTTTATGTTACCACTTTGCTGATGTAACTAAAATGTATATTCTTGCCAAATTACAGCTTTCCAGTTCCAGAATCTCTGAATTATCGTGCGGACGGACGGACAGACGGACGGACGGACGGATATAGCGAAACTATATGGGTTCCTAGTTTACTTCGGAACTCTAAAAATGACTGCTAGTAATTAAGGTCTCGTTTATTGTATTTCTTTTTAATAATGTATAAATTATTTAATTAAAAAATAAGGATTGGTTGCAGAAGGGTAAAAATTTATAGTTGTATGTATTTTTCAATGCTGAATGATAAAAAAATAAAAATAAAAATTCTTGTTCATAAAATAAAAAAAAAATTAGGGGTGGATAACCCTTAACATTTAGGAGGATGAAAAATAAATGTTGGCCGATTCTCAGATCCACTGAATATGCATACGAAATTTCATCAAAATCGTTCAAGCCGTTTCGGAGGAGTACGGTAACTAACACTGTGATACGGGAATTTTATATATAAGAAGTTAGCCGATTGCAATTTTAAAATTTATTTTCCTACATTCCGGCACATATAATAATTTTATTTAAAAATGTTACTCTATTCTCATTTACTGCCGTAAAATTTAACTATTTCGTTAAATCAGGTATTAACTGTGCAGTTTAACCCTTGTGAACCATCACGTGTGTTTAATTTCGGACACGTGGCGACTGGTGGTCCGCAACCATTGAAAGACGTGCGTCGTGCGTTCCAGGGTTTGGTGTTATCTGGTCAGCAGACGTCTCTGCTACGTTGTCGAGAGCTCGGGCCTCTAGAGCATCAAGCAGTTGTCTAGCTCTGCCGAAAAATCCCGCTGGAGTCATTCCCCGTCAGCCAGATAAGTCGCCACCACCAAGCCTGCGCCGTCGTCCCAGCAACGTTGTTTAGTCTTTTGATAAACGTTATTTAGACTTGTTTATATTTTTACAGAACTTCTGTAGTTCTAGTGTCTGTCGTCTTAATAGTCTTAACTGGGTACTTGACCCTGGCGCCCTGGGAAGAGTCTCATTTTTAACCAAATAACGAACCACGTAATATGTATCGAAATCAATATTAAATTAATCGAATTTACTTATCATTATTAAATTCTTATATCCACGTGGGGCTTTCATTATATCTTCCCAACTACTAATAATAAAAAAAAATCCATATTACGCTTTACGGTTCATTAACGATAGTAATTGAGACATTCCATCATTTGCCATAATACAAAATCTGTGATTGAAAGACGATACTTTGTTTTTGTGAATTTAATAGGTTTCCTTTAATGTTAAATATTCAATTACTTTACATTCATTACTTATTATTATTTATAGTATTTTTTAAAATAATATGAAAGAGCTCTAAGTATAAACCATTAAAACATTTAAAGGAATAGTTAAATTTGACCGAGCAATAGAAAATTTCAAAGTTAACTCCTTTATGTTCCGCCATTTCATCTCATCAAACACTAGAAATGGTACCCTTTAAATATAACTCAAAAGAATCCTTGACCTGCCCGTTAAAACATTTTAATGAAGCTTAAAACACGAGCTCTATAGCCATGTATTCCCACTATTATATAACGGAAAATATAATTATACAAAATAGAAAAACGTGGCTAG
This sequence comes from Apodemia mormo, assembly GCA_036924255.1. Classification (NCBI taxonomy): domain Eukaryota; kingdom Metazoa; phylum Arthropoda; class Insecta; order Lepidoptera; family Riodinidae; genus Apodemia; species Apodemia mormo. The sequence continues at coordinate 24,314,952 of JAUPFN010000025.1, read as the reverse complement.
TGCCGAGCTTTTGATTGAAATATCACGCTTTGAAATATGATTTTATTTTAATATTTCCGCCTTTAGAAGAAAACTTTTTAGTATTTCACTAATATTATAATTGCACGTTTACGAAGACGTTTGGATGTATATGTTTCTTATTCTTTTACGCCTTAATGCTTTGAGTATTACATTAACGCCCAAATGAGTTTGTAATTATGTAAATACACTTGTATTGTTTCAGAGAATACTTTTTGTGTTATTTATGTCGCCAATCGGTTCCGATTTTACGCCATTTTTAGGGCTACGATACTTTTTTAAATAAAGCATTTATATGTTACGCAAACAAGATAGGCATAAATCTATTGAATAAGCAAATGTTGTCAGACTTCAATCCATACTAATCTATATTATAAACGCGAAAGTTTGGATGTTTGGATGGATGTTTGTTACTCAATCACGCAAAAACTACTGGACGGATTTGCATGAAATTTGGTACACAGATAGATAATGACCTGGTATAGCACATAGGCTATTTATTCCGGAAAAGTTAGGTGATCCCGCGAGATTCGCCAAAATCTCTTATATAGCAGGCTGCACGCTGGCTAGTATCATAAATACGAAAGTAACTTTGTCTGTCTGTCTGTCTCTTTTTCACGCCTAAACCATTGAACCGTTTTGGATTAAATTTGGCACAAAGATAGTTTGAGACCCGAGGAAGGACATAGGATTTTTATTCCGGAAATCCCTAGGAAATAGGAACTATGCGGGTAAAATCCCGGGCCTGTCTACCTTTTCAACCACAGTAAAAAGGAGAACTTAGGCTATTTTTAGATTTTTTCCGCTCGGACGAAGTCGCAGGCACAGCTAGTGGTATAAATTTTCCTATCAACAAAATTTCAAAGTGAATTAAATTAAAAAACACACATTTAATTTAATTCACTTTAATTAATAATAATAAATTAAATCTAACGTTTGACATATAAACGTAAAAAATGTTATATATTTTGATATTTTAAATATTATGCAAATAAATTTGAAATTATTATAAAATGTTAAAACCAATTAAAAATATTTGCTTGTTATTAAATTTACATGAAAATCTAATATATTTGACGTACCGAATATAAATAGCAATAAATATTATGTACAATTAATAAAAAATGAAATTAACATTAAAAAAATATAATAAAAAGTAAACAAAAAAAAATTAAATCAACAATCTAGAATACAAATATCTAATAAACTAAAAAAAAATCCTTAAACTCCATGAAAATACTCAAAAAATGAAACTAACTAAACTGAATTACGAAAAATATTTAGCAGAAGAATTATTGAAGTCCAAATTGTCGCTCAAAAGATAAGGTGGGCTATTTTTCAATTTATTAATTTCTAGCGTTTCTAAAGAGTGTTTTATGTTAATAGTATCGAATGTATGCTCGTCCACTAATAAAGGTCCGGCAAAAGGAGTCTCCCTTTCCTAAGCGCCAGCTCCGTAAAAAGCGAAACTGATTGGCGATATAAATGAAATAAATTATTCTCTGGTGAAGGAGTATATGTGTATTTACGTAATTACAAATGGAGTTTTACTAAGTGTTACACACCAGACAACTAGATCACAAAAATATAAATTATAAAATATTTTTGCATATTCTCAAAATTGATGGTAACTTCAAACGATTTAATTTAGTTATCTAGGTGATTGGAAAGTGTTTCAAATATTGCAACAAGATCAGTTTTTGTGACGGTGCGAACAAAAAAATATGGTTTACTTTTTTTATAAATAATGAACTGGCAGACGAGCAAACGGGCCACCAGAAGGAAAGCGGTCACCCGTGCCCATGGAGATTCACAGCATAAGAGGAGATGCGTTGCCGACTCTTAAGATATTCATTTATCTGCCTGTTAAAAGATCCAATGTAACTCTTTTCACGAAATACAGACTTAGGGGGTTCATTCCATAATATATAATTTAGCATATAACATTACAATAAATATTGTTGGAAGTTTTGTATTGAACATATGGACAAAAAAGGTACTGACTAGTGTTACCGGTGAATATATATAGTTTTGATGATGACAGTGAAAGAGATGACAATAGTTTTGCGAGAGTCAGTGATGTAGTTAACGTCAATGCGTAAATAATCTGAATAATATCAATGTTTTTAATGATGTAGCTAAAGTGAAAGATTTAAAGAACACAAACAGTTTTTAATGAACTAAAAGTAAAATGTCGACAGTATGTACAGTAGACTCTAACATGCCATTGAATTGTCACTTAGTGATTTGTGATGATGAATTCTAAAGACATACTAAAAAGTGCGAAATAATTAAAAGTAAAGATTTTTTTTTAAATAACAAGCTTTTTAAGTTAAGTTAAATTCCTAATATATGTATGTATAATAAAACAACTCCTAACACAGTGTATATCACCATAAATAAGCGTATGTAAAAAAGGTTAGTTTTGCGAATTTAGGTAATTCAATACAATTCAAAACAAAAAACATCGACATTTAAATTTAAGAGCTTAAAGCGTAACATGATCGGTTATCGTACTAAAATAAGCCCCAAGCTCTTCGGATTGCTATAAATATTTAATTAAAATGATTAGAATCTTTAATATAATTTTGCTTCGAATAATAATAGGGACTAGCTTTGAAGTCCAGGGTTCGATTTCCGGAACGAGAAAAAGTGTTATTGAGGTTTTGTCGAGGTTTTTCTTAAATAACTAAAATTTACTCTCATGACCTATCACATTTGTGGGACCAAGTATCTTCGGCTAATCGTGGGTGCACTTTTTGTACCTCTGCCTACCCCTTCGGGGATATGGGCGTGAAGATACCTTCTTTTACTCTCATGTCTTGGAAGAGACATACACCGGTCCATCCTGGTTATCATTTGTAATAAGCAATTATCTTTATCACGTATATAAAATTCTATCCTATCAACTCGCTAACTAAGGGATCGGTGAATCATGGTGATCTGGATAGTCTATAGATAGGTTCACTTTGCTTTTCTGCTTAGAAACGTCCCATTCGTCGAGTGGTTAGCGAGCCCGACTACACAATCGTCGGGGCTCGTGTTCGATCCCCGACGGGGACAAACATTTGCGTGATGAGCATAAATGTTTGTATTTCCGGGTTTTGTGTTGCGTATTAAATATATTCTAGTATTATATATGTAGTTTTATGTATTAGTATCGTTGACTGACAACCATAACACAATCAAATAAAATGCTTACTTTGGGGTTAGATCAGTAAGTGTAATTTGTTCCGTGAATATTTTATTATTATTATTTTATTATTATTAACTGACTTGATGGTACTCTAAAAATAATGGAGAAACCGTTTAAAAGCACGAAACTTGTACAGAATTTACATAACACGAAACACCAGACGTCTCAAATGAGTTCAATATTTGCTCCTTGTACTTAAACTCACAAACCACAAGCATGCGATGAGCTGTTTGTTTATAGTCAGAGTGTTCCGTTTAAATACACAAGGATCTATTAATAAGCCTATTTCAGCCTGTGTGAAGATTAGCGCTCATTCTGTCACATCGGCTATGACGTAACAATGTTAATGAGCACTCGTGAAGATTATCGCTCATTTTATTGCATCTTATCAACAATATTATTTAAAAACACATGTTATTATGTGTGTAGATCAGCACTCGTTCTGTTGCATCGACTTGAACCATGCACGTAGATTAGCGCTCATTATATAGCATTGGATATGAGGTAGCAATGTTCTCAATAGAATGATTTGAGCATGCGCATAGATTAGCACTCATTATATAGCACCGGATGCGACGTAGCAATGTTATAAATAGGCTGATTTGACCATGCAAGAAGATTAGCACTCATTATATAGCATCGGATACGACGTAGCAATGTTATTAATAGGCTGATTTGAGCATGCAAGTAGATGAGCGCTCATTATATAGCATCGGATACGACGTAGCAATGTTATTAATAGCCTGGTTTGAGCATGCAAGTAGATAACCGCTTATTATATAGCACCGGATGTGATGTAGCAATATCATTAATAGCCTGATTTGAGCATGTAAGTAAACAAGAAGATGAGCGTTCATTATATAGCATCGGATGTAACGTAGCAAATTTATTAATAGCCTGATTTGAGCATGCAAGTAGATGAGCGCTCAATATATAGCATCGGATACGACGTAGCAATGTTATTAATAGTCTGATTGGAGAATGCACGTAGATTAGCGCTCATTATATAGCATCGGACAAAATATACGACGTAATGTACTAATGTTATAAATAACTTGATTTAAGCATGCGTTTGCCCTCATTCTATCATATCGACTGCGGTATATCAATATTATCCATTAACCTATTCTATTACGTGTGTATATTAGCAATCATTCTGTTGCATATACTTTAAGGGAAGGCGAGGAGCATTCTTCGATGTTTTTCTAAAAAATTAATATCGCGGTTACAGCTGATAGTCTGGTAGTGGTGTGTTCACACACCCCCACTTTATAGATTCAGGTGTTACATTGCAAATATTAATCAAGGAAGAAAACTATTTAATTTGCAAAACTTTTACATGTAACATTGCGATGTATTTGCAAGAGAAGAAATAAAAAATAAGAAAATCGGCGTAAGATATGGAACGAACTTACCGTGGCTTAAAAAATAATGAAGACACCAGATGCACAGTTATCCAACCTTATCCACAACCCTTTACACCACGACAGTAACTAACTCTAAAGCACACAGTACGCACACTGAACGCACGTTTCACTTCAAAATTGAAGCAACTTCAGGAACAACGAACATTACTCATCGAGAGACAAAGTACTTAATACTTATTTATACGAATCACTTCCATCTGTCTACCTCTTCAGGAATATGGACATGGAGATACTTTTTATTTTTTTTACTTTTTTAGAAAGAAAGAAAAAAAGAAAGAAGGAAAGAAAGAAAGAAAATATTTATTTGCAAGAATATGGGTGTTACAAGTTGTTAAAAATAAATTAAGTTACCAACATATTCTACCATTATATGGTGTGCAAATATTTAATTTTATTTAATGCATATTATATAAAATATTAATCTTTTTTACTTCATATAAACTTTAACTGGGTTAAAATAAACTCATCAGTTATTTTCATAAAAAGAGACACAGCAGATTTCGCTTCGTATAATAATTTATACACCCATTTTATAAATTCGTTACGGCTTAAATGGAAGGGAATATGTGGTATTATATTGTCTATGTTATGATTACAAGGGTAGCGGATACAAAGCGAATTCCAAGGCATGGTTAAATGCAAAGCCTGAATCGTGTTTAGGGTTCCGTGAACTCTCTACAGTGAAGTAAGCTATCCAATAACTTTGCATAGACAGTTGATTGTATTTAGTAAATCTGTTAAGATATAAAATTGTCTAACGCAAACATTTCAATGTCGTTGTATAAGTCTATTGTTTGCGGAATATCTGCAAGTTTTTAACAAAACCTTACAACACAACCCCAAATTCCAATGCAAAAGTTGACTAAGTCTTGAACATACTACTATATAAATCTGTATGTTTAGCTTTCCCTACGCATGTAGATAAGGAAGCTACTGATTTTGCCTCGAGTTTGGAAAATATGTTTTCACCAGATCTAAACGTTTTGAGATCCTAAGAACCTTTTCCGACTATTTTCACGATGACGTCAGTAAGTCTGTATGTATGTATGTATGCATGTGTTTTTTTATATCATAAGTCAGCAAACAAGCAGATGGGTCTCCTGATGGAAAGAGTCAACCATTGCCTATAGAAACCAAAGATGTTAATGATGCGTTGCTATCTTGTGGCGAGGTCTAATGCCACATGCATAAGTTTACCGGCTACCGTACCCTCCAAACCGGAACACGACGTTGACCAGCACGGACGCTATTGCGGCAGGAATAAGTAAGGCGGTGGTACAGATCCGGGCGAGACAATGCAGAACTCTACCACCTAGTAGTTACGATGGTAGTGACGCGCATAGTCACTCAGTCGCCTTTTACGACCTGCCTGGCAGAATGGCAGTTGGCCTACTCTTCAAAGGAGCCCGGGACCAACACGGGAAAAATGTGTGTGTGTGTGTGTGTGTGTGTGTGTGTGTGTGTATGCGTGTGTATGTAAACATCCCATAAATTTTGAACGGCTGAACCGATCGAAACGTTGTTGATGGCATTCAATTGGATTCTACTCAACTTATATACCCTGAAAATTAGAACCAAGTCGGCCCAGAAGATTTTGAGAAATTTTCAAAAAACCTCTAAAAAAATTTTGGCGAAACAGTATTTTTTTAATATAACTTCCAGATTTGTGTACCGAGTTTTTGTACTCAAAAATAATCAACTCTATTCCTCAAAAAACTACGTCTAATATAGAAATTGCATCAGTATCGGTTTATCCGTTTGGTACTCCCAAATCGTTGACGAAAAATTTTGAAAAAAGTGTTTTTTCGACATATTTTCGAAATTTTTCAACCAATTATTTTTTGCTATTCCATGATATTTTAATACTAAAAAAAATCATTCGAATGCCGTTTCGAAAATCAAAATCGAATCTCATTTTCAAAAGTTACAGCTTTACTAATATTAAAATTACGTTGTTTTAAGCAAATCTGTTTCATGTTTTTGAAATAATTTTCAGGTTAATACACCGATTGACTTAAAAATTTTATCAACTTTTCTCCTTTAAAAATTGTGTCAAATGCCGTTAATTGGATCAAAATCGGTCAATTTGTTTGGGATTTGTCAATGACAGACATTTTTGAAAAGATGTTTTTTTTGACACTACTTTGAAATTTTCCAACCTGTTGACTATTTAGCTATAGCAATATTTTTGATCTAAAAATTTAGTTGAATGCCATTCAAAAGATCAAAATCGATCATTGTTTCCACAATATACAGCTTTTCACATATCAATACACTGTCATTTTTAACAAAATAGATATTTGAACTGAAACAATCTATGCTTATAGTTTTTACTCTTTTGAGCTTAAAGTACATTATTTTGCGGGAAATTTTAGAGATCGCCTGCGGGGTCAACCGTTTACAGATTTTTTTTATTAAATTTTGTGATAAATATTTTTGTCTTACTATATATCTGCAAGTCCCGCTATACCTCGAGAACGGCACGACCAATCCTTATGAAAACTGGCATAATATGGTGAAAACATGTCGCACTTCCGCTCAAATAGTGTCACAATTCAAAAAAATCGTAAAATTACTTTTATTGTACCATTCGTATCGTATTATGCCATAGTTTTATCTATAATGGTGATCTACCAGTGTCTTTAGTGATTCGAAACTATATGGAGTTAGTGGCGTTAGTGTCGTTGGCCGGAAAAGCGAAAAAAAATAGCCAGGGGCAATTTTAAATCCCTTTTATTAGAGAATCGTTTTTTGACTTGTGTAACTCTTTGAGCCTCCGCTCAAAGAGTTACACAAGTCAAAAAACGATCGCACCTCCGTGCGATGTGATTGTTTAAACTCAAACTGTATCTCAGTCAGTCTATCTGTATGTCTCTTTGTAAGTCAAAAATTACTTGATCGAACTTGACAAAAATTAGTATGCTCGTGTAGTGAGAACATGCTCGTATGTTGGGCAAACGATATTTTTTTTTTATATTATAAGATAGCAAACAAGAGAAGCAGGGTCTCCTGATGGGAAAGAGCTAATCATCGCCTATAGACACCAAAGATGTTATTGGTGCGTTGTTTTTTTTGGCGAGGTCTAATGCTACATGCATAAGTTTACCGGCTACCTTACCCTCCAAACCGGAACACGACAGCGACAAGCACTGACACTATTGCGGCAGGAATAGGTAAGGCGGTGGTACCAGGCCTGGTCGAGACAATGTAGAACTCTACCACCTAGTAGCCACGATAGTAGTGACTCGATAGCCAATCGGTCGCCTTTTACGACCTGCCTGGCAGAACGGCAGTTGGTCTATTCTTCAAAGGAGGCCGGGACCAACACGGCGAATGTTTGTAAATTTTTTGTTTGCCTATCTGTATGGTGATCATAATTGGTCATAGACATCCACAATAAAAGCGCAATACCAGATTTCTTGCGCTTGCATTAACGGCCTTTTATGAACAATTAAGCAGAACATAAATAAAAAAAGATCCCAATGAATTAAGAACTTCATTTTTTATTCGTTATTATATCGTACAAAAATACTTATAGTTTTAGTCTGTTTTTTTTTTTCATTTAATATCTGACCCGCGCATTCGCCCACGAATGAATCAACAGATCGTCCATATAGTTTTTCATAAAAACCATCATCTCCGATTTTATCCCCGATTCCAGCCCCTTAGGCTTAGTTTCTGAAAAAAGCTAGCCAATATTTGACCCCGGATCTTCAACTATCGTCTTACCAATTTATAACGAATTCTAATCAGCGGCTTAAAGCGGCAGCGACGACAGAGAGAAAGACAAACTTTTAAATTTATAATATATGTAATATGTATGGATTAGACATTTGAGCTTTTTATATAGTGTATGTTATAAGAAGGTAGCTTACAACACATATGAGTACAATAATTTAAGTTTTCTTGCTGTCGCTTCAAAAATCAAAAGATAGTGTACAAAGCGAAGTGAAACTATAATTTATATACTTCTTGTTTTGTCTGGTGACTGCTGTGCATCTAAAATAAATGTGTTCTAATTCTTATTGTTAACTCACTTTTTCTCTGAGTGAAAACATAGGCTAGATTTTATTACTCAATTTTCCTGCGATCGGGACCTATCCAAATTGTTTTCCATCGTCGGCAGTTGGTGAAATTATAATTTTATTAGATACATAAAAATCCACTCATACTTTTATTTTACTTGAAAAATATATATTTTTGTCACACTACTCAACCGGATTCTTAATTCATCTCTAAGACGCAATAAAACGCCCTGAAGATGCTCTGAAAAGTGAAATCGGTTGTGAATGAAAGTACGGGTTCTTTTAATTAATGTATATAAGACGTTCAGTGTACTGCAATTAAATAAATATACTAATATTTTTAGTATGGCTACAGATCAGTACTAATTCTGTTGCATCAGCTGTCGTAGCTTTTTTGCATTTTTTTAGCATGCGTGTAGATTAGCGCATCGGCTACAACGTAGCAATGCTATTAATAATACTATTTGAATATGCATGTAGATAAGCCTCAATCTATAACATCGACTACGTCGTAGACATACTGTGAGATATAATTGACTACGAACCGAAATTAGCGCTGATTTACGAACGAATGTTAGATCTAACGTAGATGGGAAATTTTAATTAACGTAGGAAAGTTTCTTACAGCTTCTTCATCGAACTTTTTATAAGATGAACAGACGAAATACTTTTTCCGGCTCTAAGCCAAATGACGTTTCCCGACTGTGTATTAACCCAGAAGCATATTAAAGTGTGAAGATTATTTGGAGCCTTTTTGCGATAAAACATGTTTACTGCGATACAAAAATACGTGCTTGCATGTACTCAGTCAACAAAAGTCTATCTTGCTTTCTGCACCAATGCAAAAGCGAGATGAGCAAAGTCGCGAAACAAAACCGACAGTAAATCGATGCTTTTCACGCTAGCACGAATGTTTCATAATTCAGCGAATTGATTGGCTATGCACAACGCAAAAATGTACAAAAAAATTTGCTGAAGCGGTAATATAGCCGCGACATTGTAATAATTGAAATTAAATCCCCCGTGTTGGTTCCGGGCTCCTTGGAAGAATAGACCAACTGCCGTTCTGCCAGGCAGGTCGTAAAAGGCGGCCGATTGGCTATTTCAGTCACTACCATCGTGGCTACTAGGTGGTAGAGTTCTGCATTGTCTCGCCCGGGTCTGGTACCACCGCCTTACCTATTCCTGCCGCAATAGCGTCAGTGCTTGTCGCTGTCGTGTTCCGGTTTGGAGGGTAAGGTAGCCGGTAAACTTATACATGTGGCATTAGACCTCGCCACAAGATAGCAACGCACCATTAACACCTTTGGTTTCTATAGGCGATGATGGACTCTTTACATCAGGAGACCCATCTGCTTGTTTGTTATCTTATAACATAAAAAAAAATGAAAAAAAAATGTAATTTATTTTCTTAGAACACAGTACAATATTTACAAGCTTACATATGTTATAACTAGGGATGGGCCGAAATTCGTTTTACATTCGGTTTTACCGAATTTCGGCAGCTTGAACCGAACTTCGACATTCGGCCGAAATTCGGTTTAAATGCCGAACATTCGGCACTAGAAAAAAGTATCTTCTTGCACTATTTTGCTTGAAATCTACGCTATGTTATAAAGAGGAAAGATTTGTATTCTATATTTTTATATATTGTATCATCTAAACTCAAAAACTACTAAACCGATTTGAAAAAATCTTTCACCATTAGAAAGATATTAAAGTCATTCCCGAGCCCTTAGGCTATACTATACTTTCGAAAAAAATCCGTAAAACAGTTGACCTAGCAGGCCATCCCTGAAACATCCCGCTAAATAAAAAAACATAAAAACAAAAATGAAAAAATTTCAGCATAGATTTTTGAGTTCGAAGAGTTCAAAAAAAATGTAAAACGGTTGACCCGGCAGATCATCCCTGAAACTTCCCGCTAGATCTATATCTATATCTTAGCATATCACAGATTTTTTTCAGAGTTCAAAAATTTTAAATTTGTTACAAATATTCGTTAGTACATAGAAGTCGTAAATGACACTAATTTCAAAATTTTTGAAATGCTATATATTTTAAAAACGATGATTGATTTTTGGCTTTCGAATGGCATTTAACGAAATTTTTGACCTATAAATTGTTTTCATAGCTACATAATCTACAGACTCAGAAATGTCGAAGCAATATAAAAAAAAAAATTTTGAATTTTCGATATTACTAAATCCCAGATAAATCGACTAATTTTGATGCAATTTGCTTATTTGACATAATTTATAGAAAGAAAAGCTGATTAGACTTTTAAGTCAATCGGTATATTAGTCTGAAAGTCATTTTAAAAATGCTAAGTTTGCTGTAAACAACAAAATATTAATATTTGAACAGCCGTAACTTTTGAAAACTTGATTTAATTTTGATTTTTGAAACTGTATTTGAAAAAATTTCGAATTTATGACGAAAAACATTTTTCCAAATTTTTTCGTCAACAATAACATCCGAACGGATTAACCGATCATGATAAAATTTATGAATTAGACGCAGTTTTTAAAAAAAAAAGCTGATAAAATTTTATAGTCAATCGATACATTAATCTTGAAGTTATATTAAAAAAAAATGGGTTTCGTCAATTTTTTTGCGATTTTTTCAAAATTTCTCAAAATATTCTAGTCCAAATTGGTTAAAATTGTTGGAAAGTCTAAGTTGAGCAGAATCTAATTCAATGCCATTAACCGCGTTTGAATCGGTCAAGCCGTTCAAAAGTTATAAAATGTTTACATACACACATACATACAACTACACACTCTCTCTCACACACACACATGCATACATACAGACATACTGACGTCATCGCGAAAATAGAAAATGTTCCATACTTAGCGGGAAGATAAAAATCAAAAGTTTGATATAGATGAAGATGCATATATTCTAAAACATGATGATTTAGATCTTTTTAATTGCATTCAACGTAATTTTTCCTTTAAATGGTTTTATTAGCTCCAAAACCGGTAGGTTAAAAAATGTCGAAGAAAATGTAAAAAAATAGGTAAGTCAGTTGACCCTGCAGGCTATCCTTGAAACTTCCCACTAAATTGAAGTATTTTAGGCTCAAAGGAACAAAAACCATACCTAAGCATTTTTATTCAAGGTTCAAAATTCTGACTTTTGTTATAAATGACAGCAATTTCATTTTTAAAAAGCTGTATATTTTGAAAACGATGATCGATTTTTATCCTTCAAATGGCATTCAACAAAATTTTTGAGCTCTTAAATGTTTTTGAGCTATATAGGATAAATATGTCGAAGTAAAGTAAGTAAAAAAAAAATTTTCGTTATAATAAATCCTAATAAAACGATTTTCATCCAATTGACGGTATTTGACGCTATTTATAAAGAGAAAAGTTGATTACATTATTTAAGTGAATCGATGTATAAGCCTAAGAGTTATTTTAAAAATATTAAGTAAGTTTTATATAATCAGCAAAATTTTATTATTCAAAAGTTATAACTTTTGAAAACTTGATTCGATTTTGATTCTTGAAACTACATTTGAAGTAATTGTTTTAAGTACCACAATATTGTAGAAGGTTTGACCTTCAAACAAGTTTTGGTCAAAAAGTCTTATATTTTATATAAATATGTTTTATATAAATAAAACACTTTTTCCTAAATTTTCCTCAACGATAACTCCCAAACGGATAAACCGGTTTTGATACAATTTACGATATTTGACGCAGATTTTTAGAAACAAATGCTGGTTAGATTTTTAAATCAAGCAGTGTATTAGCCGGAAAGTTATTTTAAAAATATTAAGAAGTTTTCTGTAAACAACAAAATATTAATATTAAAAAAGTTACAACTTTTTTAATATTAATATTTTGTTGTTTACAGTTTACTTTTGAAAACTCGATTCCATTTCGTTTCTTGAAACTAAATTTGACGTAGTTTTTTAAGCACTAAACTATTGTGGAAGGTCAAAAACAATTAGAGAAATTACCAAGTTATATCAGAAAACAAATTTCTAAAGTTTTTCGTCAACGATAGCTCTTGAGCGGAAAAAAACCGATGTTGATGCAGTTAATGCATTGATCGCAGTTTTTGTAGGAATAGAGCTGATTAGATTCTGTACCTAATCTATACATTTATGTACTTAGATTATACAAAGTTATTTATTTATGTATCTTATTTATGTACAAAGTTATGAGATGTTTACATATACACATACACATATATACAGGCATGCTGACCTCATTGTGAAAATAGTCGGAAGAGATTTCTAGGACCTCAAAACGTGGAGATCTGGTGAAACTCGATTTTTAAAAAACGGGGCAAAATCATTAACTTCCTTATCATATAGATGATACCTACGTAGCAGAAAGTTAAAAATAAAAATCCATGCCTAAATTGGAACAATGCAACTCAATGTATCAAAATTTTCCTGTAACGTCACTAATTCACGTGCGTTGCGAAACCCATTAACGATATCCTATATATCCATACTAAAATTATAAATGGGAAAGTGTATCTGTTTGTTTGTCCGTCTTTCCCGGCAAAACAGAGCGACGAATTGACGTGATTTTTTAAGTGGATATAGTTGAAGAGATGGAGTGACATAGCTTACATTTTTCTCTTACTTTACGCGAGCGAAGCCGCGGACAATATAATAGCTAGTAGTAAATAGTAAACTAAATTTTAAGCAATTTCGTAAAAAAGTCACGACGTGTCGCTTTTAAGAAAGCGCAAAAGAAAGCGCGCCAATTAAACCGAAGTTCGGCCGAAATTCGGCCGAATTTCTTATTTTCACCGAATGTTCGGCCGAAGTTCGAATTCGGTTCAAACCACATTCGGCCCATCACTAGTTATAACATTTCCACGTGTTCTACCGAATTGGCATGCAAATAAATTATTACATGTATGAACTAAATGAATAAAATTAAATATTAAATTTATTAATAATATTAGAATACTATGTCTTTTTACTTGTAAAATCGTTTTCGCAAAAGCAAAATCAATATGAAATCTCTATCTATAACGAATAACATTCAGAGTGATAATTGCTTTCAACGTTTCGTTCACATTTTAAGCCAAAATTCTACCGATGTGTGCGTAAGCTTCATGTAATTACTTGCGTTGACATGCACACAGAGACTCGACTAATGCTGCAAGTAAATAGATATTTTCCCAAGAAGGTATTTAAAATATGTCTACCTCACCGGTATACACATAGTATTTCCTTTAAATTAATAGTAATCCATAGTATCTATACAAATATTATAAATGCGAAAGTAACTCTGTATGTCTATCTCTTCTTCACGCCTTAACCACTAAACCGAATTGGATGAAATTTGATACATTGATAGTTTGAGATCCGAGGAAGGACATAGGATTAGGTTTTATTCCGGAAATCTCGTGGAAACGGGAACTATGCGGGTTTTTATTTTAGAACTGTTTACACGCGGACGAAGTCGCGGACATAGCTATTTTAGTATAAACTTAAAATCCACACTTTTTATTCAATTTGGTAAATATAATTTAAATGCCGAAAAATATACTAGATGTTCTCAAGATGATATTCAAAAGGTATTTACAAAATCACCAAATCAATTATATCCAACCAAATATCAAATTTACAAAAAAAGAATATCTTAACTACCACCTTTAACACCTTAACACCTTAAAAGGTTTTAACACCTTAAAAGGCCATACACATTACACATGCACGATATAAAGGGTAAGTTATACAAAGCGAAGCGGACTTCTAAAAGAATATTAATTCTCCTCTTCATTTTCATGTAAAAGTTCTTCCGAGCTCATTGCATGTAATTTCTAATTCTAATAAGGCGTGACCTTAATATTTTATTGAAAACTCAGTCATAGTAGATGACACATATTTATTATGTACTTCATAAGTTTAAAAGAAGTCTAAAACAGGTTATAAAATCCAAAAGCCTCAAAACACTAGTTTTCATAATAACTATCTTTATAGGAGGGATTTAAATTCAGTTTCAACGTAATAAATAAAGAAAACGGACTAAATTATTTGATTGTCATGATTGGTATGAACAGAATCAAAAAGTCAAATATAGTAATAAAAAAATCAAGGCAGTATGGCCGTCGATCATAGCCTGTACCGTGCAGACAAAATAGTTATTATCCTTGAGCTTTATTTAACATGTTATGAAATATGAAGTAATAAAAATATAAAAGTTTTTACTATTTACAAACATTGAAAAACAAAAAAAAGAGAAAAAATATGCATATATTACTATTATGCATATATATTAATATGCATATATTATTATTAATTACTAGCGATCAGCTGTGGCCGAAATTCGACCATAGACTTTTTTAGTTTATTGTTAGTTCGGGCTTCCCCCTGTTAGTCTGGGCTGCTATGAAGAATAGGCCAACTGCTGTTCTGCTAGGCAAGTCGTAAAACTTAACCTATTGGCTATGCGAGTCACTACCATCGTAGTTACTAGGTGGTAGAGTTATGCATTGTCTCGCCCAGATCTGGTACCACCGCCTTATCTATTCCTGCTGCAATAGCGTTAGTGCGTGTCACTTTCGTGTTCCAGTTTGGAAGATAGAGTAGCCGGTAAACTTACGTATGTGGCATTAGACCTCGCCACTGGATAGCATCACACCATTAACATCTGTGGTGTCTAAAGGCGTTGGATGACTTTCCATCAGGGGAGTTTCATATTTATTTGCTATATAATGATATTAAAAAAAACAGTAGCAGTCGTGGGACTGCCGATAGAAGTGAAAACGGAACTATTAAGTTGAGAGTAATTAAAACTATATAACTATATAAAGCGTCCAACGCGCACAAATACAGTCAGAAATAGTCGATGTATTAGTGTATACGTGTACACAGGCTACTGCGCGTGCGCTAGTCTGGCTCTCCATAGCTATAGATATACTATTATCATTAGCATTTCGGTGACGCGAACCGAGGATTTTACCCTCTACCAAAACGCTCAACGCGCCTAAAGAAGTTTTCACTTCAAAAAAACAACTCTCCGGAACACTTTCTTTTTTTTTCTCAGGATACTCGTGCCTGCTACTAACATTTTTCTTATAGCCTACGCAGACGACGGACTTTTCTCCGTGGCGGAGAAAAAAGTACGCTCCGCGAATAAAAACTCCGCCGCGAATTTACCGCGAACTCAACGCTCACGGTGTGCGATCATTTGTCGCACAGCGCTCTAGCGCAGAACGCGGACTAAAGTCCGCCGTATGCGTTGCTTCGCCTAGTCACACGCGTTCTATTCTTTTCGGGGACTCCTCCGTACTCTTGTCCGGGCCGCTCTCTGCATGTCCTCGGTTATTCGGGGGACTTTTTATATTCGGTACTTTTAATCTCTCGTTTACGTTACTCGATACAAAAAAGTCCGCGGACAAAAATCCTTCGTCTGCGCAGGCCATTATTGTTTATTAAGAGACTACATTGTAGTCTAAGAGCTTAGATCATGAGGACCCAGCTACGATCTCCGGGTTGGTCTAAATTATTTTGAGTTTTTTCAGAATTTTTGTCGAAAATTCAAAATCTCAGTAGCAGCTTGTAGCTGGTCGGTACTAATTCTTTGGTGTGTCGACAGAACAATTGTCCGGTTGTTATAAATCTTGCAATATGAAAAAAAACTTTTCTTGTGCACAACATATTTCATTTAATATATCGCTGATTCAATTCAAAAGTACCACAAATAAAAAATAAAAAAATGCTTTTATTGCAAAAATGCAATCGTAAGCCTTTATATTTTCATATTTAAAAAGACTCCCATTGATTTTCAATCTAAGATGAAAAACCCACGCAACCGATTTTTTCGAATTTTCGTTTTAAACGCGTGAAATATAATCTAAACCGCCATATTGTTAGCTGTTCATCGACAAGCAAGCTGAAAGCACGTTTATATTTGTACAAAAGTGACACATCTCGAAAATTAATCTGTGCTATTCATGTATTTTATAAGGAAAACGACTACATTTAGGAATACTGCAATTTTTAATAAAGGATTCACGTAAGTACGATATTGTTTTTAAATCAAAAGTACCATATTTAAAAACTGTTTGTTTTGTACAGACAAATCTGCCTAAAAGAACTTAATTTTTTTAAACCGAAATAAAATTATTAGGCATTGTGTTCGTTTTACATTTAAGTTATTTAATATGAAGTACAGTATTTCAAAATGGTTTGTCTTGAATTAAAAAAAAACGACTTTATATTATTATAATTAAAGACAAATAGTTAAGTACAATCGACGTAATCGATCATATAGCAAAGAAGAATTTCGCCGCCTAGAGCCTGTCGACACTAGCTTAGTGGAAGAGCGTCCCGGCTTTAGGGAGATGGTCGCAGGTTCAAATCCCGCGTGTCGATATTTTTCTTTGTTGTTTTTAAGGTTTGACGATGAATGTTTAGGAAAAAGACCAAACTTTCCAGAAAGCAATTATGATAGCGACACTTCAAAGTCTACGTGCTTGACCAGCTCTAGTTCAGATTTCTCTTCGGACGATAGTGTTAAAGACCCAGATTTTCTAATGAGGCAAGACTTAGCATTAATTGATTCAGATTCGGATAATGATTGCATTCAAATTGTAAACCACTTAACTAAAACCAAACACCAACAATTATCTCCGCAACCTGGACCCTCTGGTTTTTATAAAGATATTGAAGAATCTGGCCATAGTAATCTGTTAGCAGACATTTGTTTTGACGATGTACCGATGAGGCTGGAATCTGAAACTATTGATCCTCAACCAAGTGATTTACAATCAGAGAACGACAACATGCAGGTTCCCAGCGTTGGTATATCAAGTATTGAAACAGCCTCTCCTTATAATGTTGAAAATGAAAACATTGAAAGAAGAGATCGCAAACGGAAAGCCAATCCAAATTCATGGCGGAAAAATATGTCTAAACTATTAAGAAACTGTGGCTAAGCGTATACCTCGGTGTCGAAAACAAAGAAAAACGTAGAAAAAAAAATGGGGTCGGTTTGTTCTGATAAATGCAAGTTTCAGTGTTCTACAAAAATTACTTACCAAGATAGATTAATTATTTTTAACGAATATTGGAGTACTGGTGATCTGGAAGCACAAAGACAATTTATTTATAATAACCTGACTGAAATAGAACCAAAATATCGATATACTCGCGTTGGTAGTTCTCAAAATAATCGTAATAATACTTACTACTTGCCTGTTAACAGCAACCGTACGAGAGTGTGTTTTTTTTTATGAATACCCTTTCAATTTCTGATACAGTAATTCGAACCGTTGTTAAAAATACCAATTTAACCCCACAGTCATCCAATTCTAAGAACAAATTGCTGCGGCCAGCAGAAAAATATGTTCATGGTATCGATGTACCAATACGCCACAAATACATTACCAAAATTAAGAAGTGTTATGCATAAGTTTTTAATTAAGGGCCACACACAAAACGAAGGCGATGCCGTTCATTCCACTATCCAAAAAAATATAACTCGAGCTTTAAAATCATCGCCCATTTATGTACCTGATCAATATATTACCCTTATTAAGGCGATAACATACGCCAAACTACGAAATATACTTCTATTTGAAAGCCTACTTCTCCTAAACCGTTAATCCAATAATTAAAAAAAAAATACATTGTACGTAAAATATAATAAACTTTAAATTTTAAGTTCGTTTTTTCAAATTTCATTGTTATTTTTGACGAGAAAAAATCGAATATCTCTCTTATTTTTACGCAATAATTTTCTTATAACTTCTAAACTACTGAAACGATTTTGGGGATTTTTTCACTTTATTACAGACAATTTATTGCTTTATAAAATTTAAGTTCAACATTTTACAAAATCATTATAGTGTGCCATTAAATCAATAAAAACCTTATTATTTCATTCGCGGACAGCGCTCGCTCCGAAAGTCAGTCTCCCGATAGCGTTCGTACGAGGAGGCTGTGTCGCACGTCAGCGTATACCGCTCTCCACATTAGAGTCAAAGAGTAATAATACAGATAGTGCGTTTGGCACAGTAATAAGGTTGTGCTGTTTAAAAATTGGACATTTCGTTTACGCTTGAACTTTTTTTATAGTAGATAATAAGTTTGGAGCGGGAAGGCTGATTTTTTACAGAGGTTGTTCTTATGATTAAAGTGGTAAAAGGGGCGTTAATGATTGTATTAAAAAAATTGTTTGTTACTTAAAATTTAGTATTAATGCTTTTTAATACGATTAAATAAATACACATTTTTGAATTTCATCCTATAAAGGGGTAAAAGGAGAGTTAATTTTTGTATGAAAAATGAATTGTTTGTTGTAGAAATTACTAAAATTTCGTATTTATGCTTTTTAATACAATTAAAGAAATTCATATTTTAGAATTCTTTTAATTTCATCCATTAAAAGGGTATAAGTTTGTATTAAAATAAAAAGTTTTTATTATCTAAGCTCTCATAAAATTTAGTACCTGCTTATTCAATTCAATCCAAATTGAAGAAACATGCGCGTAATGAATTTCGGAGTTTCATCTTTTAAAGAAGTAAAAGTGGGTATTACAATTCATATGAAAACTTAAACGCTTATGGTCAACATAACTTGAAATTTGGTGCTTATATTCTTCAACACAATTTAAAAATTATATATTTAGGGATTTCATACATTTTATTCCTTAAAAGGGTAAAAAAGCGTTTATGTTTGTATGAAAAATAGATTGTTTATTGTAGAATATTGTAGAAATTATTTAAAACTTGGTATTTATGTTTTTTAAATTTCATCCCTTAAAAGGATCAAAAATGTGGTTAAGTTTGTGTAACAAATAAAATTTGTTTCATCAAAATCTTTTCAAATTTATTAGTTATGCTCTTTACTTCAATTGCCTGCTACATGAATAGCAATGCACCATTAACATTTTTAGTGTCTATAGGCGATGTTTATATGTTTCTCTCAAGAAAACTGTTTACTTGTTTGCTATTATAAGAAATGAAATAAATATAAATTAAATATATTATACATACAAATAGTCTAAATTAATTAACCTGTTTAAAATTTTCCTTTTAATTTAATTGAAAGCATACAGATATGGTTTCAATTAAATTAAATCTCTACTTTTTCTTATGAGATTTCGAAACAAAAACTTAAATTTTTAAAGGTTATTTAAGAGATCACTTTTTACAAAATCACATTTTCAAAGGTTTTGTTAAAATTGTTAGGTGTATGTATTAAAATAAAGTAAATACGTAACAGTCATTATTGTGTAAAATTGTCATATAATTCTTTTGTCGATTTTCGATATTAACTGTTTTTTCTTTCGATATTTATCGTTTTTATAAAATGAATCGATAAATGACCGATTATTGGTTATGGGTTTTGAGTTTGCCAACATTCATTTGATTCATGGTGATAAAAGTTCATATAGGTAAACAAAAATGTTAAAACGTATCTGCACCTACTGTATATAGTCTTTGACTTTTGGAGATATCGGCGTGCGGAATAGTATTTACGCTGCGCCTGTCACTAACTCAAGGTCGTTCGCAGGTGTAATCGCCTTAAAACAGAAAAAATGAAAGGCTCGCCTTACATAGTTAAAGAACTTGCCCATGATAGTTTTGTAGATTTAAAACCTTTGGCTTGCGGTAATTTTACTAATAATGAAAACAGAGAGATGATTAAATGGTCTGATATAAAAATACCCAAAATATATAAATACGTGAAGAACAAGTTCCTATATAAGACTTCATATCGAGAAAATGAATTTAAACCAGTGTCCACACTTAATAAGGGAAGGCAGCAGAAAAAGAATCAATCTGCAAATATTATTACGCCAAAGAAACTTTATAACCAAAAACTAAATGTTACACAAGCAAAAAACAAGGTATTCTTAATCTTATTAATAAAAATATTATTCCTAAATACTACGAATCGTTCTTTGCAAATCTGTAAGGCTGATAATTTAGATTAATATTTACTGTTTGATACGTTTTACCAAAGTTTATAATAAGAGAATAATTATGGTTGTGATTTTGTGATCTAATAAGTGTTCCTTAAATGAATAAAAATATAAATAATAATAGTTATAAGATTTTAAAAGTTATAGTTGATTTTAACGTAAGAGCTTTTTAATTAAATTTTAAAGTCACAGATTTTTTTAAAAGTTTTGAATGTTTTTTTAAATTTATAAAGTCCTTGTTTTATTTTTCAATTTGAAGAACTTGCTAATATTAGCGTGGTTAATTTTATTTTTTGTTTCCATCGTTTAAACAAGAACTTAAAAATGATATGTAATTATTTCAACAAGAGTTTCAAAGATTTGTGTTTGTTATTTTGAGGAAAACATTGATTGATTGCATGGCAATTTTTACTATATACTCTAAAAATTTTAAAGTAAAACATGATTAAAACAATTTATTTTTTGATTTATGGTTGTTTTATTCCATATTTAATACATTTGATACATATTTTTTATATTTAAAAGTAACTTATCTGCTTATAACTCCTCTAGTATTAAGTTTATTACAAAACTACTTAATATATATACATTAAGCGGCCTAAAAATACACTTCTAACGAGGTATAATATGTATATATTTGATATAATTCGAAGAATTTAGGCGAAAAGTAATTTTTTTTAAATTAGCTCTCCTATAAAAACTTGTTTTTTTGATATGTGGTACTTTTGAATTGAATCAGCGATATATCCTAAGCGAATGGAACTTATAAAATGGCACATTAAACACTTCATTTCAGTCTCAAATACTTTCTTTATATTGAAAAATCTTTTTTCAAAATTCTAAACGCTGTGACCCACAGAGCCTAAAACAAAATGTGAGGAAGTAAAGCGAGTCAGGTCCCACGGGATGCGGCCCGGCCGGTAATTATTCATGCTCCCACCTGCTTTCGCTGTTACATTGTGGTTGCACGCTATTCCCGACCGTTTAACTTTTATGTTTGGAGCACAACATTAATTAAAAAGTTGTAGTAAACAAAGGTTTACCTTTCATTAGGGTTTTTATAGATTACCAACTGCAATCTGCTGCCCGCTGTGTCATAAGTTTTTGGTGATTACTACGGGAATATCTTATTTTTTTGGGATAAAAATATGTATGATATTCGAGGTTATCATCTAAATATGTGCCAAATTTTAATCAAATCAATCCAGCCTTTTTTGAGGAATTGTGTAACAACATTCAAACATCCAACAATCCAAACACGCAAACGTTCACATTTATTATATGTATTGGATTGTATAGAATCTCCTCCGTGTTAGTTCTGGCTCCATTTGAAGAATAGACCATCATCTGCCGCTCTGCCAGGCAGTTTATAAGAAACGAACGAACGGTAGGCTAAGGGAGTCTCTTCTATCGTGGCACTAGGTGGTAGAGTTGTGCATTATCTCGCCCGAGTCTGGTACCACCGCCTTACCTATTCCTGCCACAATAGCGTCAGTGCTTGTCACTGTCGTGTTTGGAGGGTAAGATAGCCGGTAGCCTTATGCATGTGGCATTAGACCTTGCCACAATATAGCAACGCACAATTATCATCTTTGGTGTCTATAGGCGATGGTCGTCTCTTTCCATCAGGAGAGCATTATGCTTGTTTGCTATCTTATGATATAAAAGAATTAGAGAAGGGCCGAATGTAGTTCGGACCGAATTCGAACTTTGGCTGAACATTCGGTGAAAATAAAAAAACGGCCGAATGTCGGCCGACTTCGGTTCAATTTTGGCGCGCTTTCTCGAGAGTGACTCGTAACTTGTTTATGAATTTACTTAAATTATTTTATATACTTAGCTTGCGGAGAAACCTGCTGGTTTTTGCAATGCTTGAGGGTAAAATTTTTGATTTTATACTTTTTATTTAAAATAAATTTAAAAAAAACCTAAGAATCTTGGGTTTTCGCAGCGCACGCGAAATAATGACTTTTAGGCAACATTTTGATACCTTAGGGCACATTGTTCTAGTTTAGGTAGGGATATCTATTTTTTTGGAAAATATAATATAACCCATGTTACTCGGATATGATTTCTAATAGTGAAAGAATTTTTCCAATCGGTCCAGTAGTTTTATATATATATATATATATATATATATATATATATATATATATATATATATATATATATATATATATATATATATATATATATATATATATATATATATATATATATATATATATATATATATATATATATATATATATATATATATATATATATATATATATATATATATATATATATATATATATATATACATATACTAATTATTATATCTCATCGGAAAAACTCAAAAACTACTGGACCGATTGGAAAAATTCTAATAGCCGTAAGAGTACCATTGTAACTCACAGATAGAAACTGCTAATGTGGTGGAGTTCGGAGACATTTCAGTTGTCACAGAAAGTTCTTTCTCGTGATGATAAGGCTCTGAAGATTGAGCCGAAAAAGTGACATTGGGACTTCAAGAATCCAATCCAAAATGCAAATATAATGAACTCCTAAACTAAACGAGGTAATGTTTTTGAAGTATTTAGGCCTAGATGTTTTGGACTAAACTAGTATATCTTGACACGCTGAGTATGAACCGCGTTGGCTTAGAACAAACTAGTTGGGTCGGAAATTGGGTTTGACTGGTAACAATTACACATGTATTAGTATTTCTAACTAAAACTCATTAGTAAAAGCAAATAAAATGCTTAATTTAAGGTTAGATGAATTCATATAATTTATGTAGCGCTATTTACCGCATCTTTTTTATCTTTCCTTTTTTCGTTTTTTTTTTGTTTTCATGGATATACTTGTTGATAAATTTAACAATCCACAGAATTGCATATTCACTCAAAATTTAATAACTGTCAAGGCTATGGGTCATCAATTTCACGTTTAACCAACTTTATTAAATCTACTCTGGCGTGATGCCAAGAAGACAGCTGCTGTCAGAGGCATTACACTAAGACCTAACAACGTACAATGGAAACATTTACGAGATTGCCTTTTTTAGAACCTTATAGATTAAAGTCTTCAAAACTGACAAGTTTGTAGGAAATATCCCATAATTCAACCCGTATTATTCCGAACCCTTTGAAGAACAGAACAAATTCGTAAGAAGTGAATGGTTAGCTATACAAGTCACTACCATCGTGGCTACTAGATAGAAGAGTTTTTCGTTTTGTCTTGCCCCGGTCTGGTACCACCGTCTTGCCTATTCCTGCAGCAATAACATCAATGCTTGTCACTGTCGTGTTCCGATTTGGAGTGTAAGGTAACCTGTAAAGTTATGCATTATCATTAAGACCACGTCACAAGGATAACAACGCACCATTAACGTCTTTGATGACTATAGGCGATGGTTTCACTGGACAGCCATCTGCTTGTGTGCTGGTTTATGATTTAAATAAATAATAGTTTAAAAAAACTAAAGTTACACACGTGGCATTACTATCCCGACACACGGTTAGCAACGCAACAGTAACATCTTTGGTGTCTATAGGCGATGGTCATCTCTCTCTATCAGGAGAGCATCTGTTGTTATCTCATTAGTACAGGATCCCAGTATAAGATGACCCACACCGAGCTGGTTAATAGATGAAAAGTATTTTATATCCAATTAAATATGTCAATAAACATATTGCAAATGGGTTGATTTTACATTGCATATTTAATCTATACATCTTCTATACAAATAAATAAAATTGGAGTGTCTGTTTGTAATATTAAAATAACCGGTTTTAACTAAATGCATATACACACGGATGTATACACGGTACATATACCAAAATAACACTTTTTACGATTTTTATCTGTCTGTTTGTCTGTCTGTTTGTTCCGGCTAATCTCTGGAACGAGTGGACCGATTTTTAAGGGCCTTTCATTGCTAGATAGCTGATGTAACAAGGAGTAACTTAGGCTACTTTTAAAAAAAAATCCCACGCGGATGAAGTAGCGGGCGCAGCTAGTTGGATATAAAATACTTTTCGACTAGGTGAAGGTCGTTCTATAACAGAATCTTAGACTATAGGTGTAAAGAACAATAGTTTTATTATTAGCATTTAATAACAGCAATAATTTTATTTCGTACATATTGTTTGTAGAATTTTTTTTATTATTCTAATTTTAAGTAAGTATATTTTTCTTTTTTGTCTCCCTTATTATATTTTTCATTTTCTTATTGGTTGGTCGTTGGTCGAGAAGTTAGCGACCCTGACTACGCAATCGACGGGGCTCGGGTTCGATCCCCGACGGGGACAAGCACTTGTGTGATGAGCATAAATGTTTGTATTTCCGGGTTATTAGTATCGTTGACAACACAAGCAAATAATTAGATTACTTATTTGGGGTTAGATCAGTAAGTGTAATTTGTCCCGTGAATATTTATTATTATTTTTATCTTATTTTTAAAAAGGCAATGGGCCCACCTCTCGTGCGCACCACTGTCACTTCTGTAAAGCAAAATCAACAGTGACCACCGCGACCGTCCTGATAAGCACTGAGTTGCGAGCTCAGGGTGTCCTAGGGAAAAGCTAAGCTGTATTGGGACCCGCGACGAAATTAATCAGTAGTAAGTATAGAAGAGATGAGGAAAATACGTCCAGTTCTAATCTTATTAGTATATTTGTTATTGCTTTTTATTGTATACTAGCTGTTGCCAGCGACTTCGTCCGCGCGGACTTCGTTTACTCTGCACTGCTTCTTCCCCGTAGGTGATAGCGTGATAATATGTAGCCTATATATTGACCCAACCTGTTATATTCATGCAAAATTTTAAGTAAATCCATGCAGTACTTTTTGAGTTTACCCCGGACATACATACAGACAAACATACAAACAGATAAACAGACAATCAGGCAAAAATTCTAAAAACCATATTTTTGGCTTCGATATCGGATGTAGATCACGCCCCAAGTATTCTTTTTGTGTGTGTATAGCGTGTTTGATAATTATAACAGTTCTTATTCTTATAATTTGAATGACCCGATTTCGTCAACATAATATGATTATGTTTTAATGGGATGGTTAAATCGTAAGCGGCGTCTAAAAATCAATTTACTGTTCACTATTGACGAAACTTTAATTATCTGTCTGTCTTAATCGACCGTTTAACTTAAGTAAATGTACTAACCTACATGGCTTTACCCCTGATTAGTTTTATGTCTTATTTTTTTATAAGATAGGAAACAAGCAGATGGTTTCCATCAGGAGGAAAGAGACAACAATCGCCTATAGACACCAACGATGTTAATGGTGCGTTACTATCTTGTGGTAAGGTCAAAGGCCACATGCATAAGTTTACCGGCCTTACCTTACCCTCCAAACCGGAACACGACAGTGACTAACACTGGCGCTATTGCGACAGGAATAGGGAAGGCGGTGGTACCAGACCCGGGTGAGCCAATGAAGAACTCTACTACCTAGTAGCCACAATGGTAGTGACTCGCATTGCCAATCGGTCGCCTTTTACGACTTGCCTGGCAAAACGGGAGTTAGCCAATTCTTCAAAGGAGCCCCGGACCAACACGGGGGAAATGTCTGTCAGAGTTCGGTGTAATTTTTTATATAATTATTTAAATGAATATAATTTAAAAATAGGGAAGAAGCTATTGATTACATTTTTGGAGATAATGTGTCAGAAAATATAGAAAATGAAATACGACCACCTCGTGTACACCAAACACGCCGAAATTATTTCGGTGAATACTTGTTTGTCTTTTTATGTTTTCCCAACACGTTTTTAATCTTTTTGGTGTACCGTAGTCCGGAATAGTGAAAACCATAAGCATTAAAATCTTCGGCAAGCTGATTCCAGCCCCATTTTTTGTCGGAATTAGCAGCCGAGTCGGTTATTTTATTTTTCTCTCAACGTTTGACCACGTTACCAACGTATATTACCACTAATTCCGGTAAAATAGTTTTTCCGTTATTATTAAAGTTTTCTGCGTGTTTCCATTGAAAATCATGTATAAAGCCAAATAAATTTACACCAAACCAATGCAAATGCGGAAATGACAACAAAACATACAAATCTGATAAAACTATTTTAACTAGCTGTGCCCGCGACTTCGTTCGCGTGGAAAAAATTCTAAAATAAAAACCCGCATAGTTCCCAATACTAAATTTTATCCAAATCGGTTCAGTGGTTTGGCCGTGAAAGCGTAACAGACAGACAGACAGACAGACAGAGTTACTTTCGCATTTATAATATTAGTATGGAAGTATGGATTGATCACAAGGCTAATAAAAAATAGGGTATGCATGCCAAGACGTTGAATCTATGATGATATAGAAATATAATATAATTTTGATGTATAATAAGCTACAAAACTATTTATGTAACTCGTAATTCCTAGCGCAATTCTTCTTATGACAGTTATCCTTACATAGCAGTTTTGTCTATCTGGAGTTTCCGAATCAAAGATTAAAAAACGCTTGTTATCTAACCGATCGCGGTGTAATAAATTTGTTTGTAAACTTGAAAAAACGCTAAAGTTTATAATGCCGTTTAGTATTAAGTCAGTGATTAGCTAATTAATGACTATCTTCGAATTGATGAACTCAAACCGTTGACGAGAGAAGATAAGGACTTGGCATACATTTCGATAAGCAATCAAAATTATAAAATAATATACATTCTAACGCTGATTATATAAAAATTGCTTTATCTCTTTTAAATAAATTCGAATTTTCATAATAAATAAAGCCACAATAATTTTATCAGTGCTTTAATTTCAAATCTATTTATAAAAATAACGTAACCTTAAATAGCTTGCAGCTGATTCGCCATTACTGTTGCACGCTGTCAACATACTTTAAACGTCAAATGATGTTTGTTTACATAAATATTTACCGATATTAATTAAATTATTGTAGTTTTCCATTACTGTGGTGTGTACCTTAAATATAAAAGTGAAAATAATTAAAGGATGATGTCTAATTGTAGCATTATAGGATATGTACAAACAATAATAATAGAACGAATCACCAAATTAATGTGCAATAATGATTCGTTTGGTGATTTCGGTCTATTACTATTCTAGATTCTTTTTAGTAGTCTATACGTATTGTTTAAATGCATTTGATACTAAAAATACATCTTCGTGTTCTAATTTTAAACGGTGTTTTATTAAATTA
This sequence comes from Apodemia mormo, assembly GCA_036924255.1. NCBI lineage: Eukaryota > Metazoa > Arthropoda > Insecta > Lepidoptera > Riodinidae > Apodemia > Apodemia mormo. The sequence continues at coordinate 24,287,191 of JAUPFN010000025.1, read as the reverse complement.
TATTTGAATGAAAATTACATTAAATATATCGTTAAAATATCGATATTTTTTAGATTTAACTTCTCTTGACATTCTGTCAATCGTTATACATGTATATTTCCAATTATCAAGCTGTATACCTCTGTATTTACAAACCTGATCCCGAAACAATGAAATAAAGGAATTTCAAATATTATTCAGTGTCGCAAATACTGTATCAATTGTTCCCTCATCCTTCATCAAGTTTCGCCGGCTGTCAATGTGTTGACAATATAAATATGTATCGTGAAGGACGGGTGGAGTCAACATCTGTTATCTAATGTACGGTTGCTGAATGTTTGAATATTTGATTAAAAATGGGCATTGCTATATATCATAAAAGGAAAAAAACAGTTACTAACTTGTATTTAAACGTCTTAACTATACTTTGTAAAATATAACATGAGTCATATGACAGATGTTAATTATACGCAGTAACTTAAAAAGCGCGACGTTTACAATATTTTTATGCAACATTAATAAACATCCCATTGCTACGTGCCAAATAAACTTCATATATATTTGATAAGTGAAAACTCCTTCATTAAAGAGATCTTGTAACTTATTAAATTCAAAGTAACAATTATTTTTAAAATGTAATGCATACGCACACACAGGGTTACACTGTAATTTTTTGTTATCTATTGTATTACTATTGAATTATTTGACAAATTAATTTTAACAGTTACTTTTAACTTAATAATATTCGTTGCTCAGTTCAGTCTCAGTACGAGTGCATAAGCCTTGTTATCCTTGTAATTCATACACATTCATTTATATGGCCAGCTTATTGAGCTTAACGATAATGACGTCGCTGGCGTAGGTTAGTAATATTGAAATAATGAAACAACATTAAAATTAAATTCTTAAATTGATTTCAGGCTATGGTGCTTTCAACAGCACCACGCCGTGACTGTGAATAAAATGACGGGCTTGCTAAAAGAAGCTTGTAATCGAGTTTGTTTTAGCAAGCCCGTCATGAGTGATGAGTTGACATCGATGAACTGGAAAAGTTTTGTGGAAAGAACAAAAATAAATAAATCAAGACTGGGACCGTAAGGTTCGTTTTGATAATCTATATTAATAATTTCTTCAAGGGTTACGGTAGACTCAATCGGAAACTTGCCTAAATTATAAAGCGTAAAAAATATTAATTTTGAATCGACAACATCTATCATTTATGTGAGCATTAATAAAGTATCGTAGAACGGAGCGCAGATTTTCGTGAAACTTATTTTCTCTTCGTTCATAAAAGAGTAGAAATTAAAAAATAGCAACACTATAGTGTTGTCTTTATTAAACCAACGGAATAGTTGAAAGAAGACGTCACTACAGTGTTGCTAGGTACTTTTTAATGTCTACAATTTGAGTTAGTATATAAGATTGTGTATTATGAGACTTCAGAGTGAAGTCGTGTTTTCATCTAGTATACAAAATAAAGAGATCATAATAAATCTAGAAGATTGTTCGAGTGAGTCGGGAACTGAAATAGAGGATGATGATTTAGAATGTACTCCATTATTATCTGATTCAGATTAAATAAATAATATAAACATAAATGTGTTTTTATTTTGGGTAGTTTTTAATATCCAAAGCAAATTATCGATACTTCCCATTTCGATTATTTATACACTGCTATATTTTCAAAGTATAGCTTAGCAAGCAAAGTATAGTTGACGTATATAAACGACGTTATATATATATATATATATATATATATATATATATATATATATATATATATATATATATATATATATATATATATATATATATATATATATATATATATAAACGACGAAGAAACGAACTGCAAGTGAATTAAATAAAAAGTAATTTAAAAGTTAAACAAACCTTGAATATCTATAAACTATCATATATCTCAAACATTGCTGAACCGATTTTGATGAAACTTAAACTGTTCCCTAAGTTGGGATATACCTAATTTAAATCAAAAATAATTATTTCGATGTAACTTTTAGTTCTTGAGAAATTCGTGGACAAATTTACATACACTTACAAATTTAGTACACGACTTGGACACGTACAAATTGGACTTTAGTACACGTACTTGGACACATAAATAGATCACTACACTCAAATATTATCCGATTAATTCGATTAACCTCCGTTTTTTCGTTGGCTGAAAATGGAACAAAAAATCCTGTGTAACCATTAGGATATTTGTTTTATTTTACTTAATTTTAATTACAGCTATTATCAGTTCGTTATATATAAATCCTTATGTTTGTTGTAAGTAGGTATATGCGCGGTCTCGATACAGACAAACAGACAGGCAAATAAAAATTTAAAAAAAATACAGTTTTAGCGTCATTATCGATTATAGGGAGCCGTTCAAACCAACATTTTAAAAATATTTCCGATGTACGATTACGACCTTTACAATTTTATTACAATAATAATATAATATTTTTTTCTATCTTTAGATTTTCTACTATACATTTTTTTTGCGTTTTATCTACTTTCAATATGGTGGAGGGTGTTAAATATCAAATATTAATAGGCTAGTATTAGATCGTATACCAAAAACTGCACTTTACCGAAATAACTGTTACAGTATGTGTGTAAAAATATTTAATAAAATACCAGAAGAATTTAAAGAATATAATCTTAAACTATTTAAAGCTAAATTATTCAAATGGTTATTAGAAAAAAAGTTTTACTCAATAAAAGAATTCAGTGGTGTAAATTATAGTTTTTGATTTAAAATAATGATCTAAATTAAAATAAATTAATAATGAAAATATTAAAATACTGAATGCCTATATAATACAATAATCTAATAAATACATGACTTTTAATTAATAATAAAAATGAATTGCTGAAATGTAAAATGAAATACTTTATTCAACTAAATAAATAGCTCGATTATTCATATTTATATTTATTTGTTGTTATATTTTGTTATTATTTTTTGTGGTTATTTATTTATCTATTCCCATCTCGTGGTTATGTTAGTCTTTGACATTTTAGCGAATAAACATAATTTACGTTACGTACCGATACATAATTTTATCCTCCTCAATTATAAATGTATAAATTTACAGTCATTGAGAACAACAATTCATAAATCACACAAACAGTTTAGTAAGATTTCTCTAGTGTAATAAAATGTAAATTGTTTTAAATAATAAAGTATTATAGTCATTTAAGTGCAGAATTGCGCCTCAAATCCATTTGCTCGCGCAATACGCACTACCTTACATTGAACATTTGAGTTCACGCGAGGGTACCATGAAATATGTAAATTTGTTTATCAGTGTAAAACATATCAAATTGAATATTATGAATTATGACGTACGAATTGGATTAATCATTTATTAGTATGTAAGTTCTGACCATTTTTGACATTTATTTTATTATTATAATATAACTAGCTGTGCCCGCGACTTCGTCCGCGTGGGATTTTTTTAACTTCCCACTACGTATGTAGATAAGGAAGTTACTGATTTTACCCCGATTTTAGAAAATTGAGTTTTTATGTTTGATAAGCTGTAACTTTTGAAAATTTGACTCGATTTTGATTTATGAAATTCAATGTAGTTTTTTTAGTAAGTACTAAAATATTGCAGTAGATTAAAAATGATTAGTTAAAAAAATTCGAAGTTATATCGAAAAAATACGTTTGCAAAATGTTTCGTCAACTGTAACTCCCGAACGGATAAATAAATTTTGATGCAATTTATGCATTGGATGCAGTTTTTGAGAAGTAAAGCTGATTAAATTTTGTATTATATCGGTTCATTAGTCTGGAAATTGTATTAAAAAAATACTATTTCGCCAAAAACCTTTGTGAGGTTTTCCAAAATTTCTCAAAATCTCTGAATTAGTTAAAACTGACCGAATTAGTTAAAATTTTCAGGAAATCTAAGTTGGGTAGAATCCAATCGAATCCCATTAACCACGTTTCGATCGGTCAAGCAGTTCAAAGTTATCAAATGTTTACATACACACATACACATTCACGCACACACACACACGTCATCGTGAAAATAGTTGAAAAAGGTTCCTAGGTCCTTAAAACGTGGAGATCTGGTGAACTCTCGATTTCCGAAAATCGGGGCAAAATCAGTAACTTCCTTATCTAGATGCGTAGCGGGAAGTTAAAAATGTTTACCTAATTAGAAAGATGAAAAGTTATTTATTCAGGTTTATTTTTTGAATAATTTTTATTTACTTAAGGCAATTTTCGTGGCGGGAAGTTAAAAATTAATTAATTAACACATGGCTTTGTAGTTTGTTATTAATTAAAAAAAATAAGCCTTTGACTAAGAAGCTTATTGAAAATAATTTGCAATTAAAAAAAAACTTGTTGCACTTTTCTTAAATTTATTATTATTTTAATTTTCTAAAAGATATTTTAATGTAAATTTGTATCATTTTCAATAAGCAAGATAAGGAGTCAAGGGTTTTTTTTTAAATTATTATAACAAACTCTCTGCCTCGTGGTCTAGGGACAGCCTATTCGGCTCAGATCATGAGGTCCCGGGTTCGATCCCCGGGTCGGGCAAAGATGTTATTGAGATATTTTCGAGGATTTTCTCGAAAATCTAAAATCTCAGTAGCAACTCGGAAACTGGCGGAGGGGTATAAAAACTTTCGGTCCCAGTTATCGCTAAAAATAATCGATAATCGTTAACGTGTCAGTATATGCGGCGATGAGGATTACCATTTATCTCACCAACCGACAAATCGGTGAATCGTGGTGAACCGGAAAGTCTATAGACGGTCGGTTTACTCTGCCTACGCCGCAAGCGAATCGGGCGTGATGATATTATAATAAAAAACAACAACGCCACGTATTTTTTTCTCACATTTTATTTTTGATGCTCACAAATAAAGGAATTTTAAGTATCTTTGGGGGCGTCCACAAATTACGTGAGATGTTTAAGGTGGAGCGGGGGTCGAGTCAACTCTCATCTAATCTTACGTTGGAGGGAGGGGGGGGGGGGGGTCTCAGCAAATATCACGTAATTTTTTTTCATATTGAAACAAAAAATATATACTATTTTAGTCCATTATCCAGATTGTGTACGTACAATTATTTCATTTATACTTGGACGCTATATAGCCTCAACTAATCGTAAATAGAAGCACGAAGATTTTTTTTCTTTTTACAATAACAATCGAACGCGTTTTTACATAGGTATTTCAGAAACCCATATTTTGAAAAATCTCACGAGAGATTGGGGGATAGGGGAAGGGGTTGAATAAAATCTCACGACATCTTACCGGGGGTGGGGGAGGGAGGGACAGAAAATTAAAAAAACACCTCACGTAATTTATGAACGCCCCCTTTTGATCGAATTTGTTTTGATGAAGTTATATGTGTCTAAAGTTTTTCTGTAAGATGTGATCTTAATCTGGACTGAACTTATAAGTACATGTTCGTATATTCTACTTAACAATTTTTTTAAAGTATTTTGAAGTCCGACTTTAGTGAGTAGGTATACTAAGTAGCTTAGGCACTTCAACATCTACACTTTGCAGAAGTTTCATTCATTTTAAAAGTTAACTGATTGATGTATCTAATTTTGAAATATTTACCGTGTTGTCTGGCGGTCCGGTATCGTCGTTCACCATATGAGGTCCCGGGTCCGATTTCCAGCTCAGGCAAAACAAAATGTGCTTTTTCAGTTTTCTGATAAAACAACATTGCCCGGGATTGGAAAGGGCCCGGTTGGCAATAGGCTCACCACCTTTCACATTGTGTGAGATAGTATTTTCGGCTAATCGTGGATACACTTCTTGTACCTCTGCCTACGTATTCCGGGATATGGGCGTGTAGATACTTTTTTACCCTTTTTTACGTTATGCAATGTAAAAAGAAAATAGTGAATTTTCGCAATAGCCTATCCTTACGTTAAATTTTATAAAGAACTGATTATATAATATAAACACTTGTACTGTTTCACATTCGTTGTGAAAGCCCTGATGATGCTTTAATAGGCGAAAACGGTTGGCTGTAAGTTTAAAAGTGATTATGTAATAAATAAAATTTAAATTACATTTGTGAAACTGTACAAGTACAAGTGTTTATATTATATAATCAATATGATGCAGTTTCACCAAGTGCCGACGATGGAAATTATAAATTTATAAAGAACAAATTCTATTAGTATACTCAATTTCGATTAGATGTATATTTTCTGAGATATTAGCAAAAACCTAAAAAAAGTACCTGTTTTATTTTCAAATATATTAATAATTATTCTTATATAAATAAATAAAATGTATAGATTTAAATTTTACACATAAAATTTCATTTATAACATTTTAATAAAAAAGTACACATTCTTGAACTGATTCTCTCGGATTATATCCATTATACGAACACTATACGTACATACATACACTATACATACATACAAACACTATGAAATGAAACGCTAACTTATAATGAGCCGTGCGTTCTAAGGTTTTGTATACATTCCGGGTGTCACGTTCAACTGGACTTTCCACCCGAAACCGTTGAAACTTGTGATGTCTGTAACTTCTAAATTATAAAACGCATGACCTTGAAATTTTTAAGAGTTAATCTTTATAGTATTTACTTTTGAACAAAAAAATAATAAAGGATTTCGGACTACAGGTTAATGAATTAAAGCTAAATATACGTTTTTGTTTTCATCCCCTATCCCACGGGAACCGTACTGAATTTTGGGATAAAAAATATCCTATAACCTTCTTCGGAGTATGAACTCTAATTACGCTAAATTTCATTTGAATCCGTTCAGTAGATTCGGCGTGATACGCGGCCTTGATACAGACAGACAGACAGACAGACAGACAGACAAAAATTTAAAAAAATATATTTTTCGCTTCAGTATCGATTAAAGAGTATCTCCCAAAAAAATTTTTTAAAATATCTTCAATGTACAGAAATCGACCTCTTACATTTTTATTATATGTATAGATTATATGTATAGATTAATATTTTGTAGCCTTCGATGAAATTAACGTTAAATGGAGATTATCATTATTAATATTATTTTGATAAACCGGAATGTGATGTAAGTTAAATTAAAATTAAATATTGCATGCCGTAACTGGTCAAATATGTGAGACCCATTATATAATTCTAAGACCTTAATGTACCATATTTGATACAATAAACTATATTCTATTCTATTCTATTCCGCCAGTAAATTAAGTTGTTTTCGCATATGTGGCTATAGAGTTTTTTTTTATATCATAAAATGGAAAACAAGCAGATGGGTCTCCTGATGGAGAGTCAACCATAGCCTATATACACTAAAGGTGTTAATGGCGCGTTGCTATCTTGTGGCTAGGTCTAATGCCACATGCATAAGTTTACCGGCTACCTTACCCTCCGAACCGGAACTCGACAGGGAAAACAGTGCTTTTCGCTGTCGAGTTCCGGTTCGGAGGGTAAGGTTATTGTTGTTGCCGCTATTGCGGCAGGAATAGGCAAGGCGGTGGTACCAAACCCGGGCGAGAAAATGCAGAACTCTACCACCTAGTAGCCACGATGGTAGTGACTTACATAGCCAATCGGTCGCCTTTTACGACCTGCCTGGTAGAACGGCAGCTGGTCTATCTTTAAGGGAGCCCGAAACCAACACGGAAGCTGTCGGTAATAGGGATGCACGATTTTGCTCTTTGAATCGATTTTTTGGATCGTAATGTATCGTAGGCCTCTGAGTCAATTCTTGGATCGGATCGTATGCTCTTGAATCGATCTCATAAAAATCGATTCAAAAATCGAATAAATAATTGCAATAATCTTAACAAATTAAACACTTCTTTTTACATAAAGAATCAACTTTAATGAAAAATAAAAATGATGAATGAAAAATAGTGAAAAAGTCATTGGCAAGACGATTGACTTTTTTAAATATAAAATAAAACAATCTTTAAATTATAAATGCAAATCTTCCACGCACAAACTTTTTAAAAATAATAATTTGGAAAGCCTTTTCGGCTTTTTCTGATGGCGTAGAGGTAGCCACAATCACTAAATATCTTGACACGTAGTGCGACACAAACAAACGACCAAAGAGAAATAAAATCAACGAGTAGTACTTTTTAAAACTACCTGCAATATGTTTTCATTATTTTTGCCTATCAACTTGCTTGGCTTCGTAACATAAACATTGCGGACTAGGGATGTAAATTTAGTATCAGCATTAATTTGTAATTGATATTTCTTTATTAAAAATGTTCTTCTTAAAATCATAACAAATGAATACATTCAAATACATTGTCTTGTCTATGAATACGATTCACGTTACGTATGAATCGGATCGAATGAAGATCGTATTGAAGTGAATCGATTAAAAAAATCGCTAGATCGTATTCTTTTGAATCGATCTTCATAAAAATCGAATCGTAACGTGCATCTCTAGTCGGTAATATTCAAGACATTTCAAAAGGGGTCAGTCAGCCGTATTAAGAGCGGTCTCTAAGAAATCGGGTATAGGAGTCAAGTGTTAATTATAATATGGTTCACCCTTCATAGAGTGAAGTAAAGGAGAACCACGGCGAGTGAGTAATGGCGGTCTCTTGTTTGTTGACATGTTTACAAAGATATTTACCTCCTCTTTACTTGGTTACTCTACTTTAAAGTAGTGATATATATTACCAAAAAATAAATAAACAGCGATGTGCAATTTGGACTGAAAATAATAACGTTCTAGATTTGTTAACGAAAAAGCGTAGGCTTCTTTGTTATAAAAATGTAAAAGTATTAAAGGTTAAATTAAATCAACTGTGTATTACAAAAAGCTTATAATGTTATTTAATTGTAATACACAAGATTAAAGTCGGTATCATAAAATGTAATCTTGTATTGTAAAATAAGACAAAGAGGATTTGAGAGAGAGAGTTTCAATTTATTACACTGACAATGTTCTGGTATTGTGTATGCCTTTAGATGTCTGATGAAAGCTCAATTTTAAGCCGAAACGTGTTAGAAATACTCATGTATTAATATTACGTTTTTTAAAGAATCGTCCGCGTTCCCACTATATTATAATCGTTTTTCAAGTTATTTTAATACTTTTTGTCAAACCACAAGATTTTATTATTTATTGTCTACATTACTGATCTCGAATTACATTTCCGACATTAAACTCAAATATATAATAATATAATATACTTAGGTATAGTTTTTGCTTATTTGAGCTTGAAATACCTTAGTTTAGCGGGAAATTCTAGGAATCGTTGTAAATGTAAATTAAACTGAATCACCTTACTAATCTAATAAGATACAATTCACTCTTTCCAGAATTATCTTGTGGATAGACTGAATAAATGACGTAACAAACAGATCTTCATGTTTAATCACTTACAGAGTAGGTAGAAAAACCCGGATGCCCAACATCAATATCTGGGTAGACCTGACTTGCTTCTTCCTTATTCATTACTCTCTTTAAGTAAACAGTTTTGAAGTCTTATAAAACTTTTTAACAGCCTGCCATCAATTTAATCATTGCATGCCTTTCTTTCCTCTTTTTTTTCCATATTTTTTCCAAATTTTCCATCTTTAGCCAATATTTTACATGTCCAAACTAAGGGGGCATGCCCTTTCTCATTTTACACCATCTCCTTTTTAGTCCAGGCGGAATCGGCGCATGAGTACCGAAAACTATTCCACTTCAATTTTTTTATGCGATCCTCTTCAAAATGCCCTACTGATGATATAAATGCATATATATTGCCATGGGGCAACCCGGTGTCATATTGTTTAAACCGAAATTGCTTAAACAATTGCAAGGAATTGTTATTTTTCAACCGGACAATTTTTAATAATACTTTTTTAAGAAATACTAATTTTTTAAGATAAATTTATTGGCCTAATAACTAGGCCAGTGTCAATACCAGGGTCTTTTACTTTACTTTCCGTTTTAATAACAAAAAAGTAATATAAACTGATAAAAAAGTAATTTTAATGACATCTTCCGATTTATGCTTAAATAACTTTTGAAAAATTAATTTCAGAAAAAAATTAAAAAATACTTAAAGGTAAGCGACGCATACTTGTGAGCGCGAGAAATTAACAATTAAAAAAAAGATATGAGCAATGGATTTTTTTTAATCTCTATTAACAATATTGTATAGAGAATTGAAAAAAATATTACTTAAACATTATGTTTTTTTAAATATAGTTTTCATGGGTCGAAAGTATCCAAATTTGAGATTTTTCGAACCTTTAAAAATTCATATCTTTAAAAATATTAACTTTATCGTGAAAAGTCATAGGTCCTTTTTTATTGGTATTTCAATAAGGAGTATAAAAAAATTGTCCGGTTGAAAAATAACAATTCCTTGGAATTGTTTAAACAGATGGCACCGGGTTGCCCATTTATATTCATAGTAAGGCAATTTGAAGAGGATCGCATAAAAAGATTGAGCTGGAATAGTTTTCGGTACTCATGCGCCGATTCCTCCTGGACTATTTAGTATTATAATATATGTATAATCATGTATTAATATAAAATAAAATCTATATATTTATACATGAAAGAAAAATTTTAGGCCCCTTTTTAAAACAATTGCGTTAATCGTGAAGTATGAAATTTGCCATAGTTAAAGTTTAAATTGCGGAGGACTGCAGAAACCTAACATTTTATTAATAATATTCTGTAGAAATACTTAAAATTGATAAAAATAAACACTACAGACATTATCTTCATATGACATACTTACTTGAAATCAGAAATCAGGAGAGAGGGCGCCAATGAGCCACGATAAGTATCAGCTCCGTGTTAGTTGTGGATTATAAAATATAAACAAGTGCAATTCAACATAAAATCCAAGTGCAGTGGAATCATAAACAAATGACTATTAATATATGTTGTGGATAAAGGACCCAAATTAGTGAATAACTATATAAATACATGTAATAAAGTGAAGTGTAAATACGGTTTTACTGGACTTTCGGTGACTTTTCTTTGCACAAAAATTTGTTCGCAATATTCAACACTATACAAAAAATGAATACGAAGTGTAAAAGTGATAATATACAACATTAAAAGAAAAAAAAAATCCTAACTAATAATATAATACATGACTTTGCAACAATATTGGAATGACATTTCAATATCGATCAAGGAAATAACGCCATCTAGTGGACTCTCTGAAAATCGCTTAACTCGCCTTACACCCAAGTCACTGTTTTACGCGCTAGTACCTAAACAAAACTATAGAGGACAGCACAAGTATCAAAACAACGGAATATTTTTCGCACATCGTAAAATAATATTATTCAGACCATGGAAGAAGTTTTGAATATGCTCCGTAAAATACAAAAGCAACTAGACGAACAAAAAATTACTATTGCCCAGTCAGCTATAAGTGTTACTAATCAAATTACGCAAAATATAAATTTCACACTAGAAGAAAAATTCAAAATATTTGAGGAAAAATACGACATTCTTAAGGAAAAGCTAGAAAACCAAGAGAAAAGATTATACTTCCTAGAAAAACAGTCAAAACAGAGAAATATAGTAATATTTGGCTTGGCAGAGACAGAAACGTCATACGAAAGTTTAGAAAAAAACATATTAAATTTCTTTAACCACTATTTATCGATAGGGCTGGATAGTAGAGAAATACAAGAAATTAGGAGAATAGGGAAGAAAGGAGTAAAGCCTCGGCCAATCACAGTAACATTTGTTACATTGGGTACAAAAATAAAAATTTATAAAGAGAAAAAATTATTAGAAGATACCACTTACTATATAAAAGAAGACTTCCCACAGCACATTTTAGAAAAAAGAAAAAAATTACAAGAACAATTAAAAATAGAAGTAGAGAAAGGAAACTACGCCACCATCAGGTATGATAAATTGATAATACGCCCCAAAAATACAGAAACATCAGACACAAAGAAAAGATCTCTACCAACTTCACCAGAAGACCATGACCCATCACGAACAAAACAAAGAACACAAGTCAACAAGAAGAACAAGACTCAAACAGGGCTAGAGAGATCGTCAAGTTTATCAGAAGGAGCTGTTAAACCAGGAATACTAGGTTTCTTAACTAACAAAAACCCTGAAAACTCGCCAAATGATCAATTAAGCAAAAACAGTAAATCATAGCAACTAACGCCCCCCTCTCACATGAAAAACACACTAAATACACAAAATAAGAACATAATACATCTTCCAAGCCGGCTGGTCACCGTGGAAGATCACGACCAAAACCCTCCAGAGATAACTAAAACAAATTGGTCTAAAATCCGTTATCAAAATACACTTTATATTGTAACATACAACGTTCGAACTTTGTCGACATATTCAAGACTGTTAGAATTGAAAGAGTGCTTAAAAAACATAAACTTCGATATTATTGGTCTCTCTGAAACAAGAAAACTTGGAAACACTATAGAAGAACACGATGAGTTTATTCTCTACTACATTGGAAAAACGCCTGGATTATATGGAGTAGGTTTTATCGTAAAAAAATATCTCAAAAGATTTATCACAAGATTTACAGGATTATCAGAAAGGGTAGCGCTATTAAATATGAATATAAATGGCTTGGATTTAAGCATTATTTAAGTTTACGCTCCGACGGAGGCATTAAGCGATGAGGAATTGGAATTTTTCTACAGTACCGTCGATAAAGCTATACAACTCTCAGGAAAAAATATTATAGTCATGGGAGATTTCAACGCTAAAATAGGACAAACTAATCCCAATGAAACCGCCACAGGAAATTACGGCTACGGAGATAGAAACTCTAGAGGAAAAAGACTCATCAATTTTGCGCACGAGAACAACTTGGTTATTATGAACACCTTTTTCAAAAAAATAACAAACATAGATGGACTTGGAGATCGCCTAATGGTAAAATAAAGAATGAATTAGACTATATTTTAACAAACTTACACAGAAACATATACAATATGCAGGTTTTAAATATGACCTACCCGTCAGATCATAGACCAGTGAGAGCATCATTAAACCTTCTTCCAAAAACAAAAAGTCGTAGAAAGTTCGGCCAACGTCCCAGATCTCAACTAAAGAATGAAGAAGAAGCACAAACATTCAAGCAAACGCTGAACAGCTGTTTAACAAACCTACTAGAGAACTGGAAAGACGAGGAATCAGTTCAAAAGCACTATGACGACATAATTAAAGCAATAGACACCAGCCTGAAAAGAACTCACGAGGTTTCATCCAGTACAAACCCAGGGAAAAACCAAGTTCTATCAACACGCACAAAAGCACTAATCTGTAGAAGACAAGAACTACAAAGGATAAAACCGAAATCAAGAGCCATCAAAAATGAACTAAAAGCACTTTACAAACTCATAAGTAAACGTATCCATCTTGACTACAAGACGTACCGTACAAGAACAATCGAAAAACATCTTAATACTACAAACAGTATCAAGAAAGCATACAAGGATCTAAGAACACACAAAGTATGGATTGAAGAGTTGAAAGACAAAACCGTAAATACCCAAAATAGAACAGAAATACTGAAAATAGCAACAGAATTTTATAAGAAACTATATAGCGCAGCAAATCTACAAGCATACGAATTACCACATATAAATAGAGTAGAAGTAAGATCAGTCATAGACGAATCCGATGTGCTTAAAGGGATTAAATCACTGAAAATTGAGAAAAGTCCAGGCCCAGACAGGATCACAAATGAAATCATAAAGACTGGATGTGCGTACTTAGCAAAGCCACTTACTCTACTGTTCAATCAGATACTGACCAGCTCGTACACTTCTCGTCAATGGTCAGAATCTGAAATCATCTTGCTCTATAAAAAAGGGGACCCGAATGACATAAGCAATTACAGACCGATAAGCTTACTACCTTCACTATATAAACTATTTTCTTCAATAATAGAAAAAAAAATAAGAGAAAGCACGGAGAAACACCAACCTATTGAACAGGCGGGCTTTCGAAGAGGATTTTCAACAGTGGACCACATTCACTCGCTGGAAATGTTGATTGAAAAATACCAAGAGTTCAAGAGACCACTCTACATTATCTTTATCGACTACCTAAAAGCATTTGACTCTCTGCTCCATTCATCAATATGGGAAACTCTACTATCTCAAGAAGTTCCACTAGACTACATCAAAGTCCTAAAAAATATATACGAAAACTGTACTAGCAGAGTGAAACTGGAAACTACAGGACCACCTATACAAATAAGAAAAGGTGTAAGGCAGGGAGACCCACTCTCACCAACTATCTTCATAGCGGTGTTAGAATCCATCATTAGGAACCTAAACTGGAAAAATGTTGGCATAAATATAAATGGGTGTTACTTGAATCACTTGAGATTTGCCGATGACATAGTCCTGATATCGGAAAGTCCAATTCAACTACAAGAAATGATAAACACCCTACATGAAGAAAGCCGTAAAGTAGGCTTAAAAATCAACCTAACAAAAACTAATATCATGACGAACCATACTAAAAAACCTATATATCTCGAAAACTCACCATTAACATATGTCGATGCTTACATTTATCTGGGAAAGCAAGTTTCATTCAACCAACAAAATCACGAACTAGAAGTAGAGAGAAGAATCAACATCACTTGGAAAAAGTTTTGGAGCCTCAAAGAAATACTCAAAAGTGATATGACCATACGATTGAAAACTAAAGTTATGAACACCTGCCTACTCCCCTCATTAACATACGCCTGCGAAACCTGGAAATTTACCAAAAAAACGAAAAACAAAATTACATCCTGTCAAAGAAGTATGAAGAGAAGCATCTTAAAAATAAAAAAAATCCAAAAGATCCGCCACACTGATATAAGACAAAAAACTAGAGCCATTGATGCTCTCAGCTATTCACAAAGGCGTAAATGGCGATGGGCTGGACATGTAGCAAGACTTAGCGATAACCGCTGTACTAAAAAGACTACAACATGGGCTGGTCCACTAGGACAGAGAAAAAGAGGTAGACCAAACGCACGATGGGCAGACGACATCATTAAAGTAGCAGGTATTCAGTGGTCGCGAGTGGCAGAGAATAGGGAGTACTGGTCATCTCTGGAGGAGGCCTTTACCTTTCATTGAGAGGGTTCTTGCTAACAAAATAACTATATCTAATTAATCAAATCAATATATATCAAAAAAATTTTATTTTTAAATGTAATATTTATCTAACAATTTCACGTTATGTTACGAACTTTACTTACTATGATACTATTTAACAATATTATTATTTCTTTTTATAATTATTAAATGTATTATAATTTAGCAAATTTAAATTGGATCTGTAAAAATTTTGTATGCACATTTTTATAGTATTTGTATTATGAATAAGCAAGAAATAAAAGGCTTTTTATTTTATTTTATTATTATTTATAATATGAAAAGTGAGTGAGTGAGTATTAAAAAACTAATAGCAAAGATCTTCATTATCTTGACGAAAACAATTAATAAAAAAATGTTATGTTTTTAATTACACGATCGTAATGTAAATGGAATATTTTGTCTCATTGTTATTTGGTACACCACCTGTGCGAAGCCGGGGCGGGCAGCTAGTTTCTTATACAAGTCAAAACGATTTGTACATTATCTGTCAATATATTGAGAAAAACGAGTATGCAATGAGAGGCGTCAAAGGCAACCTAATATCTGATAGCATTTTGGAACGCGCCAATATTTGAACACGATACGAGATGTCTAAATAGATTGAATTTGATTTAGGATCATGTACATTTGAACATGTGATTTTTTTGTCCATTTATTATAGCCTTGCTCTAACTCTTTTCTTCAGCGTTTTTTTGGTATTTTTTATATTATAAGAGCAAACAAGCAGATGGGTCTCCTGATTGAAAGAGTCAACCATCGCCTATAGACACCAAAGATGTTAATGATGCGTTGCTATCTTGTCGCGAGGTCTAATGCCACATGCATAAGTTTACCGACTACCTTACCCTCCAAACCGGAACACGACAGCGAACAATCACTGACGCTATTGCGGCAGGAATAGGTAAGGCGGTGGTACCAGACCCGGGCGAGACAATGCAGAACTCAGAATTTTTTACGGGATCAATACTTGTCATTGTCATGGTCCGGTTTGGAGGATAAGGTAGTTGGTAGACTTATGCATGTGGGAATGCCATCCCGCCACATGGATAAAAATGAACCATTAACATCTTTGGTGTCTATAAACGATGGTTTTTCTCTTCATCAGGAGACCTATCTGTTTCTTTGTTATCCTATCATATGAAAAAAATGTCAACCCGTACATAAAAGTATATGATTCCTGTCAGTGTATACAAATCCACAAGTAAGTTGTTGGGTGTTAAACAAATGAGTTGTAAATATAGCCTGGGTATCAAGGGAATAATCGGCTCATGCAAATGATTGATGAATCGGCTGGGGAAGGCAGATCGGAGTAATTGGTACTCTGATGTGCTTTTCAATAATCGATATATCATTTACAGTTTGTTACTCATTTAAGGGACCAACACAAACTTTACATAAAGCTGACAGTTTCTGTAATTGAACTATATATGTGTTTTAGCACTTACTCGTGCTTAGGAAAAGTTGAAAACTAAGCAAGAAATTTCGACATGACTGTACTTGAACCTGCGACCTTCCCTCTGGCCGGGTTGCTCTAACCATCTGAGCCATTGAATTTCATCTGTAAAGATAAACTCATTAAATAAGTGTATACATCTAGCGATCAATGCAATCGACGGAATCGATCACAAGGCAAAGAAAATTTTCGCCACGTTGAACTAGTCGGCAGTGGCATAGTTGGTTAGAGCATCCTGGTCAGAGAAAAGGTCGCATGTTCAAGTCTTGTCATGTCGATTTTTTTTCGTTGTTTTTATAATTATATCAAGTTTCTGTAATTTGTTGACTTCCCGCTACATATGTAGGTAAGGAAGTCACAGATATCGCCCCGATTTTCAAAAATCGATTTTTCACCAGACGTTGAGGTTTTGAGGTCCTATGAATATTTATGTATGTATGAGTGTATATTAACATCTTATAGCTTTTGAACGGCTTGACCAATCGAAATGTGGTTGCTGGCATTCGATTGGTTTCCACTCAACTTCCTGAAAGTTCCGGAAATTTTGTGAAACTATGAAAAACCTCAAAAAAAATTGACGAAACAGTGTTTTTTTTAATGTACCTTACAAATTAATGTACCGATTGAGAACAAAATCTAATCAGCTCCTTTCCTCGAAAAACTACGTCCAATGCATAAATTGTATCAGAATCGGTTATACGTTCGGGAGTTATCATTGATGAAAACTTTTGAAAAAGTGTTTTTTCGACCTAACTGAAGTTTGTCAATCCATAATTTTTTGACCTTCTATAATATTCTAGTACTTTTGAATGTCGTTTTAAAAATTAAAATCGAATGAAATTTTCGAATGTCACAGCTTTTCAAATGTTAAAATTACGTTGTTTACAGTTTACGACCACTTACTATCAAGTTGCACGTCTGCCATTTTGCCTATCTCATAACATAAAAAAATAAAAAAACAACCGTACTTCATATTTTTAAAATAACTTTTAGTCTAATATACCGATTTATTTAAAAATCTTGTCAGCTTTTTTTCTTAAAAAACTGCGTCACATACTCTAAATCTGATTTAAATCGGTTGGTTCGTCCGGGATTTATCAAGGACGCAAATTAGAAAAAAAAATTTAGACATTTCTTCCACGCTTTTAACCTATTGATTTTGTAACTAAATAAAACAACTTAGATCTCAAAAATTACATTGAACTCCAAATATCCAAATAGGTCCAAACAGGTCAAAACCGATTATTGTTTTGTATATGTGTATCTTTTCGAATATTAAAATACTATTGTTTTTAAAAAAAATATATACCATAAGATAGCAAACACTTAGATGGGTCCCCTGATGGAAAGAGTCAACCATTGCGGCAGGAATAAGTAAGGCGCTGGTACCAGATCCGGGCGAGACAATGAAGAACTCTACCACCTACTAGGTACGATGGTAGTGACTCGCATAGCCAATCGGTCGCCTTTTACGCCCTGCCTGGCAGAACGGCAGTTGGCCTATTCTTCAAAGGAACCCGGAACCAACACGGGGGAAAAAGAATTTTAGAAAGAAGTTTATATTTTTGAACTATTTGAGTTCAAAAATTCATGCTTATGTGCAGATTTTACTATGTTGAGCTTAAAATATCTCAATTAGCGGAAAGTTTCAGGGATGGCCTGCAGGGCCAATTCGCTTACAGATTTTTTAATCCAAAATGCAATTAGTATTATCAGTTCAATTTTATATACGGCTTCCACCAATCTAAGTAAACGCTTAGCACTAATTTAATATAATGTGTGTCGTCTATCTCAGGAGTCGGCAACCTGCGGCTCGCGAGTCATATGTAGCTCTTTGGATGTGAAGCTGCGGCTCTTTAGTTTCATACGCAAATATTCTTGTCATCGCTCAACACCCCTCAACCCCGTGGCAGGCGGCGTCACTGTCGTCAGTCCGTTGAAAGCTCTCTAATGACGAGGTTTTAATTCGCTTTCGACGCGAGACATTTATTATCAAATAACTTTATTTCTTGACCTATTGTTAATTATAAGCTAGAACATTTTTTGTGGCTCTTTAAAAATTTTGAAACTTTGTAAATTTAATTTTTGACTCTTCGAACTCAAAAGATTGCCGACCCCTAGTCTTATCGCGTAGGAGATGATGTTGCCTAAATCACAGATTGATTTAAATACCTAGGATCTGTATTTCACACATCTGATGATATCGACCTCGACATCGAAGTCCGAAAACTAGTGGCCTGGGCAAAGTGGTGATTAGTGACCGGAGTCAATAGTCATGTGTAATTCCAAAATGGCGGTTGTTGAAGGGACAGGGGGTTGTGTCAAAGTTCCATATAATTAGATAGCAACACGCAGGGGACTCTTCTAATGGAAAGAGAAACCATCGCCTATAGACACCAAAGATGTAATTGGGCGTTGCCATCCATATGGTGGGATAGCAGCGGCGTGCACAGGATTATGATACTGAGTATGCGACGGAGTACTCGGCCACAAAAACTTTTTCTTTTATAGATTTCAGCGGCGTGCACATGATTATGACACATTTTATTCATTTACTTACTATTAATTAAAATCATCTAAAACGTACGAACGTTTTATTAAAATATCTGTGAATGGCAACTAAAGCACTGCTTTTCTGCCTACAAGGAGCGCACGCGCCTGTGGGATAGCAATGCCACATGCATAAGTCTACGGACGTTAGGAATCTTAAATAAATAGAAATAAATACTATGACCAGAATATTTAAAAAGTTCATTGCACAGCATACCACTTAAGGGAATCAGCTTGATTATATTTCACAAATCACAAGGATAATCTTTTGGACGTTGACGCAATTCCCAAAAACGCATTTATAATAGAAGTCGATAGCAACTGATCGATGAGGCTCGGTCAACAATGATTACTAGATCAAGTATTATATACAACGAAACACGACGGTGGCAAAAGTTTCTTTAATAATTTAAATCCAAAACTTTATGTCGTGTGCATACTTGTTATATTTACACGTTGAAATGGCTAGTCAGATTATAGTAAGTTTGGAAAACAGGTAGTTTAAATGCTTATACTTACCACGCTAGTAGCTCAACTTTAGTAATATGTAAAATTCAATAGATTTTTACGAGATAGTCTCGTCATATACCTTTTCAAACAGTGTATCTTATTTGTAAACAGATATCTTATTTGTAAACAGATTTGATCAACACTTGAATTGGAGAATAGAAGTTAATTTTTCAATTTAATAACATACAAATAAAAGTCTAATTCGTTTGATGAAATTTCATAATAAGTTTTAATATAATATTGTTTTTAACATACTATCACTACAGCTAATAAAGTACCGTCACGTTCGGTTCCTTTGCAAAGTAGGCAGAGTAAATCGAACGCCTATAAACTTTCCGGTTCACCGCAATTCACCGACTTTATCAGTTGGCGAGATAAGTGGTAATCCTCATCGCCACGTTTACCGACATGTCAACGATTATCGACTACTTCTAGCAATAACCGGAACCGACAGCTTTACGTACTCATACTACTCACTAGAGCTAATATATTGCATTTAAAATTATTCACACAATACTGAACATATTAAATTAGTTTTTAAATTTTAATGTAGATTTCAAAATGTTCATGCTTTATCTATAGAGTGATAATTGACTATCTGACCTAGCTGCGTATTACAATACAATAGAATTGAAAGTTTGATATTACAGTTTAGCTGTGTACATATTCTTTGAATAAAGAAATATTTCCGTACAGGCTTGTTGCGACCCAAAGACCTTCTTTTTTATGCGGATAACATACTACTATTAATATTTCGCTATAGTATTTATAAATCATATGATAGCAAACATACAGATGGTACTCTTATTGTAAAAAAATAACGATATGCGTTGCTATATAAATGGCTGGGACTTGATGCGACGTGCACAAGCTTACTGGTTAACTTACCATCTAAACCCAAACACGACAGTCATTAAGCACTGATGCTATTGCGGCGGAAATAGGCGATAGTAAAAAATTCGTCAAAATTTCTTACTGATCAATTCAAGTGTTTAAGCAGTTTTGAGAGCGTACTCGGTAAATCTACCGAGTGATTTTAGATCACTGGCTCTAGCACGCACTTCAGACCTGAGTGACAGGTTGATTTACAGATGTAACTGACAGGATACAAGTTTATCGTAACAATGTTTTTTGGGAATCCATTTATTTTAGCTGATTTTCAATAAGATGAGACTGCAATACGTTCCCAATGTTTTTACGCGATTGCGCAAGAAGGAAGGCTATGTTTTTGTATGTATATTTTTTCCGTAGCTCTGTAACTTAAACGACATGATGGATTTTAGCCCGCAAGGTGTCGTTAGATTTGTTTGAATTGTAAGAGTGATATCCCATACATATGTATGTATGTATTATTAAGTGCAGGGTGCAGCTCGCTGCATTATAACAGTTTTTGGTGAATCCCGCGGCATTACTTAATTTTCCGGGGCAAAGTGTAGCCTATGTGTTATTCATCATCTACTGGTGTGCCAAATTGCATTCAACATCAACATTCACACATCCAAACATACTTTCGCATTTATAATATCATTAGGATTAGGATATAGACTAGCTACGCCCGTGACTTCGTTCGCGTGGAAAAAAATCTGAAATTAAAGTACCCTGTGTAATTAAAGTACCATGTTACTCCTTATTACATTTAGCTATCTGCTAGTGAAAGTCCTGTCGAAATTGGTCCAGGCGCTTCAGAAATTAGCCGGAAAAAACATACGAACAGACAGACAAACAAAAATTGTAAAAAATGTATTTCGGTATATGTAACATGTATTATATTAATGTAATATATTAATATTACAAACAGATACTCCAATTTTATTTATTGGTATGGATTATAGAATATAAAATATTAGATTCTAGGCAAATGCGAAAGTTTGTATGTTTTGATGTTTAGACGTTTGAATGTTTGTGACTCAAACACGCAAGAAACTCCACCGATTTAAGTGAAATTTGGCAAACAGGAGCCTCTGCCTCTTGCTATTTAATTGTACAAAAAAAACACAACAATTCAGTCTCCGAGCAATTTTGCGTGAAAATACACGAATATGACTTGAAAGAGGTTTTAAGTGTTAATTAATTTAGGTATGTAGATTATTTTGTAAAAGGGTTTCATTATTAATTAGCATCGAAACATTAATTAAAATTCATTATCCTTACATACGCGTAATTATTAAATTACGCCACATTATGGGTGAAACTTTTAATAAATATTGTAATCATTAGCAATGTTTTATTGCACACATATATTCATTTTGTAATTAATTACTGGTATGCCCCAAGGATATGTTTAGCCCATGTTTAGCCGAATATATTTATAAGTAGCTGTGCCCGCGACTTCGTCCGCGTGGGAAAATTTCTAAAATAAAAGTCTCGGGATTTTAACCGCATAGTTCCCGTTCGCGTAGGATTTGCGGGATAAAAACTATCCTATGACCTTTCTCAGGTTACATCTTTGTACCAAATCGGTTCAGTTGTTCAAGAAAAAGAAGAAGTGAACGCTGCAGCTAGAAAGAAAGAAAGAAAAAATAGAGAAAGAAAAAAGGAAAGAAACAAAACCGTTTATTCTGACAGTTGTAATTACTTATTTGAAAAGAATTATTAATTACATTAAAAATTAACACAAATCGCCAGAGAATCTAACAAAATAGTCAGAAAAAGTTTAGGCTCAGCGTAATGCTGCCAACGACTGCAGCGCTGATTTTCAGTTAAAACCGTAGACGACGCACGGACTAACATATCATATGATACATGACCGTCCCGTTGGTCGTGTGGTTAGCGACCCTGACTACGAAATCAACGGGGCTCGGGTTCGATCCCCGACGGGGACAAGCATTTGTGTGATGAGCATAAATGTTTATATTTCCGGGTTTGGGTGTTTATTATGTATGTAAAAGTATTTATACATGTATTTCTATGTATATATGTATCGTTGACTAACACCCATAACACAAGCAAATAATTTGCTTACTTTGGGGTTAGATCAATAAGTGTAATCTGTCCCGTGAATATTTATTATTTATTTATTATTGGAACGAAGTTCCTTACGGCAGGCTTGGAGGGGATAGAGATTTTGCTGCGCGACCGAACTGAAAAAAATGTGATAGTAAAACCGTAAGAAAAATGCGTGGAATAAAAGCGTTAAATGAGACGTGCGCAGGCGCGACAGTCGCGTACACAAGCGAGTAGTGCCGTTTAGCCGAAGGAAGTTCGTTCCTACCTGGTATCCCGCGACACCACATCATTTTATTATGACATAATAACATTAAATTTATAGAGTAAAGACATAAACAAATTGACACATATTCAACATACTTAATGTATATGAAAGAGAATAGTATATATAAATAGTATGTATATAAATTTTTGTATGTTTTGTATGTAAAAGTGGAAACCTTTTTTGTTACTGCTGGAGACAGCAGAACCAACAGCTGGAAAGCGGGATAATTCCGCCCAAAACGTGACGTATGATCATCTTACCCGTAAACAACTTCCTTGGATGAGGTGGTAAAATTTCGCAGCGTTTCGCCCGGGTTTCTGGTACCGATTTATCCATCCTTGCTGCAGTAGTTTTAATGCTAGTCACTGTCATGTTTCGGTTTGGATAAAAAATTTGTTGTAATTTTTTTTAATAACATACGATAGCAATCAAGCAGATGGGTCTCCTGATGGAGAAAGTCAACCATCGCTTATAGGCACCAAATATGTTAACGGTCCGTTGCTATCTTGTGGCGAGGTCTAATGCATAATTTTACCGGCTGCCTTACCCTTCAAACCGAGACACGATAGTGACAAGCACTGACGCTATTGCGGCAAGAATAGGTAAGGCGGTGGTACCAAATACCCGGACGAGAAGTTGAAAAACTCTACCACCTAGTAGTCACGATGGTAGTGACTTGCATAGCCAATCGGTGGCCTTTTACGACCTGCCTGGCAGAACAGCAGTTAGTTTATTCTTGAAAGGAGCCCGGACTAACACGAGGTAAATAACATCGAAAAAAACAAGATCGTGCCTCTATATCGCTTGTTCCGTGCTTTCGCTTGCACACTCGGCTCAGGCGGAACGAGATGAGTGTAATACTTTGTCGTGCGTGCAGTAACGTTCATCCATTTATAAGACATTATCACGTCAAAAACAAAACACATAGAGAAATTAAAACGAGACTTACCAAGTGCCATTGCCAGCACTATCACAGCGGGCGATGTCATTGACTTGCCGGGCACTGGGGCCGCCCGCCGGCATTCGTAACGGTAACCTCACCATCAATATCACATACCACACCACTACACCGCTTAACACCGCACTAATTCACTAATAAACGCCATTTAGTGGTAAACTGTTTAGTGTATTGTATCACAACACTTCACTGACACTATGTTGGTGACACTGTTTATCTGTAACAAAAGAAACAAATACTGTTAATTGTGTTTTTATTATCTGTAACTGTCACACTTTTTCCGATTGTTTTCCTTGTTATCGAGTGCATTGTTTACAAACAGCGATTTACTGAACTCGTGACCAACGAGTGCTAGTACCTCGTGCAGTGAGCAGATTTTTTGAATATTACAATAACCTCTTTGATGTTTGCTATGTGGTTATGCAATATTTTCTTTTTATTATAGTTTTATTATTTGCAGGGCCAATAACTAGTGTCTTTCAACTTGTACAAAAAAATACTACAGTATTTAATGAAGGGTGAAGCATTAATGCTTTACTCTCCATAGAGTGAAATGCTATTCGACTTTCCTGAAGATGCTTGTCTGCCTGATAATCAAAATAAATACCATATATATATATATATATATATATATATATATATATATATATATATATATATATATATATATATATATATATATATATATATATATATATATATATATATATATATATATATATATATATATCATACTACCTGTTGCGAGCGACTTCTTCCGCGGAGTTCGTTTACTCCGCACAGCTCCTCCCCTATAAGTGATAGCGTGATAATATGTAACCTAAATGTCGACCCAACCTGTTAGTAATATTCATGCAAAATTTGAAGTAAATCCAGATAAACAGGCAAACAGACGAACAGACAAAAATTTTAAAAACTATATTTTTGGCTTCGATATCGATTGTAGATCACGCCCCAAGTATTCTTTTAAAAAAATATTTAATGTACAGTTACAGTACAGTACAGTTACAGGAAAGTCAATTCCTACAATTTTATTTCGGTTTGATTCCCGGTCGGGCAAATAAAAAAGTGTTTTTTCAGTTTTCTGAAAAACACAAAGTTGCCCGGGATTGGAAAGTGTCCGGTTGGCGATAGGCTTGCCACCTATCACATTTGTGGGACCAAGTTCTTCGGCTAATCGTGGGTGCACTTGTTGTACCTCTGCCTAACCCTTCGGGGATATGGGCGTGAAGATACTACTACTACTACCATAGTTGCTTCTTTAAATTAAGGATTTCCGCAAAGTAACGCCTGAATCTACCTATTAAATTGCACAATCTTTCCAGATGCCAGACGGATCAATTGTTTATTTTACTTTTTGGTTATTTTGTATTTTAGTATCCGTGATAAGTTGGAGTAGATCGCTAGTATTATCAAAAAATATTATTACACCGGTTCCCTTAACAGGTAGGCAGAGTGTACTACAGACTTTTTGGTTCCCCACGATTTACTGGTATATCAGTTGGCGAAATGTGTGATGATCCTTATCGCCGCATTTAACCGACCCGATAATGATTATCGCCTATTTCTAGCGACCAGAGGGCCTACCATGAACTCTTATAATACTTGTCAAGTTCCAGGCAGTTCAACTATGAGTATTATTAACCTGTCAGGTTTTACTATCGTACCATGAACTAATTCTTGTTGACCTGCAATGCGGTGTCTTCTGGCCGGTCACGTTATCTCTGGCTAGGACATATCAAATTAACGTTGAGAAACACATAACTTACCGATTTTTAAATTTTAGTATAAAGTTATTACTATTAATGCTTTTTAATTAGAAATCTTGAATTTAGGAATACAAATTGGCAAAAGAGATCAAGTTTCAAGTTATTTAAAGTCTACGTAAAATATATGGAACATAAAGTAAACCACGTAATATTTGTTAAGTGGCATCCATTAAAGAACGTTATTTTTTTTAAGGGCAATGGGCCCACCTCTCGTTCCCACCACTGTAACTTCTGTAAACCAGAATCAACAGCGGCAACCTTCCTGATAACCTCTGAGTTGCGAGCTCAGGGTGCCCTGGGGGAAAAGCTAAGCTGTCTTGGAACCCGCATCGAATTTAATCAGAAGAGTATAGGAGGAGTAGGAAAATACATCCAGTTTCCCTCCCTTTACAGCAGGAGACAGCGTAAGATAAAGCAAAAACTGCTAAGAAATGAGACGTTTACAATCAGGTTAAGCCTGATTGCTATTGCACCACGGTAGTTTAGGTATTTGAGGACCTACGAAAATGGCCTACTTAATTCTGCTTCCAGTAGTATGTATGACAAAATCGCTTGAAGGCACGGAAATTCCCACGTGTTGCTACAAGGTCGGAATAGTAGATTACCCCGGATATACATCGTATACTATCAAGCATTTGGCTACGTT
The DNA here is from genome assembly GCA_036924255.1 of Apodemia mormo. NCBI lineage: Eukaryota > Metazoa > Arthropoda > Insecta > Lepidoptera > Riodinidae > Apodemia > Apodemia mormo. The sequence continues at coordinate 24,261,006 of JAUPFN010000025.1, read as the reverse complement.
CATTTTGCCAGAGATTACACTCCCAAAGAATATGATGTGCAGTTTGTTCATATTTACAGTTTATGGTGGAACATTCGCAAAATGGAGAAGGAACTAATTTGAACGAGAATAATTTAGCTTTAAAATTACCATGACTAGTAAGGAACTGTGCAACACAATGATCTATTTCTATCCACGTTTTACTTAATCGTTCCCGGACGCAGGGGAAAAAGTTATATAAATGCCGTCCTTTAGGTGAGCAGCACCAACGCGACTGCCATTCATTTATTAATTCATTAGTAACATCCATCACGGGATTAAAGAGGCGACGTATTTTTGTTTGAGCTTGCGGATTAATAAATTCTGGGCTAGTAAAGTTTTTAGCATTATAGTACATTGAGGACCGACGCTGAATTTCTAAATCTAATGGAAATACACCTGATAAAACGGGTAAAGCTTTAATTTTTAAATTAAAGAACGTTACTCTGGGAATATTACACTTGACCTTGAACTGTTTACTATCAATTTGATATTTATGAGCGCGGTTTTTAAATTCGTTGAGTAGGTTCCCATGACGTGTATAATAGTGGTAATATTATACATGTCAATGGTAGGTACTTGATTTTTTGAGATTAGAGTTTTGGAATAGTTTGTGATTATTTTAAAGCTTAAAATTACTCATTACATATCACAATCCGAGAAATGTCGAGACAAATGTGGACAATGGTTGGCGAAGCTGTGAAAGATGAAAAAACCTGGGCTACGGTTAGTATTTACTTAGATAATCCTAAACTAACGTACAATATCCAAATATTTAAAAAAGAGAATATGTAAAAGTTGTTTTTAGGGTTCCGTTGTACCTTTTAGGTACAAGACCCTAAAACAACCTTTACATACGGAACCCTATTACTACGCTTCCGCTGTATGTCTGTCCGTCTGTCACCAGGCTGTATCTTATAAACCGTGATAGCTATAAAAAAATTATGTATTTCTGTTGCCGCTATAACAACAAATACTAAGAATAAAAAAATGAAAATATTAAGGGGGTCCCCATACCATAAACGTTTTTTTTTGTATTTTTTTGCTATGATCGTACGGAATCCTTCGTACGCGAGTCCGACTCACACTTGGTCGGTTTTTGTCATTTTTTTTAGTTATACACACATCTTAAATCAAAAATTATTAATTTAAATTTTAAAATAATAATTCATAATTAATTATTTTATTTAAATTAATTTAAATAATTAAATAAAAATTAAAAATTATAATATAGTATTTAGAAAACTTTATATAGAAATAATGAACTACTATATTTTATTCCGATATTGATACTTTTCTAAAACACAGTTAATGTCAAAAAATATACAATAGGTATAAACAGCAGTAATAATAAAAAATACTAACATTTACAGTATATTTAAGGCAAAGCAATCCAATAAAAGTTACTTTTTTACAGCTGCAAGTGACCGGCAATATTATGACACTTCAGCAGTTCAAATATCGATTTCGGTCTGTCAAAAACACTTCATGGTACGCTAATGCAGGGCAGAAGTAGGTTTGAATAGCAATACGATCACTCACCGGCATAGGTCACGTGGTCGCTGACTGGCCTGTTAGATAACGCTTTCATGGTACGAAATAGCAGGACAGTTTAATTATCGGCTTAAATTGACCTGCTATAAGAGTTCATGGTAGGGCCGCAGGACCATCAGCTTTACGTGCTCTCTTCTAAAGCATGAGAGGAACAACACACCACCCGCCAGACTTCAAACTGCTATTGCGATTTTGGATATTCGTGAAAAACCTCGAGAATTTTTTATAAAATTTTTTAGCCGACCCAGAGATTGAACCTGGGACGAATAATCTATCTTTATTGAAAGTGACCCACATAGTTTGAATTTAATGCAAATAAAGAATTAAAACAAAAGTCCGTATATTTACTTATAATGTAAACATCTCTAAGCACAAAGATAATGTCAGTTAAGCATAAAGCTTAAGCTAAATTCCACGCTAAGTATTCTCATTTAAAAGGATGTTTAATGACAGACTAAAAGCAGGGTCTATTACTGTCAGACAAGCACAGTTTACGACAGTGCTGTGCACTTAATGTTTTAAGAACATGAATACATAAATAGCTTGGAAATCCAAAAGTGCACGCCTCAAAAAATATGTGGGGAATTAATTTTCTGATGTTTGACATCTTATTTCTCGCTTTCCTAAAATCTGTGATGGTGATTTCGTGAAATGTAACGGAAGTGTGTAGTTGACCACCGTGCGCTTTTATAATCTGTATTATCCAATGAGCGCGCATGCGTAGGTAGAGTTAATCATACAAATTTAATTAAATAAATATAAATATTCTAGGAACAAATTACACTTACTGAACTAACCCCTAAGTAAGCAAATTATTTGCTTGTGCTTTGGATGTTAGTCAACGATACTAATACATAGAAATGGAAATCAGAAATGAGATGAACTTTATTCAATAAAACTTTTTACAAGTTATTTTGACACGTCAACAATTTTTTAAAACTACTATCGGATCGGAACGTGGCCACACTCATTTATAAATACTAGAATGTATTTAACAAACACCCAAACCCGGAAATACAAACATTTATGATCATCACACAAATGCGTGTCCCCGTCGGGAATCGAACCGGAGCCCCATCGCTTGCGTAGTAGAATCGCTAACCAGTCCACCAACGGGGCGTTTTAATTAATTATTTAGTGTTAGAAGTTACACATCAAATACGAACATTGTAATGCTCGGTCGTTTTTACACGCTTTTTATTAACTTCACCTGTATGTTTGTATGTTTGTTTGTAACCGACTTCTTTGGGCGCGATTTTGACCCACTTTAAACGGCCAGATTTCGTTCAAACTTTGTAGATTTATCGAGGTCCGATGACAATACACTAATTTGATAAAATTATTCCAATTTTAACCGACTTTAGAAAAAGGAGGAGGTTCTCAATTCGGCTGGTATATTTTTTTTATGTATGTACACCGATTTCTCCGAGGTTTCTGAACCGAATTACGTGATTCTTTTTTTGTTTGATGCGGAATAGTTTCGAATTGGTCCCATAAAAATTTGATTCAGGTAGGCCCAGTAATTTTTGTTTTATGAGCATTTTTTTATTTATTGTACCTATCTCGATGTCTGAAATCAAATCTCGCAAGTAAATTTGATCCACTTCCCGGTTACCGATTGAGCTGAAATTTTGTATACGTATGTTAATTGAATGACAATGAAACCTTATTATGACATGGAGCTGATCTGATGAATCTGAATCGGAAGGTGACCACAGGAACTTAATAATTAAATGGTTAAAAATCGGTTAATAACAAGACTATTGAGTTTGGACCCATTTGATTCATGTTGACGAGCACTTTGGTGCTTGGTGGTGACTAGGATCCTGCAGGGTCCGATGATGTAGCTAGAAGATGGTCATAGGAGCTCAGCAATTAAATGACACAACTCTATTGAATTTGGGCTCATTTGATTAGTGTTGACGAGCACTTTGGTGCTTGGTGCTAACTAGGATCCTGCAGGGTTCGATGATGAAGCCAGAAGGTGACCATAGGAGCTCAGCAATTAAATAACACAACTCTATCGAGTTTGGGCTCGTTTGATTCGTGTTGACGAGCACTTTGGTGCGGGTGGAAACTAGTTGTAAAAGGAACTACTCTTAACAAAAGTCTTTGTTCTACGTCTGTCAAGTCGGTCAGTTCAAGAGGTAAAGTTATAACTTCCATGTTGTTCCAGTAGGCCTGAGAAGGAACTTTTCTTTTTTTATGGTAGTCGAGCAAAAAAAAATCAAGGATTGCTTTAACTAATGACGTCTGTTGTTTTGGATATAATAATTTCTTACAGATTGTACATGGTACTTCAGCATATTGATTTATGGTGGTTATAAAATTACGCTCAGTAATTGAACGAAGTCTTTGTGACGTCTGACGCGCTACCGCTAGGCGGTTCTCACGTGGCTGAGCAGACTCAATTGCTGTACGGTTTCGTATCACTACTAATCCACGAGCTCTCTGCTCGGCGGACTCTTTAGCTAAACGCTCCTCAATGAGACTAATTCTATGAGCCTTCTGCTCGGCAGACTCGTTCGCTAGTAGTTCTCTCGCTAGTCGCTAGTTCGCTAGTTCGCTCAATAATGAGAACAACTCTAATAGCTCTCTGCTCAAAAGACTCATTCGCTAGACGCTCTTGGATCTTACCGAGTCTACTTCTACCAAGGCTGGGCCAAAGCAGGTTTACAAGCATGGGCCAGAGATAGACAGCATTGCGCCAAGCATGGCCCATTCCTGGCCCCGTCGTATTGTCCTGTATGGGAGTACGACAGGAACGCCTTGCACACTTACACACACACACACACACACACACACACACACATGTCTATAAGCGTATAAGTAGTTCCGTGCTTCTACCGCGGCACTCGACTAGGTATGCGCATTAGAGTTTGCAACAGTGTCTGCGCATATAACTTAGATTTCACGAGCCAAGAAGAATCCGCCACCGTCTCTGTGACTGAGTTTAATTGACTGAATAAAAAAACAAAAAACAAAAACAAAATAAATGTACATAATATTTATAGATATAGATATATCACCATCCATGTTAATTTTACATGGATATATATAGATATACAGTCTTGTAGTTTTCGTTTTTTATTAATTGTAATTAAACGACACTGAATTTATTAGCCATTCGCATGCGATGATCTACAATTGCCGATTAGAATTAAAAAAACTAACTCAAATAATTGATTTTTTCATAAGTTACAGTGTTTCCGGAGTTTCATACATGACGGACATGAAATTTTTTTGACCTATTTTCATATTTTTTTCCGTTTCTATTGCACTAAATTAATTTTTAGCAAGTATAGAATTAATTTCCATTAAATTATCTCGACAATAGTATGCAAAATATCTTGATTCCGTTAACTAACAAGGCTATAATACTAAAAATAGTTGCCAAAATAAGGCGGAAAAAAATTCCGAAGATGGTATCAAGAGTCTTCGCAACCGGAGTGTGTGTATGAAAAGAGTGATGAATGTGGAGGAAGCGAAACAAGCCTGCAAGGATCGTGATGTATGGCACTCGGTTCTCTCTGCCTACCCCGTAAGGGATCTGGCGTGAAGAAATGTATATATGAAAAAAAATTTTCGATCGTAAAGCACTCTCTGATGCTTCGCATCATGAGTCGTGCAATAGTTTAAAATTAAAAAAAACAAGCTATTATAAATAAACCAAACTAAAAAGTAGAAAATAAATAATAGTTTAAAAAACTAAAAAACACGCTTTTTTATAGAAAACCGAACTAAAAAAATAGAAAATAAATTTTAATAAATTTAAATTAAGAATAGTGTTAAAAATTTCAATAATTATAAATTAATAATAGTGTGAATAAAAAAAAAATTATTTTAAAAAAAACGTGGGGTGCTTTTTAAGATATTACCGAAATGATAATCACTCTACTCATATGTGTCAATAAAATATTTATAACTATTGACACCATGCACCCCACGCTTTTTTTAAAATAAAATTATTTTTTTTATTCACACTATTATTAATTTATAATTATTGAATTTTTTAACACTATTCTTAATTTAAATTTATTAAAATTTATTTTCTATTTTTTTAGTTCGGTTTTCTATAAAAAGCGTGTTTTTTAGTTTTTTAAACTATTATTTTTTGTGTAAAAAATGGTCGTACAGACCCGATTTAAGACAATTCTAATCGATTTTTAGTTTTTTATTGACTGAAGTTAAAGTGAAAAACACAATTCGAGGCCGCATGGGCGTCGATCATAGCCTGTACCGCGAGGTCGAAAGATTATTATTATTATTGAAGTCCATTTTTCAATATGTTATGCAATATAAAGTATTTATAAACATTAAATATCGAAGCAACAAAAAAAAATGTTTTTATTCTTAATTATAATTAAACAACCCCGAATGACAGAAACACCATTTTATTGTAGAATATACTGATATCTTTAAATTGTTTGTATGAACCTGTACCGTGTTGGTCCATGCCGCCATTAAAGAAAAGAGCATTTGCCGTTCTGCCAGGCAGTTTGCAAGAGGTGATTGATTGGCTATACGAGTCACTACCAACGTGGCTACTAGGTGGTAGATTTTTGCATTCTCGCCTAGATCTGTTACCACCGCCTTATCTATTCTTGCCGCAATAGCGTCAGTGCGTGTCACTGTCGTGTTCCGGTTTAGAAGATAAGGTAGCCGGTAGACTTACGTATGTGACATTAGACCTCGCCACAAGATAGCAACGCACCATTAACACCTTTGGTGTCTATAGGCAATGTTGACTCTTTCCCTCAGAAGGTCCATCTGCTTGTTTGCTGTTATATGATATTAAAAAAGGTGCAAACGTTTGTCCCTGCATCCCATCCCTGGAACTTCCTGCTAAATAGAGATATTTTAAACTCTAGTACGTTAGCCAGTAAACTTATGCAAGTATAAGCAACACATCAATTCATCATCAATGTATAAAATATTTGCTATTTTACGCGACTTCATTTGCGTGAAGGACACGTTACTTTCTTTTACACAGTCGGCTAAAAAGTAGCCTTTCTTACTCGGCAATGATGTAGCTTTACCTTAATGAAAGAATTTTGTAAATCGGTTCAGCAATATTTGAGATTGTCCATTACAAAATATCTCTGTATAATATCAATATAGACAGAATAGATTAAAAATAAAATACGCCATCTTTTAAGTGAAAATGTCACTTATTTGTTATTATATTTTCTATGCAAAATTCTGTCATGCAAATGCGCTGAACTCTCATATAACACAATCCGTGCAGTGCATTGTAAAAGCGCTTTATTTTTTATGGTTCAGTTAGTAAAGCCACGTGCACCGTCAGCTACAAAAAAGCGCTTTAAGCTTCAGCTGAAAAATGTTGTGTATTTCAGAAAATTCTTTGTATTTTATAAGCTTGTAGGGAAATTCTTTCTAAAATATGTGTTTGGCTGACTTTGGTGCATTTTTATCTTCTAATGCAAAATGGAGAGGTAATATTTATGTAACTGAGCAACTATCATTTTGTAACCGACTTACGCACCATTAACATCTTAAGTGTCTATAGGCGATGGTTGACTCTTACCATCAGACCCATCTGCTTGTTTGCTATCTTATAATATAAAAAAATAGTTATTTCACACCTTATTTTAATACATGGTAACATGATCTGTTGGGAATCTAAATAAAAAATATACCCTTTAGAATGAAAATATTTTTTGAGGTCCCAGGGTTAGTAAAAATATTATTGGGATTATATACAAGGTTTTTCTAGAAAATCCAAAATCTCTGTAGATAGTGAAACAAAATGTAAACTTATTTCATAGTGTGATTACTTCCAGTTAACCGTTTCAACTGTAAGACCTATACATAATATCTTTTAGAACTCTAATACCACTATTCGGGGTAAGGGTGACTTGAGATTTATATAAACTACTCAATTGAATTATGGACTCTTGAGGCGTACCTACATAACGAATTAGTTACGAGTACATATAGCGCTGCACCTAATAGCATATCGATAAAGCTGATAATACGTATAAACGTTTAACGACATCAGGGATTGCTTCCACATGCGCTGCGAGCGCGCCCAGCGGCCAGGAGAATATTGGGATATGCAAGCGCCGGATCCAGTGTCAGCAGATATACAATAATTATCCTCCTGAATTTTTTAATCGTCAATCCTGAGCGTACAATCTTGACAAAAATAAAATAATTTTGAACGATAGCAATTTTCCGTATCAAATTATTATTTTCTTTAAAAAATAATTATTATTAAAATATTATTTGAGTCAAATTACTCGCCTTACCAATAACTAAGTGATTTTGCAAGTGTATATATAATATATAAATACTTCACAGAAATATTACATTTTAAAAAATGCCGAAATATTATTTAAATAAAATGATAGTCATTTAGTTTATTAGTGATTCTCTCTAAACTAAAGCTTTCAGTCAATTGAATCTAATTTTGAAATCTACAATAATTTTATTGAAAGTATAAATTTTACGGCTCTGATACAATAATAATTTTTGAAGGGTCTGCCAACACTGGCCAGATCCTACCAATCGGCAGACAGAATTAATACGTTCCGAGACGGCGGAGAGCACGCGTCATCGCGACTACATGAATTGTCCTTTTTAAATACGTTGTACGCTGTGCTTGAGTTTAATAACAAATAACCATTTTGCTTTCTCAAAAGGTTTTTTAACTTTAATACGTGCCTACAAACGCAGTAAAATTGCACCTACTGACTTCACAACCCATGTATTTCAGAAATATATTATTATAAACTAGCTGACACGGCAAACGTTGTTCTGCCTTTTTGACTACCCTTATTTTTTTCTATATTTCTCACTTTTTAAACCTTTCCTGGACTTCAACAATTAATTCAAAACCAAAATTAGCCAAATCGGTTCAGCCATTTTCGAGTTTTAGCGAGGCTCACGAACAGCAATTGATTTATATATATATATATATATATATATATATATATATATATATATATATATATATATATATATATATATATATATATATATATATATATATATATATATATACATATATATATATATATATAAATTTCATAAATATTTGAGGAACCAAAATTCTCTAATCTCAACTGACAAGACGACAGTGACATGCACTCACTCAAGACATTGATTGAGTCAGTTAAGACACCTAATTAGAGGTCACTTTTTGGTGACGCGTATAACTTCAATCTCCAGTCAGGCAGATGACTGATTTTTAAAAAAAACACGCCAAGATTAACAAAAGTTGTTTAAAAATCATTATAAATAATAAATTAACTGCTTAATTAAATTAAATAGCTAGCCGAGTTTGCATAAATTCTAAAAATATAATTAGACATAATTTGAACACTGAATAACGTCGGCACTTGGTAAAACTCTATGTTAACTTGAATTTATTTGTTGCCCTGATGATGTGTTAAAACGCGAAACCGGGTGGTGCTAGTAAATAAAAGCAATTTAAAACAGTATAAGTAGTTTTAATACTATATAAATTCAAGATAATAAGACATGTTAACCTTTTAATTTTTAGTAATAGATTAAAAATATTATAGGTAAACATACTGCAGGCACGCGCATATCTTTACAAAGCTGTGGTAAAGAGTTGTGTAAAACTCCCGGATTGAAATTCACAGTCTCGCTAATATATTTTTTTAAATAGCATATAGGAATAAAAACCAGATAGCTCTCTCCTAGGTATGAGTATACTAGGTACTGTCTTTGCTACCGACGTGAAAGAAAGAGTTATGGAAGTGGGTTGACTATTCTGCCCTGCTAATTTAGTCGACCGTAAGTGCATGTTGGGTGAAACAGAGAAAATCACACCCAAAAATCTGCACCTTTATTTTTGAAGCCACAAAAATCTATAAAGGACATGGAAAAAATATGTTGATCTACCTCATTGATATAAAAAACCCAAGACGCACAGTCCCGAACAAAACGGACTGTCAAAACTGTCCGTAATTTCAAAAAAGTATTTATAGATATGGCAAAAACAAATATCTTTTTTCTTATATATCATAAGATAGCAAACAAGCAGATGGGTCTCCTGATGGAAAGAGTCAACCATCGCCTATAGACACCAAAGATGTTAATAGGGCGTTGCTATCCTTGGCGAGGTCTTATGTCACATGCATAAGTTTACCATCTGCCTTACCCTCCAAACCGCACAATTTAAAAATTGTGCGCTCATTTCTAGAAGACGTTTTTGAGACACTGATTGTGTATCTTGGGTATTTTATATCAATGATCTACCTACATTTTTTGTAGCGTCAAAAATAAAGGTACACTACGTGCACAGGTGTACTAGGTATTAGAGTACAGATGTTACTCTAATATCTAGTAGTCACGTTGCTTGCTTGGCTTGACAAGCTAAAAGGCGAATGTATAATTCTATAAAGAAGCCCGGACCAATATAAGGACTTGAAATTGATTTTCAAATTTCAGTTCTTATAACAATAAAAGTAATTTAATTTTTATCTTGTATTACGAGAAAAGTAAGTGCATAAAGACAAAATTAATGAATATAAATCGATATCGATACAACAATGGACTTCCCTCAATATAAATAGAGCTTGACCAATAAAATGCGACTATTACCGATATTACTTACCTAACATTTACGATTCAGGATTTTTATAGTGCGGATAAGTATTGACTCAAAGTTTTCATGTTTTAATAAAGAAGAATACGAGGATATATAATTTTATGAGGCTTTTTGTAATACAATTACTTATTAGGACCTGTTTATTACATATCTTTTTACGATCATGTTATTTCGAAACATTTGAAGCATGTATATGTCGCATTGTCAAATCAAAAAAAAACAAAATATCTTTATTTTCATATCGTTGTTTAACATAGCTTGCTATGCAAGTGTTAGAATCGACCTACTAAGTATTTTACAAAATACTTGTGTCAGGTGATTCTGCTCTTCCATAGCTAATTTATACATAGACATTCATATATTATTATGTTATTATTATATTCATTATTATTACTGGATTTTTATTATTATAATATTAGATTAAATGGTACAACAATATAACAGGTAAGTAATTTATAAACAAACATTTTTTAACTTTTTGTACAACATGCAATGAAAACATGCAAACCTGATGTGTGTATGTATCGGTGCAAATGTGTTTATTGGAGCATCCATGTGCATGTGTATGTGTGTGTGTGTGTGTGTGCATGCATGCGTATGTGTGTGTGTGTGTGTGTAAATTGTATATCTGCTTTGTTAACTTTTTATCTGCCATTCTTACTACACGTCATATCACTATTAACGGAGCATGCACTTTCTCATCTTTTTGTTATATTATTGGATAGCAAACAAGAATATAGGTCTCCCTGTGGAAAGAGATAATCATCGCCTATAGATACCAAAGATGTTAATTGTGCGTTTCTGTGCGGCGAGGTGTAAATGCAGGAACACGATAGTTGCAAGCACTAACGCTATTGCGATAGAAATAGGTAGGACAGTGGTACCAGACCCGGGCGAGACAATGCAGAACTCTACCACCTAGTAGCAACGAGTTAGTGACTTGTTATTATATGTACTCTTTAAATCAACAAGTCATGGTTGAGTTTACCTATATAACCCAATGTAACGATTTTTAAAATGATAATGACTGTTACCGATAGACCCCTATTAGGTCCATAAGATAAGGTCCCATTTTTATTTCGTTTCGCAAATTTGTGAAAAATTAAAACAAGCAAAAGGGTATAATATCCGTTTGCTTCTTTTAATTTTTCACAAATTTGCGAAATAAGCACCGCCATCCAACGATTTTTAAAATCATAATAATCGTAATCGATAGGTCTCCGTGAGGTCCGGTAAGATCCCATAATTTTAGATGTGAATACGTCTTTAAATTTGCTTTCATAGGGGGGGAGAGTTCAAAAAAAACTAATGATAACAAAATCGGGGGATACAGTTTGATAGCTACATCAACATCAAAAAACAATTTATACCGTTGGATAGCTAAAGAATCAAATAATTTGAAGGCGAACTGCGATATTGCGGGGGGTGGAGGGGAGAGTGCCGCCGTTTTGAGGTCATATCGCAGAATTTGATTATTATATATTTTTTAATCGGAACAGCTACAACGACCGATTAGGTTTTATTAGACAGCTCTTGATAAGATTTATCGTTCGTGTAAATAAAAAAGTATTTTTTTTTAATTTTAGTAAATGTATATATAGGGCTTAAAAACAAAAATGGTGTGGTGTCGCGGGACACCAGGTAGGAACGAACTTCCTTCGGCTAAACGGCACTACTCGCTTGTGTACGCGACTGTCGCGCCTGCGCACGTCTCATTTAACGCTATTATTCCACGCATTTTTCTTACGGTTTTACAATCACATTTTTTTCAGTTCGGTCGCGCAGCAAAATCCCTATCCCCTCCAAACCTGCCGTAAGGAACTTCGTTCCAAAAATGATGTGGTGTCGCGGGACACCAGGTAGGAACGAACTTCCTTCGACTAAACGGCACTACTCGCTTGTGTACGCGACTGTCGCGCCTGCGCATGTCTCATTTAACGCTTTTATTCCACGCATTTTTCTTACGGTTTTACTATCACTTTTTTTTCAGTTCGGTCGCGCAGCAAAATCCCTATTACTAACTTCGTTCCAAAAATAAAATTGTAATCTGTCTACACTTTAAAGAGCCAAATCAAAATAGAAGGAATGTATAAGTCTAGAAAGGGTTTTTATAAGGCAATCTAATGATATCCACGAACCGCCATATCAAAGGCAGAAGGAGATCCGAGAACGCAAATGGATGTGGGCGTCCGAATCGATCCTGCTACTCTGCTATCGTCGCAACGAGTGGAAAATCTTGCTATCGCACAATATTACGCGTTACGTAGACGTATTCACATAATAAAACACGGGAAAAAATCTTTAGCGTCAACAAGCGATTGTATCTTTACATCAAGAGAGCCATCTGCTTGTTTGCTATCTTATGATATAAAAAATGGGAACGATATTTTTTATTGGAACGAAGTTCCTTATCGCGCGTTGTGAAAGGGGGCTAGACGGAAAAAAATCTTACGAAAAGTTGTCACGACACTTTTTGCTATAGTAATCTATTGTAAGCTGTGCGGCGTGCGCATGTTTCTCTCTCTCTCTCTCATAGAAAGCAAGCCAGATTTACATTTCATTACAATTTGAAATTTTCTTACAATTCCTTCACTAATTAATCGAAAGGAACTTCGTTCCATCCGGGTGTCCCTTGACACCTCTCAAGTTTTTTTTATATTTTACACTTTTCATTATGAGCACTTGGTTAAACTCTATTTCAATACAATATTTATATATTAATTGTATTGAGTATGAATTGATTATTACTGTATTCAATTATTTAATTTATTATACGTTTACAGTCATCACTCATCAATGAATAAGTTAATGCGAAGTCAATACGTGTAAGGAGATGCGCGTCACCCGTCTGGCGCGGCTGTCAATATATTGACACGTTATACACTGACACGTCAAAGGAAACTCGACTGTAACCTAATATCCGATAGTAACGTGTGAATATTTGAACACGATACGAATTAGGGCTAAATAGATTAGATTGAATTGATTTAGAATTATTGTACGACGATGATGTATTGACGACGAAATTACGACTTGGATGTAATTTTGTAAACAGTTATAATTATAATTGGATGTAATTTTGTAAACGGTAACCTGAAGTAGCATATATGACACATATCCCGGACAAATATGTTGTTCCCGTAGGATTTACCAATTTTTTTATAATTCAGCAGGTTGCATGACGCTAGTTCAAAACTATATCGAAATACTTCCATATCAGAGTTGGCATAAGGCCCGCTGAGATCAAACCAAACGGATCATTTCAAAGACGAGGAAATTGGTTGTTAGGAACAAAACGTTCACAATTGTTCAGAAATTGTTTTACACTAGTTACGACCCGCAGAATTGGATTAGAAACTGTATGTGGAACTATTAAAACAATTCGAGATGGGTTTGGTCCATAATTTTGGAGTTTTATTAAAAAACTAGTGACCTGCTTTGGCTTCATACGGCTTATATTATGGTGTCAGTGTGGAGTGATTAATAATAATAATTATTATGATATAATATCTTGTAGTATTGGATATCTTAGACCCGCCGCCATGCCTAGGGATGCAACATCGCTCATAAAAACCATAAATTTTCTAAATTGAAACATCAATTTCGAATGTTTTCAATGTTTTTTAATTATATGACATGACTTCTATCATATATGGTGATCTGTGAACGACAAACAACCGATAACACAACGGCTGGCTAATACACGCGAGCAAAGCAGTTCCTTCGTTTTACGAACGAGACGCTGTATAGAAAAGTCTGTGCTTGTGACTGAGAGAGATATATGTTTATGTGTTTTAACATCGTTCTTGAAACATTACTCATGAAGAAAGATATTATATCGTCGATGTTTGGGATTATATATATATATATTGATGTCAAGACGTCGATGGTTATGAATGATATATCGATTTCAAAAAAGTCGATGTATCGTTTACATCTCTAGCCATGCCACCGCGCCTCGCCCGTCAGAGGATAGAACTAGGGTTGCCACTTTTTTGAAAAAATAGAGTTTATTTTATTTTCTAAGGTTAAAAATAAGTATAATATTGAAAAATAAAGTATTATTAACTATCTGTGCGTTTTTCTATACATATATTTTATTACTTCTAGTATATCTAATAATACTTTTCACTAGTTAGTTTATTGTGTTTCGTCCAACCCGTCACTGGATATACCTCAAAGAAATAACTCTATAAATGATAGTTTTGTATATAATAAATGTCATTATTTTATTTCAACAAAAATTCAAGCAACTGAAATAATTTAAAAAAATACGTTTTAAATCTTGTTTAATAAAAATGGTCAGTTATATTTCTATTGTACACAAAAATAGCTTAAGTATTTTGTTCTTTTAAGTAATCAATATTTTTTTTAATGGAATGATAAAATATTTTCACGTACTTTACTGTCTTCCAAAATATAAAGTACGTTTATCCAAAATAAAGTACAATAGTTTCTGGTAAATTACGGGTGGCAACCCAAGGACACAGACGTACCGCCCAATTTTTGCTGTCTCCGCATTTTAAATCTCTGATATCTTCTAAGATATTCATTTTAATGATGTACTGTAATGGGCAATTTTTTTTATTTAATTTACAACGTATTCACCGTATTCAATTGGATAAGGAATAATATTAGGTATATTGTTAATAATAAGTTCGTAAATAGCCCATAACTTTTTTGTCATATGTACATACATACATATCTTCACGCCAGACCCCTTACGGGGTAGGCAGAGATAACTGAGTATCATACATCACAATCCTTGAAGGCTTGTCTCGCTTCCTCCACTTTAATTACTCTCTTCATACCACTTCATTCACGCCGGTTGTGAAGATCCTTGACACCACCTTCGGACAGTACTCGATCAATCTGATCATCGTATGTCAATCTTGGTCTTCCCCGGTACCTACATCCTTCCACATTCTCATGGTATATCTGTTCACCTTTCATCTATTATTCTTTCTACATGTCCGAACCTCCTCCTCCGTCCGATGTCCGATCCTTTTAATATGTAATAGAAAAAATAGTTACTGTGGGTCATCCAGGAGAAAGACATAACGTTGCGGATTTTTTTTTGTATATATTTTTAATTTTTACAATTCCGTACTATTTTGATTTATCTCGTAAAATTATTTACTCAGCGTTTGCAATATAAGCACACAAAAAAGTGTTTTTACGATATATCTTTGAAATTATCGGATCTTTATATTATGCATTTATTATGCATTTTTTGGGTTCCGTACCTAAACGGTAACACGGAAACCTATTACTATGACTCCGCTGTCCGTCCGTTTGTCTGTATGTCTGCCTGTCCCAAAAACACTAAAAACAGATTAAAAATCGGGTTACTTTGAAGAAAAGGCCAACTGCTATTCTGCCAGGCTGGTCGTAAAAATCATGACTACTAGGTTGAGTATGAGTTCTGCATTGTTTCGGCCGGGTCTGGTACCACCACCTTACCTTTTCCTGCCGCAATAGCGTCAGTGCTTGTCACTGTCGTGTTCCGGTTTGGAGAGTAAGGTAGCTTAGGTAAACTTACGCATGTGGCATTAGACCTCGCCACAAGGCAGAAACGCACCATTAACATTTTTGGTGTCTATACGCGATAGTTGACTCTTTCCAACAGGAAACACATCAGCTTGTTTGCTATCTTATGATTTAATAAAAATCAATAACCCTTTCCCAATGCTTTCCTAGTGCGTGCCTCATCGGGGATAAGGACGTAAAGATACTTCTTTTTTATAAGCATGCGAATTGAAATCTTCCACCTTTTTGCGAAGTTGGTTGAAAATAAACATTTGTTCGTATGTTCGTATTTTATGCCCTGCTATAATTCATTCGAGTGGGATAAATCTGTCAACTTATCTCACTCGGATGTAAAGCTATATGTATAGTACAATTATATTACTTTAGGTGGCGCCCTTGTTGCACTGGTAATAACGAAAATATTTGTAATTGTCTCAAATTTTATGCTCTTTAAGTTTTACAATGAATTTTAATATTAATGCAGCTACGAAGCCAAGACTATTGCATGAAACCAATTATGTGATATTTTATTTAAAATACGATACAGACGAGATTTTATTTGACCTTTGAGAAGACTTTAAGAATGCCAAAATGAAAGTGTTTATGAATTTTCAGCGTTTCTTTCATTCTGTGATTGAACCCGTCCATACCGGTGACTTGGTAAATATGTTTTTTGTACACTATGATAGATGGCGCTGTACGGAAATACATCGCGGTATAGTCCGTTACAATAAGTATATATATTCGTTCTTAACGTCGTAGTAGGGGCATAGCAAACAAGCTTACGGCTCGTAAGCAGTTTTTGGAAAGACACCTAATTATAGTGTGTCTACGTTAATGCCCTGTTTATGTAATTAAAGATACGCGGAATCAAAATCATGATAAAATAATAATTGTAATAAACGATAATCGCGCATATTTCGATTTTCGTTATCACTATTTGTCATTAAAACGAGTCGTTTTGCAGATATAGGATCCGGGCATATATCAGAAGCAGTAAACATTATGAAATTAATTTGACGTAGGTAACCGTTTTTCGTCAATACTCTATGGTCCATATGTTAAAAAAACTGTTAAATCGGCAATAGGCAATAGGCATGGGTTGTACTGGTCAAATCGCGTACGAAAGTACATCGCCGCATAAATATCAAGTATTAAAACCAGCGCTCAAAT
This sequence comes from Apodemia mormo, assembly GCA_036924255.1. NCBI lineage: Eukaryota > Metazoa > Arthropoda > Insecta > Lepidoptera > Riodinidae > Apodemia > Apodemia mormo. The sequence goes on along the minus strand of JAUPFN010000025.1, from coordinate 24,244,130 downwards.
ACATTCAATTTTCACGTTTAGCACTATTGCTATAAAAAAAATACTTTCAAATTTAAAATATTCTAATTTTCGTGCGGTTATGCCTATTGTGACAACGCTTGAAAGATCATAATCCCTATGCAAGTATTTTTTACTTACAAACTTAGGAAGTTAAAGACTTCATAATATTTTCAAGTACCTAAGTACTTTTTTTTCATTATTGGAAATTGATTTGTCTATCAATAGTGATAAAGTTCACAATAGTATGCATACTTTTAAGGCAAAAAGTATTTTAATTACACACGCAACTATGCTTCTTATTTATTTATACTACTAGATAGTTTATTATCCTATGCAAGTATTTTTTACTTACAAACTTAGGAAGTTGAAGACTTCATAATATGTTCAAGTACCTTAGTACTTTTTTTTCATTATTGGAAATTGATTTGTCTATTAATAGTGATAAAGTTCACAATAGTATGCATACTTTTAAGGCAAAAAGTATTTTAATTATACACGCAACTATGCTTCTTATTTGTACTATTAGATAGATTATTATCCTATGCAAGTATTTTTTACTTACGAACTTAGGAAGTTGAAGACTTCATCATATTTTCAAGTACCTAAGTACTTTTTTTTCATAATTGGAAATTGATTTGTCTATCAATAGTCATAAAGTTCAAAAAGTACGCATACTTTTAAGGCAAAAAGTATTTTAATTATACCCGCGACTATGCTTCTTATTCATACTGTTAGATAGTTTATTATCCTATACAAGTATTTTTTACTTACAAACTTAGGAAGTTGAAGACTTCATAATATTTTCAAGTACCTAAGTACTTTATTTTTCATAGTTGGAAATTGATTTGTCTATCAATAGTGATAAAGTTCACAATAGTACGCATACTTTTAAGGCAAAACGTATTTTAATCATACACGCGACTATGCTTCTTATTCATACTGTTAGTTTATTATCCTATACAAGTATTTTTTACTTACAAACTTAGGAATTTGAAGACTTCATAATATTTTCAAGTACCTAAGTACTTTTTTTTCATAGTTGGAAATTGATTTGTCTATCAATAGTCATAAAGTTCACAATAGTACGCATACTTTTAAGGCAAAAAGTATTTTAATTATACACGCGACTATGCTTCTTATTCATACTGTTAGATAGTTTATTATCCTATACAAGTATTTTTTACTTACAAACTTAGGAAGTTGAAGACTTCATAATATTTTCAAGTACCTAAGTACTTTTTTTTCATAGTTGGAAATTGATTTGTCTATGAATAGTCATAAAGTTCACAATAGTACGCATACTTTTAAGGCAAAAAGTATTTTAATTATACACGCGACTATGCTTCTTATTCATACTGTTAGATAGTTTATTATCCTATACAAGTATTTTTACTTACAAACTTAAGAAGTTGAAGACTTCATAATATTTTCAAGTACCTAAGTACTTTTTTTATTATTGGAAATTGATTTGTCAATTAATAGTGATAAATAGTATGCATACTTTTAAGGCAAAACGTATTTTAATCATACACGCGATTGTGCTTCTTATTTATATGAATAGATAGTTTATCATCCTATGCAAGTATTTTTTAATTAAAAATTTGGTGACTGAGATTTTATAAACCTAACAAGTATTTCTCTTGACAGGAAATTGATTTGTATTGCAGTGTCCATAAAGTACACAATAGCATTTTATAATAAAATACTTCCAATCATTGATATAATCAATGCTTCCAATCATTTCCAATCATTGATATAAAAAACACAAGATACACAATCAGTGTCTCAAAAACGACCTCTAAAAATGAGCGCAATATTTTAAATTGTGCGCTCATTTCAAATAGAATCGCGTCGGGCGATACTGTCAATCTTATTGCTTTTCGTACATTGCTTTAGAAAAACAATTATGTCTTGCGCTTAAGGTTGGATATGCAAAAACATAGATTTTTGCCATATCTATAACTACTGGTGTGAAATCAGGGACAGATTTAAGTGTCAGTTTTGTCTAGGATTTTTTATATCAATGTTTCCAATACTCGAAAACGTTGTAGGTTTTTACTACTTGCATATAATGATGATGCCTCGATCTTGCTGTTTCCCCCATGAAACGTTTTGCATGGGGGAAACAGCAAAATCGAGTTCCCTCCTCCGAAACGCAGGAGAGAAGGGCAAGACAGGCAGTGACTAGTGCAATTACTGGCACCGAGACTTATCATCTTATGTGTTAGGATAGGTAGCACATAGATAAGTTACCTGGGCCAGTTACACGTAAACTAGTTTACGTTTATTGGCGACGTCGACTACTTACCATCAGGTGGAACGTCTGCCAGTTTAGCCTAGCCAACTTACATGAAAAAGATAGATTAGAACTTTGTTATGTAGTTATTAAATGTTGTTTATAGTAAATCTATATTCTATATTAATATTATAAATGCAAAAAATTGGATGTTTGGATGGAAGTTTGTTACTCAATCACGCCAAAACACTGAACGGATTGAATGAAATTTGGTACACAGGTAGATAATGACCTGGAATAGCACATAAGCTATTCCAGGATATTTTTTTTCCCGGAAAAATAAGTAATCCCGCGGGATTCGCCAAAAACTTTTATAACGCAGCGGTCTGCACGCTGCAGCTAGTCTTAATATATATATATATATATATATATATATATATATATGTAGGAAGTGGGTCAGATATGATAAATAAAATGCGGATGTGGTAATATAACAACTCTTTATATTTAGATCAGAATAACATTAGATCACTATTAAAGCTTTCCATCACTAATGACTAGTTCTGGTTTAACAATTCCAAGTAACTTAATTATTCCCTATTACAAATAAGTCATAACTTAAGCAATAGATAGTCAATTATAAATTGTACTGCGACTAATTTATAGTTGACAATAATAATTAACTTGTTTGCACAAATTAATTATCCGAGAGTCAAGGATAAGCTACTAGCAAGATACAACAAGTGTACCGAGCCACGCCAGAGCCTAGACTGCCCGAACGGGGGGCGCTCAGTGCCTTTTATACAGGTAGCAAAACAATTTGAGTAGTAGGGATATCGAACAATGCGCTCGGTGGCTCAGGCGTACACCTGTTTACAATATTCTTGCATTTGATGACGCGGACGCCGTCACGGCCATACTGACATGCACACGTCCTCGTGTGCGCATCTTTATACATCTGAGGACAAGGAACGCCTCGTTCATCCTGACATATCTTTTAGAAAACTAAACGTAATCTTATTTTTTTTTACAACTTTATAATTAGCGTGATCTTTAGCGAAATGTTACAACAGTGTGCTGGTCCGGCAACCCCTTCAGCAACTACAATTATTAAACTTTCTCGTCTGTTTTGAAACCGGAGACTGGATTCTACTAAGCTAGGAATCCCTCTCATCAATTAAAAATACCGGAGACTGGATTGTACTAAGCTCCCTCTCATCAGTTAAAAACCGGAGACTGGAGTGTATTAAACTCCCTCTCATCAGTTAAAAACCGGAGACTGGAGTGCACTAAGCTCCCTCTCATCAGTTAGAACCGGAGACTGGAGTTTACTAAGCTCCCTCTCATCAGTTCAAAACCGGAGACTGGAGTGTGCCGTCATCTTCCTACATTTTTTGTCAATCCTGCATCTTTTGTCAATCCTAAATTTTTTTTGTTAAATTACTTCTTTTACTTTTTTTTTACATTGATTTCTTCTCATAGTTTTATAAGACTCCCATTTCCTTTATTATTACTTTTTTTTGATTTTTAGTGATATCTTTTTTATCATCATTTTACTAATTTTTTTTTCGTTTACTTTATATCGTATTTTTTTTGCTGATGATGCAGCCTCATGAACAGTGGCAAGATTAGAGAATCTCCTTCGCAGGTATTTCGAAGATATTAAAAACTCTGACTGTTATAACTATTTACAATATACACTGCATTTCTATCAATATTGTTAGGACCAGTTTTATGAACAAGATCATTATCATGAGTATACGCCGTCACGTCATCCTTGTTATAATTTTTATATAGGTAAAGGAAGAAACCCTACAGGAATATGGGAAACTTCGAGGAGGCCATCGTGGGCGCACTTGTTTTCTAAAATTGCAGTAACTTTTAAGGAGCCCTTATATTTTGAATCAAGTTTCGTTAAGTGTCGTTCTTCATTCCTAACAAAGACAATGTCATTTACACTAAAAGGTCTAACATTTCTTTTAACTCTACTCAACCGTAGAATGTCCGATTGGGCTGATTTTTTGATTCTATTGGATACACTGGATGTTCAAAGCTTGTAGATAGTTTTGCGAGTTTTTGTTAGTTGCCGAATGTCAAACCTAATGCTGCTGAGCACGTGTTAAATATTACCTAACCGCTTTTGCCATGATTTGTCAGAGAATTATACTGCGCTATCATTATTAAACCCTACAAGAATCGCATTACATATTCAGACCGACTGTTAGCTCTATATGTGCCTGTCGCAAGAAGATGTAAATCTGTATTGTTTTCTTTTTTTTTTTTTTTAAATATCAGTTTGAGTTTAGTTGGTAATAAACTTTAAGATTGCTTATTAACGATCTTCAAAGGGTCAACTAATTCGATTTCAGCTCGACGAATTTAAGCCCAACGGTTTTAATTCAATTGGTTGTCAATTGTTTTTAAAATTATCTACCAAGCGCTCTCTATCTTTACCTACAAAGTCAGTATTTACCATACTCTCGCTAGCAGATTTTGAAACTGAGCAGGATTGTGTTTAAGTATTGCTAAGCATTAACCTGTTTTCGCTTAGTTCCTATTCTACATTGGTCCAAATTTTTGCGGCCTAACGAAACATTAAGACTTATCAGGTCAAACGTGAAACTACCTCCAAATTTAAATTTTGCCCTGTGGTTAAACATTTGATCTGTTGAGTGGAAATTACATTAGGACAAGCGACTACTTGGATTCTTGTTCATAAAACCGTTCTCTTACAAAGGAATCACAAGATATTTGTTAGATATGGCCTTCTGAACCAGAGTCAAATATAAAAAATAATTAATTTTCACTTAGTGTGATACACCATGTGACGCTCTGGAACAGATGTTGACTGGTTTTCTGTTTTCGGCACTTGATGTGGCAAATTCTTTCTTCTTGTAGCGCTTCGGACAAATGGAAGCTATGTGGCTGGGCCGGGGTCACAACATATAGCAGACCACTGGTGGTCGGCCACTGGACACGCCACCAGAGATAGTGGTAGATGACCTGCTTTCGCTGCAAGCAAAAATTATTTGAGATAAGTTTCTGTTTATCACGACAATAGTTGTTACGATGTTCGATTCTATCACAAAACTGTAACTTCCTCGAAATACAGTGGTGCTCTTAAATCGGTTCATATATAAGTCTAAAAGGAAGAGATCTTCAAGTCATTATATAGCTTGCCAAGACAGCAGCTTGTGAAGTAGGTGACGGCATGACTCTTAAGTAAGTGAGTAGCAGCTTCAATGATCAGATCAACCCCGTCTAATTTTTTCTTTTCTATATTTATTTTACTTGAGGTACACCAGCTAGTAAGTTACACGACAAAAATCCTACTAGTCAGATGAATGGTCTTTGGAACGACAGAAGCATCTTATTAAAAACAAAGCAGAGGCTGGTTTGTACGCTGGTGTTCTCCAGAGTACGTACGGCGCAGAGTCATAGACACTAAGAGCTGCAGACAGACGTCGCATTGATGCGTTTGAAATGTGGTGCTGGAGAAAATGTTACGTATCCCTTGGACAACACACAGGACCAACACCTTCATACTAAAACAACTTGGAGTAAAGACCAGACTGTCTGCTACGTGCCTCCAAAGAATTCTATAATACTTCGGCCACATCTCTATAGAAAGCAAGTAGACAATCTCGAAAAGCTAATAGTGACCGGAAAAGTAGAAGACAAAAGACCACGTGGTCGTACTCCTATGCGATGGTCGGATCAGGTTTGCACCAATCTTATGTCTAAAATGTTTTATGATGCTCTGCACGTCGCTGAAGATAGAGTCAAATGGCATAATATTGTGCTATCAAGAACAATCTAATGAGGAGGTTACGACCCTCAGTAATGAAGAATACGAAGCTAGGAGGAGGACACCAGTTAGTCATATCGTCTGCTTCATCAGAATCAAAGTATATCAACTTAAGGGGAGTAGATGTATTTACAGAACGTGAATTAATATTTTCTGCTATTTTTCAAAGAATAATTTCCATACCACAAGTGAAAAGAGACATTTACTGCTCTACATAATTAACCGAAATAGTTTGATGCTGAAGTGGGAGTGAATCCGATCCCACTTCTGATGTAGGAAGTGGGTCAGATATGATAAATAAAATGCGGATGTGGTAATATAACAACTCTTTATATTTAGATCAGAATAACATTAGATCACTATTAAAGCTTTCCATCACTAATGACTAGTTCTGGTTTAACAATTCCAAGTAACTTAATTATTCCCTATTAGAAATAAGTCATAACTTAAGCAATAGATAGTCAATTATAAATTGTACTGCGACTAATTTATAGTTGACAATAATAATTAACTTGTTTGCACAAATTAATTATCCGAGAGTCAAGGATAAGCTACTAGCAAGATACAACAAGTGTACCGAGCCACGCCAGAGCCTAGACTGCCCGAACGGGGGGCGCTCAGTGCCTTTTATACAGGTAGCAAAACAATTTGAGTAGTAGGGATATCGAACAATGCGCTCGGTGGCTCAGGCGTACACCTGTTTACAATATTCTTGCATTTGATGACGCGGACGCCGTCATATATATAAATAAATATATATATATATATATATATATATATATATATATATATATATATATATATATATATATACTAGCTGACCCGGCAAACGTCGTTTTGCCATATAAATTATTGAATTAAAAAATAGGGGTTAATCGTAGAGGGTTGAAAATTAAGGGTTGTATATATTTTTCAATGTTGAATCATAAAAAAATAAAAATAAAAATTTTTGTCCATAAAATAAAAAAAAATTTTTAGGGGTGGACAACCCTTAACATTTAGGGGGATGAAAAATAGATGTTGGCCGATTCTCAGACCCACTGAATATGCAAATATGCATACGAAATTTCATCAAAATCGGTCAAGCCGTTTCGGAGATTCCATTCTAACTGTGATATAATGTAAGTACCGTGTCATGTCCATTTCTAGAAGTTATTTATAAATTGTTAGTTTTTTTTTGTCGTAAACGTTATAATTTATGAGGTAATTAGTTTAAATCATTTATTACGACAAAAAAACTAACAATTTATAAATAAATTCTAGAAATGGTTATGACACGGTACTGACATTTAAGTGATATATTGTAAGTTTTCTGTAACTGGCAAGTTATATTATATGAAAATAATGTTGAAATATGTTTATAATTTTCCAATAAGCACAAAAATTTCATAAATTAATTATTAATTAATGACCTGTGAGAACAAACAATATAGGACATTGAATATCACAGTTAGAATGGATTCACCCATATATATATATATATATATATATATATATATATATATATATATATATATATATATATATATATATATATATATATATATATATATATATATATATATATATATATATATATATATATATATATTACACATTACGTAGTTTGTCCGCGATAAACTCCGAAACTTCTGAACCGATTTGAATGCAATTTTGTAAATATCTACTATTTGAGCCAACTTAGAAGATAGCATAGTTTTAATCTTAATTTATTCCCTCCCCCTGTCAAGTACCCCACCAAAATATTTAATACAAATAATTTGTATGGCAAAACAACGATTGCCGGGTCAGCTAGAAGTATACTACACTAAGGATGGTCTGTAACAGGTAAAGACCCGTTCCACCTGTTCCAGTTCAAATTAAATAACAGTTCCAAGAACTGTTCCAAACGATGAAAACTACTAAGTTGGCATTGTAATATGTGAAAAAAAATGTGTACTTCAATTCGATTGGCGTTTTTTGACGTACTTACCTAATTCTAGAAATGTTTTTTATATCATGACATAGCAAACAAGCATTTTGGTTATGCGAGTCATTACCATCGTGGCTACTAGGTGGTAGAGTTCAGCATTGTCTCGCCCGGGTGTGGTACCACCGCCTTACCTATTCCTACCGCAATAGCATCAGTGCTTGTCACTGTCGTGTTCCGGTTTGGAGGGTAAGGTAGCCGGTAGTTATGCATGTGACATTAGATCTCGTCACAAGATAGCGACGCACCATTAAAATATTTGGTGTCTATAGGCGATATTTGACTGTTTCTATTAGGAGACCTATCTGCTTCTTTGCTATCTTACGTTATAAAAAAAAGCGGACAAGTCACCTTATGGAAAGAGACAATCATCGCATTGGCGAGGTGATCTAAAGAGACACTAAAATATATTTTTTATATCATAAGATAGCAAACAAGTAGATGGGACTCCTGATGGAAAGAGTCAACCATCGCCTATAGACACCAAAGATGTTAAAGGTGCGTACTATCTTATGACGAGGCCTTATGCCGCATGCATAAGTACCGGCTACCTTACCCTCCAAACCGGGACACGACAGTGACAAGCACTGATGGAATAGGTAAGACGGTACCAGAACAGACAATATATAACTTTCTTAACACTGCGTGGCTACCTGTCGCACCATAGAAATAGACATTTTTGGTTAATGAGTCCACTAGACATATCTGCTTATCCTTTACGGAAATGGGTATAATGGTATCTATTTCGAAACTGATGAAGTCGTATATTCTAAGGTAAAACAGCCGCAAAGCGTTGCGGCACACATAAATATGTAAGGAAAACTTAAGGTACGTGTAAAATTCATAGAATTTTTCATTGGATTTCAAACAAAGGCTTATACCACGTCTGGAAGATTAAAAATTTAGGCAGCTTTGCCTTTATGAAGTAAAATTAAATCGAAAATGTTTTATTCAAATAAACATTCAGATACTTTATTCGAGTCGACGTTTATGTATGTGGCATTAACGACTCATCCACATGGATAGCAACGCACCGTGTTGGTCCCGGGCTCCTTTGAAGGATAGACCAACTGCCATTCTGCCAGACAGATCGTAAAATTCGACTGATTAGCTGCGCGAGTCATTACTATCATGGCTACTAGGTGGTAGAGTTCTGCATTGCCTCGCCCGGGTCTGGTACCACCGCCTTACCTATACCTGCCGCAATAGCATCAGTTCTTGTCTCTGTAGTGTGCCAGTTTGGAAAGTAATGTAGCCAGTAAATTTATGCATGTGGCATTAGACCTCGCCATAAGATAGCAACGCACCATTAATATCTTTGGTGTCTATAGGCATTGGTTGACTGTTTCCATCAGGAGACCCATCTGCTTGTTTAATATCTTATAATATAAAAAAATATGTAAAAAAAGAGGCGAGCGATTTGCTATGCAAAAAGACACTATCGTCGTGGCTATTAGGAGGTAGAATTTTACAACGTCTCGCCCGGTATATGGTACCACTGCCTTACCTAATCCTGCCGAAATAGCGTCAATGCTTGTCATTGTCGTGATCTACTTTAGAAGGTGAGGTAGCCGGTAAACTTATGCGAATTATCACTGGAGTTTATGTCAATTTTTCCGCAAGTTTACTTAACGTAAACAAACCTACCATGGGTGTGTAATTAATATTTCTACGTTTATTGGTCACTAGCTGACCCGCGCAGCTTCGCCCGCGAGTATATTAATAAGTCGTCCAAATAGCTTTTAATAAAAATTTCATCCCCTATTTCAGCCCTACAGGGACTGATTTTTGAAAAAAAATTACCCTATGTTTGACCCCGGATCTTCAACTGTATCCATGCCAAATTTCATGAAAATCGGTCCAGCGGTTTAGCCGTGAAAGCGTAACAGACAGACACACAGACAGACAGACACACAGACAGACAGACTTTCGCATTTATAATATTATAGTATAGATATTCACTCCTCCGTTGGTCGAGTGGTTAGCGACCCTGACTACGCAATCAACGGGGCTCGGGTTCGATCCCCGACGGGGACAAGCATTTGTGTGATGAGCATAAATGTTTGTATTTCCGGGTTTGGGTGTTTATTATGTATGTAAACGTATTTATATAGGTATGTATGTATATTTTCTATGTAATATTATCGTTGACTAACACCCATAACACAAGCAAATAATTTGCTTACTTTGGGGTTAGATCAGTAAGTGTAATTTGTCCCGTGAACATTTATTTATTTATTGATATTAGACAAAAAAGGTTTATTGATATTAGACAAAAAAGGCGAGCGTGACAAAAAAGGTTTTTAGTGAATTTCGCGGGAACAACTGGTTTTTTGGGGATAAAAGTAGCTTATGTGTTATTCCAGGTCATTGTCAACCTGTGTGCCAAATTTCATCAAAATCCGTTCAGTAGTTTTTGCGTGGTTGAGTAATAAACATTCATCCATACATCCAAACATCAAAACTTTCGCATTCATGATATTAGTATAGATTACAAAATTACTAAAAAAGCTTGTAGCGCAAGTTTTAAGGGGTAATATAGTCGGTCAGCTTATAGATGTGGTAATAACAACATGAATAGTAATGAATAGTAATGCACCATCAACATCTTCGGTGTCTATAATCGATAGTCTGTATTTTCCCATCCGAAGAGCCATCTCATGTTTGCTATAATAAAAGTAAATAAATAATGAATAAAGATACTCTACAATTTTTGTGGTCTGTAAGTTCTTGTCTTAGTACCCTAAACTAATAAATAAATAAAAAAAATGATGTGGTGTCGCGGGACACCAGGTAGGAACGAACTTCCTTCGGCTAAACGGCACTACTCGCTTGTGTACGCGACTGTCGCGCCTGCGCACGTCTCATTTAACGCTTTTATTCCACGCATTTTTCTTACGGTTTTACTATCACATTTTTTTCAGTTCGGTCGCGCAGCAAAATCCCTATCCCCTCCAAGCCTGCCGTAAGGAACTTCGTTCCAATAAAAAACACCCAAACCCAGAAATATCTGCTCATCTGTGCTCATCACACAAACGTTTGTCCCTGTCGGGAATCGAACTCGAGCTATCTCGATTCATAATTAAGTTCGCTAACCATTTGCCCAACGGGGCGGTAATAACAACCAAATAAACAATTCAACATTATTTTAATCAAATTAATATAAAATAATTCAACAGAGCTTCAACAGAATAAACTTCCGAGTCATACATCACTGTCAATAAATGAATTAATCATGTAGAAATTTACGTGAGCCATTTAAAATTCAGCGACTTGGCGGTTTCGAGATAAAACAAAGCTGAATTAAACTCGGGCACTTTGCCAAACGGCGCATACCTCCGTCTAGACGAGTGACGAACTATTTGTGACACACAAATTTACGGGAATTGAGGATATTATCATTTTTTATTTACTTATTTTAGGACGTTAAATTATTAGGTCATTGAGTTAATTTTAATATTAGATTTTACAAAAAAGTATTCCGGATTGTGGTCTAGTGGTCCGGTGTCGGTGTTGGCCACACGAGGTCCCGGGTTTAATTCCCGGGTCGGGCAATATTTTTTTTTTTTAATTTTCTGATAAAAGTACGTTGGCCGGAATCGAACTAATGCCCGGTTGGCGATAGGTTTGCCAAATATCATATTGTAGAACAGAGTATCTTCGGCTAATTATGGGTGCACTAGTTGTATCTCTGCCTACCTCTTCGGGGATAAAGCGTGAAGATACGTTTTTTACTCCGGTTTGTTTACAGGGTAAGCGGAACGAACCAAACGTCTATAGATTTTTCAGTTCACCCAAATTCACCGGTTCTTCGGTCAGTGTCCATAGATCCATATTGCTGCATTTTTTATATAATTACTGATTAGATAGCAAACAAGCAGGTGCCTCTCTGAATGGAAAAAGACAACACATATATTAATGACAAGATGCAATGCCACATGCTTAAATATACCAACTACCTTACTCTTAAACCGGAACACGACAGTGACAAGCACTGACGCTATTGCGGCAGGAATAGGTAAGGCGGTGGTTCCAAATACCCGGGAGAGACGTTGCGGATTTCTACCACTGGTGGTCAGATGGTAGTGATACGTATAGTCAATCGATCGCCTGTTACGACCTGCCTGGCAGAACGGCGGTCGGTCTATACTTCAAAGGAGCTCGGACTAACATGGGGAAAATTTTACCAATTAGGCTGATTTTAGTGTGACGCTGACCGCACGCTGACGGTCGGCGCTGATGGGTATGTATGTATGTAGTCATAGGTATAGTTTTTGAGCCGCGCTGACCGCTCAACGCTGACGGCCGCAGGCTACATACATCAGCGTCGACCGTCAGCGTGCGGTCAACGTGACAGTAAAACCAGCCTTAGGTAACGCTTAACTCTTATTTTAGGGATAGCCGGGATCGGCAGCTTTACCTGCTCGAGGCAAGAGAAGGGAGTGGTAGTACGCCACCACCAGACTCCGGGTTACTACTGACAGTAGATTTTTGTGTAAACCTTCGAGAAAATCCCAATAACCTTTATGTTACTGGGATTTCGTCGAAGGTTTTATCAAAAATCCAACCCGAAGATAGGTTTTGGGAGCTCTTTTTTTGATATGACAAACCATATTTGACCTTTCGCTCGTTACTGCGTCACCGGACTTATGGGGCGAGCCTCGGAAGAGCAGAGTGCTCAGCCAGAGTTTAGATTTAAATTTAGGTTACTAACGTTCGCGCTAAGGGCTGTCTCCTATGAGATCGGACCTCGGCCTAGTGCGGCGTTTAGACTAAATGTGGTGGACGGAGTCGTGGAATTGCGCCACGGGCGATAGAGAATTGTTCGTCGCGACCGGCGACGACGGTGAAGTGTTGTGTGTGTATGTCGGGTTCGTCATTGGGATAGGAAAGTTAATTGGGAGCTCATGATATAATCAGTTTAAAGTAGTTTAAAATGCACTTGTACTTTTATTGCACTATACAACACACACGCACATAAACATACACACACACACACATACACACACACACACATACACACACACACATATATAGCTTTTAATAAAAAACACATCCCGTATTTCAGCCCTCCAGATACTGATTTTTGAAAAAAAAATTAGCCTATGTTTGACCCCGGATCTTCAACTATTTTCATGCCAAATTTCATGAAAATCGTTCCAGCGGTTCAGCCGTGTAAGCGTAACAGACAGACATACAGACTTTCGCATTTATAATATTAGTCTGGATTAATAAACGTTGAAAAATGAATAAAATTTGCGAACCCAGGTTGTATTAAATAACTTAGCTCAACTTTAATTTAAAATGTATTTCGTGATGAAATTTTTCATAATTTTAAAATGCTGCATCATTTTACACGTTCCAATAATTTCGAGGACGCGGAGTGTGTGAAGTAGGAACATTTTAATTGATTCCAGCGTTGTTAGCTTATCTGGCTCGATAAAAGTCCGTAATGAAACGTTGGTTCGTTAGGCTGCGGAAATAATTTTGGAAATTCAAAGGCAGTAAATAAAACCGGCCAAGAGCGAGTTAGACTCGCTTACGAAGGTACGCTTACATACAACTTTCTGAACTATCCCATTTGTCATAAACTACCCACATGGTCGATTTAACTCAAACCAGTTCTCGTTCGGAGTTTTTCTTTAATTGTATATTCCCAACTGTTTTTACAACTTTTTACTCGAGGATTCAATAGTTAAAGGGACACACGATTTACTACTTATAGGCGAATATCTCACAAAATCTTGGCAAAATCACAAAACTTTTTTAGAAACCTTAATATCATTATCATTTTTTAATCAATTAGACCGCCCCGTTGGTCAAGTGGTTAGCGACCTTGACTGCGCAATCGACAGGGCTCGGGTTCGATTCCCGACGGGGACAAGCATTTATGTGATGAGTATAAATGTTTGTATTTTCGGGTTTGGGTGTTTATTAAATATATTCTAGTATTTATATATGTATTTCTATGTATTAATATCGTTGATTAACACCCATAACACAAGCAAATAATTTGCTTTATTTGGGGTTAGATCAGTAAGTGTAATTTGTCCCGTGAATATTTATTTATTTATTTACTTCATTCCTCAGTTTCATGTATGAAGAGCTACCGTTTATTAGCTATATTTAGTCTCTGAGTAAGATGAGTGTGACTTACGGACATACAGACAGACAGAGGGACATGATAAAATTATAACGATTTCGTTTTTGCCATTTGGCTATGGAACCCTACAAACCGCTACTATTTTTTCCTATATTCACAGACTAGCATATTTTATTTTTATTAGTAGATACGGAAATGGAGAAACAAATGTTATCTTAAAGTGGAACAAATTAATGAAAAAATTTCGCTACACTCAAGTTTGTTTCAATGTGGCGAAAATTCGTCACTTGACACGTATTTCAGTTTTTTCTTTTTGATGAAGATGGGTCTCCTGATGGAAAGAGTCAACCATCGCCTATAGACACCAAAGATGTTAATGGTGCGTTGCTATCTTGTGGCGAGGTCTAATGCCACATGCATAAGTTTACCGGCTACTTTACACTCCAAACCGGAACACGACAGTGACAAGCACTGACGCTATTGCGGCAGGAATAGATAAGGCGGTGGCGTCAGACCCGGGCGAGACAATGCAGAACTCTACCACCTCGTAGCCACGATGTTAGTGACTCGTACAGTCTTCGGTCGCCTTTTACGACCTGCCTGGCAGAACGGCAATTGGCCTATTCTTCAAAGGAGCCCAGAACCAACACGGAAAAAATCACTGTCACCTAGGAGTCAACTACCATCTAGTAGTCAACTATCGCCTAATCGTCCACATAGTGCTACAAAAATATTGAAACACAATTTTTGCAATCTATACATATAATAAAATCGTAGAAAAGTCAAAACTGTACATTGAATATTTTTTTTAAAAGAATATTGGGGCGTGATCTATAATCGATATCGAAGCCAAAAATATAGTTTTTAGAATTCTTGTCCGTTTGTCTGTTTATCTGTTTGTCTGTATGTATGTCCGGGGTAACTCAAAAATTACTGCATGGATTTACTTCGAATTTTGCATGAATATTACTAATAGGTCGGGTCAACATATAGGCTACATATTATCACACTACACCTACGGGGGAGGAGCTGTGCGGAGTAAACGAAGTCCGCGCGGACGAAGTCGCAGGCAACAGTTAGTTAAAAATAAAACTTTAACTTCTAGAAATGACTATTTAGAGCGTCTTGATGTAAACAGGTCAAGGTGTCCGTCTGTTTACACATTCTTGGCGCTACACACAGCAACAGCTTTACACGCACTCAACTCTTCACATTTGAATAGAGTGTGTGATTACATGACCCCATTCATCGCTTCGACCCAGAGACATGTTTTCATTCCTTTAACATTCGGATATGTATGTTTGTTCAACTTGCCGCCATAAGAAGTTACTGATTTTACCCCGATTTTCGAATTCGAGTTTTCACCAGATTTTCACGAATTGAGGTTTTACTTTTCCCGAATATTTCACCATGACGTATGTATGTCTGTACGTATGGGTGTTTATATGTTATCCTCTCATAATTTTTAAACGCTTTCACCGATACGCAGTTGAAGACATTTGTGTTCCACCAATTGATTTAGATAACATTGTAGATTAAAATCGATCATTGTATTTAAAATATATCGCACCTTGAAAACAAAAGTGACATCATCCAAAAATATTTATTTTTCAGTATGGCGGTTTAAAGTTTTTGACGCAGCATTGTGATTCATTCATTTGACGCAGCATTCTACGTTATTGTCTAATAAGTTAATATCGTAAAAGTATGCAAAATATTACAACGCCGATTTTTGCATTAATAGCGCTTTCTTTGAAATAATATAAAATATGTCGTTTTAACTAAAACTTCCCGCTCTTTATATAATGTCACTTTTGTTATCGAGTAGCGATATAACTTTTTAAATTTTAAATAATGCCGCTTTTAACAAACTTAAGATTATTCAACTTCTTTGAGCTCAAGATCACTATTAGGTATATTTTTTACTCATATGAGCTTAAACTACCCCATTTTAGCAGGAAATTATAAGAACCAGGGCTTATTAAAAGGTTAATTGAGTAAGCATCTTCTAAATTAAATTATAAATATGCCAGCTATTTAGGAAAACTGTCAAACAATTGTAAAATTACTCTCCTAATTTGTAAAAAAAACATAAAAATAAATACAAAACATGAAACCGGTGGTAAACCACAGAGCCTTTAAACACGCCAAGTTTAAACTGGTGTATTTATAGTAGTGTTTTAGCAAATCAAGAAAAAAATCAATAAAAGTAATATGTATATGTATAATTTAGTAATTTTTTTTACTTTTATCACTTAACTAAAATATGACGATTAAGTGAACACTCATAAAAAATAATTTTCAAAAACAAGCCATCATGGCGATTTTTAAGTATTTTACAAATTTTTACAAGCTTTTTACAAAACCTAGAAGATACCCTTCTAGGTTTTAGTTTAC
Source organism: Apodemia mormo (assembly GCA_036924255.1). Lineage (NCBI taxonomy): Eukaryota > Metazoa > Arthropoda > Insecta > Lepidoptera > Riodinidae > Apodemia > Apodemia mormo. The sequence goes on along the minus strand of JAUPFN010000025.1, from coordinate 24,227,617 downwards.
ATCTGTTTTAGAGAAAATTAGATTTATAAGAGTTTATGGATTGAAAAATTGTGCGAAATTTTAAATACTTGTAACCGAGTGCCATACATAACGATCCTTGCAGGCTTGTCTTGCTTTTTCCACATTCATCACTCTATTCATACACACACGCCGGTTGTGAAGACTCTTGACACCACCATCGGACAGTACTCGATCAATCTGATCATGGTATGTCAGTCTTGATCTTCCCGGGTACCTACATCCTTCCACATTCGCATTGTATATCTGTTTTGTTAAACTTTCATCTACCATTCTTTCTACATGTCCGACCCAACGAAGCATGCCCTTTCTCGTCTTTACACCGACACTTTCTTTCAAACCTAACTAATCTATCACTTCCACATTAGCAACCCGGTCCGCGAGTGTTACACCACATATTTTTCATAGTGATCTCATCTCGACCGCGTTGATTCTACTTTCATGCCCTTTCTGACATACCCAACTCTCACTTCCATACAATATCATTGGGATAAGCATATAATTACGCAGGGCTAGACGAGCACCCGGACTTAAAATTGTGCTATAAAGTAATCTCCGTAACGCTCCATTCACTCTGTTCCCTGCATACACACTTTTTTTAACATCACCAGACACTTAAAGCGATATATATTCTGTTTCTTTTTTTACAAATTGGGAGATTCATTTTAAATAGCTGGCATATTTTTTATATAATTTAATTTAGAAGGTCAATCCACATGCACGCAATTTTTGCTCGTAGTGCGTGTGACATATTTTTTGTGCTTTTGGTTTAAACTAGTTTATTTGCATTATGAAGTGCTCTCATCTCAGATACGCTCCAAATGAAATCTTTTATGCAAAAATCGGTAAAAATCTATATAAACCGGTATTTTTAAAGCGGTTTTCAAATTTTTACGACGTACGGGCAAGTGGGCCACTCGAGAAAACAGTCACCACTGGTCATGGACAGTTGAAATACAACGCATTAGTTGTCAATGTGATGCAGCTTTTGAAAACTTTGTATATCCTTAAGTATCATCACGCTGGCTTCATTACGGTATCGGCAGTATAAACCAAGTCAATTTTTATATCATAAGATAGCAAACAAGCACATCGCTCTTCTGATAGAAAAAGAATGCCAACACCTATTGACAACTAAGATATTAATGCTGTGTTGCTATCCTTGTAGCGGGGTACAACTACATATTAAGTATTCCGGCTTACTAAACATGGGCGTTTTCGTATTAAGTTGCAAGCGGATATGTATCCGATATTTAGTTTTCATATCGATATCCAAAACCGTTTTCAGATATCGATATCCGTAGTACGATTTGCACACTAGCCGAAGTTACGTAGTATTCGCTTATTCACTTTTAAGCCAGTAAAAAACTGAATGGTAAGACAGAGACAAAGCGAACAAAAAATGTCGAAGTCATATAGCGATGTGACATAGACAGTTTTTATTCGCTTTGTTTCTGTCTGTCATGATGTGGAGTTTGCGTTTTGTTCGTTATTCGTACTTCTCGTTCTCGTGATGTTGCGTTGCGCTTTGGATTGCGTTTGGAAGCGCAACCACAACTTGATGAAGTTTTTGTGAAAACGGTTATGTATATTTAGATATTGATATGGTATGATAATAAATACATATCCGATATAAGTTACGTTTAGATATATCGAAACCATGCCTACGGCTTACCCTACAAATTTGATCAATACATTAACAACATTAATAAGAACTGACGTCATTGCGACAGGAATAGATAAGGCGATGGTACCAGACCCGGATGCGTCGTTGCGAAACTCGACCACTCGAAAATCGTTCACATTTTACGAACGGCCTGGCAGAACGACATATTTTCTATTTTTCAAGGGAGGATTAATACAACGAAAAACAACTACTTACTAAATAAAATATTAAGTTCTCTAGATACTACCTTAATTCTATTGTCGATAACTTTATCGGTCTTAAACCTACAATGGGTTTACAATGTCAGATTGTTACAAGTTGTAACGTAGTTGGCAATTTGGTTCGCGAACGTGCAATGCATATCAACCTTTATGAAGAAACTGTTTCGTAGCGCTCGTAGCTCACCGTAGTAATCGAGATTAATTTAGTACTATGAACACTTTAATATGGCGGAGCTAATTTCTAGAATATGTTAGTTCAGGAGATACTCGTAGCTTATTTAACTTCTGGAGAATATATTATTAATACACAAATTTACTATTTATCTAGAGTAAGTTTAATATTTAACTATCTTTTAAAGGTTTCTTTATAGCGTAAGATAGCAAAAGACTCGTATTTTTATATATTACTAGCTGACCCGGCAAACACTTTTTTGCCTTACATATTAGGAATCCATAGCGGACAAACAACGTGACACGTAATTTATATAAGACTACGGGATTGTCCTTCCACGCAGCCAAAATGGCATTAAACTTTATATGGTGGTTAAGTATTCTTAAATTTTCTAATTTTCCGCGCAATTTTCTTAATATTTTCTTTTATAAGAACCTTCTCCTTACAATTACAAACACAACAAAAAAAATTACCGAAATTGGTCCAGCCATTCAGGCGTGATGTCGTGACCAAGGAATATAGGGATTGATTTTTATGTATATAGATCATGTAAAGTGGAAAGATAATGGAAAAGAAAGTTATCACCTATAGACACCAAATATACAATTGATACGTTGTGATTCATGTTATATGATGGTAAAGCCAATTGCATAATTTACCGGGTACCTTACTCTCCAAATTGGAACACGACAATGACGAGTATTGACACTATTGCAACACTATTGACGGCAACATTTATAGGTACCGGCTTATCTATGTAAAACAATGGTGCCAAACCCGTCGTGCTCGTGGTGGAATTTAACCACTAGTACTCACTATGGTTACTAGATAAAATTGACTCTAGTTAATACGGAGACACGTCTGACTAAATGAGTTAACAGAAACTACATTTTAGCTGGTCTGATGTCCAAATATAACCATTTCATATCGACATCAAAGATGGTACTGATGTATTGCGTGATTTTTATAATAAAGCTTACTAGCTTGTGGCCGAAATTTAACAATAGACTAAACAATAAAATCTCTTTTACGTCTGACAACATTTTTTAGCCGTAAAAATATAGTATATATTAAATACTAGCTGTGCCCGCGACTTCGTTCGCGTGGAAACAATTCTAAAATAAAAACCCGCATAGTTCCCGTTCCCGTTTGATTTCCGGGATAAGAACTATCCTATATCCTTTCTCGGGTCTCAAACTATATTTTTTCCAAATTTTATCGAAATCGGTTCAGTGGTTTGGCCGTGAAAGCGTAACAGACAGACAGACAGAGTTACTTTCGCATTCATAATATTAGTATGGAAGTATGGACTAGCTGACCAAGCAAACGTTGTTTTGCCATATAAATTACTAGCTGCAGTGTGCAGCCCGTTGCATTATAAAAGTTGTGTGGCGAATCCCGCGGGATCACTTAATTTTTCCTGAATAAAAATTCAGGTCATCATCGGTATACCAAATTTCATTCAAATCCGTACAGTCGTTTTGGCGTGATTGAGTAACATACATCCATCCATCCAAACATACAAACTTTAGCATTTATAACATTAATATAGATAAGAAAGTAGTAGTCATGTTAATATTGTCACGTTTAGTAAATTGTTTGCTTTAAAGGAGAGCCAGCAAGCACATGGTTTTCCTAATAGAATGGGATAACAATCGCTTATAGACACCAAAAATTTAAATTTTACGTTGCTATCCATGTGTTGGGTTGGGTATGAAATACCATCTGTAAAACTTTAGTTTTTACCCCTTATTAAGCCCCCCCTTTGAAAAACAAACCATCTGCCGTGTTTTCAGGCGGTTCTTAAGAGTAGAACGATAAGCTATACGAGTCCCCACCATCATGCCTACTCAGTGGTAGAATTCTGCATTTTCTCGCCCTTGGATCGATCAAGACCTCGCATCATGGATCGTAATGCATCTTCTTTCCATCTTAATCCTCTGTAGGCGACGGTTGTCCTTTTCTATCACGAAAACTATCTACTTGTTTGCTATTTTATTTCAGAAAGAAAAAAATAGTAAAGTACTTTTCAGGCCACGCGCAATGGCGGGTTCCGAAGTTGCCCATCACAATAACGACGATAAAAAGAGGGCTTTTGTAGTTTCATACTATGAATATTTAAATTATTTAACGTCTACGCCGTGTTGGTCCCGGCCTCCTTTGAAGAATAGGCCAACTGCCGTTCTGCCAGGCAGGTCGTAAAAGGCGACCGATTGGCTGTCGAGTCACTACCATCGTGGCTACTACGTGGTAGAGTTCTGCATTGTCTCGCCCGGGTCTGGTACCACCGCCTTACCTATTCTTGCCGCAATAGCGTCAGTGTTTGTCACTGTCGTGTTTCGGTTTGGAGGGTAAGGTAGCCGGTAAACTTATGCATGTGGCATTAGACCTCGCCACAAGATAGCAACGCAACATTAATATCTTTGGTGTCTATAGGCGATGGTTGACTCTTTCCATCAGGAGACTCATCGGCTTGTTTGCTATCTTATGATATATAAAAAAAACGTCAACGACAAATACATATCCGCACTACAGGTTCGCCGCCTATAAAACTTCTCCAAGTACATTTTATAAGTTGGTCGACTATTACTCAAAAACTTGTAAAGCCTTCTAAGCCGTGATAGTTTTCCTTTTAACTTCATTATATTTACTACTACCATGATTTTTTCCACCCCCGAAACAAACCATTTAGCCTGCAGAGAGGAAGGGGGGATACTTGACTCTAACAAAAATTAGCACTTTAAAGCTCAATATTCCACAAACGAGTCCCTTAGTCGAAAAGTTGTTTTCACAAACGCACAATATTTTTAAAACCCTAACAAACGACACACCACACAATGTGATACGTGAGAAAAAAATTAACATCCTCACTTTACACGTGAAAAAAATATGTTTCAAGATTTTATATTACCACTATATCGACGTGATTTTATGTATATTCGTGACAAATTACAGCTTTCTAGTAATAAGGATCTCTGAGCTATCGTCCTGACAGACGTATCGACCAAACTGAAACACGACAATGATAATCACCGATGCTAGTGTAGAAGGAATAAGTAAGGTGGTATACTAAACTTGAGAAACACGTTGTAGAACTCTACCACCTAGTGTAGATTTTTTTTCAAGAAAAACATACATTTTTACACATTTTATTACATGTTAAAAAGACAAAAGAAAATTGTAACATTGTGATAGATAAGAAGCTTTTTTTATATCATAAGATAGCAAACAAGCAAATGGGTCTCCTGATGGAAAGAGTCAATCATCGACACCATGCTATAGATATCAAAGATGTTAATGGTGCATTGCTATCTTGTGGCGAAGTCTAATGCCACATGCGTAAGTTTACAGGCTACCTCACCCTCCAAACCGGAACACTACAGTGACAAGCACCGATGTTATTGCGGCAGGAATAGGTAAGGCGGTGGTACCAGACCCGTGCGAGACAATGCAGAACTCTACCACCTGGTAGCCACGATGATAGTAAGTCGCATAGCCAATCTGTCGCCTTTTACGACCTGCCTGGTAGAACAGCAGTTGGTCTATTCTTCAAAGAAGCCCGGGACCAACACGGGGAAAGAAGTCGTGATTTTGTCGTTTAGCTAAGTAATAACCAAAATTATCTCATCTATTTTTGGTTTTTTAATTGTCTCACACTGTCATCCAATTTAAATGACACTATCTTGATATTTAGTTTAAAATTAACTTCAAAATTCAGCCCGAACAGATACACGGCATATTCAAAAGTCTTTCATTCATATTCAAATATTCGAATACCGAAACGCAATTCAACTCATGCAGTACAATCACTTGACTGATAAAGAAACTGTCGCAGTATTTGTTTTTATTCTCTAGTCGTCTGTCCGTGCAAACTGAACACAATATCCGTGATTTTCAATACTCCCACCAGCTGCGCGTTAAGAGAGCAACAAAAACTATTTCTTCTATTCATCTCTATACTTCAGGAAAGTTATGTGCTGTTTGCTATTCAATATAAAAATTGGGCTGAGGTTGTACCATGGACACAGCCGTGTGTGTTTTACGTGAATACGTCTACGTAACGGGTAATAATTTGCGATAGCAAACATTTCCACTCGCTGTCGTCGTTAATTATCCGTGATTCCACAAACAAACTTTTTTTTATTAATAACAACCTGATTTTTTGTGAACAGCTTCGTTTTGACGAGACAATCTTTTCTACTTTCGAAAATTCTCGAATCGGGCAAGTAATTAATATAGATAAAAGATAAAATTTTAGAGAGTCAGACTAAGAAAAGTTTCCACTTTACGTGTAGGACAATGTTAATCTTAAATTACAATAATAATTGACAAGTTGTTGTGAGAAAATTAGGTTGTTTTTAAATTTATTAACATCAATTAAAAAATCTCATAATTTTGAATTCTTGGGTGGAGGAGGAGGTGGGTGGAGAACTCTTCAGAAAATCCATCACATGTGTAGGACAAACGTTTCATTGTGTTTTTATAATATAATCAAGCGATTAAAGTCGAAAAATAATTATTGTTATTAATAAATATTTTTCCTTCACTGAATCAAAATTTTCAAAGCCTCATAACTTTATTAGTTACCCGATTCGAGATTTTTCGAAGATAGAAAAGATGTTTGTCTCGTCAAAATGAAGCTGTCGAAATTCAGCTTGTTATTAATCAAAAAAATGTTTGTTCCTGGGACCACGGTCTATAAACGGGCCGTACGCCTTCATATTTCTGTATTCTTGGCTCTCCTTCAGTCGTCTTCATCATGTTGCGTTCTCGGTTCTTCTTCAGTCTTTCATTATCGTTTCATGGGTATCATTAGATTGCCTTTTAGAAATTTTTCTCGTATTATACATTCCTTTTTTTTTTTGATTTGGCTCTTATAAGAGTATAGACCGATTACAAAATAAATTTTGTTTTTTTTTATTAAACACTATATTTATCAAAGAAGAACTGTGCCCACAGTATGGAATAGAATCCAGCATTTTGGCCATGTTTTCCATATTATGTATATTTTTTCACTGATGTTTTACATAGTATATAACGTAAAGCATTTCTTCACATTTTAGTAGTCATGAATGTGTATTTAATTAAAATTAATTCACATTTCTGTATCTATAACAATAAATAAAATTGGAGTGTCTATTATATATATAATATTTTTACTAAATGCTTATGGATGTATACACGTGACGCATACCAAAATAACATTTTTTACAATTTTTGTCTATCTGTCAGTCTGTCTGTTGGTTCTGGCTAATCTCTGAAAACGCTGAATGCTGCTGATGTATAAGGCTAATTTATTTTAGATGTTTTTTTACACGGAAAGAGACGCGGACACAGTTAGTATTTACTAAAACTTTATAAATGTACCTATTTTGTGTACATGATCGATAAATCTTTACAAGATGTATCGAATTAAATTATTTGATCGTTATCTCTGTTTCGAGTCAAAACACATACTATAAGCAAATTCTGTAACGCAGCGAAATAACTTCAAATGGCGGTAAATCTCCCTCCACCCCCCGCGACGCATTGCAGTTTATCTTTAAATTAACAAATTCTTTGATTCTTTACATATCTAGTGGTACAAATTAGATTTTTGATCTTGATGATGGTTATGTAGCCACAACACCAAACTGTACCCCCATTATGTTGTCATCAGTTTTATTGAAATGTTCCCCCATATAAATGTAAATTTAAAGACGTATTCACGCATAAACGTGTAATTTCAGAAAACTGAACTAAAACGCATGGATAGTTTTAAAATTCATCAAAGCTATACTCCGAGAGTTCAAACAATATGACGTTTATTACGCAAAGTTTCACAAATCGAGCCCCGGTCCCCAGGCCATGTCGAGGCTTGCATACTTAAATGTTTACTAGTGTCAGCCACCGCAGACAGCCTTAATCTGCGTGTATTACATGGGAATATTAATTATTGGTTTTGTTTTGTACTTAATAATATTTTAAACTAAGAAAAATGTTATAACTTTTCCGTTGATTTAACCCTGTGTTAGAGCGGAGTCCTTTTAAAGAATAAACCAGTTATAATTCTGCTAGACAGGGTGTAAAAGACATAATAGTTACATCGTAGCTACTAGGTAGTAGGGATGCAATATTGCTCATAAAAAATCGATATCAAGACATCGATTTTTTTCTTAAGTAGAACATGGATGTTGAAAACATCGAAAATTAAAATGTGTTTATTTTCTATCATAAAGATGTCTTAGGGCGGCTTGCACCAAAATGCTTAAATGCATTTAGTCCCTTAAACATGTTTAGCAAATGTCAAATCACGTTAATGACAGCATTTAAGGTATTTAGTGACTTAAACGTATTTAGTGACTTAAAATGATTTAAGCATTTTGGTGCAAGCCGCCCTTAATACTACAAACCTACAAAAGTTTTAGTGATGTAGTGGTGAACTTATTTTGTGAGGGACTATTGACTGTTATATCGATATTAAAACATCATACGAAAGTTTTAGTGATATAGTGTTGTACCTATTTTGTGAGAAACTGGTGCCTGTTATATTGATGTTAACATCGATATTGAAATCCACATTTGTTTCTTTATTATCCGATCTTATATCGTTGCCGGACACCTGTAGCCAATATCTGACATCCAATAGCATGTGGTATCTCTATATATTTCCGATGAAATCGTTCAAAATCGACCACTTTTTTTGTGAGGGCAGGGTCATGGTAGTGTTAGAAAACGCTAAATAATATTTGTTTATATTTACAACTAAATTTGAGCTATTGTTTAGCTCAAAATGGTCGCCACTCCCGCATCAGATTCTGCGCATAGATACAATTTAGATAGGTACATGTATAGAACACACAAAAATTAATGTCTAACATCTCACGGGCGTCCAATGATTCCGCCAACATAACGGTATGTGGTCCGATATCCGATATCGAGGCGGACGATTAGGTGATAGTTGACTACTAGATTACCATCTAGTTGAATCCTAGGTGATAGAGTGATTTTTTCCGTCCTGAGCTTTCGTCCTGAGCGCCTTTGAAGAATAGGCCAATTGCCGTTCTGCCAGGCAGGTGGTAAAAGGCGACTGATTGGATATGTGAATCACTAACATCGTGGCTACTAGGTGGCAGAATTCTGCATTGTCTCGCTCGGGTCTGGTACCATCGCCTTACCCACCTATTCCTGCCGCAAAAGCGTCAGTGCTTGTCAGTGTCATGTTCCGGTTTAGAGGGTAAGGTAGCTGGTAAACTTATGCATATGGCATTAGTCCTCGCCACAAGATAGCAATGCACTATTAACATCTCCATCCCATCCATCTGCTTGTTTGCTATCTTATGATATAAAAAAAGAATTCTGCAACGGCTCATCCAGGTCTGGTACCACCGCTTTACATATTCTTGCCGCAATAGCGTCAGTGTTTGTCACTGTCGTGGTCTAGTTTGGAGGATAATATAGCCGATAAACTTATACATGCGGCATTACCAACCTACCATACGGATAGCAATGCACTATTAACATCCTTAGAGTTTTCTTTCCATCAGGAGAGCCATCTGCTTGTTTGCTATCTTATGATATAAAAAAACAATGTAAAAAGCAGATACACATTTCATATGTTTGACTTGCCCTGATATCGTATCGGCGCCCGATACTGATATCAGAGTGCTAAGTGTGAGTTTTTCTTTTCGCATTCGATCGTGAGCGCGTTTCGAGTTTACTAGGAATTTGTATGTGATTTGTAAAGCGCCACGCCACGAATTCCTAGTAAACTCGAAACGCGCTTATGATCGAATGCGAAAAGAAAAACTCACACTTAGCACACTGATCGTATAATATGGAGACGCTCTAACGTGCGTGCCACAGTAACATTTCGTATCCACTTGTAATCTCTGTTCCGATATAAATTTCGCCTGTGTTCTTGGGTTTCCTTTGAAGAATATCTGCAATTCTGCTGGTTTGGTTATACATGTCATGTCACCAGTTGATTGGCGATACATGTCACTATCATCGTGACTACTAGCTAATAGGTGAGTGCAGTAACGTCTAGCCCAATTTTGGTTCTACCGCCTTACTTATTCCTGCCACAAAAGCACCAATGTTTTTCAATGTCGTGTTCCAGTTTGGAGGATAAAGTCGATAAACTTATACACGTGGCATTACTGTCAACACATCATTAAAATCATTAATATGTATCAGGAGAGCCATCTGCTTGTTTGGTCTGATGATATGAAAAATGCTTGGAACTTTTAACTTCTTTCGAAACTTACAACTCCATTGTTGTAAATATACATTAAATAAATAACTGTGAGATATAACAGGAATAGAACAGGTGATCTAATTAATTAAACCATAATTAGTTTAACAACTAATAAAAAGTAGTATCCTATTAATATCCCTTTAATATGATATCTAAATATTAAAGGCCGTATTTATATGTAAGAATGTTTATAACCCAACAAAATCAACGCACCATTAATATCTTTTATGTTGTTATTATTTTAATGTGTGTTAAAATATAAAGATAGTATTATCTTTATATTAATACATAAAGCCAAACTTTTGAATCCGTTTTCAGAACAATTACGCGAACGGTGGAGAATGAAATTTGGTACATTTAGTTTATATTGCAGAGAAATGTAGCTACCTAATATTCAAAAATATGTATTTTTCAAACTCTAACTCAAAAAGTGCTTTATTCAAATAAATCTTTATAGACACTTTTGACGAGTTGACATTTTTACAATTACTTAGTCGGAAAGCGGCCACACACTAGAATATCCGGTGGAAGAAACTCACACTTGTCCTTTTTTCTATTTTTCATAATTAATTACAATATTACATTTACATCAGAAATTACATTATTCTAGTATCTCACTTCAAAGAAATTGTTTTGTTTAGGAATTAATATGATGACATATTTAGCTTTTAGTATGACGAAGTTTAAAAGTGTTTATCTTAGTGCTAAGAAAACTAGTTGACGCGGGCAGTAAAGTAAATATGTTCTAGCGTCCCATAAGTTTCAGTAACGGCTCTACAGGAAATAGAGTTCGTGCCAAGATTGCACCTTCGCTCTGAACCTTTTATGAAAATATTTTTAGCGCTCTTTTTGTTTACCGTTTGTTAAAGCTTAAAATATGTCGAAATTAAGTTTAGTGCAGCTTCCAACAAAATATGTACACAAACGCTGCGATAGGAGGGTAATATTTTACAATCAATTGTTGAATGAAATAAAAATATTTATTTGCAAGAATATGGGTGTTAAAATTTATTAAAAACTAGCTGCGCCGGCGACTTCGTCCGCGTGAAAATTTTTCGAAAGAAAAAAGGGCTAAGTTACTCTCTGTCACATCAGCTATCTGCCAGCAAAAATCCCTTCAAAATCGGTCCAGCCGTTCCAGAGATTAGCCGGAACAAACAGACAGACAGACAAAAATTGTAAAGAATGTTATTTTGGTATATGTACCGTGTATACATCCATATGCATTTAGTCAAAAGTGGTTATTTTAATATTACAGACACTCCAATTTTATTTTTTTTGTATAGATTATTAAGTTTTCTACATATTCTGCAAGGACATGGTGTGCAAATATTTAAGATTTAGCTGTTGCCAGCGACTTCGTCCGCGCGGAGTTCGTTTACTCCGCACTGCCCCTCCCCCGTAGGTGATAGCATGATAATATGTAGCCTAAATGTTGACCCGACCTATTAGTAATATTCATACAAAATTTGAAGTAAATCCATGCAGTACTTTTTCCGGGGTTTCCGGGGTTTTTTAATCCGGGGTAAACTCCCCCGGATATACATACAGACAAACAGACAAATAATATAAAAAAACTACGATTTTATTATATGTATAGATAAATCTATACATATAATAAAATCGTAGGAAAGTCAAAACTGTAAATTAAATATTTTTTTAAAAGAATACTTGGGGCGTGATCTACAATCGATATAGAAGCCAAAAATATAGTTTTTAGAATTTTTGTCTATTTGCCAGTTTGTCTGTTTGTCTGTTTGTTCGTTTTATCTGTTTGTCTGTATGTACGTTCGGGGTAAACTCAAAAAGTACTCCATGGATTTACTTCCACTTTACTTTTGCATGAATATTACTAATAGGTCGGGTCAACATATAGGCTACATATTATCACGCTATTACCTACGGGGGAGGAGCGGTGCGAAGTTAAAGAAGTCCGCGCGGACGAAGTCGTGGGCAACAGCTAGTCATTACATATAATTCGATGGTCTAGAAGACAAACATGCTAACTATAGACTTACCAATTTTTCAGGGGGACTGTTTTTATTGTTATGTAATAAGTCTATTTAGCATTTTTTGTAGTTTAAACTGATGGTACATAACTGCTATTACATTATTTGGCTTCAAAATGACATCACTTACAATCAATGCACAAGTCCAGTTTAGGCAGAAAGAGGTGGAATTATGTCATTTGGGTGAGTGCAATCGGTAGAGCATGCTCATTTAATACATTTGGCATTAAAATGTTACATTATCAAAATTTTGTAATTAGCACATTTGTCTTCTAGACCATCAATATATTATAATTTTTAAAATTTAAAACTTTTGTGTAGATTTTTTATGCCTCGGCCGCAGTTGCGTCTGTCGTCCCGAAGGTATTAGCGCAGGCGCACGGCACACGCAGTCTACTTACTATTCTAGTCTACTAGTCTACTATTTTTAATATGAAATAACTCTTGTAATATTGTAACGCATTTATTATATACAAATAATAGACAAAAAAGACAAGCCCGCTGAGTTTCAATACCTTAAATAAATTAAATTATGTGTCGTACTCGCTTTTGAGGCTGTGCGAGCAACCTAAAAATGTCGTGCGGAGACTCATTTTCAGCGTTAAATTAATTATAAATAATCGAGATAGAGTTCCGAGATCTAAAAGTTTTCTCTTGGAAATTTCCTTTTCTTTCCGAATCTTTTTGAGAAATTTCTTAAGTATGAATAGTTTATAAAATATTGGCAAAAAAACATAATGCCATTTTTTATCTTTAATTGTTTATAACTTTTACAATTTTTTTATGTGCTAATACACGTTTTTAGCACATTTTTCTAGGCGTATTTCCGGATACAATGAGCTATCGCACATAATTTTAAGAGCAGTATATCTATTTTAGACGATTTTCAACTTGTCGAGCAGACTAATAATAATCTAAGTGATATTATAATTTAACTACTAACCTAACCTAACCAAATTATAAACTCCCTAGGTGGATTATAATCTAACGACTATTGACAATTTCACTGCGACATATATAAATTATAGAGCCAACTTCACTTTGTATAACCAAAGATACAAGAAACTTGTACCAAAAGCAGGACTTTTTCTAATCATTTTTGTTATATCAGTACATTACTTCCGAGTTTCCTTATTACTTCTCCGATTAGTAATAACATAAGTCTTATCATGAGAACCATATAAGAAGTAAGTTCAGAATTACGATACAGATAAAAAGTTTTATCGTATGACCGCGTCAATAAATGCTTATATATACGTCTTTTCCACCGACTTTGCAACGAGAATATTATTTTAGTTCCGCCGAATTTTGTATCTGTGTAACTTCAGATGGCCTTCATTTATTAATCGTTTAAATCTATCTAAACATATTATAATGTAAATATTATCATAGTGATCCCCTTGCGAGACGAACAGAGTAAGCTGGACGTTAATTATGAGTCTTTGTTTTGTAGAATTGAGTGATGAGTATCCACTATCCCCAATGCCGCTTTGTCGAAATTAATCAACACTTGTTTGCGTTTCATTGCCGCAGTGTTGTTTGGACCAGCTGCCGTTTTGCCAGGCAGGTTATAAAAGGCGGCCTTGGCTTACGTGTCACTAACTCACTTTCGCAACGACTCTCCCGGGTATTTGGTAACATCACCTTGCCTATTCCTGCCGCAATAACGGCAAAGCTTGTCGTTGTAGTATTCCGGTTTGAAGGGTATGGTAGTCGGTAAACTGATGCATGTGATATTGCTACTCCACCGCACCGTTAACAACGCAGAATTAACATTTTTCGAGTCTATAGGCGAAAGTTTATTTTTCTATCAGGAGAAATATATACATAATTTTCAGCATTTACTTTTATTCTCCGCGGTATTATACTATTATATACATTTGAACATTTGTACGTAAAATTTCGAAGTAAGTGTTGTAGAACTCTACCACTACAATTATCATAATGTAACACATATAGCAAATAGTGTCTTTTACGAACTAGTTGGCAGAACGGCAGGGAATCTGTTCTTCAATGGGGGCCCGGACCTATGGGGCGGCAGAAAATTTTAAAAACTCTTTCTAGTCTTATACATACCCTCTATTTTGATGGGGCTCTTTTAAGAGAACGCTTACAAAATTTTTAAAATTGCTTTTTTTACGACGACTGATAAATCTCTAAAGGCGCTGTCGAATATAACTAAATTGATCGCTGCTGCTGCTCAGTAGTCCTAATAAAAAAATATACTAGAAGCAAATTCTTTAACGCAACGGAGTGATCTCAAAATGGCGATATTAGCCCCCCCCCCCACCCGACGTATCGTTTTCTACTTATAATATAACAAATTCTTTGACTGCCCAGTGGTATAAATGGATTTTAGATGTTGATACGTAGCTATAGTATCAAACATCTCCAGATTTTGTTATCATTAGTTTTTTGAACTTTCCTTTACTATAAAAGCAATTTAAAAGACGTATTTACGTACAAAAACCAAGCAATTTAGCCCTATAATATAAAAACGTTTAAAACAACTAATTTATTTTTTCACGCCTGACATTCTTCACATTAATATTAGAAGCTCCACAAACCTCGTAGGCCCTTGTATTGTTTGCTCCCAGTGTTATTAAGTTTGTACGAAGACTGTTCCACTCCACTGTGTATTTGCCAAGCTACTTCAGGTATACTCCCCAACTTTATTCTTTAACTAAATATTATTTTAACGTGATCCATTTTCTTCGGTGACATTTAGTGATGTACCTACTTAATATTACATCCGATTAAAAAATACGAATAGATATGTAATGAAAGTACATCAAAAAACGAGCGAGTCTTACCGTAGTCGCATATGTTATCCTCTAGTATTATATCTAGTATATTGCGCGAAGGGTGGCGTATAGTCATATGCATTAGACATACTTTAAATTAATAAAAATAAACATTACACACACTATATCATAATATACACACACATATATTACTAGCTGTTGCGTGCAGTCCACTGCATTATACATTTTTTTGGTGAATCCCGCGGGATTGCCTAATTTTTTCGGGATAAAAAGTAGCCTATGTACTATTCCAGGTTATCTTCTACCTGTGAGACAAATTTCATTTAAATCCGTTCAGTAGTTTTTGCGTGATTGAGTAACAAACATCCATTCAAACATTCAAACTTTCGTATTTATAATACTAAAAATATAGATTTAATTTATGGCTGAAGTCTGTTGTCAAAAAGAGATTTTATTTAGCCTATGGTCGAATTTTGACCACAGGCAATCGCAAGTATATCAAAATAATATACCATCAACATCGCTAATACAAATTCCATATTTTGAAAACAGATTATCGCATAGATTGATTAACTTTGATGCTCGAGTTATTGCATACTTTATCTTGGAAGTCAGTGTTTTTTCAGTAGTACGATTTATATTGTAACCATAACGTGACACTTACATGAAAAATTAATTATTTCAATAAAAAAATCTGTAAATGGTTGACCCTGCAGGCCATCCCTGAAACTTCCTGCTAAATTAAGGTATTTTATGCTCAAAAGAGTAAAATTTATAAGCATACATTTTTTTAGTTCAAACGTCTATTTTGTTAAAAATGGCGGTATATTGATTTTTGAAAATCTGTATATTTTGGAAACGATTTCAACTCAATTTTTGAGATCTAAAATATTGCTTTAGGTAAGTAATCGATAGGTTGAAAAATTTCGAAGCAATGTCATAAAACATATTTTTCAAAAATTTTCGTCATTGATAAAACCCAAAATTTCTCAAAATCTCTTGGGCCGATTTGGTTCAAATTTTCAAGAAGTCTAAGTTGAGTGCAATCTAATCGAATGCCATCAACCGCGTTTCGATCGACCCAGCCGTTCAAAAGTTATGAGATAAACCTCTCATAACTAACATATGTAAACACAAACACATACACACACATACACACGCACACATACACATACACATACACACATACACACACTTACATACATACAGACATACTGATATCATCGTAAAAATAATCGGGAAATGTTTCTAGGACTTCAAAACGTGGACATCTGGTGAAAACTCGATTTTCGAAAATGGGGGCAAAATCCAGTAACTTCCTTAACTTAAAGTTAAAAAATGCACTAATACTTTTAAATTGTAACATTTCACTTTCATTTTTAATAAATGTAACTTATAAGTAAATTTTATATATGTATGCATTTTTGACCCTTAGATTTAAAAAAAAATTTGGCTATATGGTGTGTGTATTTCACACACAAATATATATCAGTAAGTGAGCTCAAACACACATTGATATACATTTGCGCAAAATGCGCATTATGTACTTAGATTTAGATTTGCGGCATTACCATCCCGCCATACGGATAGCAATGCACCTTTTTTGATTCTATAGGTGATGGTTCCTCTTTCCACCAGGAGAGCCATCTGCTTGTTTGCTATCTGATATAATAATAAATTGAGAGGCTCAGTGTAGTTGAGACTTTTGTAATTCTATTGACTGTAGGCTCTACTTACTAAACTCAAATGTCTGACTGCGTGGCAAAATAATGCTTCTATAGATGTTTGAAGAAGAAGCACTAAAATTTAATCCATATTATGGCCCGCTTACACTAAGCTTTTGAAATACTTTTAAATATATTTTACCATAGTAAATTTCAGTCTGAAAGTAATTAAATAATTTGGTGCAAGCCGACCTAACGGTCTAGCCACAGCTACCGCGGCGCGAACTGTGACGTGGTGGAATACAACGTGGTATGCCACAGCTCGATTTGTTGCGACCGAGGTGGCGTCGACGATGGACGTATTTAGAATACTTTAAACTTGTTCAATATCATAATTAATTTCAAATTCCACACTCGAAAGAATCAAAATATTTTATTTTGGTCGCGCGATCTCAAATGCGTCCCCCGATTTCGCCGGTCGCGCCGCTCTGACGGCCTGGCTACGAGAAATTCACGCCTGCGATTTTTCGCGCGGTGCGAACGGCAAAGCGTCTGGCATCTGAAACAAATATATGGGGAAATACTAAACATGCCACGTCGCGCGGTGACGGGCGGGGCGACGGACGAATTTTCCAACGAGCGAATCGGGTGCGCAGCGCGAGACAAATGTATGAATCAGCACAGCGCATGGCGGCCGCCTTAGTGAATAGTCTAGGAACCAGAATGTTTTAGTTGTTGTTGCCGAGATAATACTCTATGAACATTTTAACTTTATTTTTCAAATACTTACTAGGCCAGTAATTTGTATGTCTGGTCACCACATCATAAGTATAAACAAAGTCCAGAGATACAATTTTTCTTTTTTCCCACAATGTTGAATATTCATAAGAATATAAATAGTGTCGCCAAAAAATCGATAGTTTGAATCTAGAAACACCATAACGTCGATAGTATCGATAATAATAACGCTGCAAGTAAATAAACTGTCGATTACGTCGATAGTATCAATCATAGGAGATAAAAAAGTAACGATTCTATCAATAGTATTATTAGACAATATTGCATTGACTATCGATATATTCGATACTATCGATAGTTTGTACAATCGATAGCATCGGTCAGTATTAGAATAAAGTTGACTATCGATAGTTTAGATAATATCGATACCATTGATAGTAATTGTGATAAATGCAATATTAAAAGCAGTACCGATAGTATCGATACTTTTGATAGGTAGTTTACTTTTTATCGATAATGGACTATCAAGCGGCAACACTATAAATCAAAAGTTTCGAGTTTCGACACTCTTCCCAAAAATTTGTCTTGATATAGTACGTAATTCTCATACTTCTTGTGAAATTCAACGTCTAATACATACCCCGATTTATATTTAAATAATGTACACATATTCTCTTCCAAATAGTAAATGTTGAAGTGAAAAACTACTCCCATCCAATAAAGTTGAAAATGACTATACGGTCGCGGCGGTGAAAGCAAGAATTTTCGCCTCGCCCGCCGCGCCGCCGCCGCCGCCGCCGGTTCGTGTGAATCGGCGATGAGCGATAGCCCATAGGCTATGGCCACCTCGATACTAGCTAGTGCATTTGTTTTATTCGCTCATCACACCGCGTGCCGCGTTCGGATGTCGCTCGGTTCTTCCCGCGACGCAATTTGCGTCGCTAGTAGCTGTGGCATACTTCATACAGTTTCCTATATTGGTTTTCGTTACTCGTTGCTCACTGCACCATAATTCGTATCGCAGATCGCGCCGCACGTAACTGTAGCCAGGCCGTAAATTTAATTCACAAATATTAATCTGTTACCAATGTTTGTAATCTTCAGATAAACAGTTTTATTGACACTTTTTTACAAACAATATTTTCTTATAAATTTGACAAACTTGAGATGAATAAAAGTTATAATCAGATTAATTCGTTCAACTGCAAAAAATTGTGCCAATTTATTAAAATTGAGTATACGTTAGGGAATAACGACAGTCACCTAAAAGTTTTGATTACTTTTGCTAACTTTAAATAAATTTTTATTTAGACAGGTATATCCAATTTACTTACCGGCTGTATAAAGATCATCATCTACATCATCAATCTAAAAATTTTAAAATATTGACAAACATATAAATTCTCTATGGTTTAAGTACATATGGTGTAGGTCTCTATAGTTTATAAAGGTACAAATGATTCACCCGTGATGAGACGGCACCTGATGACGGTGGCCAACTTTTCACAAATCTGGTATTAATACAGTAGCGGAAAATATAACTTTTCGAAAAAATTTAAGACGAATGCTTTGACTGAAAGTTGAATACGAAAGTAGGTTTATGCCAAAGTCTGTATTAATCAATTAATCATTTTATATGAGACTACAAATAATGCAACATATCGCTTGTTTGCAACAAGTACGACATTTCTCAAAAAACGTCATTTTACACGAGAGCAATTTGAAGTTTCTAACTTATTTTATTGTAATCGCCGGCTATTACTACAAATTGCTTAGACAAAAATTTAATGTAATTAGTATAGCGGTTTGCTAATTATCTGTTTGTTCAAGATCACAAGCTCAATTTACCTCTTACACTGGTACATCTCAACTAATATTATATTATTATTGTCGAGAGTCACCGAAACTTAAGACACAATAATATAATGACATAACTGAGAATTTTGTTGTTTTCTTTTTCACTTACTATAGAGCCTCAAGAAATTACATTTTGCAGCAAACTAAGCATTATTTTTTCTACACGACTTTATTATTAACTCAAAAATCGACAATTTTGAGTTAAGTTGAGCTTGTAGCAAACTACCGATATATTATGTAGCAATATTTGTAGTCTTAAATATTTGGACATAGCTGACATGCAACATTATCGGTAAAATATAAATTTTCTTATTTTCAAATTGTGAATTTATAATTAGATCAATAAAATAAATATTTAAATAAATTTACATTTCACCTCTTATGTTTGAAATAGTCAGCTACCTTGTAAAAGGACGTTTCTATCAACTATTTTTGAGGGCTTTTCTAAACTTACCTTTATGCAGGTCTTTAAGATTATAAGATAAATTATAATTAATATATTTACGGCCTTTAGTTTTTTTTTTTATTTCTATAATAACAATAACTAATAAGAAATAAATACAATTACATCTAGTTCAAATAACATTTTTTTATATTGTTTTATCTATTAAGTGCTATATTAGATAGTAAACAAGAAGATGGCTCTCCTGATGGATGATAAATCCTCGCCTGTAGACTCCAAAAATGTTAGTGATGCGTTGCTATCCACGAAGGGGGATAGCAATGCCACATTTATAAGTTTTCCAACTACCATATCCTTTAAACTGTAAAATAATGACAAGCATTGACGCTATTGTAGGAGGAATAGGTAAGGTGGTGGTATCGTATACGCGGGCCAGACGTTGCGGAATTTTGTCACCTAGTAGTCGAGTTTGTAGAGTTGAAGTAAGAGATTAGGCTTAAAAGAAGCCTCGGCGTAAAAATAATAAGGGACATACTCCGTTGATTCGAACATGTAGAAAGAATAGTAGATGAAAGGCTAACAAAACAGATGTACAATGCGAATGTGGAAGAATGTAGGTACCGGGGATTAACAAGACTGACATATCGTGATAAGATTGATCGTATACTGTCTCAAGTTGATGTCTGTAGTATTTGCACACAGACTACATGAACACTCCGTGTATTTACAACAGACGTGTTTGTATGAAAAAAGTAGTTAATGTGAATTAATCCAGGTAAATCTGCAAGGACTGTGATATATGGCATCCGGTTTTCTCTGCCTAGACCATAAAGGAACTGGCATGAATATATCTATGTATGTAACTATTATAAGTCAAAGTCCAAAATGTATTATTAAAATAAACCTTCACAGGTACTTTTGACGAGTTGATTAAGTACATACTTAAAAGATCCGGCGGAAGAAACTCAGCCGGCTAGTCTTTTTCTTTTCGTTTACATTTTTAAACTATACTGTATACTATTAATTGTATTACAATAATCATTCCATTTTACAAGAAATAATGAGATTGGTATGAAGATTTTTGTCTTCCAAATAAGCTGAAATTTTATAATACTCGTTTTCACACAATTTTGTTTTAGTTGACATTGACTTTGACGTGGGTAGCGTTAAAATTGCCGTTTCAATCTTATAATCTTGAATTTCATTATTATAATTAATTGTTAATTATGTGATTGTATATAAAGCCATCTATTGCTAGTTTGTTTTTGTCAGATGTCAGAAAATCCGATGATAATTTTATAATTACATGATTTAGGGATGTTATCAACATGTTCACTTAATTAGAAATTCACAAATAGGAATAGGTACACTTACGGTACTTATAGGTACGTATGTATAGCTAGCGATCAGTACAATCGACGTAATCGATCATATAGCAAAGAAGAATTTCGCCGCCTCGAGCCTGTCGACACTAGCTCAGCGGGAGAGCGCCCCGGCTTTAGGGAAAGGGTCGCAGGTTCAAATCCCACGTGTCGATATTTTTCTTTGTTGTTTTTAAGGTACACTTGAATTAATATCTTTTAGCATTTTGCATTCACTTAAGTCATCTAGTTTAGTATGATATAAAAATTAACATATTCAAATGTTATTTTTTTTTATCATAATATATACTACACACACAAATACACACACACACGCACGCACACAAGATTTTGTTTGCTAACATTTTGCATTGGAATAGTAAGAAAAGATGCTGGTAATAGTTTCCACTGGTTGAAAGCTGGTGAATTTAAGTTTTTGTATTGAATTCCATATATCATAACAGTGTTCACCCCGCAAAAGGAACAACATCTCTTATCATTATCTATGAGAAAAAATATTTTTGAAATTATACTTCCTTTCTTTAGGGCGTCTGGAAACAATGTATTGTGTGTGTTTTACGATACATGGCACACACTCGACAGCCACAGCCTAAAACGAAATGATGAAGTTAGCTGCATGCCCCTAGTGTCAAGAAACAAGCTGATGTTACGATCGTGATTAAGAATGATTTAAAGATTAAATAATTCAGTAACATTTAAATTTAACCAGCTCTCTAGGATTTCAGTTGCTCTAATTGATAGGTTATATTCATTAATGGATCAAAATATCCACAGATCACTTTATCCGTATTTAAATGTCCGCAGATCAGCACATCACTACGTAATAAAGTTAAGCGGTATCCACACGTGCGCGCCGAGTGGTCCATCCATAATAACAGATAAAGCACGAACGTGACGTGCCTTAATACATCGTCTTACTTATATCATACATTTATGGCGTTTATTAAATCAGCTGCAGGAGTCGTAAACTGTAAATGGAAGAATTTTTTATTACATGTTACAGAAAAATCTTATAATATTCAAGAGAATGTAAACAAACCGAAAGTTCTCTGGATGGTGAAAGATTTTATATAAATTCATTCATTGCTTTGCGGAAGTCCATAATTCAAAGGAAAAAGCGATAATTGGGTAAAGGGGTACTAGAAATGGTCACTGAAGAACAAGAAAAAACAATCATTACTTACCTTGCAAGGTAAGTAATGATTGTTTTTTCTTGTTAAACTGAAAGGAATAAAGCAAGCTTTATTCCTTTCAGTGACTTTACAGAAGTCACATCTGACAGTGCGTGAAAAGTTTCAAACTAAATTATTTTTTTCTTTAGTAAAGGGAACACACAGAGACACCAAAAATTAACTAATAAGTTCGCCAATCTATCCTAAAATGACAGATCTCCTTGAAGACATGCATATTGTCTTCTGCATGCCTTCCTTGTCTCTATAGCCCATTTGCTGTAAATTGACGTAAGGCACCGTGTACATATAAATTTTTATGATTTTTCTTTTTACCATTATCTACATTTTCCTGATAGATAAAGTGTTGCTCATGCTATAAATAAATTACGCTGAAAAACTTACGCTGGAATTGATGTAGCTCTAAAGTAAGCAAATTATTTGCCTGTATATGGGTATTTGCCAACAAAAAAAAATTGCAAAAATATACATATTTAAATTATACCCAAACTCAAATAAATCTCACAAACGCTTGTTCCTATCACATATCGAATTCCAGCCCCCATCGATTGCGTAATCAGGAATTTTAATCACTCGATCAAAGGGGAAGTTATAGATAAGATGATGACACTACTTTCAAACCGAGTTATCTAATACTACTCTATATGTAGTACTAGATAGATACATCTATGTATCTATCTAATACTACCTATAGAGGAGCAGGTTATTTTTGGCCATAATGCACTAAATTGCAGGAGTTGTTATTTTTTATAGATAGATTCAGTATAACGTACTGAATGTAAATTTTCATTTTAGGCTAAGCGTTATAAGGTCGCATAACGGTAATTCAATTTACTATGTAACTTTTTATCAAATATTTTTCATACCACTTACTGTTTACAACTTATAAGACTATTACTATTTGCTTATTAACTTTTTAATTTGTGAAAAATCAATTTCAAAAAGAGAATTTTTGCAAAATGGCGGCACTTCCACACTCTTTATTTGTAAGTATTTTGTGCGTTAACGTACAGTATGTCATACTGAACCTAAATATAAAAAACTCGGGTAATTTAGTGCAGGAAAAAATCTCTATTACCTGTTCTAATCGTAAGACTATAAAAATTACAAGTTGCCGAAATGATAGACACTTTCAACCTTAACTTGTCTTTTACTAGCTGCAGGCCAACATATTATATTATTTCTAGGATTTTTTATGATAGACTCGTACCAATAAGGAAAATCTGTTTGAATATTCCAGCTTATAAGCTTTGTGACTTTTTCATCGTGATTCTAAGTAGACAGAAATTTACGTGAGATTTTTTTTATATACGAATTTATTACGTGTTATTAAATAACAAGCGCAAATAAAAAGTTAAAAATATTGCTTTTCGCCGCTCATGGCTTGTTCTGCTTAAACTTCTTTTCTATCCCTACCTATTCTTTAATGGATCTGGTGTGAAGATATGTATGTCTTTTTTTTTCGTCACTTTATCTCTTTATTATATATTGCTACATTATTCATGATTGCAACGTGCTATAAAAAAATGTTCAAACACGTTCTCGTGTACCTTTTAGATCCCGTACACGCATGCTCTAACACGATTAGAAACTTCATTCTAAAATATAGGCCACAATCATATTTGTGAAGAAACTTTATATAAATAATTCCATCCTCATTTATTGAAAACAAAACCGAGTATATAGAAAAGGCACGTGTAGCCGTTTATATGAACACCGTAACATCATTCATAGGGTCGTTAACTCGTATCCGGCTCGAAGGATCAAAAGATTAGTGATTCCATGAGTGAAGTTTCTATTGATTTTTATGAATGAGTGAATGGATATTTTTATTTTAAAAATGTGTAGTAAGTTTTTATAAGCTGACTGACTATATTTCAAAGCCTAGAAGTACTTGTATGTTAATACTCCTGTAGCAGAGGCACCTTATCTTTATCGTTTAATTGTTATATCGTTCAATTATCATTCGCAAATATTGACAACAAAACAGAGAACTAAGAAAATAAAACAAACTTATTAGAAAATAAAAAGTTCGACCACGAACTAATCCGACATGTCATCATATATGAAAACTTTTTCGATTCGGATCTCAGTTGATTTTTTTATATAATAATTTTGTGTTTTCTTCTTAGTTCTTTGTTTTGTTGTTGATCGTTTTAATTTGTTTCTTATTTTTATTTTATTGTTTCTTTGCACGACCAGTTTCTCTATCTCAATAGTGTGTGAACTATCAGTGAAATGGGGCACTGATAACCTGTAATACAGGTCACGACTCATGAATCTCTTACAAGCGCCGGTTTTTACAAAACGGGTCCACCACTTACCATTAAGTTTTGTATGTTTGGTGTAGGAAAGGAACCAATTAACAGAGCAAAAACTTTAAAAAAAATTGTAGAAGCGTATATATAGCCCCAAACAAGGTTTGTCGCTTATTATGTGGGAGGAACAAAAACAATCATGCTGTGCATGTACTTCGCAAACAAAGCATGATTAAAATAAAAATGAAAAAGGTTAAATTGAACCGAAAGTAAAAGTAAATAATTGCGACCTTTATAGGTCTCAATTTGTAATTTTGGCATAAAAAGACGAAACAAACGTAATATACACGAACATTTACAACAATAAGTAAAAAATGTAAAAAGAAGAAGTATAAAGTATAAAAACGTAAGAATAATTTCAGAATCATTACAAGTTTTAAGGTAAAAACATTTAAAAATTTAACTGAATTGGGAACCTCCTCCTTTTTAATCGGTTGAAAACCAAAAAGACTATTTAATTAGAACCTTCTAGAGTTTCTAATAACACATCTCACGTCATTTTTTATTTGTTTTAAAGATACTAAATGATTAGAAACTAGAGAAATTTCTCAAAAGAAAATTTAAATAACTCCGAAACGTTTCCACCACTAAAGTGCAAATTACAACCGGAAACAATTGGAATATTCTTGCTTCCGATAAATTAAATTGTGCGGGCTGCTTGAGAATCAATTGGATGTCAAGAGAAATTTCACACGTTGAGCAGCTCGAATTAAAATAAATTATATAATGTGCCGTGAATACCGTTGTTAGATTGGACAGGTTTTTGGACATCATAGCATGTAGTAAGGGAGCCCAAGACGGGATTTTGGGATTTACTTGACCGCGTTAGATTAACATAGGTACTTCGCATTCTGTTGGGGTTCTCTACCAAATATAAGCCCTTTATATAGAGGCGAGTAACTAAGGCAGAAAAAAAACAAAATACATATAACTTCGACTTGCGGAAATTGTCAGATTACATTTTTTTTTTATTTTTATATCATTTTCTCTATAATAAAAAAAATTTCAGACGTACTCGAGAATGTGAAGACGTTTTCTTTGCAACTTTGTGACCTACACACCCTCTGCTACATTTGAATCGTCACATTTTCTAAATTTAGCTGACAATTAACCGAAATAACCCACCATACCTTACAGATTAAATATGGTTGGTTAATACGCTTCAGTGTATTTATGTCACTGGTTTTTTAACATTTTTTTATCTGTTGATTTTATTCCTACCATTGAAATGAAAAAAATTATCTTACCTTTTATTTTTCCTATAATTTAATTTACAAATTCCAATCTTGGGCTCCCCTACTAGTAGCTAGCAAGGGGTGTTTGTCCCGTTCGAAATAGACAAATAATCGACGATAGACGCCAATGGTACTCTACAACTCATATGGCGATGTAAAGACTCGTTCTGACTAGGCTATTTTAGTCGAGCAGCTATTATTTAGTAACTTAATACTATGTATTTTGTTTGGTCGAGTAGAACAGTGCATAATTTAGTCAAGCCGATCCATTTAGTTCTATTTTCACGAGCGAGGAGCGCCCCCCTGTGTAGCGACGCACCGCGTTTACTGAATCACCGGCTAAATAAGTGTGAACCTTTCATTTTAGTCGAGTTTATAAGTAGAATTACGCTGTGTTTTGCGTGCACCGGTCATTTTGTAAGATATTCAATGTTCATCTTGAGAAACATAACTCATTCTTGAACTGTACATAAAAATGTCAACGACTTTTAGCGAGTAATCATTATTTTAGCTACTAATTATTGTTCTCTAGAGATCTGGACCAGCACTGGATAGAAAATTACAATGGAGCAAACAGCAGGTCAGGAATCATTTACTTGGGCATTGTACCTGATTGATGCTTATATAATTTTATTTATTTGATGCTTTGGTACGAAGACGTAATTGAGTATTTATATATATTTGGGATTTATTTGTATTTATACAACTATACAAATAAATCCCAAATAGATAGACATAAATCTATTTGGGGTTTATTTGTATAGTTTCGAGTATATGTATTTTATTCTTATATATTGAAATGTATGTATTCGTGTATATTCAATAGGTAGTTTTATTTTTATATAATTTGTGTGTTTTAAGTTTAGGGAGTTACTGATTTTTCTTTTTCTAAATGTACCTACTCTATCTTGTATCTACTCTATATTCTTTTGAAGTTAACTGGCAGAGAATGCTCTTTGGTGTTAAGTCTACATGTTTGCAATATTTTAATGAAAAAATTAATAAAAACAAAATGGAGACCGCGTATCTAAAAGTAAGCATATACTTAGTTCAGCTGCATTAGCTATTAAAGAATGAGCTTACTGATGTAGAGACTGTGAGGATCGTGTACATATATATTTAATACAAACTTAACCAACACAAAAAGTGAATAAAAATTAAACTGACTTCAAATATCTGACTACGTAATCAATGAGGCTCGGGTTCGATTCCTGAAAGGGACATTTATGTTTTTTTTTATATCATAAGATAGCAAACAAGCAGATGGGTCTCCTGATGGAAAGAGTCAACCATCGCCTATAGACACCAAAGATGTTAATGGTGCGTTGCTATCTTGTGGCGAGGTCTAATGCCACATGCATAAGTTTACCGGCTACCTTACCCTCCAAACCGGAACACGACAGCGACAAGCACTGACGCTATTGCGACAGGAATAGGTAAGGCGGTGGTACCAGACCCGGGCGAGACAATGCAGAACTCTACCACCTAGTAGCCACGATGGTAGTGACTCGATAGCCAATCGGTCGCCTTTTACAACCTGCCTGGAAGAACGGCAGTTGGCCTATTCTTCAAAGGAGGCCGGGACCAACACGGCGAAAGATTTTTAATTTCTATGTTTGGTTGTTTATTAAATATATTTCGATATTTACATATGTATTTCTATGTATTAGTATCGTTGACTAACACCCATAACACAAGCAAATAATTTGCTTACTTTGGGGTTAGATCAATTCGTGTAATTGTCTACTAATATTAATATAATTACTATTAATGGATGAAATTCGGTTAACAGATGGAATTCCAAGAAGTGCCGACGATAACAAATATACAATGTGTCAGTAATATAATCTCAAGGTCATAAAAACAAACTATTTGCATAAAATCCCGAAATTGCTTAAACGACATTCCCTCCTTACGTAATCGAGTGATAAATACGAATAAGATCACGAGCGTCAAGTATAAGAATGTAATTTTATTGCTTTCCTAAAAGGTCAGAAATATACTCCCGGAAATACTGCGACGAGCCTTTATCAGATTTTGCGCCAAGTTAAAGACGTTAAAAGTATTGTGAAAGAACACTTAACTAAGATTCATTTGTCGAGCCTGCCCGAACAATATCCGATACATACAGACGACAAGATTGTATAACAACAAATTTTTCTACACCGCTATATAAATATGTAGCGTCTATTTGTACATTAAATTGATGAGTCAAATTTTAAGACAACTATAAAAAAATACGACTTACTGACATTAAATTTAGCATATTGAAATTTTTTGACCGTTTTCTGTCTTTGTCTCAATATAGCTCGGAAACTACTTTACTGACCTTGATGAAAATTGGTTTATATTACGAGAAATAATAGTATTTTAAAAACTTATACCGACTTCAAATATCAACTATACTCATATCTCAAAAACTACTGAACCAATTTTGATGAAAGTTACACTGTTCCCTAAGTTTAAATATAACTATTTTAAATCAAAAAGAATTATCTCGATATGAAATTTATTTACCGAAAAAATTGTGGACTAATATACAAATTTAAAAACATAAAAATATACATACACTCACGCAAATTATTACACGTGTTTAAATGCCTAAATAGATCATACATAAAATATATTATCCGATCCCAACAAACTCACATACATACATGTCACACTGATAACCTCCATTTTTCGTCGGTTGAAAACTCATAATGCCATATATAATTTTTGTCTGTTATAAATTAATAAAGGCTTGAAATAAAGTGAGAATACATGATCGCGCAAATGGATTGACACTTACCTCTACAACACAAAGCAGTGAAAACACTTGTAACTGTATAAAAATAAATGTTAATGTCAGCGGTACTTTTCATAGACGGT
This sequence comes from Apodemia mormo, assembly GCA_036924255.1. NCBI lineage: Eukaryota > Metazoa > Arthropoda > Insecta > Lepidoptera > Riodinidae > Apodemia > Apodemia mormo. The sequence goes on along the minus strand of JAUPFN010000025.1, from coordinate 24,198,869 downwards.
CGTTGTATCTTTGGTGAATAGGCCATCTGTCGTTCTGCCAGGCAGTTTGTAAATGTTTTGACTTTGACATATAGAATAAGTCTGTGAGGTATTGCCTACGTATTACGTATATACGTATACACTATACTACGTATACACTATATTTACTTGTCTGTTTACATCTGCTTGCCTGGTAGCCATGACACGTAGACAATATACCTCGCAGACGTTTAAAACTTTTAGTATCTATAACATTTGATGGGTAAACAAATGGGAGAAACTTGCTAAAAAAATTTTTTTTAAGTTAAGAATAGCCATGAACATATTTTGATAGACAAATACATGCAAGATGTATTTGTTAATGCATGAAAAGTGATAATAAAAATGTTTCATCCAGTAAACAGATGAGTGAAGATCAAGTTATATTCGGATCTTGTACTATAAGTAATTTGCTGCTATGTAATTCTGTTCTAAGTAACTTTATAACCGTTCTAAAGATCTACGCAACAATATATTTTTTAAACGCTATAAAACTGCAACAAGCGCCTCCCCATTTCTCGCGTCTCCGGAACTCTGTACTAGATCTTCACTAAAATAAAATGGAACCGCAACAGAAATATAGCAAAAATAAAAGAATTTTCTAAATCGGTTCATAAATGATTGAGTTCTGTGGCAGTAAACATAAAAAAATAAATATCACTGGATAAATTAGACGAATTTATGGAACCCAAAGTAAGCAACTTATTTGCTTATGGTATAGGTGTTAGTCAACGATACTAATATACATATATACACACTCAAATATATTTTATAAGCGCCCAAACCATCGCACAAATGTTTGTCCCTGTCGGGAATCGAACATGAGCCCCATTGATGCGTAATTAAGTTCACCGACCACTCGATCTACGGGGCGGTCAAAATTATAAATGTAAATTTCATCTGTAACGATGAACTCATTTAACTAGTTATACGTATGTGTACCTAGCGATCAATACAGTCGACGTAATCGATCATATAGCAATGAAAAATTTCGCCAAGTCGAGTCTGTCGACACTAGCTCATCGGTAGAGCGTCCTAGCTTTAGGGAGACGGTCGCTGGTTTAAATCCTGCGTATCAATATTTTTCTTTGTTGTTTTTAAGTTTTTTCAAGTTTTTCAAGCCGAGTGCTATAACACAAAAATAAATAAAAAACATTTAGCCATATTGATAAAATTGAATATTATTATAGAGATAAAACTATCCTATCTTTTAAGTTGGTTTCTTGTTGGTTAGACATCTACTGGTTGGTTAATTACCAAACAGTAGATGTCTACAAAATTAATTTACATGGTTTTTATATTGAGGATGCCGTTTATATCCAAAAAATATTCTGTGATTTAAACAAATGCCTACCAAGCATTTTTTCTTCATCGTATAAAACGGGAACAGTCAGACATAGTAAAAAAAACATAGTAAATTGAATTCTAACACTACAAAATGTTATGATGAATCGTTCATCGCTTGTAATAAATATTTAATTTAAAATCCTAAAATTAGGAACAATAATTTAAAATCAAATATTTTTGTCTATACATGATACAAGTAGAAATAAATCATTACTTCCTGGTATAAGGTGGATTATCTACAAAATACAATACGAGTGTTCCCCGGAAAACGTTGAGTGAGTGAGATTTGCCTCTAAAACCATGTTTTTCAAGTTTTCACAGTAGAATTTTATGTGGAGCAAAATCAAAAGCTTTTATCTGAATCTAAAAATACAGCAATTTAATGTTTTTGTTATCAAGACTAGAGTATAGACCTACCTTCCTAAAGCCATACTGTTTATGTTTTAACCATCGACATAGGTTTTATCAAATTGAAATCAAATAATTAATTATGAAGTTTGTCATAGCTTTTCTTTTATATCATAAGATAGCAAAGAAGCATATGGCTCTCCTGATGGAAAGAAAAACCATCGCCTATAGACACCAAAGATGTTAATAGTGCGTTTCGTATCCGTGTGGCGGGATGGCTAAGGCAATACCACATGCATAAGTCTACCGGCTACCTTACCCTCAAAACTGGAACACGGTAATGACAAGCACTGACGCTTTTGCGGCAGGAATAGGTAAGATGGTGGTACCATATACCCATGCGAGACGTTGCGGACCTCTATCACCTTGTAGTCATGATGTTAGTGACACGTATAGCCAATCGGTCGCCTTTTACGACCCGTCTGACAGAACGGCAGTTGGTCTATTCTTCAAAGGAGCTGCAACCGACACGGGAAAAATACTCGTATATAATTAAAATTAAGGATATCATTTGACTATTACTGTATTTAAATTCTCTATTATTTCCGGTATCGTCTGATTGGTTGTTTTGTTGGCGCTTCGATCGTTTCTTTTCTGTGTTTGTTTCGTATGTCAAGATTGGCGAGCCGGCCGGGGTAGCGCGGCATTCTATCGCAGCCTTTCGAAAGAGACGCTCGAGTCACCAATAATATGTGTAAAATAGGAAAAAAAATAGGAAAAATAAGTGGAAATTGTGAAGTGGTGTAAAATATCAAGGAAATAAAGTAATTATTGAGAATAATGAAATGTAGTGTTCTTTAAATTGAGGCTAAATCCTGACCGCATCCAACAACATATATATTTTTTAAATTACTGGAATCAATGTTAAAGGTTTATAATATTTGTCATGTTGCATGGATCACCTATTCTGAATATAGATTTTAATAAAATTTATGTCTACAGAGAGCTTTGAGTAGCGAGACTCCTTACTAACATTATGAAAGTGAATGTCTGTCTTTCTATACGCGAAGGTTGTCCATCAGATCAAATTAGATAGATAGATAGATTATATTTAACGAGTGAATATCACAGTGTTGTTGAAACCCATAAGTACTAACTAATATTATATATTCTGTGCCCATACTATTAATATAAATGCAAATGCTTGTGTGTCCATCGGATATGCTTTCACGGCTAAACCACTTAGGGTCAAATATAGAATTTTTTTTTCCAAAAATCAAACCTTAAAGGCTGAAATAAGGAATTAAGTCAAAAGTCATAGTCAAAGTCTAATTGTTTTATTATAATTAAACTTTACAGAAATTTTTTTACCGGGTCGACAATTTTATAGCTACTACTGGAACCATGGATTAAGTTGAATACACCTTTCAAGGCAATTTCTTAGGATATCAATGTCGGTTGCATTTACATAAAAATACAAAGTTAAATTACTTACCGATAAAATAAAATCACTCCAGGCGTATTCCTTAAGCCTTAACTTTTTATTCGATACGATAAAACAGCATAATATGGCACATTTCTATTTTTTTACGATATAATCTACAAACGTTTGTTTTTGTGTGGTCTGTGACCGGGACCAAACGCAGTCTCACATTGAGAAGATCCAGCGGAAAAAACTGATTGAGCGTCCTGGCGCTTGTCTTTTTTTTCAATCATAATTTTTAATTAATTACAATAATTATCAAAAATTAGTATGAGGAGCAATCATCACAGGCTTTTTGTCCTCTAAATCTGAAATAACGCTTGATACATAATAGTGTTTTAATACACTTTTTAAACTTATTTATCGGTAAACCTCTTAAACCTTCGGGAATTTTATTGTAGAAGTGTATACACTGCCGCAGAAATGAGTTATTCATTCTGTGAAAACGAGATACATGCATAACTAGATTGTTTTTGTTGCTTGCATGTACATTTTCAAATATATACTGGGATATGACAATAGGAGTAAAAGCTTGTAGAAGAGATTGCATGGCATGTTATTATACTCAAGAGGGAAGCTGCGTAGATCAGCTACTACGCCAATAAAAGTAGAACACAACACAAGTACAAATAAACTTTTTTTTAATCATAAAATATCAGACAAGCAGACGTTTTTTTTAATGGAAAGAGACAACAATCGCCTATTATGAAATGAAATTCCTATTATAAACGAAACGAAACGAAATAAAATGAATAATATTTATTTGCAGGAATATGAATTTTACAAGTTATTAAAATAATTTAAAGCCCAGACCAGCTTATACTACCATTGTATGGTGTGCAAATATTTAAAAATAATCATATTTTATGTGGTATAAGAATTTATATACTACTTATTTACACATTTCTAGATATTATTTACATTAATAATATTTTTTTTATATCATAAGATAGCAAATCTCCTCCTGTCATAAGATAGCAAGTCTCCTGATGGAAAGAGTCAACTAGACACTAGCTCAGCGGAAGAGCGTCCCGGCTTTAGGGAGACAGTCGCAGGTTCAAATCCCGCGTGTCGATATTTTTCTTTGTTGTTTTTAAGGTTTTTCCAGATTCCCAAGCACGGGGTGAGTGCTATAACACAAAAATAATTAGAAATACGAAAGTACTGATCAAAATTATAAATGTGAATTTCATCTGTAACGATGAACTCATTTAACTAGTTATACGTATGTATAACTAGCGATCAGTATAATCGACGTAATCGATCACATAACAAAGAAGAATTTCGCCGCCTCGAGCCTGTCGACACTAGCTCAGCGGAAGAGCGTCCCGGCTTTAGGGAGACAATCGCAGGTTCAAATCCCGCGTGTCGATATTTTTCTTTGTTGTTTTTAAGACAAACTGCCGTTCTGCCAGGCAGGTCGCAAAGGGCGGCCGCTTGGCTATACGAGTCATTATCATCGTGGCTACTAGGTGGTAGAGTTCTGCATTGTCTCGCCCGGCTCTGGTACCACCGCCTTACCTATTCCTGCCGCAATATCGTCAGTGCTTGTCGCTGTCGTGTTCCGATTTGGAGGGTAAGGTAGCCGCTAAACTTACGCATGTGGCATAAGACCTCGCCACAAGATAGCAACGCACCATTAACACCTTTGATGTCTATAGGCGATGGTTGACTCTTTCCATCAGGAGACTTGCTATCTTATGACAGGAGGAGATTTGCTATCTTATATTATTTACATTAATAATATTTTTTTTATATCAAATATAATTTGCTATCTTATATTATTTACATTAATAATATTTTTTTTATATCAAATATAATTTGCTATCTTATATTATTTACATTAATAATATTTTTTTTATATCAAATATAAAAAAAATATTATTAATGTAAATAATATAAGATAGCAAATCTCCTCCTGTCATAAGATAGCAAGTCTCCTGATGGAAAGAGTCAACCATCGCCTATAGACATCAAAGGTGTTAATGGTGCGTTGCTATCTTGTGGCGAGGTCTTATGCCACATGCGTAAGTTTAGCGGCTACCTTACCCTCCAAATCGGAACACGACAGCGACAAGCACTGACGATATTGCGGCAGGAATAGGTAAGGCGGTGGTACCAGAGCCGGGCGAGACAATGCAGAACTCTACCACCTAGTAGCCACGATGATAATGACTCGTATAGCCAAGCGGCCGCCCTTTGCGACCTGCCTGGCAGAACGGCAGTTTGTCTTAAAAACAACAAAGAAAAATATCGACACGCGGGATTTGAACCTGCGATTGTCTCCCTAAAGCCGGGACGCTCTTCCGCTGAGCTAGTGTCGACAGGCTCGAGGCGGCGAAATTCTTCTTTGTTATGTGATCGATTACGTCGATTATACTGATCGCTAGTTATACATACGTATAACTAGTTAAATGAGTTCATCGTTACAGATGAAATTCACATTTATAATTTTGATCAGTACTTTCGTATTTCTAATTATTTTTGTGTTATAGCACTCACCCCGTGCTTGGGAATCTGGAAAAACCTTAAAAACAACAAAGAAAAATATCGACACGCGGGATTTGAACCTGCGACTGTCTCCCTAAAGCCGGGACGCTCTTCCGCTGAGCTAGTGTCTAGTTGACTCTTTCCATCAGGAGACTTGCTATCTTATGACAGGAGGAGATTTGCTATCTTATGATATAAAAAAAATATTATTAATGTAAATAATATCTAGAAATGTGTAAATAAGTAGTATATAAATTCTTATACCACATAAAATATGATTATTTTTAAATATTGCACACCATACAATGGTAGTATAAGCTGGTCTGGGCTTTAAATTATTTTAATAACTTGTAAAATTCATATTCCTGCAAATAAATATTATTCATTTTATTTCGTTTCGTTTCGTTTATAATAGGAATTTCATTTCATAATAGGCGATTGTTGTCTCTTTCCATTAAAAAAAACGTCTGCTTGTCTGATATTTTATGATTAAAAAAAAGTTTATTTGTACTTGTGTTGTGTTCTACTTTTATTGGCGTAGTAGCTGATCTACGCAGCTTCCCTCTTGAGTATAATAACATGCCATGCAATCTCTTCTACAAGCTTTTACTCCTATTGTCATATCCCAGTATATATTTGAAAATGTACATGCAAGCAACAAAAACAATCTAGTTATGCATGTATCTCGTTTTCACAGAATGAATAACTCATTTCTGCGGCAGTGTATACACTTCTACAATAAAATTCCCGAAGGTTTAAGAGGTTTACCGATAAATAAGTTTAAAAAGTGTATTAAAACACTATTATGTATCAAGCGTTATTTCAGATTTAGAGGACAAAAAGCCTGTGATGATTGCTCCTCATACTAATTTTTGATAATTATTGTAATTAATTAAAAATTATGATTGAAAAAAAAGACAAGCGCCAGGACGCTCAATCAGTTTTTTCCGCTGGATCTTCTCAATGTGAGACTGCGTTTGGTCCCGGTCACAGACCACACAAAAACAAACGTTTGTAGATTATATCGTAAAAAAATAGAAATGTGCCATATTATGCTATTTTATCGTATCGAATAAAAAGTTAAGGCTTAAGGAATACGCCTGGAGTGATTTTATTTTATCGGTAAGTAATATAACTTTGTATTTTTATGTAAATGCAACCGACATTGATATCCTAAGAAATTGCCTTGAAAGGTGTATTCAACTTAATCCATGGTTCCAGTAGTAGCTATAAAATTGTCGACCCGGTAAAAAAATTTCTGTAAAGTTTAATTATAATAAAACAATTAGACTTTGACTATGACTTTTGACTTAATTCCTTATTTCAGCCTTTAAGGTTTGATTTTTGGAAAAAAAAATTCTATATTTGACCCTAAGTGGTTTAGCCGTGAAAGCATATCCGATGGACACACAAGCATTTGCATTTATATTAATAGTATGGGCACAGAATATATAATATTAGTTAGTACTTATGGGTTTCAACAACACTGTGATATTCACTCGTTAAATATAATCTATCTATCTATCTAATTTGATCTGATGGACAACCTTCGCGTATAGAAAGACAGACATTCACTTTCATAATGTTAGTAAGGAGTCTCGCTACTCAAAGCTCTCTGTAGACATATCTTTCAGATATAAATTTTATTAAAATCTATATTCAGAATAGGTGATCCATGCAACATGACAAATATTATAAACCTTTAACATTGATTCCAGTAATTTAAAAAATATATATGTTGTTGGATGCGGTCAGGATTTAGCCTCAATTTAAAGAACACTACATTTCATTATTCTCAATAATTACTTTATTTCCTTGATATTTTACACCACTTCACAATTTCCACTTATTTTTCCTATTTTTTTTCCTATTTTACACATATTATTGGTGACTCGAGCGTCTCTTTCGAAAGGCTGCGATAGAATGCCGCGCTACCCCGGCCGGCTCGCCAATCTTGACATACGAAACAAACACAGAAAAGAAACGATCGAAGCGCCAACAAAACAACCAATCAGACGATACCGGAAATAATAGAGAATTTAAATACAGTAATAGTCAAATGATATCCTTAATTTTAATTATATACGAGTATTTTTCCCGTGTCGGTTGCAGCTCCTTTGAAGAATAGACCAACTGCCGTTCTGTCAGACGGGTCGTAAAAGGCGACCGATTGGCTATACGTGTCACTAACATCATGACTACAAGGTGATAGAGGTCCGCAACGTCTCGCATGGGTATATGGTACCACCATCTTACCTATTCCTGCCGCAAAAGCGTCAGTGCTTGTCATTACCGTGTTCCAGTTTTGAGGGTAAGGTAGCCGGTAGACTTATGCATGTGGTATTGCCTTAGCCATCCCGCCACACGGATACGAAACGCACTATTAACATCTTTGGTGTCTATAGGCGATGGTTTTTCTTTCCATCAGGAGAGCCATATGCTTCTTTGCTATCTTATGATATAAAAGAAAAGCTATGACAAACTTCATAATTAATTATTTGATTTCAATTTGATAAAACCTATGTCGATGGTTAAAACATAAACAGTATGGCTTTAGGAAGGTAGGTCTATACTCTAGTCTTGATAACAAAAACATTAAATTGCTGTATTTTTAGATTCAGATAAAAGCTTTTGATTTTGCTCCACATAAAATTCTACTGTGAAAACTTGAAAAACATGGTTTTAGAGGCAAATCTCACTCACTCAACGTTTTCCGGGGAACACTCGTATTGTATTTTGTAGATAATCCACCTTATACCAGGAAGTAATGATTTATTTCTACTTGTATCATGTATAGACAAAAATATTTGATTTTAAATTATTGTTCCTAATTTTAGGATTTTAAATTAAATATTTATTACAAGCGATGAACGATTCATCATAACATTTTGTAGTGTTAGAATTCAATTTACTATGTTTTTTTTACTATGTCTGACTGTTCCCGTTTTATACGATGAAGAAAAAATGCTTGGTAGGCATTTGTTTAAATCACAGAATATTTTTTGGATATAAACGGCATCCTCAATATAAAAACCATGTAAATTAATTTTGTAGACATCTACTGTTTGGTAATTAACCAACCAGTAGATGTCTAACCAACAAGAAACCAACTTAAAAGATAGGATAGTTTTATCTCTATAATAATATTCAATTTTATCAATATGGCTAAATGTTTTTTATTTATTTTTGTGTTATAGCACTCGGCTTGAAAAACTTGAAAAAACTTAAAAACAACAAAGAAAAATATTGATACGCAGGATTTAAACCAGCGACCGTCTCCCTAAAGCTAGGACGCTCTACCGATGAGCTAGTGTCGACAGACTCGACTTGGCGAAATTTTTCATTGCTATATGATCGATTACGTCGACTGTATTGATCGCTAGGTACACATACGTATAACTAGTTAAATGAGTTCATCGTTACAGATGAAATTTACATTTATAATTTTGACCGCCCCGTAGATCGAGTGGTCGGTGAACTTAATTACGCATCAATGGGGCTCATGTTCGATTCCCGACAGGGACAAACATTTGTGCGATGGTTTGGGCGCTTATAAAATATATTTGAGTGTGTATATATGTATATTAGTATCGTTGACTAACACCTATACCATAAGCAAATAAGTTGCTTACTTTGGGTTCCATAAATTCGTCTAATTTATCCAGTGATATTTATTTTTTTATGTTTACTGCCACAGAACTCAATCATTTATGAACCGATTTAGAAAATTCTTTTATTTTTGCTATATTTCTGTTGCGGTTCCATTTTATTTTAGTGAAGATCTAGTACAGAGTTCCGGAGACGCGAGAAATGGGGAGGCGCTTGTTGCAGTTTTATAGCGTTTAAAAAATATATTGTTGCGTAGATCTTTAGAACGGTTATAAAGTTACTTAGAACAGAATTACATAGCAGCAAATTACTTATAGTACAAGATCCGAATATAACTTGATCTTCACTCATCTGTTTACTGGATGAAACATTTTTATTATCACTTTTCATGCATTAACAAATACATCTTGCATGTATTTGTCTATCAAAATATGTTCATGGCTATTCTTAACTTAAAAAAAATTTTTTTAGCAAGTTTCTCCCATTTGTTTACCCATCAAATGTTATAGATACTAAAAGTTTTAAACGTCTGCGAGGTATATTGTCTACGTGTCATGGCTACCAGGCAAGCAGATGTAAACAGACAAGTAAATATAGTGTATACGTAGTATAGTGTATACGTATATACGTAATACGTAGGCAATACCTCACAGACTTATTCTATATGTCAAAGTCAAAACATTTTTATTCAAATTACCCTTTACAGACACTTTTGACGAGTCAACATTTTTTGAGTTACTACCGAATCGGAAACGCGGCCACACACTGAGAAGATCCGGCGGAAGAAACTTAGCGGGCTTGTCTTTTTTTGTGCATATACTTTTTTTAAAACTTTTAGTATCAATAACATTTGATCGGTAAAGTGGAAGAATCTCGTTAAACTTTTTTTTTAAATTTGAATAGCTATGAACATATTTTGATAGGCAATACACGCAAGACGAATTTGTGTACGTATGAAATGTGATAATAAAAATGTTTCATTCGGTAAACAGATGGGCGAAGGTCAAGTTAATTCGGATCGCAGACCGTAAGAATCATGTCGTTTTGTTCAAGAGTAAGTACTACATAAACGCTATGCAAACAAATTTCAACCCTCCATTAACCAGCCTAACACAAGTGCTAAGAAATTACGTAACTAATTAATATCCTGCAAAATAAAATAAACATTGTCGTTGAACAATGATTTGACTGGCTTTTGATATACATACAAAGCTAATTAATAATTGCGGCTGTTATGTGGATTGTTCTTTCAATTTTCTAACATTTTATATCTATACTAGCTGTTGCCAGTGACTTCGTCCGCGCAGACTACGTTTACTCCGCACAGCACCTCCCCTATGGGTGATAGCGTAATAATATGTAGCCTATATGTTGACCCGACCTGTTAGTAATATTCATGGAAAATTTGAAGTAAATCCATGCAGTACTTTTTGAGTTTACCCCAGACATACATACAGACAAACAGACAAACAAATAAACAGATAAACAGATAAACAGACAAACAGATAAACAGATAAACAGATAAACAGATAAACAGATAAACAGATAAACAGATAAACAGATAAACAGATAAACAGATAAACAGATAAACAGATAAACAGATAAACAGATAAACAGACAAACAGACAAACAGACAAACAGACAAACAGACAAACAGACAAACAGACAAACAGACAAACAGACAAACAGACAAACAGACAAACAGACAAACAGACAAACAGACAAACAGACAAACAGACAAACAGACAAACAGACAAACAGACAAACAGACAAACAGATAAACAGATAAACAGATAAACAGATAAACAGATAAACAGATAAACAGATAAACAGATAAACAGATAAACAGATAAACAGATAAACAGATAAACAGATAAACAGATAAACAGATAAACAGATAAACAGATAAACAGATAAACAGATAAACAGATAAACAGATAAACAGATAAACAGATAAACAGATAAACAGATAAACAGATAAACAGATAAACAGATAAACAGATAAACAGATAAACAGATAAACAGATAAACAGATAAACAGATAAACAGATAAACAGATAAACAGATAAACAGATAAACAGATAAACAGATAAACAGATAAACAGATAAACAGATAAACAGATAAACAGATAAACAGATAAACAGATAAACAGATAAACAGATAAACAGATAAACAGATAAACAGATAAACAGATAAACAGATAAACAGATAAACAGATAAACAGATAAACAGATAAACAGATAAACAGATAAACAGATAAACAGATAAACAGATAAACAGATAAACAGATAAACAGATAAACAGATAAACAGATAAACAGATAAACAGATAAACAGATAAACAGATAAACAGATAAACAGATAAACAGATAAACAGATAAACAGATAAACAGATAAACAGATAAACAGATAAACAGATAAACAGATAAACAGATAAACAGATAAACAGATAAACAGATAAACAGATAAACAGATAAACAGATAAACAGATAAACAGATAAACAGATAAACAGATAAACAGATAAACAGATAAACAGATAAACAGATAAACAGATAAACAGATAAACAGATAAACAGATAAACAGATAAACAGATAAACAGATAAACAGATAAACAGATAAACAGATAAACAGATAAACAGATAAACAGATAAACAGATAAACAGATAAACAGATAAACAGATAAACAGATAAACAGATAAACAGATAAACAGATAAACAGATAAACAGATAAACAGATAAACAGATAAACAGATAAACAGATAAACAGATAAACAGATAAACAGATAAACAGATAAACAGATAAACAGATAAACAGATAAACAGATAAACAGATAAACAGATAAACAGATAAACAGATAAACAGATAAACAGATAAACAGATAAACAGATAAACAGATAAACAGATAAACAGATAAACAGATAAACAGATAAACAGATAAACAGATAAACAGATAAACAGATAAACAGATAAACAGATAAACAGATAAACAGATAAACAGATAAACAGATAAACAGATAAACAGATAAACAGATAAACAGATAAACAGATAAACAGATAAACAGATAAACAGATAAACAGATAAACAGATAAACAGATAAACAGATAAACAGATAAACAGATAAACAGATAAACAGATAAACAGATAAACAGATAAACAGATAAACAGATAAACAGACAAAAATTCTAAAAACTATATTTTTGGCTTCGATATCGATTGTAGATCACGCCCCAAGTATTCTTTTAAAAAAATATTCAATGTACAGTTTTGACTTTCCTACGATTTTATTATGTGTATAGATGTTGTTGATGAAAATTGCCACGCTATCTTCAAGTCAGATTCCTAACGAGGCAGGCATGCCATACGACACGACCCTTGCATGTTGTGTTGCTTTTTCCACATTCATTGCTCTCTTCATACAAATACGCTGGCTACGAAGACTTGACACCACCTTCGAACAGTGTCCGATCAGTCTGAACATGGTAAGTTTAAAAAAAATGTATAATTAACTAATGTTTTAATGTGGAAAAATATGCAGAAAGCTAGCCTAGCAATCTTTGTGGCTTCAGCTACTTAATTTACTTAGTAGCCGCCACACAGATTCCTAGGATACATTAAACTTTTTTATGTCTATAGTTCTCTCTATTAGGTTTTTGTTTGTATTAATTTTATTTATTTCTAAATGTTTTTATCTATACATATAATAAAATCGTAGGAAAATCAAAACTGTACATTGAATATTTATTTAAAAGCTTGGAGCTAAAAACTTGGAGCGTGATCTACAATCGATATCGAAGCCAAAAATGTAGTTTTTAGAATTTTTGTCTGTTTGTTTGTTGGTCTGTATGTATGTCCGGGGTAAACTCAAAAAGTACTGCATGGATTTACTTCAAATTTTGCATGAATATTACTTATAGGTCGGGTCAACATATAGGTTACATATTATCACGCTATCACCTACCGGGGAGGAGCTGTGCGGAGTAAACCAAGTGCGCACGGACGAAGTCGTGGGCAACAGCTAGTATTAAAATATTAGCATTCTTCTTCTGGGTGTGTAATCGGCTGGTTAATGGAGGGTTGGAATTTGTTTTCATAGCATTTATTTAACACGCACTCTTGAACAGAACGACATGATCCGAAGTAACTTGCTGCTATGTGACTCTGTTCTAAGTTACTTTATAACCGTTCTAAAGATCTACTCAACAATATGTTTTTTAAACGCTGTAAAACTGCAACAAGCGCCTCCCCATTTCTCGCGTCTCCGGATCTCTGGACTAGATCTTCACTAAAATAAAATGAAACCACAACAGAAATATAGCAAAAATAAAAGAATTTTCCAAATCGGTTCATAAATGATTGAGTTCTTAGGCAATAAGCACAAATAAATAAATATCACTGGACAAATTAGACGAATTGATGGAACCCCAAACTAAGCAATTTATTTGCTTGAAGTGTGGGCGTCAGTCAATTTTTTTTATATATCATAAGATAGCAAACAAGCAGATGGGTCTTCTGCTGGAAAGAGTCAACCATCGCCTATAGACCAAAGATGTTAATGGTGCATTGCTATCTTGTGGTGAGGTCTATTGCCATATGCATAAGTTAACCGGCTGCCTTACCCCCCAAACCGGAACACAACAGTGACAAGCACTGACATTATTGCGGCAGGAATAGGTAAGGCGATAGTACCAGACCCGGGCGATACTCGAATAGATTTAATAAACACCCAAACCAAGAAATACAAACATCTATGCTCATCACATAAATGTTTGTCATTATTGTGATGAGCAACTACGGAACCCTACATTGCGCTTAGAAGGTTTTGGCTGGTTTTAGCATTTCACATGGATGACAATATGCCATCTTTGGCCTCTGCTATCCTATGACATAAATAAAAAAACAAATAGTTAATTCACTTGCCATTAGACGATAAAAACTTACGACTCCCCTCCGAGACAATAAACCCATTATTTATTAAAATCACATAATGTAAGAAACAAATTTCTCATCCCCCGTGTTGTTGGCACAGGAAGACAGTATGTCCTAATTTTAAATTGGCCAATTTTAGAGGCTTGAGTGCTGCTTTCTTGTAACTTTTAAAAGGGGTGGAATAAGGTTAAATTTAATTTATATAGGCTTGTTCTTAAACTCAACAATCAAAACTAAGGTGATTTTCTAAAGTTAAAGTTGTTAAAAGGATCATTTTCAAAAGGCATTATCGTTAAATGTACATTGTTAATATTTTTATTATCTAAACTTATTAACGCAGCACTATATACAATATTTATATATTTATACACTTGGACTGTTTCATAAGAAATATAAATATATTACCGATTTCACTCAAATAAGCACCATCATTTATAACTATTGATTTAAAACAAAAACACTTAAATTTAATATTATAATAAATTAAATTAAAATTTAGACAAATTTTTTGCTTCATTAATTTGCAAGGCAAAACGTGAAAAGAGCTGTTGATATTTACATGGAAATCCTGTAGCATCATGTCAAGGTTTCTATGTCCTTGCAATATCATTGAAATAATAGAAGGCCAAATTTCGTATCGTATCGTTTAACCCCGTTCGCTTCAAGTCCACTTATAAAGAATAAACCATGTGTCATTCTATTCTATCATGGTCTATCCAAGGGCGGATCCAGGGGGGAGGGTCATGGAAGTCATGACCGCCCTGGGTAGCAATCTAGGTATGGATTTATTAGGATTAGATAAGTATTAGAGCCTATCATGACTGAACCTCAAATATGTAACCTGCCCTCAACCGAACTGGATAGGCCCTTGTACAGTCCATTTCTTTTTCCTTGTCCATTTTAGTAAACAATAATGGCGAACCAGTAACTCAAATTGGTCATAGACAATTAATATGGTTGGAAAAAATCGAAAGATCTGTTGAACAAGTATGACAAATTAAATTGAATGAATGATATCAATTGTGTTCGGTAGTTTACTTTTGGTATGATCTAATTTAACTTGTTTGCACTATGCTATTTAAAAAGAATATGCTGGTAGACGCCACAGGATTTTCCTTTGTCAATAAAGGCATCGAACTTTATGTCTGATTTTAATGCCAGGATCTCAAGAGAAATCGACATTTTTAATCTAATCGAGAAACAAATTAAAATCCCCCTTACGATACCACGGTTACTAACGATACCACTAAGAGATTACGTATCTACGCTATAAACTCTATAGGCACCACCGCTAACTTCTAGGGTTTTCACCCAAAAAAAAAACAATATTTTACCTCTTTACCATTTTCAATACAGTACTCTATGATTTTCATTCATTTCTGAATGAAACATCGTACAAAATAACATCAAGTTGGCACTCTTTTTTCATGCATGCATTTGGGGATAAATAAAAGAAATTAGACCCATTAATCCGTGGAGTGTGCTCTGTGTTGGTTGCAGTTTAAGATACAGGTTAATTCAAAAGTGTTTTGGCATATTAATCAAAAAGTAAACTTTGATTATAATAAAGATTAGTTTAAGATCTAGGAGTTTAGATAATAATTGTGTCGAAAAGCGTTAATAATAATAAAATATATTTTCCTTCAACGACCTTATTGATGCTACCAGCGCTCTGGATATGTTGCTATCTATTATTATTTATTTTCGTAAATTTTAGTGTTGATATCTAAAATCGCAAACAAAAACATACGATCTGAATATGAAATATCCTATACAACATTTAAAAATGTTGTATTGTATACTAAGGTTTATTTATTTTCTTTTGAAAAAAAAATGAAAAAATGAAAATTTATGGCTAAAGTCAGTTGTAAAACTTAAAAGAGATTTTGATTTAGTCTATGGTGGAATTTCGTCTACAGACGATAGCTAGTATTATATTATTTTGCACTATTTTGTATAGAAGAAGAAGAAACACTATGAACGTTACTTAGGTATGACCTAGTTTAACTTGTTAGCGATACGCAATAAAAAAAAAACAGCAGCAGTCGTGGGACTGCCGATAGAAGTAAAAACGGAACTATTAAGTTGAGAGTAATTAAAACTATATGCAAAACATAGCTATAGATATACTATTATCATTAGCATGTCGGTGACGCGAACCGAGGATTTTACCCTCTACCAAAACGTTCAACGCGCCTAAAGAAGTTTTCACTTCAAAAACCTCTGCTGGTAGACGCCACAGATTTTTTTTGTCAATAAAGGCATTGACCTTTCTGCCATTTCTTATTTTAATCCCTAGGTCAGTATGCTTTAGAGAAATCGAAATCCACTAAACACAATTTGGGGGCTGAATCACCTTCGTCCGTAGGAGAACACCCGGAATTCTCTATCCCTACACGTGGCCCCCGGGTGGTGCTAATCAGGTGATATGATGGGAGACATATGTCACGGCTAAAAGGATCACCCATCAGCTGAAGTCGTGGCACCAAGCGTCCGTTTTCCGTCACGTTAACACTGATGTAGCTTTAGTGAAGACGGGTCGGATCAGTTGCGCTTATACAATCTAGACGATCTGATACACACTGACATATTCGTGCACCGCTGGCCAACCGCTAGTCAATAGGGGGCCCAAGTAGCGTGCTAGCGACATGTGAAAGGCTGCCCCGCCAACTAGCGAAAAATCCCAAAATGCGCCATAGTACTGGTTGACGACCGGATGAGAGGGCTCTATGGACATTCTTAGGGGGGCTAGAGCGTCCCCGCAGTCTCCAGACTAGTCCCCAACAGTGTAACTTCGAGGTGTGTGTCTCAGGTCCGGAAGTATAGTGCCTCGATTCACTGCCGTCTTCACACCTACTTCACTCATTCTATTTAGTGAAAAGGACAAGGTACAGGAATAACTTTGTACAGCGGCAGCACTCCCTCTCGATGAATGTAGACCTCACCAACATCAGAGGTTTACATTCTAATCTCGCTGCTGTCTATTTCTACCTGGAGACTCATAAACCATGTAGCTTGTTCCTCATGGAGACACAAATAAAATGCCCGTCTGATTTGGCATACTTAACCTTTCCCGGCTACACCCTTCAAATTTTAAAGACTGCAAACTTCCTTAAATGCAACATTAACATTTTTACTGCAAGCATGATTGTTATAGTAAGTAATGTTACTACCAGCAAAATGCCGAATTTGCGTATCATTCTCAATAATTTAATTAATTTTATAATATTACAAGATAAATGAATTAAAATAGAATAACTATTAAAAAAAACATTAATCTCGTTTTTTTTGAGAAAATAAATGTAATCAATTATCTATTTCTCAAAAAAGTTGATCCATACTAGTTTAGAAAAATAAGCATGAAAAACTAGGAATCTTCGCGTAATGGGAGCAGATCATTAGATTTAAATAATTAAAATAATTTTAAAGTATTATGGGACAAATGAATTTAAATATAACTATTAACAAAAACAATACTTAGGTTTTTTTGTATAACAAGATCGTCGAATTGTTGTAGTACGTAACGATTCTTTAAAATCGATTAAATAACCTGCCTCTAATATAATAAAGCTTTCATTTTATTAAAAGCAGGTTATTTTACTATTACAAAATTAATCACATTTAACAAATTGTAAAACTATATTGTTACTTTAAAAGTGTTAATCTTTATAATGATTCAATAAAGCGTATATTTTATATTCTACAAATAAATATTTAACTTTAAAACAGTAACAATATTTATCATTGTTACAAGCTATTTATCATATTTTATGAATGTTTATCTTTGATAAAGTATCATTCCATTACTCATTCGTTCGTTTTACAATTCGTTCATTATTGCCCGCGTCTATTAATTTCATAGAGATGCTCATATTCTATGTGTCAACTTCATATGGTATTTTTTAACTGTACAAATTAATTTTAGTTTCTAGTTAGTTTTCGTAAATTAAATGTGATAAAACGATATATTAGAATCAGTTTTTAGTGCAAAACAAACCGTTTAAAATTCTGAATACAATAATCTAATAATATTTAATTCAGTGTACATGATTGATGTGAAACTTTAATGTTTTTATAAAAGGTGGACTTTGTTGTCATCTTTGGACAAGTTAGAAGAAATGGACTGTATATGTAACCCCCTTGAACCCAAAGCTGGATCCGCCCTTGTATCCATCTGTTGTCGTGATAACTAGGTGGCAGAGTTCCGCAATATCTTGCCCAGGATTTGTACAAATGCCAAAATTTTCGCCGTGTTGGTCCCGGCCTCCCTTGAAGAATAGGCCAACTGCCGTTCTGCCAGGCAGGTCGTAAAAGGCGACCGATTGGCTATCGAGTCACTACCATCGTGGCTACTAGGTGGTAGAGTTCTGCATTGTCTCGCCCGGGTCTGGTACCAACCGCCTTACCTATTCCTGCCGCAATAGCGTCAGTGCTTGTCGCTGTCGTGTTCCGGTTTGGAGGGTAAGGTAGCCGGTAAACTTATGCATGTGGCATTAGACCTCGCCACAAGATAGCAACGCACCATTAACATCTTTGGTGTCTATAGGCGATGGTTGACTCTTTCCATCAGGAGATCCATCTGCTTGTTTGCTATCTTATGATATAAAAAAAATCTTTCAGTCCCCATTTTTTTATATCATAAAATAGCAAAATAGCAGATGGGTCTCCTGATGGAAAAAGTCAACCATCGCCTATAGACACCAAAGATGTTAATGGTGCGTTGTTTTTTGTGGTCACATACCACATGCATAAGTTTACCGGCTACCTTACCCTCCAAGCCGAAACACGACAGTGGCAAGCACTGACGCTATTGCGGCAAGAATAGGTGGTACCAGACCCGGGCGAGACAATGCAAAACTCTAACACCTAGTAGCCACGATGTTAGTGCCTCGTGTAGCCAATCGGTCACCTTTTACGACCTGCCTGGCTGAACAGCAGTTAGCTGGTAAACTTATTCACGTGGCATTACAATTCGCCACAAGATAGCAACGCACCATTAACACCTTTGGTGTCTATAGGCGATGGTTGACTCTTTCCATCAGGAGACCCATCTGCTTGTTTGCTATCGTATGATATAAAATAAACTGTCGCAGCTAGTATCATAAATACAAAAATTTGTCCGTTACATTTTCACGGCTAAACCGCAACCGATTTTGATGAAATTTAACACAGAGATAGTTAAAGGGCCGAGGTCGAACATATGTTAGCTTTTTTTTCAAAAATCAGCCTCCATTGGGTTAAAATAAGGGACGAAAATAAAAGATTGGCATATTAATCTATGCACGGCTGAAGTTGCGCGGGTCAGCTAGCAATATACGGTGTGTAAAAAAACCCTGCCCGATCGTCAAAGACATTATTTGGTAGCTTAATACGAACATATTTGTGTCATTATTTTATGGATATTGATTCATAAATTTTCAAAATATTTGCCTGATTTAAGGGGAAGTTGCTCGACTTTAGTACTAAAATGAGGCACTTTTAATTACGAGATTCGTCTTAAAAAAGTATCTTCACGCCCATATCCCCGAAGGGGTAGGCAGAGGTACAACAAGTGCACCCACGATTAGCCGAAGATACTTGGTCCCACAATAGTGAGATAGGTGGCAAGCCTATCCCAGTGCTGCAACTTTGAGATTCTCAGAAAACTGAAAAAACACTTTTTTTTTATTGTGCCCGACCCGGGAATCGAACCCGGGACCTCATGCGGTCAACGCCAACGCTGGACCACTAGACCACAGAGGGGACTAAAATTATTCGTCTTATTTTAGTAAAAAGAATTTTTTTTGACAATGCCATTGACTACCTATATACTACTTTCGAATCGGACAGGGTTTTCTTTACACCCCGCATAAAATAACAAATCACAATTCATATAAACCACTCTAAATCACCAATAACGCTATACGTTGTTAGTAACCACGTAAATCCTTCATCATACAACTTTTATCGCTCATTTATTCCATTCTCCCTGAAAAATACCCGAGAAGTGCTTGTTACGTGGATATCCTCACAACCCAGGTGCGAAGCCCCAAGCAACCCTTCGGGAAGCATTATCCCACTACGTCGTATTAAATTGGCAACATGAGACGACTTTTAAGCTATTGTGAGAGTTTTTTAATAAATTGTGGTTATTTATAAAGGTTTTCCTTTTAAGAAGTTTTTTGGAGTTTCTTTATCGCAAGTTGTCGTATGCGAGTAAGTGGCCAGACCGAAAAATTTGGGAAAAAACGACACAAGAAAATCAAACTTAAAACTAAAAAATAAATAATAGTCAGAAAAACTACAAACATGCTTTTATAGAAAATCTAATTAAAAAATGAAAAACAAAAAAAATAGTTTAAAAAACTAAAAAACACGCTTTTACCAAACTAAAAAATAAATTTAAATTAAGAGTAGCGTAAATAAGAAAAAAATGTATTGCATTGTAAAAAGTGTGGGGTGCATGGTGTTATTAGATATCTTAAAAAGCACCCCACGCTTGTTTTACAGTGCAATACGTTTTTTTCTTATTTACGCTATCCTTAATTCAAATTTTATTTTTTAGTTTGGTTTTAGTAACCACGTGTGACCACGGCCAATGTAACCCGAAACGGCGAGCTTTACATGTAAGTTCTATATATCGCACCTTTGGGAACAAAGTGTCACTTCTGCATTTTTTATGAAATCGACTCTATATACACAGAAAAAAATAATAATAATAATACTACGTTAATACTCTTAAACGTTATTGAAATATTTAAAAAATACGTACAGAAAAATACTATTTTGCTTTTCCTGTAAAGTTTGCAAACATGCAGAAGTGACACTTTGTTCCCAAAGGTGCGATATGTACGCGTTCTTAACCCGTGTATACATTTCTAAAAATGATAGAGCAGTTAAATAAAAAAACCAATAAATTCGGCCAGTGGAAATTGGCAGATATTTTTTTCGTTATTTTCACATTATTTCCTCTACTCGGTCCTCTATTTATAAATACTAGCGATCGCCATAAACAATAAAATCTCTTTTAAGTTTGAACACAGATTTTAGCCTTAGGCTGGCGGCATATGCGTGGATTCCTGGTCAGGGTTGTGATGTTCGGAAAATATAAGAGTGGTGCGCCATGCTGAACATTTTGTATGTACGAATGTTGTGCATTCAGGATTCGGAATCTGAATTCCGGATCAGGAATCTTCACCATAAAAGCGTACATATGCGGTCATCCTTTAATAGTCTGTATATTATCTTGTATGTCACTTGAATAAAGTGTATGTAATATTTAATTTGATTAGTTTTATATAGTCGTATTTCTAATGCATATTATTTAAAAATATTGAGTCTCTGCAGTCTTTCTCAGTACAAACCTTAACTTTCATACTACTCCATTCACGTAAGTATCGTAAAAAGAGTACAAAGATTTTTCTTCACGTACTAATACGAGTATATAGTTATTTAAGCTCAAACGCAAGAAGTTCCCATGTGCAATAATAAATCGACTTGATTTCGTCATAAATTTTTCCTTAACACTTCAAACGCTGTGAGATTATTATGAGAGGGAATGAATATTTAGTGCCCTCTAAAGGTAAGTTATGGCCGAGCTACTAACAGTAAACAATATTTACTATATAAACTAGTTCTAGTATATGGCTTCAAACGAACGTTAATATGATGAATGATAATATCTTTTTAACAAAAAAATAAATCAAGGAAAAGTTATGCGTGGTTTATGGACATACATTAAAATCGTTAAGTGAATAATCAATCATTCGTGGATGTTTTCTCAAAAAGGAAATGGTACCCTTTGGGTACACTTATTCTTACAAAAAAGGTCTTCTCTGTGAAGTTATGCCGGTCTAACATAATAAAATATACGCGTCGAATTGAGAACGTCCTCCGTGAATCGGTTGAAAATACATTTTTATGTTTGTATTAAATGTTTTTGTAGGATTTGAGCAAACTGCCCACTTACAATGTTAATGGTGCGTTGCTGTCCGTGTGACGAGGTGTTGATGTCACTTGTATAATTTCATCGGCTACCTTACTCTCCAAACCGGAACATGAGAGTAACAAGCACTGACTCTATTGCGGCAGAGTTAGGTAAAACGGTGGTATCAGATCCGGACGAAACATTGCAGAACTCTACCACCTAGTAGCCACGATGGTAATAACTCGCAAAGCCAATCATTTGCCTCGTACATACTGCTTGGCGGAATGACAGATGGTCTTTTCTTCAAAGAAGCCCACACCAACACGAGGGAAAAGGTTTTCCCTTAAAGTTGTCCGAAACAAGATTAAATCTTGTAAATATTGCCTAACTTTATATGTACTTATATTATTAATTCAAAGTCTGCAAAAGAATTGCACGCTTCAACACGAAGTGTTAAGATAGTGCTCTACTCTCGCTTAATCGAAATCAGCATATTTTTGAAGTAAAAATGCAAGGATTTATAACGTTATAATTTCGATATGTTTGCGTCATCGTGATTGGTTATGGTATATGACGTTGTCTTCTAGCGCTAGCTGACGAACCAATCAAGAAACAGCATGAAACGCGGCAAACCAATCACGAAACAGCAAACATATCGAAATTATAACGTTTTAAATCCTTATAAAAATGTCAATTTTATTTATATAACGGTTTTGGAATAAAAAAATAAGTTAAGGAAAACAACAAGAATATATAAAAGAACATCTCTTGTATTTAGTGTAAAAAGAAAACTGAAAATAATCCAATCCTGTCCGGATGTCTCTATGTATGTATCTGGTACGATCACAGCCGCAAAACTTAACATAGCGAATTTTTCTTTATTTGAATTAGAATTACGGTGCACAATTTCATATATTCGCCGTGGTGATTAAATAAATAAGTAATTAACAAAAATGCATATTATTTTCTGATTTTATTGTTTTCTGTTCTTATTATTATATTTGAAGTTTAGGTTTTGTTTAATGGTAATAAAATAATTTAATCCATATGAGTATATTTCCTTTAAATTGAATTTGAATCCCGTAAAGATAATTACGAAAACTAATTTTCTGAGATTAGCATTTCCCTAAATATTTTTACATTACTGTCGTATCCACTAGATGTCAAAAATCTTTCTTTTTTCTCCTTTCGTGGTGGAAATAGAAAACCATCGCCTACAGACTCTTATCTGTACAATAGTTATAGTTAACCCCCTCTTCTTTAATTTGAAACCCAAGTTTCTAGTCTTATAAATTGAAAAAGCGATCTTTAGGGGCCTTTTATACCGACATAAGAGTTATATAGGGTTGCGGCCATATTTGAAATGGATCATATATTTTTCGCTTACTCCTCATAAAACGCATGTTCGGTCACAAGGGGACTATTGGTATTGATATCATATTTTGATTCTAGATTTTTTAGGGTTTTGTACCCGAAGGATGACAAACGAAACCCTATTTATATGCCTCCCTAGTCTGTCTGTTTGACTATCATAGGGCTTTATTTATAAACAGGCAGACATCTGAAAATTTCGCAGAATGTGAATTACTGAGACTGCTAACACAACAAATAATAAAATAAAATGTTAAGGAACTACAACTTGCACGCCCATAAAAGGGTAGAATAAGAAGAATCATGCATTATTCAAACAAACAACTATGTATAACCTTATTCTTACAAATAAAAATTATTATTATTATTATGATTAGTTTTTATGCTTAAACTGTACATTAATATGGAAGTTATGTTAAAAAAATACTGATTCACCAACATTTTTTTTGGTGTTTTTTCAGAATTACTCAAAAGCTCCTGGACCGAATCGGTTCAAATTTTCAGGAAGTCTAAGTTGAGCGGAATTCAATCGAATACCATCAACCGCGTTTCGATCGGTTCTGCCGTTCAAAAGTTATGAGATATTTACATACACACATACACACACATATATACATACAGACATACTGACATCATCGTGAAAATATTCGGAAATGGTTCCTAAGACCTAAAAACGAGGACATCTGGTGAAAACTCGATTTTCGAAAATCGGGGTAAAATCAGTAACTTCCTTATCTACATACGTAGTGGAAAATTAAAAAAAAAATTGGGTAGGGTACCCTTTACATTTAAAATGGTGATGTCTTTTTTCGAGGTTGTAAAAGCAATCATTTTATTAAGGGATCCGTTTGTAAATTTTAAGCTTTAAATTGCTACTTTTTGTTAAATTCAAGTGTTCCCGCTACCCCGTCGCCAGCTAAATAGCGCTTTTTCGAATGTATGAAAAAAGTTACGCTAGTAGTATATATCATAAAGAAGTTAAAATGTAAACTACCACGCTGGCTTTACAAGTTTAAGAGTAATAGTTGAAAAAACTTAAAAAATGTATATATTTGAAGATGTAAAAACAGATAAATCCGTCATTGGCGTTAAAAGAGTTATTGTTCATAATTTAAAAAAATAAAAACGCTCTCTCTCTCTTATTGTGATGGCCAACTACGGAATCCTGTGATACGAGTGGTTCGCACTGGGCCAGTTTTATATACAAATATATAAGAGTTTAAATAAACATATTAAATAGTTGAATCATTTCAAAAATTTAGTGTTTCTATGTATTTTTTACAGCGCTCCGACTCAAAATAAAAGTTTTATACTATGTTTTTAACAAAAAATTAAACCGATTAAAAGTTATGCATGGTTATACATTAATATCGTCGAGATATAATCAATCATCCTCTGTTTTCGTACACTCTTGGAAGCATTATTTTTTTTAATTTATACGAGACAATCTTCGGGATATATTCTATCCAATAAAATAAGAATTATCAAAATCGGATCACTACGTAAAAAATATGCGTGATATATATTAAAATCAGTGAGTGTACAATCAATCACCCCTTGTTTTTGAACCCTTATAGTAGGAATTTCTTTTAAAACTTAAATGGGACCCTCCTCAGGTATGCCTATTGTAATAAAAAAGAATTACTAAAAACAGTCTACTTTGCAAAGTTACGCGTGGTCTAACATAAGAAAAATATAGGTGTCGGACTGAGAAATTCCAACGCATTTACTTCGGTTGAAAAAGTATTTTATATATTTATAAAATACCAATTTAGTTTTAAAACCAGCCAGTTACAAACAATACAACCAAAAAGATTTTATTGCAACATTTTACTTTTAAAATACGAAAAACCATTTTCCTCGATTCCTTCAGTTTATCTATATCTTTCTTTAGATCTTTCCTACTTTAATTAAAAGTAAGCGAAACTTTTAATTGAAGTAGAAAAAAATAATTAATTTTGACTGTATGAATAGCATAGATTATATAGTAGTTACTACTAATAGTACGTCATAATATGCGCTGTCATTATTTGTTGAAAGCCGCGGCAACGACGATGACGATACTTATTTTAATGATGGCTCCTACAAACGGTAACTTCAATAGCGTTCCTTTGACACGGATAAAAGTGTATTTAACCTATTTTAAATATAGTAAGCTCAGTACACTTTGGATTTTATTTTCTTAACTTGTTATTTTACGTTCAGAACTGCAGGATACTTTTAGCGGTTTACCGATCATTAATACATTTTATAGCGATTTTTTTTTCTTAACT
The DNA here is from genome assembly GCA_036924255.1 of Apodemia mormo. Classification (NCBI taxonomy): domain Eukaryota; kingdom Metazoa; phylum Arthropoda; class Insecta; order Lepidoptera; family Riodinidae; genus Apodemia; species Apodemia mormo. The sequence goes on along the minus strand of JAUPFN010000025.1, from coordinate 24,173,094 downwards.
TGTTATTTTACGTTCAGAACTGCAGGATACTTTTAGCGGTCTACCGATCATTAATACATTTTATAGCGACTTTGAACGCTAACTTTTATTTATCAACCGATGAAACAACGGAGGTTATCAATCTGACATGTACACAATATTGTTGGAATTGGATAATATTCGAGTATGATGATCTATTTATGTGTCCAAGCACGTGTACTAAATTTGTAATTGTATGTATGTTTGTCCGCGAATTTCCCTGGAATTAAAAGTCATATCAAGATATTTATTTATTTATTTATTTAAGTCTTTATGTACAAAACAAAATATCATCTAACAATAAATGGATAAAATATTATACATAGGCGTGCTTATCTCTTTAAGAGATCTCTTCCACAAGTTCATGCAAATAACATACATATATGTATAAATACAAAAAACAAGGAAAAAAGGATTAAACTGATTAATTAATTTTAACACCCATACGTCACAGCGAAAAATCTACAGACAAAGATAGAGCTAGGTAGTTAAGGCAAAGAAACAAAAAATTATATATATATATATATATATATATATATATATATATATATATATATGTAGGAAGTGGGTCAGATATGATAAATAAAATGCGGATGTGGTAATATAACAACTCTTTATATTTAGATCAGAATAACATTAGATCACTATTAAAGCTTTCCATCACTAATGACTAGTTCTGGTTTAACAATTCCAAGTAACTTAATTATTCCCTATTACAAATAAGTCATAATTTAAGCAATAGATAGTCAATTATAAATTGTACTGCGACTAATTTATAGTTAACAATAATAATTAACTTGTTTGCACAAATTAATTATCCGAGAGTCAAGGATAAGCTACTAGCAAGATACAACAAGTGTACCGAGCCACGCCAGAGCCTAGACTGCCTTATCGGCGGGCGCTCAGAGCCTTTTATACAGGTAGCAAAACAAGTTGAGTGGTAGGGATATCGAATGATGCGCTTGCCGGCCCGGGCCGTGCATTTGTTGTTTACACTTTACAATATTCTTGCATTTGACGACGCGGACGCCGTCACGGCCATACTGACATACACACGTCCTCGTGTGCGCATCTTTATACATCTGAGGACAAGGAACGCCTCGTTCATCCTGACATATCTTTTAGAAAACTAAACAATCTTATTTATTTATTTTTTACAGCTCTATAATTAGCGTAATCTTTTAGCGAAATGTTACAATAGTGTGCTGGTCCGGTAACCCTTTCAGCAACCACAACTATTAAACTATTCTCGTCAGTTTTGAAACCGGAGACTGGATCCTACTAAGCTAGGAATCCCTCATCAATTGAAAAAACCGGAGACTCGATTGTACTAAGCTCCCTCTCATCAGTTAAAAACCGGAGACTGGAGTATATTAAGCTCCCTCTCATCAGTTAATAACCGGAGACTGGAGTGCACTAAGCTCCCTCTCATCAGTTAAAACCGGAGACTGGAGTGTGCTAGGCCGGAAATCCCTTTAGCTAATGTGCTAGACCGGAAATCCCTTTAACTGAGAGTGCTAGACCGGAAATCCCTGTAGCTAATGCTAGACCGGAGATCCCTTTAGCTGAGAGTGCTAGACCGGAAATCCCTTTAGCAAACAGTGCTAGACCGGAAATCCCTATAGCTAATGCTAGACCGGAGATCCCTTTAGCTGAGAGTGCTAGACCGGAAATCCCTTTAGCAAACAGTGCTAGACCGGAAATCCCTATAGCTAATGCTAGACCGGAAATCCCTGTAGCTAATGCTAGACCGGAAATCCCTTTAGCTAATGCTAGACCGGAAATCCCTTTAGCTGACAGTGCTAGACCGGGTTGCAATCCCTGTAGCCAAAAGGCTAGACCGGAATGAACCCCTTTAGCCGAGTCATTGGACCGGACACTCCCTTCAATGACTCTAATCTTCCTACATTTTTGTCAATCCTACATTTTTTGTGTCAATCCTACATTTTTTTGTCAATCCTACATTTTTTTGTCAATCCTGCATCTTTTGTCAATCCTGCATCTTTTGTCAATCCTGCATCTTTTGTCAATCCTGCATCTTTTGTCAATCCTGCATCTTTTGTCAATCCTAAATTTTAGTTTTATAAGACTCCCATTTCCTTTAATTATTTTTTTTCTTCGCTTCTTTTTTTTTTTTTTTTTACTTACATTTTTAGTGATATTTTATCATCATTTTACTACATTTTTTTTTTCGTTTACTTAATATCGTATTTTTTTTGCTGATGATGTAGCCTCATGAATAGTGGCATTAGTTATTACAAGATTAGAGAATCTCCTTCGCAGGTAGATATTAAAAACTCTGACTGTTATAACTATTTAGTTTATATTACACTGCATTTCTATCAATATTGTTTGGACCAGTTTTATGAACAAGATCATTATCATGAGTATACGCCGTCACGTCATCCTTGTTATAATTTTCATATAGGTACCTCAAGAAACCCTACAGGAATATGGGGAACTTCGCAGAGGCTATCATGGGCGCACTTGTTTTCTAAAATTGCGGTAACTTTTAAGGAGCCCTTATATTTTGAGTCAACAATAATTTTCGTTTAGTGTCGTTCTACATTCCTAACAAAGACAAAGTCACCTACACTAAAAGGTTTAACCTTTCATTACCTCTACTCAACCATAAAATGTCCGATTGGGCTGATTTTTTTTTCAAAGCTTGTAGATACTTTCGCGAGTTTTTGTTAGTTGCCGAATGTCAAACCTAATGCTGCTGAGCGCGTGTTAAATATTACCTAACCGCTTTTGCCATGATTTGTCAGAGAATTATACTGCGCTATCATTATTAAACCCTACAGGAATCGCATTACATATTCGGACCGACTGTTAGCTCTATATGTGCCTGTCGCAAGAAGATGTAAATCTGTATTGTTTTCTCTTTTTTTTTTAAAAAAAAAATTAGTTTGAGTTTAGTTGGTAATAAACTTTAAGATTGCTTATTAACGATCTTCAAAGGGTCAACTAATTCGATTTCAGCTCGACGAATTTAAGCCCGACGGTTTTAATTCAATTGGTTGTCAATTGTTTTTTTAAAAATATCTACCAAGCGCTCTCTATCTTTACCTACAAAGTCAGTATTTACCATACTCTCGCTAGCAGATTTTGAAACTGAGCAGGATTGTTTTTTTTTTTATATATCATAAGATAGCAAACAAGCAGATGGGTCTCCTGATGGAAAGAGTCAACCATCGCCTATAGACACCAAAGATGTTAATGGTGCGTTGCTATCTTGCTATCAAGATTGTGTTTAAGTATTGCTAAGCATTAATCTGTTTTCGCTTACTTCCTATTCTACATTGGTCCAAATTTTGCGGCCTAACGAAACATTAAGACTTATCAGATCAAACGTGAAACTACCTCCAAATTTAAATTTTGCCTTGTGGTTAAGCATTTGATTTGTTCAGTGGAAACTACATCAAAACAAGCGACTATTTAGAGATTCTTGTTCATAAAACCGTTCTCTTACAAAGGAATCACAACAGATTTGTTTGATATGGCTACATTCTAAACCAGACTCAAATATAAAAGATAATTAAATTCTACTTAGTGTAATACACCATGTAACGCTCTGGAACAGATGTTGACTGGTTTTCTGTTTTTCGGAACTCCAAGTGGCAACTTCTTTCTTCTTGTAGCTCATCGGAAAAATGGAAGCTTTGTGGCTGGGCCGGGGTCACAACATACATAGCAGACCACTGGTGGTCGGCCACTGCACACGTCACCAGAGATAGTGGTAGATGACCTGCTTTCGCTGCAAGCAAAAATTATTTGAGATAAGTTTCTGTTTATCACGGCAATAGTTGTTACGATGTTCGATTCTATCACAAAATTGTAACTTCCTCGAAATACAGTGGTGCTCTTAAATCGGTTCATACTTAAGTCTAAAAGGAAGAGATCTTCAAGTCCTAATATAGCTTGCCAAGACAGCAGCTTGTGAAGTAGGTGACGGCATGACTCTTAAGTGAGTGAGTAGCTACAATGATCAGATCAACTCCGTCTAATTTTTTCTTTTCTATATTTATTTTACTTGAGGTACACTAGCTAGTAAGTTACACGACAAAAATCCTACGAGTCAGATGAAGGGTCTTTGGAACGACAGAAGCATCTCATTAAAAACAAAGCAGAGGCTGGTTTGTACGCTGGTGTTCTCCATATTTACGTACGGCGCAGAGTCATAGACACTAAGAGCTGCAGACAGACGTCGCATTGATGCGTTTGAAATGTGGTGCTGGAGAAAATGTTACGTATCCCTTGGATAACACACAGGACCAACACCTTCATACTAAAACAACTTGGAGTAAAGACCAGACTGTCTGCTACGTGCCTTCAAAGAATTCTATAATACTTCGGCCACATCTCTATAGAAAGCAAGGAGACAATCTCGAAAAGCTAATAGTGACCGGAAAAGTAGAAGACAAAAGACCACGTGGTCGTACTCCTATGCGATGGTCGGACCAGGTTTGTACCAATCTTATGTCTAAAATGTTTCATGATGCTCTGCACGTCGCTGAAGATAGAGTCCAATGGCATAATATTGTGCTATCAAGAACAATCTAATGAGGAGGTTACGACCCTCACTAATGAAGAATACGAAGCTAGGAGGAGGACACCAGTTAGTCATATCGTCTGCTTCATCAGAATCAAAGTATATCAACTTAAGGGGAGTAGATGTATTTACAGAACGTGAATTAATATTTTCTGCTATTTTTCAAAGAATAATTTCCATACCACAAGTGAAAAGAGACATTTACTGCTCTACATAATTAACCGAAATAGTTTGATGCTGAAGTGGGAGTGAATCCGATCCCACTTCTGATGTAGGAAGTGGGTCAGATATGATAAATAAAATGCGGATGTGGTAATATAACAACTCTTTATATTTAGATCAGAATAACATTAGATCACTATTAAAGCTTTCCATCACTAATGACTAGTTCTGGTTTAACAATTCCAAGTAACTTAATTATTCCCTATTACAAATAAGTCATAATTTAAGCAATAGATAGTCAATTATAAATTGTACTGCGACTAATTTATAGTTAACAATAATAATTAACTTGTTTGCACAAATTAATTATCCGAGAGTCAAGGATAAGCTACTAGCAAGATACAACAAGTGTACCGAGCCACGCCAGAGCCTAGACTGCCTTATCGGCGGGCGCTCAGAGCCTTTTATACAGGTAGCAAAACAAGTTGAGTGGTAGGGATATCGAATGATGCGCTTGCCGGCCCAGGCCGTGCATTTGTTGTTTACACTTTACAATATTCTTGCATTTGACGACGCGGACGCCGTCATATATATATATATATATATATATATATATATATATATATATATATATATATATATATATATATATATATATATATATATATATATATATATATATATATATATATATATATATATATATATATATATATATATATATATATATATATATATATATATATTAGGGTGATTCATTTGCGACAAACATTTTTTTTTTTAGGTGCTCAAGCAAAATTTTGTTCTACATATTGAAAAAAAAAATTCCACCAAGTTAGAGCTCTTAATTCGAGTTTGAAGTGCTTGCCGTTTTAATTTGATTTTTTCCCATTAGAAATGCATGTAAATATTTTTATTTTTTTTCAAGTTTCTAATGCTTGGACACATTTAATGATATTGGCATTCTGATTGCTGAAATATATCCAGGATTCCACGCTCTTTAAATGACTTTTCGTCAATTTTAATGTCGCCTGCTTTGGTCCACTGGTACCATCTGTCAAAGTTATGTTTTCGAATAAAATGCACATTTTTTGTTTTTACAGCGAAAATTGATTGATAGATGGAAAAAATAATACATATTTTTATAAAAAATTTGATTCTCTTCAAAAAAGGTTGTAACTTAAGTCTCTCAGACTCATAGTTTTTAACTTGCAGTAACTTTTGTAACTAAAAATGTAGAAAAATGATAAAAAAATTACAAATTATGATGTTTAAATTCAAGTTTTTGTTTCAAATTTATTTTTCTCATTACATTGTCAATTTTACTTTTTGTACTTTCATACCTGACATGTTACACATACTGACATACAGACACACATACACACACAAATAAATAAATAACACAATAAGCGGGAAACAAAAAAGTTAATACAAAATTTTAATAAATTTGTAATTTATCATAGTTTATATTTTTATTAGAAATACAACCGAAAGAAAATGAATTGTTATTTTATAAACTTTAAATGAAAGCTCTGTTTACTAAATATATCTTCACATAAGTTAGGTATTACTTTGTTGTTGAATAAAGTTTTTTGGTACATGTTAGGAATTCTTTTCTATAATTTTGAACAGTTAATAATAGGCATTGTTTTTTATCTTCGTCGTATGTGCCAAACTCATTGAATTTTTCAATGAGCGCAACACATCGCTCGGCTGTGTCGTTTACAACTTTTACAGAGCTTTCATTTAAAGTTTATAAAATAACAATTCATTTTCTTTCGGTTGTATTTCTAATAAAAATATAAACTATGATAAATTACAAATTTATTAAAATTTTGTATTAACTTTTTTGTTTCCCGCTTATTGTGTTATTTATTTATTTGTGTGTGTATGTGTGTCTGTATGTCAGTATGTGTAACATGTCAGGTATAAAAGTACAATAAGTAAAATTGACAATGTAATGAAAAAAATAAATTTGAAACAAAAACTTGAATTTAAACATCATAATTTGTAATTTTTTTATCATTTTTCTACATTTTTAGTTACAAAAGTTACTGCAAGTTAAAAACTATGAGTCTGAGAGACTTAAGTTACGACCTTTTTTGAAGAGAATCAAATTTTTTATAAAAATATGTATTATTTTTTCCATCTATCAATCAATTTTCGCTGTAAAAATAAAAAAATGTGCATTTTATTCGAAAACATAACTTTGACAGATGGTACCAGTGGACCAAAGCAGGCGACATTAAAATTGACGAAAAGTCATTTAAAGAGCGTGGAATCCTGGATATATTTCAGCAATCAGAATGCCAATATCATTAAATGTGTCCAAGCATTAGAAATTTGAAAAAAAATAAAAATATTTACATGCATTTCTAATGGGAAAAAATCAAATTAAAACGGCAAGCACTTCATACTCGAATTAAGAGCTCTAACTTGGTGGAAATTTTTTTTTCAATATGTAGAACAAAATTTTGCTTGAGCACCTAAAAAAAAAGATGTTTGTCGCAAATGAATCACCCTAATATATATATATATATATATATATATATATATATATATATATATATATATATATATATTAGTACCTTTTGTTTCAGTTTCATCACACCAGTTACCTAAGAGATTTTGCAATTTAAATACCTTTATTTCGTCTTTGTATACTTTGAACCAATTAAAACGTATTATCTAGTAAATTCTATCATAATAACATAATAACAAAGCCGAAAGTTTGCACGTTAGTACGTGTAATGGGTCCAGGAAACAATTCGCTCCCGGCTTGGGGGTAATTGTACCAGGTTCAAAATATTTATACGGAACCCGGGAAGTGTGTTTGGGAAACAAACCTAATAATGTACTTTGTACTGCAGGGTTGTGCAAATTACAAGCGTTTGCTTGTGAGCGAAAAATGACGATATAATTTTTAATACTTACCATATTAATCCTATTATATGATAAATGTGATAGTCAACACTCTTTATCGTCGGCACTTGGTGAAACTTCATTTTCATACAATATTTTATATCGATAACACTTGTACTGTTTCACAATAAACTTTTATATATATTATCCAACCGGTTTTGCTTATATAAGCTTCATCAGGGCAATTACAAATTTAAACTCTTTACAAGTTTTACAAGATTGACAAGTTTAAATTTGTAATTGCCCTGATGATGCTTATATAAGCGAAACCGGTTGGATAATATATATAATAGTTTATTGTGAAACAGTACAAGTGTTATCGATATAAAATATTGTATGGAAATGTGATAGTTTTTACAGATGAATGGATGAATGGATGATTGTTAAATCTTTCATACAAAAACGGCTGAACGAACTTAGATAAAATTTGGCACACATGTCAATAATAACCTGGAATAGCTAAAAATATTTATATCTCAGAAAAATAAGTTGTTACCGTGGGACACACTATAAACTTTTTATGCGGCGGGTTGCACGATGCAACTAGTATTATAAATGCAAAATTTTGAGAAGATGGATGAAAAGATGTATGTTTTGTTAACAAACAAAAAATACTCTTTTACAAAAACAAAACGGCTAAACCAATTTGCATCATATTTGGCATACATATAGATGATGTCTTGATATAATGCATAGAATACTTGTTATCTCGAAAAAGTAAGTTGTTCTGGTGGAATTCACCATCAACTTTTACGATGTAACGAGCAGCTGCGTATGCGTCACGTCTTTTACCTACCAAGGTGGCCTTATCAGCTGATCGGCTGACAGCTGTAACTGTTATTACTAATGGCTATTAGTGATTCTAATTTCCCATCACACTTATCAGGCTTTGGACTGTCTAATTTAGTATTGAAATGGTATCATGATATCATGATGATATGCTGCGACCTGCAACGCAGCTAGTATTATAAATGCGAAAAGTCTGTCTATTTTTTACGCTTTCACGACTAAACTTTTGAACCGATTTTTATGAAATTCAATATACAGATAGTTTAGAATCTGAAATTAAATTTTTGGCTAAGTTATTTTCAAAAATCGTCCTCTAAGAGGCTGAAAATTTGTATTGAAGTTTACTACGATGATGCAATACTCTATTCGCGGACAAAGATGTACGAGCCAGTTAGTAACATAATAAAGAAGCTGAAAGTTTGTATGTTGTAACAGGCGCGGATAACAGTTTACTCTTAGCTCCGATTATAATTGAGCCAGGGTCAAAACATTTTGTCGAAGCCCGGGAAGTGTATTTGAAAAACAAACCTAATAACATACTTTGTACAGCTACAAAGCTGTGCAGGAATAAGTAACGAGCAGACAGCGGGAAATGACAATATTATTTTTAATTATACTTTTATATTATTTATCTGAAACACTGGGTGAGTACTCTGCTAGTTCAAAAAGCCCAATTTTGCAGTAACGATCGCTTAATTTGAAGGCTGGCGTCTATGTTTACAATTTGCTCAGGGCCCTTTTAAAAAATAAATCAACTGCCGTTACGCCGGGCTGGTCGTAAAAGGTAAACGATTGGCTATATATGTCACTACCGTCGTAACTACTAGGTGGTAGAGTTCCGCAACGCCTCGTCCGGGTCTGGTACCACCGTCTTAGCTATTCTTGCCACAATAGAGTCAATTCTTATCACTGTTGTGTTGCGGCTTAGAAAGTAAGGTACCCGGTAGACTTACGCATGTGGCAGTCGTTCCGCCACACGGATAGCAACGTACCATCAACACTTTTGCAGTATGTAGCGATAGTTTTTCTTTCATCAGGAGAACCATCTGCTTGTTTGCTACCTAAAGATATAAAAAATCACATAATTTATTGTCTAAAAAGTGTTCTTCACCAATACGGGGAAACATTTGTCTACAATTATATTTTAACACACCTTACCTTACATTATTTACCTCACCCTACCTTACCTACCGTAACTTTTAAAGGACTAACCATTTTTTTACTAGTTAGAGAGTTCGTAAAACATGTCACTCATAATGACTAATAGGGGTAGTTGTCTCCAACGACTAACTCAAGTTTGGAACCAAGATGGAGGTGAGTCAGTGCTCATCACTGTCGTGAGATTTAGGTACATATGTATCTAATTTATTTTCGTCGTCTTGGTTCGGGATTCTTTGAAGAATAGGCAAACTGCCGTTCTGCTAGGTAGCTCGTAAAAGCTTGATTGGCTATGCGAGTCACTACCATCGTGACTAGGTGATAGAGTTCTGCTTTTTCTCGCTCGGGTCTGGTACCACTGCCTTATCCATTCCTGTGAAATAGCGTCAGTGATTGTAACTGTCGTGTTCCAGTTTGGAGGGTAAGGAGGGTAAGGACCTCACCACACGATAGCATCGTACCATTAACATCTTTGGTATCTAAAGGAGATGGTTGACTCTTTCCAACAGGAGGCTTGTTTGCTATCTTATTATATAAAAAATTGAATTATGTGAATAATGGAATTTCAAAAAGTACAAACTTTCTTCCAGAATCGCCAATATCTTACGCTTTGCACCAAAACTAAATTGCTATTGTTGGAATATTGCGATGAGAAGTGCAGGTATTACGAAGTTTTCAGCAAACGTACATTCAGTTTCTGTTAAATCTGTAGATGTATTATATACTTGACGTATCTTCTTTATCATCACAGATGTTGGCAATGAATAATAAAAAATAACAGTAAATAATAATAATAAATAAATAATAATAATAAATATTCATGAGACAAATTACACTTACTGATCTAACCCCAATGTAAGCAAATTATTTGCTTGTGTTGTGGGTGTTAGTGTCAAAAATATTTTTAAACGCGATAATCTTTAGAGGTCGGTGAAATGCGGCGATAGGGATCACCACTTATCTCACTAGCCCAAAAACAGGTGAATCGTGGTCAATCAAAGAAGAAACAAGACAAGATTTTCTATCCTAAGATAGCAAACAAGCAGATGGGTCTCCTGATGAAAAGAGTAAACCATCACCTTTAGACACCAAAGATGTTAATAGTGCGTTGCTATCTTGTGGAGAGGTCTAATGCCACATGCATAAGCTTACCGGCTACCTTACCCTCCAAAATGGAATAGGAATGTAACAAGCACTCACGCTATTGCGACAGGAATAGGTAAGGTACGAGACCCGGGTGAGACAATGCAGAACTCTACCACCTAGTAGCCACGATGGTAGTGACTCGCGTAGCCAATCGGTCGCTTTTTACGACCAGCCTGGCAGAACGGCAGTACGTCTATTCTTCAAAGGAGCCCTTAATCAATACGGGGAAAAATATAGACTTTCCATTTACTCTGCCTGTCACATAAGGGAATCGGGCGAGTTGATACCACCCTCCTAACTTTTTCTGCTGCCATAGCGTACGTGCTATTAGTCGCCTTGTTCCGGTTTGGGGGGTAAGGTAGCCAGTAATGTTATGCATATGGGATTAATACCCAGCGACACGGGTAGCAAAACACTATTAATAACTACATGTCTATAGACGACAGTTAGATCAGTATAGACTCAAATTCGGCCCCACATGGAGTACTATTCTCATCTCTGGGCTGGAGCTCCTCAGTACCAGCTCCTTCCTCTTGATCGCATTCAGCATAGAGCGGTTCGAATCGTTGACGACCTGACTATTTCAAAACGGCTTGACTCTTTGGCATTTTTTTTTATGTCATAAGATAGCAAACAAGCAGATGGGTCTCCTGATGGAAAGAGTCAACCATCGCCTATAGACACCAAAGGTGTTAATGGTGCGTTGCTATCTTGCGGCGAGGTCTAATGCCACATGCATAAGTTTACCGGCTACCTTACCCTCCAAACCGGAACACGACAGCGACAAGCACTGACGCTATTGCGGCAGGAATAGGTAAGGCGGTGGTACCAGACCCGGGCGAGACAATGCAGAACTCTACCACCAAGTAGCCACGATGGTAGTGACTCGATAGCCAATCGGTCGCCTTTTACGACCTGCCTGGCAGAACGGCAGTTGGCCTATTCTTCAAAGGAGGCCGGGACCAACACGGCGAATTGCGCAGAGATGTTGGTTCACTCTGTGTTTTCTATCGTATCTTTCATGGGGAGTGTTCCGATGAGTTATTTGGATTAATTCCTGCCACCGAAGTCCATCATCGGACATCGCGACAAAATTTGAAATTCCATCCTCACCATCTCGATGTTTGGAAATCCACAACTGTGCGTTTCTCTCGACACTTTTGCCTCGCACTACTTTGTTGTGGAAACAATTACCAGCAGGGGTGTTTCCAAACGGATACGACTTGGGGGCCTTCAAGAAAAGAGCTTACTCATTCTTAAAAGGCCGGCAACGCAACTGCAAGACCTCTGGTATTGCGGATGTCTATGGGCGGCGGTGATCACTTACCATCAGATGCACCTCCTGCTCGTTTGCCCTCTCTTCTATAAAAAAGTTATCTTTTTCTATCAGGAGAACCATAGCCCTTTGCTGTCCGGTGAGATAAATATTAAATTTATAAAACACAACTAACAATGATAGGCAAAAAAAGGCTTATTAGCTTTTAATTTAGACAAAATAAGGCTAATTAACCTTTAATTAATTATTAGCCTTTTGCTTTTCATAGAGATGTCCGTAAATCTATCGATCCTGTTTTATAAATTTAACATATATTTCAGAGGACAGCAAAGGAGCGTATGCAAGAAGGACAATTAACCTTTAAATAAGGCAAAATAAGGATAATTTGCCTTCAATAAATTATTAGCCTTCTTTTACTTTTCGTTGCGGTGTGTCCGTAAAACTGTCGTTCCAGTTCCTAAATTTAAAAAAAACTAAACGAGCATTACGGGTCGTCTTCTATCGCCTTTTATGATATGCCTGGCACTAAGGCTGTTGATTATTCTACAAAAAGAGGCTTGTAGTAACACGAGGAAACTATGCTTTATTTCAAAACATACGTTTCACGTTTGCATACATGTTTAATGCATGTAATGAAATCTACGGATGAGCAGTTAGATTCAGAAATAATAACGTGGAAAATGTTTCCTTAGTTTCAGAAGTGATTCATTTTATCATACATAAAACGAAATATACCTGGTTCCTATATCAGTAAAATGACTTATGTATGTTAGGAGTGGTAAAATTTTCTACGAGGCGTAAGGTAAAACGGTTCTTTTAAAATCACCAAATGTCCAAACAATTTGTGCATCATCATCATCCTCAGCTTTTATCAATCCACTTTAGGGCGTAAGCCTTCTCCCCCGATGCCATTTTTCTTATTTTAAACCGCTCTTCCCACACTTCTCTTCACCACACTCGGGCACCGTTCTGTTAGGGATCTATTCCACCTACCATCACTACGTCCCTTTAATATGGGAACCCTGCAATGCCCCTGCTAGGTGAACAAGCACTTGATATATATATATATATATATATATATATATATATATATATATATATATATATATATATATGTATTATATCGCGGCGTGAACATTCCTCATCAGCAAACGGTGACTGTCCTTTGCATCGGTGTGACACACAGCAAGTGAATGCGCCTTGACCGAGCGCGTCGCGCGTGCCAACTGGGCGAGGCCGCGGCCATGCCTCACATCGCAAACTACTCTATGCACACGAGTTTTCTTAGTACCAAACTTGATTTAGATTCCTTATGAGTTCATTATAAAGTAGGCCCGTGTTGATCTGGGCTCCTATTTAAAGAACATTTACATCTACGGCCTTACTGCTAGGCCTTTCGTAAAACGCGAGAGAAAGCGGATATAATTTAAACTAGCATATAAACATAGCATTTAAACTAACATGACTACTAAGGGGCCATTCAAATATTACGTAAGCACTAAAGGTGGATGGGGAAGTCTTCCCATTGCTTATTTTTGATGACAAGGGTTTGGGGGGGGGTCTAGATGCTGATTACGTCAGCGAAATTAATTTTCTTACTTATCGAGTATTCTACATATTTACTGCTTGCTATATTAAGTGTTTGCGTTAAACTCTTTTATCTTAAAACTGTTACTCATGAATTAATCACAAAACAGAGTAAGAGATTAAAAAATAAATTTACAAAATGTTTACGTAGCAAGGGGAAGGGGTAAGTTATTTGCTTTCTTTTGCTAACATGGGGGAGAAGGAAGGTAATAATTGTAAAAAATCTGCTTATATAATACTTGAACTGCCCCTAACTAGTTCAGCAACGTCTCGACCAGATCCAATACCACCGCTTTTAAATCAAAAAATGCAACCTTTGAGCTCATCACAGAATTGAGTTGTTAATAATTAACGGGATCTTACCGCGATTATTTGATGAATTATTTTTCCGATATTTAATCGCAGAAAGATCCCGGTAATTATTAATAATTCAGTTGAAAAAGCCGCGAAAGCTTAAAGTATACATCACACAAATGTTTGCCTTGTCGGAAATTGAACCCGAGCCCCGTTGAATGAATAGTCAGGGTAACTAACCACTCGGTCAACGGGACTGTAAAATAATGTCATAAAATATTAAATATGACAATATAAAGGAATGGATGAGTTCAGAACAACTGTTAACCTAAAACATATGAAAAATATCGTCAGACCTGTAAATAAAATTTTATTCTGAGCATCTAAGCTTAGCGTGCTTCGTCCTGGACAAACTTTGTCTTTGAGTATCCAAAACTATTGTATAGAAATGTCAGAATTATATAATGATATATTATAATACCTTGACTTAGCAAGTAAAATGGCGATATTGAAATATATTTCTAAGTAACTTTAAAGTTATTTAGAAATATTTCAATGCCCTGTGTCCTGGCACAATCTTAGCTCAGAATTTTCACAGTATAAATAGTCAGAATTCTGAGTTAAATGTCTAAAATTAGTTGTACTGGACTGACCCAATTTAAGTGTTTATTTGTTTACGAGCGTTCGTTCTCATTCTTTGGGCCTATTTCAGATAATTATTCTAAACACAAATAAAATTATTCAATACCGTTGTACGCTTATAATGCAATAACTACTGAATAAATATAAATCAAGTATTATTTTAGAAATTTGGTTCTTACCTTAAGTTTGCTCGATAAGTTTTCTTTTTTTATGTGATAACGTTTTATACATCGATGAACGCCGGCTGTGCGCACGAAAAAGCATGACTCATTGTCACGTTCCGCCTGTGCCGAGTGTGCTAGCGAGAGCGCGGAACAAGCGATAAAGAGGCACGATTTTGTTTTCTTATGATGTTATCACGTAAAATTATTTTCCATAAAACGAATTTACAGACAACCAATTTTTATATTATTAGATAGCAAACAAGCAGAACGAGAATATTAGGGAACTGGAAATAGACAACCATCGCATTTAGACATCAAAGATGTTAAAGATGCGTTGCTATCCTTGTGACGGGTTCGTAGTGTCACATAAGTTTACAGGCTACCCAATCCTCCGAAATGGAACACAATAGTAAAAAGCATTGTCGCTCTTTTCTATATATACCATTTACGAACTGCCAGGCAGAATGACAGATTTATTCTTCAAAGTGGCCCGGACAATTATGGTGGTCCGGGCCTACGAAGGTACTGAGATTTTAAGCCACAAATATAAATTAACCAGCTTCCTTAACCTGCAAACTGCTTTTGCGACAGGAATAAGTAAGGCGCTGATGCTATTCCCTTAAAAGACGTTGCGGAACCCTAGCACTTAGTTGTTAGTTCCACAAAGACATTGAAAAATTTCTTTTCATTTATGATATTTCCGAAGAAAATCCGGAAGTGTCTTGAAATATAACATAAGTATTCTTGACACATCCCATTAGAGACGTGTACAACTGACGCTGTGTGTGACACTGTTCAGCTTAAAAAGGTCACAAAAATGTGTCACATTTGTTTGAGGTATATTTTTTGCGTCAGTGCTTGTCACTGTCGTGTTCCGGCTTGGAGGGTGAGGGTGAGGGTGTTGCTTTTTTATACTGGTTTATATTTGTTATTACGACTTAAGGAACTCGTCTATTTATCGTAATTTGGTCAAATTGGATCAGGTTAGGAACGGACATTTTCATTTCATGTGTATGTAACAGCTGCCAAATGTTCAGATCATGCATAATGCGAGTCAACGGCACTAACACGCTATTAGCCCGCTCAGATGACCTTTTAACGCTGTTCAAATTCGTTATACGCGTACACACGCTATATATTCCCTGGGTAGCTTTTGATTAGCATAAAAAAATGACTATTTGCGTATAAATAGCTAATGAATTTAATTATATTATAAAACAATTAATCTGCGTAAAAAGAATGGCGATTCATTTGCATAAAATATGTTGATTTATCCACATCATATCCATACTAATATCATAAATGCGAAAGTCTGTCTGTCTGTTACGCTTTTACGGCTAAACAGCTGGAACGATTTTTATGAAATTTAGCATGAAAGTAGTTGAAGAGCTGGGGTCAAACATAGGCAATTTTTTTTTCAAAAATCAATTCTTAAAGGGTTGAAATAGGGGCTGGAATTTCTATGAAAAGCTATTAATAAATTCATTAAGCCCGCCACAGACGTAGACGTAGACGTATGTGTGTATATATATATATATATATATATATATATATATATATATATATATATATATATATATATATATATATATATATATATATATATATATATATATATATATATATATATATATATATATATACAAAATATGGCGATTTATTCGCAAAAGAAAATGATTGATTTGTAGAAAAATAATTGCAATTCATTTACTTAAGAAATGGATGATTTATCTGTGTCTACATATAAATTATGGCGATTAATTCGCATAGAAAATAGGTAATTGGTTTGTGTACTAATGTTTTATTTTATTTTTGTAAAAATCATTAACCAGTTTATTTAATTTTATCCGACCCATGTAACTTCACCCGCAAATAAATTAGCATGACGATATAATTTTTCATACAAACATTCACTCCCTATTTTCCCCCTTAGGGGTCAATTTTTGAAAGTTATTTAGCCTATGTTTAGTCGCAAATCATTAACTATCTTCACGCAAAATAACATCGAAATCGATAAATGGGTTTAGCCCTGAAAACGCAATAGACAAACATACAGATATATAAGCGGACAGACCATCTACCCAAGATGGACGGACAATCAAAATTCCGCAATTATTAAATTAGTATGGATGATGATTTATTTGCATAAACTGATGATTCATTTGATTTAAGTATAAATACGGCGATATCTTAACGACTTATTAGGTACCAATTTTTAAGACTTTTTTATCTATTAAAACACAATTATGTAAAAAGGTTATCATAAAATTTCAGATTACTACAGGATAAAAGAAGCCTTCGAGTAATTGCTTCTCATGCCAATATCTGAAAATTGTTGTAGGTATTTGATTAAATATATTCTATACTTTCCATCGTCGGCACTTGGTGAAATTCCATTGTTACTAGACACTTTTACTATTCCACTTGTACATCAATTTCACTTTTACACAATTTTTATTATATTACTCGACCGGTTTCACTTTTTAAAGCATCTTTAGGATGTAATATACTTAACTTGAGTTAAGTTGAGTTAAGTATATTACATCCTGAAGATGCTTGAGTTAAGTTGAGTTAAGTATATTACATCCTGAAGATGCTTTAAAAAGTGAAACCGGTCGAGTAATATAATAAAAATTGTGTAAAAGTGAAATTGATGTACAAGTGGAATAGTAAAAGTGTCTAGTATTTGATTAAAAATTTTATTGAAATAAAAAGACAAGCCCACTGAGTTTTTCGTCGGATCTTCTCAGTGTTAAGCCGCGTTCCGATCCGGTAGTAGTTATAAAATTGTCGACCTGTCAAGTGCCTGCAAAGGTTAATATGAATTAAACAATTTGACTGAGTATTTGAACCTAAGACCTTATGTGTTTATATTGAAACTCAACATTAGGCAACTGAGGCACATATTATATTCCGAAATGAAATATTTTGAATATTATATTGACTTTTCCGCAATCCCCTTTCATACCATACCATTTCAAACAGGACCGGCCCTAAAAGGTTTTGTAACTGAATTACATTGTTGATTTCCTGTAAATAGCTTCCGGCTCACGAGTGATATGAATACAATATTTATATAACGTTACCAATCAGTTTATTGCAACAGAAAATCGAAAAGCTTCCAGCACGATTCCGTGAGAAGCATTAATTTATTCATCAAGTCATTTTTTTATAAGATAGCAAACAAGCAGATGACTCTTGGGCCATCGCCTGTAGAGATCAAAGGTGTTAATAGTGCGGTCCTATTCTAGTGACAAAGCTACCTTACCTTCCAAAGAAAATACGATAGTGACAAGCACTGATGCTATTGCGGCAGGAATAGGTAAAGCGGTGGTACTTAACAAACCCACGGAAAACAATGCAGAACTCTACCACCTAGTAGCCACAATGGTAGTGACTGAACAGCTTCGCAGAGCGGCAAAGGGTCTATTCCTTAAAGGAGCCCGACCCAACACGGGGGATTTATATCTAACCGAAAATATCCAGCCAATATTTTAACCAAACATTCTTTTCTCATTGATGTTAGTTCTTTAATTTTCTAACAGATAGTGATTCAGGGACATTATAAGCTATAACTTTATATATATATATATATAAATATATATATATATATATATATATAATTTAAGTCGGTGTTTTTCTCTTAATACTTGTTAAATAAATAAATAGTAATTTTTATTAAACTCAAAAATATAAACATCAGTACCTATTTATTACAAAATGTTTCACCCTGTCGGCAATCGAACCCAAATCCTTTCAAATGAGTAGTCTGGGTGGCTGCTGCCCAGACTACCAACGGGGTGGCCTATTTTCTAGACCTTCGGTCAATTTGTTCCATTCCTTACACTACCAGCTAAAGTCACATATGAGATATCGTGAAATGTTTTCTTTATTTTAATTTAAACTAGCGCTCGCCTTGTAGTCTAAATTCAACCATACTAACTACTAAACAAAACTACTAACTACGACTAAACAAAAACATCTCATTTAAAATTAACTACAGACTTTAGCCGTAAATAGTATCAAAAAGATGAAATTAATTAAATTTGCTATGATCCGCGATCTATTCTATGTGTTTTTCGCGATAGAATTGAATAGAATAGAATAAGCTATTTTCAAATTAAGTATTTCATGATAAACTTTTCGAATGTCAAAGTTAAAAGAACATATAATACAAGTATACTTAAAAACTTTGTTTATACATAGTATCTGCAACACACAATTTAAAAAATATGAGCGTGTATTGCACCCTTAATAAAACATAAAAAATCGAAAGAAAATACAAATCTTACAAATGGTATTACTATAAAATGGCGATGGCACCAAAAAGAAAGAAATGGCCAAATTTTTTTTTTTAAATTCACCCCTGTTACAAACAATTTTTGGACTAGCAACACAGCGTGTATAAAAGCCGTTACACCTGGCGCTAATCAGTATTGCTTACACTCACGTAGATTATCACATTAACAAATTGGCGATGGATATGACACTTGGCTAGACGTAGACGTAGTGATGGTAGGTGAAGCAGATCCCTAACAAAACGGTGCCCGAGCGTGGGAAGAGAAGTGTAGTAAGAGCGCCTCAAAATAAGAAAAATGGCGTCAGTGCGAGGAGGCTTACGCCCTAAAGTGGATTGATAAAAGCTGAGGATGATGATGATGCACAAATTGTTTGGACATTTGGTAATTTTATAAGAACCGTTTTACCTTACGCCTCGCAGAAAATGTAACATAGATAAGTCATTTTACTGATATAGGAACCAGATATATTTCGTTTTATGTATAATAAAATGAATCACTTCTGAAACTAGGGAACATTTTCCACATTATTATTTCTGAATCTAACTGCTAGTCCGTAGATTTCATTATATTATATATATTATTTAAGCTAGATATATTATTATTATTTACAAAAAACCTGTATACACTCAACAAAAATAATCGTCGCGACACCACACTGTTCAATGCGAAATAGAAATGAAAATATCTGGCTTGCTTCTCGTTCCAAAATAAAACATTTTTTGATTTTTTCATACTCCATCGTCCGCGCAATAGTCTTGAAAAAAGTACAAAGTTTTAGGTTCACGTATTACTTTATCTTGGGCACCGACGTGAGTTATGGATCTCGTAGAAATGGAACACTCATGCCATTGAGATAATGTACAATGTGATGTGTCTGGGGTTGCTCATAATAAACCAGTGTCGAATTTGTGACAGGCCGTCACGTACACTTTACGAGTGTAATTCTGTAAGTGAAATGTTTTGGAAACGGTAGCTTTATGGCCGTCATAAAGCGGTCGCGTAATTGCAACTGCTGCAATCCCGGAACGCGGGATTGTTTTTTACGGAATATAAACGAAGACTTACTGAGGTAGGCGTGCTTGCTAATAAAATATTTATCTGGGATTCAACAAAAAACAGGAAAATTGCGGAAATCTCAGGTTTTGTTGCAGCAAAATAGCAGATGGCTTTCTCGAGGGAGACAGAAACCATCGCTTATAGACATAAAAGATATATTGCGTTGCTATCCGTGTGGCGGGACGGCAATGCTACATGCATAAGTGTACCGGCTACCTCGACCTCCAAACCGGAACACGACAATGACAAGCACTGCATACTCTACCATCTAGGAGTCATGATAGGTGATATGTATAGCCAATCGATTGCATTTTACGACCTGTCTCACAGAACAGCAATGGGTCCGTTCTTCAAAGGAGCCCCGACCAATAAATACAAAAGTGAAATATTCCGTATTAATCTGAGAAAAAGATGTATATGTGTAATATTGTTGGAATCTTGTGTTAGCTCGAGCTTCTTTAAAGAATACAATATTTTATATCGATAACACTTGTACTGTTTCCCAATGAACTATTATATATATTATCCAACCGGTTTCGCTTCTATAAGCATCAACAGGGCAATTACAAATTAAAACTAAAAAGAAAACAATTAATTTGTAATTGCCCTGATGATGCTTAATGCTTATAAAAGCGAAACCGGTTGGATAATATATATAATAGTTCATTGTGAAACATTACAACACACTATTGTGAAACATTACAACACACTATAGATAAGGCAGTGGTACCAGACCCGGGCGAGACAATGCAGAACTCTACTACCTTGTAGCCACGATGGTAATGACTCGCAAAGCCAATCGGTCATCTTTTACGACCTGCCTTGCAGAACGGCAGTTGGCCTATTCTCCAAAGGAGCCCGGGACCAACACGGGGTGAAATTATTATAGTTATAGTTTCGCATTAATTGTTACTAGCCAGAGCTGTGCGGAGTAAACGAAGTCCGCGCGAACGAAGTCTCGGACAACAGCTAGTAGAATAATAAAATGCATACGGCGTGTCTACCTCGAGGCCTTACATGGGGATTGGGTCGAGGTGCTTTTTTTGCTGAATGGAAATTGTATATAAGTTATTTTTATGACCGAGGCTGTGTTTAATTTTATTGACGGTATGTCTATTCAATACGCATCGGGAATGGGAAATATGGTTACGTGATTTAAAAAAAATGTAAGGCGTTTATAGGTAAGTGGAATACAAAATGCTGTGATAGGTCGTTTTTGCTCGTGTTTTTGTGTGAAATAGAGCTCTTTTCAACCGATTTCCCACCAAGACTTGGTCCAAAAAGGTTGGTGTACTCAGCAGGGCAAAGCAGTCTTTCATGCCAGCCCATCGTCTCCAACTTTACAAGGCCCAAATTCGACCTCATATGGAGTACTGTTATCACCTCTGGGCCGGAGCTCCTCAGTACCAGTTTCTCCTTCTTGATCACATTCAACGAAAAGCGGTTTGAATCGTCGACGACTAGGCTATTTCCAATCAGCTTGACTCTTTAGCGTTACGCAGAGATGTAGGTTCACTCTGCATATTTTACCGCATTTATCATGGGGTCCGACGAGTTGTTCGGATTAATTCCTGCCGTTAAATTCATCAGGAAATCGTGTCAAAATTTAAAGTTCCATCCTCATCACCTCGATGTTTGGAAGTCCACAACCGTGCGCTTTTGTCAGCACTTTTTGCCTCGCACTATTGCTTTGCGGAATCAATTACCCACGGGGGTGTTTCCGAACGGATACGACTTGGGGACCTTCAAGAAACGAGTTCGTTCAGTCTTAAAAGCCGACAACGCAGCTGCAATACCTCCGGTATTGCGGATGTCGATGGGCGGCTATCACTTAACATAAGGTGCACCCCAAGTAGCACGTTAAGCTGTATATAGGCTGCATTTAGGTTCATTTTTAAACTTAAAGCTGTATACTAAGCCGTACAAAGGCTGTAGAAGCGCTTCTACAGCCGATATAATACCAAAAAGGGCCCCAAGTTATACAGCTTATTGCGTTATATAGGCTGCACAATAGCTATACAAGCTATTATAAACTGTACAATGGCTGTTATTTGGTGTATAAAGAAACTATAACACTAAGGATACTCTCTTGTAACTGTCTTGTACAGCTAAGCGTTAAATAGGCTGCACAATAGCTGTACAAGCTGTTATAGGCTGTACAAAGGCTGTTATTCGGTGTATAAATAAACTGTAACACTAAATATACTCTTTCGTACAGCTAAATGTTCTTAATAGGTGTTTGAAAATGACAACAACAACAATCTGTTTTTGATATTTTATAACATTAATTATATCACGTATCTGCAGACGCCATAATTAAAAATATATTAATAAACGATAAATACTTGGACTTGGAGCAGTATTGAACGGTGTATTCAAAGTGCAAATTCAAAATCATTGTAAAATCGTGTATGTTTTCTCTCAAAATATTCACGCGCCAACGAAATAATCAAGATAACACAAATAAATCATTGCAAAATGCGGTAAGTGTTTGTGTTTAAGGTTAGAATATACAAGTATTTATGGTACAATATTGTATATAAAGGCATACTGATCATAATATAAGTTGCTTGTCACAATATAGCTTTAGCTATTGCTAAATATATCTTTTATTTAACAATATATTTCTTTAATGTTGTTTTTAATACACAATAATGGCGACGCTTTGTTATACAGCCTAAAGTGTATTTGGAGGGTGATTTACTGCAAATAGCTGTACTGAATCTCTTTTTTATTCTATTATACCGCTATTGGCTTTTAATTACCGTCCAAATACACTTTAGGCTGTACTAAGTCCCTATATAAATCTATTATACAGTCATTGGCTTTTAATCACTTAACTTATGTTTAGAGATGCGTACAAAAATTGAAGAACCCTAAATACAAAACATATATCACTTGATTTCGCTATTGTGATGTATTGATGTCGGTCGTTTGACTTTACAACTAAACCAACTTATTGTTAGCTATAACTTATGGGATATGTATTTCAATCATGTTTTACTTTATTTTTCAGGGAAATATGCCTCATAAAATAATAAAAACAATTGAGAGAAGCCAAAACTGTATTTGCATCGTATCCAGTTTGTGGGAGGATAAAGGTGAATTATAATGGCCAAGAAAACAAAATGATATAACTAAGTTGATCAAGAACGAAAAATCTAGCCCTTTAAAGATTGGTCTATCACAAAAATATTTTTTAAGAAGAATACGTTATTTTGTGCTTGTGATTTAATATTATTAGTTCTTCAAAGAGAAACACACACTCTCTTGTCTGTAATTGTATCTAAGTATATAATATTTTTAAAATGATTGTAAGTATACATATATACGGGGTGTTGCAAAAGTGGTACAGTAAGCCGAAAGGGGATGGCTCAGAGGGTCATTCTTAATAACTTTTGTTTAACGACTTTTGGAAATTCGCGAAAAAAATATTGATTCTCCATAGAAATTTTGTTGGTCACGTGACTTTTCACAATGGAAAAACAAAATTGTTTTTCGCGAATTTTCACAAATCGTTGAACAAAAGTTGTTCAGAATGACCCTCTGAGTCACCCCCTTTCGGCTTACTATACCGCTTTTGTAACACTCCGTATAGTAGCAAGTTAAAAATAAAAAAATATATATATTTTCTTAGTGTAATGATTTTTATTTCTCTTTTCAACTCTTTTTTATATTCTTTGAAGAATAGACCAATTGCCTATCTGCCAGGCAGGTCGTAAAAGGCGACCGATGGGCAATGCAAGTCACTTCCATCGTGGTTACTTGGGGATAGAGTTCTGCATTGGCTCAACCGGGTCTGGTACCACCACCTTATCTATTCCTGCTGCAGTGTCAGTGCTAGTCACTGTCATGTTCCGGTTTGGAGGGCAAGGTGGCCGGTAAACTTATGCATGTGGCATTAGACCTCGCCACAAGGTAGCAACGCACCATTAACATTTTTGCTGCCTATAGGCAATGGTTGACTCTTTCCATCAGGAGACCCATCTGCTTGTTTGCTGTCTTATTACATTAAAAAATATTAAAATATTATAAATTACCAACCAAGTAACCTTAATGAAGAAGATAAGCCTAAAAAATAATAAATCATATAACCTACAATCACTTTTTAATGTTTTTGTTACGGAACCCTTTTCCTTGAACATTAATAAAAATGACGATTGTAGGTTACCTGATTTAGTAATTTTTCAGCTTTAACTTCATCACGATTACTTGGTTGATAATTTATAATATTTAAATATTCCTTTTCAATCTTCCTCTTGATTTTTTCCGCATGATATCAACGATGCAGATATAAAAACAGCAAATAACAAAATCAGTAATACGGCCTTGAGCTGCACTACAGCTGTATATGCAGATTTTTTAACACCATTGGCTGCATAACAGTCTACAATTACGCCATAAATATTAGCTGTAGAACGGTGATTGCATCTCCCATTTTACAGAAATAGGTGTTGAGTGATACTATAATAACACTTAAAGCTGTAATGAATTCCCGTGCTAAACATAATACAGCTAATGTACAGCTTTAAGTGTTAAAATAAGCCTAATGAGTTACAAAATACTTAAAGTTGTACAGTAGTGTATTAATATTCAGATATAACGCCTAAAGCTTACGCGAAACTCTAAGAAAGGCCTTGTACAGCATTAGGCTGTATAAAAACTCATAAAGGTCTTTTATACCGATTAAAGCATCTTTATACACCATTGTACGGCTGCAATAGAACTTTAAGTAATATATGAGCTGCTTTATGGGTATTAAACATGCTTGATTGCTGCTTGGGACCATCTGCTCGTTTGCCCCCTCTACTATAAAAAATCACGTTTTTAATTCGGCTTTATGTTCTTTAATGTTTGTACCGGGGAAATGAACCGATTTTGAAAATATTTTTTTTATTTGAGAGGGTATATTCTCCGTGTGGCCCCATTTTAATTTAATGCAGATCTGATGATGGGTTTCGGAAATATAATAAATGGAATGTCTGCTGCTGCAGTTTTATTACGTTCAAAATTTATTTATATCATAAGATAGCAAATAAACATATGACACTTTTAATGAAATAAAAACAGACCAAGTGCGAGTCGAACTCGCGCACAAAGGGTTCCGTACCATCATAGCAAAAAAATACAAAAAAAACACGTTTATTTTATGGCGATCCGCTTTATATTTTATTTTTATTGTTTGTGATTATAGGGGCAACGGAAATACCTAATTTGTGAAAATTTCAGCTTTCTAGCTATCACGGTTTATGAGATACAGCCTGGTGACAGACAGACAGATAGCGGAGGCTTAGTAATAGGGTCCCTTTTTACTTTTTAGGTACGGGAACACTAAAAAGACACCCATCGCTTATAGACGCTAAGTGTGGTACCCCGCTATATGTTGATTGTATTGTTCATGCGTGTGGCGAAGTCTTAATGCCACTTTGGTTTACCAGCTACCTTAACCTTCAAACCGGAATACGATAGTGAAAAGACTGACGCTATTGCGGCAGGAATAGCTAAGACGATGGTACCAGACGAGGGTAAGACAATGCAAAACTCTACCACCTAGTAGCCACGATGGTTGTGACTCGACGGTCGCCCTTGCGAACTGCCTAATAGAACGGCAGATGGTATTTCCTTCAAATGAGCCCGGACCAACACGATTTTATTTTTCTATCAAGTAAATATGCTTTTTACTATACTTTACATAGGAGAGAATCCTATGACAAAAAGAAGGCTAATTATAAGACCAAGGAGAATATTTAATATGAAAATTATGAATACATACAATCCTTTGTCTTCAGTGTCCTAGTTGAGACACCTATACTTAAAACACAATGGGACTCGTGTACACAAAACATGTTTTGTTTTAAGTTGGTTAAAGAGCGCGTGTCTTTGTTGTTTCAGGCAGGGCTATGACGTAGGGAAAAATATACAGAGATTAATGAAAAATATGAAAGGTTAATCATGAAAGATCATATACTAGGCCTTTGTAGTTTAGTGGTTCGGTGTCGGCGTTGACCACATGAGGTCCCGGGTTCGATTCACGGTTCAGGCACTTTACAACATTATTTATAATTTTAATGTAAGAATGTGTGTACTGAGCAGATTCATGAGAAGTGTATTGGATGACGCCGATAAACTGGCCTACCATTTGGCACTCTACTCTATAAGAAACTCTGTACATTATTGTTATAAAATGAAATTTAAAAAAAAGTTCAAAATGTGTTTTATCAGCTTTCTGATAAAAAACAATATTCTATACTTTCCATCGTCGGCACTTGGTGAAATTGTACTTTAATTTCACATAAAACTTTTATTTTGTATATCACTCGACCGGTTTCACTTTTTAAGCATCTTCAGGACGTAATATACTTAAATTGATTATTATTGACTGTTGTAATTTTTTTTAGTAAACAATATTTATATTACAACAGTCAATAATAATCAATTACAGTATATTACATCCTGAAGATGCTTAAAAAGTGAAACCGGTCGAGTGATATACAAAAATAAAAGTTTTAATGTGAAATTAAAGTACAAGTGTTAAAAATTGTGTTACAAAAACAATATTGCCCGGGATTGGAAAAGTGCCCTACTGGCGACGGGCTTGCCACCTATCACATTGTGTGGGACTAAGTCATCGTCGGTTAATCGTGGGTGCATATACCTCTGCTTACCTCCTCGGGGATATGTGCGTGAAGATATTTTATATACTCGTGTGCTATTATCATGATCGCCCCTTTCGATCGAGCATGATCGCACAAATCGATGGGGCTCGGGTTCCATTCCTGACGGGGAAAATATTTGTGTGCTGAGTACAGATTTTTGTATTTCTGAGTTTGGGTGTTTATTATGTATATAAATGTATTTCTATGTGCTAGTATCGTTGACTAACACCCATAACACAAGAAAATAATTAGCTTACTTTGGGGTTAGATCGATTTGTGTAATTGTACAGTGAAATTATTTTTATTTTGTGCATAGATCAATAATCATCCCTTTATTTTCTTTTGATGATAATATTCTTTACTACCTGACCCGGCAAACGCTGTTCTGCCAATTGTGTCTACTTTTCCGTCTTTTTCTACATTTTTTCACCTTTTAAACCTAACCTGAACCTCCATGAATATTTTAAAACCAAAATTAGCCAAATCGGTCCAGCCGTTCTCGAGTTTTAGCGAGACTTACGAACAGCAATTGAATTATATATATATATATATATATATATATATATATATATATATATATATATATATATATATATATATATATATATATATATATATATATATATATATATATATATATATATATATATATATATATATAGATTTTTTAATGATTATTCTTCAATTATATTTTTGAATCGGTGAACGAAAATCTATGTCGATGTTTTGAATAGTTTGTAAAATCCTAAAATGCTCGCTTGTTTATTGTAAAACATTCTTTTGTAATATTCAGTAGTCACATTTGCTGCTTCAACTTTGCAAATAATGCCTAGCTATAAAAACTCATTCTCTCTCATCTATTAATGCTGTTCATTTAAATGTCACTAATTTAAATTTTTTCCTGCAATATTCATATAATAAAGTCATAGATGAGCAAGCTTTATAATATAAAATGTAGTATATGCTTGATTTAGTTGATAGCTGACATAATATGAATACTTATCGCTTTACACTTCTGCACTCACGTGGTATGGTATATTTCACTATCTACCTTTGTTTTTAATATCAGTTCGTAATATAATAATTTGGTTTTACGGTATGTAATTATTTAATATTAACTAATTTAACTACAGTACCCGGCGATAAATATTGCACATCGACCTTTGGAAAGAGACAATCGGCTAATTTCGGCTTCGTAGAGCGTTATCTCTGTCGCACAAAATACAAACAGTCCGGTACCTATTAGGAGCTGTTAAAACAAGTGATTTGCTTCTTTTGATATTTTTATTCTTTGTATAAAATACACTAATTTTTCTATAAGTGATGGCTTTAGGTTGGGGTAAAATAAAATAAAAAAACATTTTTACATTATGTTTACGTATTTAATTATTTTGGAACATTACAGCTTTAGTGTACATAATAAACACCATTATACCTATTGCTAAAATGAGACATTGCAATAAAAATAATAATAATTCTAATTCTCAATTACTTCCATTTCACTATCTGTGCTCTCAAAGAGGTCAATATCACTGTCACTATCAGCCGTATTTATTACTAATCTATCAGTGTAATTGTCTAAACTGTGTTGAATGCTTCTATATTCATTCTCACATTTGATTGCATGATCGCAAACCTTTTTCCACTCTTCAGCGCCGATCATGTTTACTTTTTCAGTCAATAATGTTTTTACTGTAGTTAAGTTCATACCCACATTTCTAGAGGCTACATAGCCTTTCAGTTGAGACCATCGCCGGGTACTGTACAAAAAAAATTACACTGTACTGTACTGTACAAATTCTTTCGGAAAAAGAGGGAAACCTTTACGAGGTCAGTCACGTGAAATTATCTACAATGTTTATAAATACTTTGTAAGCGAAGCTGATAGATTTAAAAAAAAAGTAGATGAAAATGTAAGTTGTTATTTTAAGAAGATTCAAGAGCGAGTTGCAAATGCCACTGGAATTTCAAGAAGAACTTTGAACAATATATTAAACGAAGTCAGTACTGAAACACATTCGACTGAAATTAAGTTCAGCACTCCAAAAAAAGGGAGACCAAAAAAGCAATTTCGTTTGGATATGGACGATTTTGATTACGATGTTGTTCGAAGAATGGTGTATGATTTTCACTTACGATTAAATGAACTGCCAACAATAAAATCATTAAAAGCTAAGTTATCTGAAGCTATTAATTACAATGGGTCTGAAAAAACATTGAGAAAAATACTTCATGACATGGGATTTCAGTTCACTAAAATGGAAGATAATCGAAAAATTCTAATGGAAAAGCACGACGTTAGTCTCAAACGAATGGAATACCTTGATAAAATACGCAAATTTCGCGAAACAGGAAAAAATATCGTCTACATGGATGAGTCATATATACATGCATCCCACACTAAAGGGAAATCTTGGAGTGACGATAAGAAAAAAGGAGTAAAAAAGCCAATTTCAAAAGGTCAACGTTTGATAATAGTTCATGCGGGAAATGAAAAAGGCTTTGTACCCGGTGCTTTTTTAACGTATAAATCCACGGACACTACAGGTGACTATCACAATGAAATGAATAACGATAACTATGAGAAATGGCTGGTTAACCAATTAATCCCAAATATACCCAGTGATTCTGTTCTAGTTATCGACAACGCACCCTATCACAACAAGTATGTTGAGAGACCCCCCAACTCAAACACCATTAAACGGGAAATGATCAACTGGTTAAACAGACATGAAATTCCAGTTGATCCAAAATTAACAAAAACCCAGATTTACGCTATTATATGTCAGCACAAGGAGAGGTATACAGAGTTTTCTGTGGACAAAATACTTGCCGAACATGGGCACACTGTGTTGCGATTGCCACCATATCATCCGGATTTTAATCCAATTGAAAATATATGGTCTCAACTGAAGACTATGTAGCCTCTAGAAATGTGGGTATGAACTTAACTACAGTAAAAACATTATTGACTGAAAAAGTAAACATGATCGGCGCTGAAGAGTGGAAAAAGGTTTGCGATCATGCAATCAAATGTGAGAATGAATATAGAAGCATTCAACACAGTTTAGACAATTACACTGATAGATTAGTAATAAATACGGCTGATAGTGATAGTGATATTGACCTCTTTGAGAGCACAGATAGTGAAATGGAAGTAATTGAGAATTAGAATTATTATTATTTTTATTGCAATGTCTCATTTTAGCAATAGGTATAATGGTGTTTATTATGTACACTAAAGCTGTAATGTTCTAAAATAATTAAATACGTAAACATAATGTAAAAATGTTTTTTTATTTTATTTTACCCCAACCTAAAGCCATCACTTATAGAAAAATTAGTGTATTTTATACAAAGAATAAAAATATCAAAAGAAGCAAATCATACTTGTTTTAACAGCTCCTAATAGGTACCGGACTGTTTGTATTTTGTGCGACAGAGATAACGCTCTACGAAGCCGAAATTAGCCGATTGTCTCTTTCCAAAGGTCGATGTGCAATATTTATCGCCGGGTACTGTATGTCACATGTTGATCGAAACTCAGAAGTCAAAGTCAAGTTTCAATATGACAGCTGTCAGGGTTTAGCTTGACACGGTAACTGCTAACGTTGTTATTTCATTCAGCCTAACTTATTCTCGCTTTCTATATATGTGTTACCATGCTTATAAAGTTAAAGCTTAATACTAACATTTTTTTCCTTTTCTTTTTTTTTATATTTAAAATAATCTTGTAGTTATGCAACCTGCTGTTTTTGTTAATTACTTAAGTTTTTTTTTGTTGTCAGTAAATTACTAGTTAATTTGTGCAGTAGCTTTAGTCATGTAAATTATTATTATTATTATTTTTTATTATTATTATTATTTTAATTTTTATTTTCTATATTGAAATACCATATTTATACAAGTTATACATTTATATATACATATATTTTATAATACAGTATAATTATCAGTTATTAGTACCTGTTTGCAATATGAGTGATTCTGAACCGTACTACTCTTTAGAATCAACATCACTCTCATCGTATGATTCTTTTGATGATACATCACTGGGTGACGCATTACATAACATGTTTTTCCAGTATCGGAGGGATTTTAATATTTGTCATATAAATGCGCAAAGCATCCCGGCTCATTATTCGGAACTTCTAGCGACTTTTAATAGCCCCTTCATAAGTGCCGTCCTTGTATCTGAAACCTTTTTAAAACCATCCTTGCCTTCATCTCTTTATTCTATGCCAAATTTCACACTAATCCGTAATGACAGAATCGGCAAGGGTGGTGGTGGTGTAGCCATTTACCTACGTAGTGATCTACAATATAAAGTTATAGCTCAATCACCTGCATTGTATAGTGGATCCTACGAATACATTCTTTTGGAAATAATTGTGGGACAATCACTATTTTTACTTGGAGTTGTGTATGCTCCTCCACTGACTGACTACTTCGAACACTTCGAAAAGCTTTTAGAATCATATACACCCCAATATGACCATTGTGTTGTGATGGGTGACTTTAATACTTGCCTTTTAAAAGACAATAAGCGAGCTCGTACTCTTATGCAGTTAACAACATCGTGTAACTTACAGATACTGCCACTCAATGCGACTTATCACACTAATGACTGCCACTCTTTATTAGATGTCATAATTACATCTAAAAGTGATCGTATTTGCCACAGTGGACAGCTTGCAGCACCTGGTTTTTCACACCATGACCTGATATTTTCATCTTATAAATTAAGAACTCAAAAAAGTAAATGTAAAATATTTATGCAGCGTAACTTTAATAAAATAGATAAATCAAAACTACTTTCAGATGCCGCAAAAATAGATTGGTCCCAACTTGATTTACGGAATAATGTAGACGATAAAGTTGCGTGTTTTACTAATCTCATAATGGAGCTATACGACAAACATGCTCCTCTGCGACCTGTTCGAATGAAACATCCCCCTGCACCTTGGATGAATGACCATATTCGCAATTTGATGGCTCGTCGGGACCGTTTGAAGCGTAAATTCAATAAGCATCGCTCCAGAGCTTTGGGATGCCTTCAAATTAGCAAGAAATCGCTGTAATCAAATGGTAAGAAATGCTAAACGCTGCCACATTCTTTCGAATATTGAATATTCCTCTCCCACAAATATGTGGAAATTTCTTCGTTCTCTGGGTATTGGGAAGTTGCAGACTGAATTGCCTTGCCATTTAAATATTAATATTCTAAATACACAGTTTTCTATTCCATCTCACAAAATTGATCCATACCTTAAACAAAATACGCTCCATGATATAAAGCTGTCTGGTGTTAAACATAGTACGCCTTTCACATTTGAACCAGTTCCTGAAAGCCTTGTTAGCAAGATTATACTCAACACATCCACCAAATCTGTTGGTTACGACGGATTAGGCAGAATCATGATTCTACCAATACTTGACGTGATTTTACCCCACATCACTGATATCATTAACTTGTAATTATCCTCTGGTGAATTTCCGATCTCATGGAGTAAGGCTTTTATAACCCCAATACCCAAGAAAAATAATCCCACAGATCCTTCCCATTTTAGACCTATATCTATTTTACCTTACCTCTCAAAAATTTTAGAACGCATTGTTTACATTCAATTTTCTGATTTTCTTTCAACACATGGCCTGCTAAATAATTTTCAGTCAGGCTTTCGCCCATGTCATAGTACGACAACGGCTCTCATAAAAATCACTGATGATATACGGTGGGCCATGGATGAAAGAAAGATCACGCTTCTTACTCTTCTTGATTTCAGCAATGCGTTCAATTGTGTGGACCATGATATTTTAATTGCTATTCTTCGTTCCTTAAATTTATGTCAATCGGCAACGGCCTGGTTCACGTCGTATCTTAGTGGGCGTCAACAACAAACGCGGACTCATGAAATGCAGTCGGACTGGTGTGATGTTGTTAGCGGTGTTCCGCAAGGCGGTGTGTTATCCCCCTTACTTTTTTCGGTTTTTATAAATGCAGTCACTTCTCATATACAGCATTGTTCCTACCATTTGTATGCAGACGATTTGCAGCTTTATCTGTCGTGTAAGCCGAATGACCTAGATAAAGGCATCGCAAATATGAACGCTGATTTAGATGCAGTTTGCACTTAGGCAAAAAACTATGGACTTATGTTGAATCTCGATAAGACGCAGGTAATGTTAATTGGGCGTGATAGATATCTGGCACAATTTGATTTGGAGACACTCTCCCCTGTGACTCTCAACGGTAAAAGTCTCTCCTACCGTACGTCCGTAAAAAACTTAGGTATTTATATGACCAACAGCTTATCGTGGTCGCTTCAAGTAAGTGAACTTAGTCGTAAACTTTTTGCATCTATGCATGCACTAAAACGTCTACAAAACTTTCTACCTTTAAAAACTAAAATTACACTAGTTAATGCACTGTTGTTGCCTATCCTTGGTTACGCGGATATTTGTTACACTGATATAACCGATGAATTGTTAAATAAACTTGATCAGCTGCTTAATTTATGCATACGATATATTTTCGGACTGCGTAAATATGACCATGTCACTCATTTTCGGTCGGAATTGAAGTGGCTGAATATTCGTTTTCGGCGTGACA
Source organism: Apodemia mormo (assembly GCA_036924255.1). Lineage (NCBI taxonomy): Eukaryota > Metazoa > Arthropoda > Insecta > Lepidoptera > Riodinidae > Apodemia > Apodemia mormo. The sequence continues at coordinate 24,139,755 of JAUPFN010000025.1, read as the reverse complement.
TTCACGTTTTATCATGTTTATTTAACATTCTGAAGAATCCATCATTTCCAGTATATCTAAAAGAACGTTTTGCATACATTTCAAATCAGGGTAGGCTTCAGCGGTCATTTCACTCAAGTACGCTGGTGTATCCGGACCACAATACGGCAACATATTTTAATTCCTTCACTGTTACTGCGATAAGATTATGGAATGATCTTCCCTCTAAGATGCGTGAATCATCAACACTATCAATTTTAAAAACTGCGGTATATGATCACTTATTAAAACGTCAGAATTCTTAATTGTTGTATATGTGTGTATTTTATATTATATTTATGTAATTAAATATTATGAAAATGTATCTATAATTTACTATTGAGTATTGATGTATGTATATTTCTCTATGTAAGTAGTCAACCTATATTTATTTATAGTATTAATTGTTTGTATTATTTATACTGAGGTTCTTAAAATGTTTATATGATTCTTGTAGAATATTCTTAATAATAGGTTAGTTATGATAAATTAGTATCTAGTATTAAGTTTTATTAATAGCTCATAATTAATTTATTATGCACTACCCAAGTTTTTTCTCTCAGCATTACGGAAGGCAAACTGTGAGAAAATGCTTAATAGCATTAAGTTACGCCTTTGTACCATTATGTGCAATAAAGTGTTTAAATAAAAAAAATAATAAAATAAAACATAATTGAATGAGACTGAAGCAGTATCAATGGAAAACGATCTTGTAATGTAAAGATGTTAAAAAGTAGTACCGACCGATACGTTAAGTATTTAGAGCGTAATCATGGCACATCCATACATACAGACATCCTGTAGTCCACGTATTTTTTTAAATCAGTTTTTTATATATTATACTTGACAAATATTTTTAGAGCATCCCGGCCAGAGGGAAGATCTCAGATTCAAGCCTTGTCGTGTCGAAGTTTGTGTTTCTAAAATTTTTCAAGTTTTCCCAAGCACATGGTAAGTGCTAAAACACATATACAACGATAATATTTTTATCTCAGTTTTGACAACAGAATTTAGCCGAAAACGGAAAGTATATATCATATATACACATACACAATATATACACATATTATGTGTATATATTTTATATTATGTATACTTATTACCGTAGTAATGATTTAATACCGTAATAACGGTAATATGTATATGTATAGTCGCTATATAAGTATATAGTTTAAGAGTGGTCTAGTGGTTCGGTGCCAGAGTTGACCACATGAGGCCCTGGGTTTGATTACCGCGTCGGGCAATTGAATAATGTGTTTTTTCCAGTTTTCTGACAAAAAAAAGTTGCTGGGGATTGAAAAATGTGTCCATTTGGTGATAGGCTGGCCACCTATCACATTGAGGGCTTAAGTATCTTCACCTAATCGTGGGTACACTTATTGTACCTCAGCCTACCCCATCGGGGATCGGGCGTGAAGATACTTATATAATATTGTATGTATATATTATGTGAAGATACTTATATAATATTGTATGTATGTATGTATGTATATATATATTGTAAGTATCTTCACGCCCGTATGTATAATTGTATGTATAATATATATTATCATTATTTTTTAAAGTACCTGTAGAGATTTATTTGAATAAAACATTTTTTTGAGTTTGAACCTCATAATATTCATAATGTTAGTAAAAAGGTATCGCTTACTCATATTTTACAACCTGCCTATCAAGGAGGCAAATTGTCTAATCTTCAAAAGGGTCCGAACAAATACAAGAGAAAATCTGAACGTCTTGTAACAACCCTAGAGATAACTCCCAACAAGATTTCAAGTGCTGAGGGTAGGGACAAAGGTTAGTTTCAATTGGGACCCTTTCTAAGCAGACCTATGAATTCGTGAAAGGGTGGGGGTCTGGCCTTTTGTGTTGCCTTTGAGACCGGCTATGCGTGAAATTCGTTAAACAACCTTCCTGATCTCGAATTAGAATGTCAAGAATTCAAAGTGCTTTACGACACATTGACTTCCTTAGTATATTTTTGAAGATTAATTGAAACTTCTCGTGTTAATTCGGGTACCTTTTTAGGGTTCTTTTTTTTATTATTTTTTATATCATAAGATAGCAAACAAGCAGATGGGTCTCCTGACGGAAAGAGTCAACCGTCGCCTATAAACACCAAAGATGTTAATGGTGCGTTGCTATCTTGTGGCGAGGTCTAATGCCACATGCATAAGTTTACCGGCTACCTTATCCTCCAAACCGGAACACGACAGCGACTAGCACTGACACTATTGCGGCAGGAATAGGTAAGGCGGTGGTACCTGACCCAGTCGAGCCGATGCAGAACTCTACCACCTAGTAGCCACGATGGTAGTGACGCGCATAGCCACTCGGTCGCCTTTTACGACCTGCCTCGCAGTACGGCAGTTGGTCTATTCTTCAAAGGAGCCCGGGACCAACACGGGGAAAACCGTCCGAAGTAAACTAGGAACCCTTATAGTTGCGCTATGTCCGTCCGTACGTCCGTCCGTACATACGTAGTGGAGCTACCCTAAAAAAAAATATATTTTTAGGGTAGCTCCACTACATGTCAAATGGGAATGTTAAGTTTTTTTTACGTACCCCATAGTGTGGGGTATTGTTGGATAGGCTTTTAAAAATATTGTAGGGACTCGTTTGTAAAATATTATGCTTTAAAGTACTAATTTTTGTTAGAGTCAATTACTCCCCCTTTCCTCCCTCTCCAGGCTTAACGGTTAGTTTTGAGGATCCCACCCCCATGGTATGGTAAAAATCATGGTACTAGTAAATATGATAAAGTTAAAAGAAAAAAATATTACAAGTTTTTTGTAATAGAGTCGACCAACTTAAAAAATGTACTTAGAGAAGTTTTTATAGGCGGTGAACCTGTGGTGCGGATATATATTTGTCATAGTATGAAACAATAAATTTTATATCTTCTTAGTCCGCATTATTGTGATGGGCAACTTCGGAACCCTACATTGGCCGTGGCACTTTACCAATTTCATCATTGAATAATAGATCAACTACCAGGCACCTCGTTAGAGGCAAAACAAATCTTTGTAAATTTACATTTTTAAAATGCTATTTAGGCTTCTTATTTCAAAATTTCGTTAATTTATTGTACATTTCCGACTATATTATTATTATTTTTTTTATATCGTAAGATAGCAAACAAGCAGATGGGTCTCCTGATGGAAAAAGTCAACCATCGCCTATAGACATCAAAGGTGTTAATGGTGTGTTGTTATCTTGTGGCGAGGTCTAACGCCACGCGCATAAATTTGCCGGCTACCTTGCTTACGACAGTGACAAGCACTTACGCTATTGCGGCAGGAATAGGTAAGGCGGTGGTACCAGACCCGGGCGAGACAATGCAGAACTCTACCACCTAGAAACAGAGATATATAAGAAAAATATAATGCCATATAAAACCCGTTGTTCGAGTGGTTAGCACACCTAGCTACGAATCAAGGGGGCTCGGTTCGATCTCCGACAGGGCCAAACATTTGTGTGATGAGCATAAATGTTTGTATTTCTAAGTTTGGGTATTTGTTATGTATGTAACAATATTTATATACGTATTTCTATGTATTAGTATCGTTGACTAACACCCATAACACAAGCAAATAATAAGCTTAGGTTAGATCAATTCGTGTAGTTTGTCCGGTAATATTTATTTATTATTATTATTATTACTTATTATTATAGAAAGCTTTGAGTATGTGACATTGCATTTGATGTTTAAAGGCAATGTTTTCTTTTTCCACCAGGAATCCGTATACTGATTGTTTGCTATCAATTAATATTTAAAATTCGCCTATACAGGTACACCAAATATGTTACTAATACGTCGCTATCCGTGTATATACGTTGAAAGCAGCATAATATTTTAAATGTACCAATACGTACCTAGAATAGCCATCTATTGTCAATCTACTTAAAAGCCCCTCTTAGTTTCGACAGGATTTTAATTACTGTTTCTATAACATAAAAGCCTTGATGATGTTCTAATAAAAAAACGAGTTAAATTTAAGAAAAATAAATTGTGTTTCAAACAGTACAAAAACTTAATCTAAGAAAATTATCTCTTTTTTTGTAACAATAAAGTCTAAAGAAAACAACTATTTATAAATCTGCGGCTTATCCGTTTCGGTTAGGATAATTGGTGTTTAAACTTATAGATCGTTAACTTGATAACAGCCTGCGGCGAAACTGGCTTTGACGTACTTCGGCACAATTAATTAAATGGACTTTAACAAAAGACCCTGCTATGGACCGCCTGATGTTTAGTTTACAAGACTATTATAAGCTTGGAAGTGTTTATGTAAGTACGTGGAATGTGTTAGAAAATGATCCTTTGTTCGATTTCTTATGTTTACCACCCCGATGTAGGTTTTACGACTATTAGCCTAGCTCACATTTGCCGTTTTATTGAATTCCACTTTGCCTTCTCAGAAAATGATGATCAAGCTTCGTAATTTCATTTAGAAAGTATTACAAAAAGTTGAAGCCTGGCATGACAAAAATGCAAAAGTTATTATCTATAAACATATTATTTTAATAAGAGAGGCTTCGGCTTTTCACAAGCATCTCAAAAACTATAAAAAATAGCGAATTTTAAAAAAATCTTAAAAAATACTTAAAGAGCAGAAAATTTCTTAAAAAATATTCACCTCCCAGAACTCTTAACACTAATATTCATAGTTTAAATTTAGCGATAAAAATGGACGGAAAACGATTAAAGTCGCTCTCGCGTTTGATTGGTGGTCCGATCAAAAAACAAAATAACATTGTTTTTGAAATTTTAAAAGTAAATAAAAAATAACATAGCTTTATAAAAATAAATTAACGAACAAAAATCCGTTAACAAAAATATTAATATACATATTCCTGTCGCAGTAGCGTAAAATATGCTTGTTATTGTCGTGTTCCGATTAGGAGAATAAATAAACCAGTAGACTTATGCATGTAGCATCACCATCCTGCCATATAGATAGCAATGCGCTATAAACATCTTTGGTGTCTATGTATAGCCGGGAATTCACTAGATAGACATGCCCGCGGGCAAGTCCGCAGACAGGTCCCACGGACTATTGGCCGCACGGTCCTCGTCGGTAATACACTTGACAGACATTGTGCAGACTACAGACCTTATTTTAGCAAAGTCCGGCGGATATGTCTGCGAGATTGCTCGCGGGCATGTCTGTCTAGGGAATTCCCCGGTTATAGGCGATGATTCCTCTTTCCATCAGGAAAACCATCTGCTTGTTTATTATCTAATCATATTAAAAAAAAAACATCGTCAACATTCACCAAAGATATAACTGGTACATTGCAATTCGTGTGGCGTGGGGCTACTATCACATAAGTTTACTGGTTACCCTCCAAATTGGAATACAATGGTAAAATGTCCTACTACTCTACGATATAGTAATCATGATGGCAGTGAAACGTTTCATTTGGCTTTTTATGAACTGCCTAGCAAAAAAACAAGGACGAAAAAGCTTGTGTGAAGTTACATACTAAAAAGGCAGGCGCTACGTCACTTATGTTTCACTAAAGTACAGTCCATGAACTACACCTTCGTCAGAGCACGTAAATTGAAACGCTTAAGCACAATGAAATTTACAGCGGTTTTCCCGTGTTAGTCCCGGGCTCCTTTGAAGAATAGGCCAACTGCCGTTCTGTCAGGCAGGTCGTGAATGGCGACCGATTGGCTATACGAGTCACTACCATCGTGGCCACTAGGTGGTAGAGTTCTGCATTGTCTCGTCCGAGTCTGGTATCACCGCCTTTCCTATTCCTGCCGCAATAGCGTCAGTGCTTGTCGCTGTCGTGTACCGGTTTGGAGGGTAAGGTAGCCGGTAAACTTATGCATGTGGCACAAGACCTCATCACAAGATAGCAACGCACCATTAACATCTTTGGTGTCTATAGGCGATGGTTGACTCTTTCCATCAGGAGACCCATCTGCTTGTTTGCTATCTTTTTACGATTTGTTATTTTTTCAGTACTCTAGTGGATGTTAACGAAGTGTAACATGACTTCTTTATTCATTCATTCATTCATAGCTTCACTAGCACCTACCTAGAGTTAAATGCACTACCATTAAACTCTGCGAAAAGGGCTCGGAGCTCGGACGGTAAAAATGCTTGCTTAAACTAATTTGTTATTCAAAACAAAAACACCTGAACATAATTTTATTGATATTTCAAATTCAGGAGTGTACCCAACCTAAATAAAGGCACACCTGACTCGTATAAGCAAAACGAAACCCGAATCTCGTAACGAGTGTCCCATTTGTATCGGTGCAGCGGGCGCCACATTTGTTTCGGGACATTTTACCTTTTGCTAGATTTGAAGCTTTATTTTTATATGCCATAATATATTTTTAATAAAAAATCAACCCGACGAAATGTTATGCGTGGTTTTACATTAAAATCATTGATTGAATAATCAATTTGACTGCCTCGATGGTCAATCGGATAGCGAACCTAACTACAAATCAAGGGGGCTCGGGTTCGATCCTCGTCAGGGACAAACATTTGTGTGATGAGCACAGAGTGCTAAGTATGAGTTTTTCTTTTCGCATTCGATCGTGAGCGCGTTTGGAGTTTACTAGGAATTTGTATGTGATTTGTACAGCGCCACCTAGTGGTAAACGTGAGAAACCAGTTTACCACTAGGTGGCGCTGTAAAAATCACATACAAATTCCTAGTAAACTCGAAACGCGCTCACGATCGAATGCGAAAAGAAAAACTCACACTTAGCACTCAGATGTTTGTATTTTAAGTTTGAGTGTTTGTTATGTATATAAAAGTATTTGTATATGTATTTCTATGTATTAGTATCGTTGACTAACACCCATAACACAAGCAAATATTTTGGTGGTGAGACCCATCTGGTCTCCTGATGGAAAGAGTCAATCGTCGCCTATAGCCACAAAAGATGGTAATAGTGCGTTACTATCTTATGGCCAGGTCTAATGCCACATGCGTAAATTTACCGGCCACCTTACCCTCCAAACTGAAACACGACAGTGACAAGCATTGACGTTATTGCAGAAAGAAGGAAAGGTAGGGCGGTGGTACCAGACCCGGGCGAGACAATACAGAACTCTACCACCTAGTAGCCACGATGTTAGTGACTCGCAAGCCAAGCGGTCGCCTTTTACGAACTGCCTGACAGAACGACAGTTGGCCTATTCTTTAAAGAAGCCCGCGACCAACACGAGGAAAAAGTTGTAAGCAGTTGTAAAATCGTAACTGACAGACTGACAAACATAACATACATCCTTTCCAACCGACTTTCCAAAAGGAAGAGGCTATCAATTCAGCTGAATGTTTTAGCGTTCCGTACCTAAAAGATCAAACGGAATCCTATTACTAAGCCTTCGTTATCTGACCGTCCGTCCGCCCGTCACCAGGCTGTATCTCATAAACCGTGATAGCTAGAAAGTTGAAATTTTTACAAATTATGTATTTCCGTTGCCGTTATAACAACAAATACTAAAAATAAATAAATGAAAATATTAAGAGGGGTCCGCATACAATAAACGTGGTTTGAATGGCGTAAAATAGTAAATGGCGGCCTCTCGCTACAGCTACAAAATCATATATGAAAAAGAATGTAAAGTCGTGGTCGCTGGCCACCAGTGGCTCTGGTCGGTGGTACGTTTGCGCCAAATCTTACTCAGAACTCGGTCATTTGTGGACAGATTTTGAGAATACTCTTTTTGTTTAAGAGGGCATACTCCCCGTGTGGTTTCACCCGCCCGTGAAACCCGTCCGTGAAAATGCCCGTGTGGCCTCCTCGGGTTGTGGGTGGTGTGGTTTTATTTTTGCGAAAATCAGATGCAGGGTTTCAGAGATAAAGGAAATGAGACGTTGGTTGCAGCAGTTTAACGGTGTTAAAAATATTTACATTATACCTGTTCGCGCCAATAATTCAAATCTAAGGTGACTGGAGATTGAGGAGCGGCGTGCATACGGGCGAACCGTTCATTCGCGGTTTACGCGTCATTCAAAGCTCTGTTACGCGGCCGACCACCGACCACACAGCCCATAGACACCTAATAATAGGCGAATGACTTGTGTCAACACATCTGACTTATAGTTCCGATATAAATGTCCACGCACCAATGAGTAGTGATTGGGTAATCAGTGTGGAGATGCTATGTACATTACTATCTTTCACTGTGGCCTTGAGTTAGCCAATTACGGCGTTGCAACCCCACTTCGTCTTACCTCAGCTAGTTGCCAGAATGCATTCAATACGGAAAATCAAACATTAGCCGTCTATAGGCTGTGTGGTCGGTGCGGCCGACCCTGTCTGTCTTTTTAAAAAAAAAACTACTTTTACTCTAAACTACTTTTATTATACAATTACACGACTTTAATTGGACTTCCCAAATATTAATTTTATAAAGTACCGATCGCGGCGGCTTCCAGAATCTATCTGAACTACGAATGATACAAAATAATTAATTAAAATTATCAATGTAAGAAAATGCTGAATGTATGGAAAAATATAGTCTACATAGAGAGATTGCTGATTAAGACCTAACTGCCTTGTAATAAGGGTTGTATCAGCTTATTACAAGTTTAAAGACGACACAAATTAGCCTCGCCAAAAATCTAAATATATCTATATAATTAAACAGTTAAATATCCAATATCTTTCATTTTATGTTCCAATACTGAACAATACCACCTGTAATGAATAAAATATTCCATACAATTTAATGAATACATAAATAAATATTTGAACAGGTTAATAACAAAAATAATTTCTTTAACAAAAATTATTAATTTTGCTAATGAAATAAATTTAAACAATACATATGATAGTTTCAAATTATTATAATGATTGTATTTTTGGTTTGATGATACACATCATAATATATTCATTCATATTAATGAATTTCGACAATGCACGTTTTAACGTTTGCAGTTTTAACATAAATACGAATATTATAATTACCATTTCCATCAAAAGGACCAAAATAATATAAACTTAATACAGTGTAATGAAATGCATCAGAATGAAGGCTGTTTGGGCGACGTCATTAACAGAACGAGTGCTCCACATAATTGGCGCCGTGAAACAAAATTGCAAACTAACTACTTCCATTTGAGACTGCTCAGTGGTGAATAATAATGGCATTTTAATCCCAAATCCCTTTCGTGAGCTACTCTTTTAAATATCTTTACAAAGTTTTGTTTCAGTATCAGAAGTTTAATATGAAAAGTTTTTATTTATTTATTTATCTTTATTGTACCACTTTGTTTTTTATTGAACCACATACATAATGTACATGGTACAATTGGCGAGCTTAACGCATAAAGCATTCTCTACCGGCTAACCAGGTCACACACAGTGGTTAATATTCTTAGATCTAGATTACATATATACCCTACATACGGAGTTGACCACACGAAGTTCTGGGTTCGATTCCCAGGTCAGGCAATTCAATAATGTATTTTTTTTAATTTTCTGATAAAAACAACATTGCATGGGATTGGGTATGTGTCCAGTTGGCTATATAGAGTTGCACTTACATGGAATTAAGTAGCTTGCTTGTATGTGGTTGGTACCTCTGCTTACCTCTTCGGGATACGGGCGTGAAGATACTTTTTTACTTGTGAAAAAATCTTGGCCGGGTTTGGTATCATTATTTTATCTATTTCTGACACAATATCATCGAAGCTTGTCGCTGTTTTGTTACGACTTGGAGAGTAAGGTAGCTGGTATACTTTTTAATGTAGCGTTCCATCCCCACGACATGGATAGCTACGCACCATTAGCATTTGTGGTGTCTATGGACACTGGTTATCTCTTTCCATTAGGAGAAACAAATAAGAGGGTACAAATAAGACAATTCAACAAACTTATATTTCTATCCATTAATATTTAATAAAATTATCAAAACTATTATAGAAGCCCTTTTTGACGTGACAACGTCTTATAATTCGATAGAGCTGGCTGCACGCACGAAAAAACATGACTCATGCGGCGTTACCTCGCTCTGAGGCGTTCCGTAAATGCTACCATTCCATTAGTATTTTCTTAAGACGTTGTCACGTTCAACTATCGTCTGTAAACCAACTTTACAGACAACCGAATTTTTTGGTAGCTTCGTGTTTCTAATACTCATTATATATAGCCTACTGACATAATATAACATAAATAACTGTTAAATATTAAATAACTTTAACAACATAACAGTTAATCTGATTTAACAATACTTTCCATGCCATGCGACACTGTCAATTTTATTTACCTTTGTACATTGCTTTGTAAAATCAACTATAATTCTTGCGCTTAAGGTTGGATATACAAAGACATATGTTTTTGTCATATCTATTACCTACTACATATGTGAAATTAAGGACAGTTTTAAGTGTCAGTTTTGTACGAGACTGTATCTTGGGTTTTTAATATCAATGTGTAGATTATAGATATTTACAAAACATACAGACTTACCAATTTTTATGTATGTGAATAAGAAAACTATGTAAACTACGACGTAATTGAAATTCATTTGCAGTTTCCAATCTATTTTGTTTGCAAATTGTAGTGTTACTTTTATAGACTCGTATTTTACGAAACCGCAAAAGTTTCCAATATTCGTACAGAAAATAAGGTGGATATTGTGAATATTTGTTAACGCATTGAAATGATGTTATTTTCTAAGCGTAGTTCGATCTCTATGTGTCTGAATAGCTCTTAGGAGAAATATTGTATTTACTAAGCCGGGATATATGTATCATCTAGAGTGTTTTACTCGTGTTTATCTTAAGCTAGGTTCATAGATAACAGTGTATATTGTCTAGGTTATAGTTATCAGTCAGTAGTCCTCTGTAGTCTAGTGGTACTGTGTGAGGAGTCAGTGTTAACTACACGAGGTCCCGGGTTCAATTCCCGGGTCGGAAAATTCAAAAATATGTTTTTTTTTCTGATAAAAAAAAAACGTTGTCTGGGATTGTAAAGTGCCCAGTTGGCTTGCTACCTATCACATTGTGAGATTAACGGCCGGTTCCCGAAACGCAAATTAATTTTAACACGCAATTAATCTATGTTCACCGTAATTTAAATCGGTGGGCGGAAGCATTTGAGTCCAAGGGGGAGGCATTGGCAGGGTTGTGACATAGCGAAGGCCTTTGATCGGGTATGGCACAAAGCGCTTCTCGCGAAGTTACCTTTCTATGGGTTTCCTGAGAAATTATGCAAGTGGGTCATCAGTTTTTTGGCTGATCGGATCATCAAAGTCGTAGTCGACGGTGCCACCTAATATCTATTTTTGCCGTATTTATATTTTTAAAACTAACTGTTACTCGCAGCTTCTTTCGCGCATATTTACTTTAGAACTTATTTAACCTTTATAAGCTACTTCACTTATTTTACCCCCTTAGGGATCGAATTTTAAAAACCGCTTAAATACGTGATTTTTTTTGGCACTCAATTCATACGAAATTTCATGCAAATATGTCCAGGGAATGAAAAGTTTTATCCTCTATTTCACCCCCTTCAGGATTGAATTTTGAAAAATTCTTCCTTAGTGGATGCTTCATCATAAGAGAAATACGTATGCAAAATTTCAAGTTTCTTGCCCTAAGGGTGGCCTGTGCGTTGATACATGAGTCAATCACTTTTGCCTTTTACGAGTATATAATAGGTATATGCATATTATTAATCCTTAGCTCTTGTAATAAATATTTTAGGTTTCAATCCGATAATATCGGTTACAATATATCCGATTAATTCTTAGTGAACACGAGTATATTGTTTGTATTGTACAATGTGCAAGGTACGCTTGCTTCACTTTGACCTTTCACTTTATAATGAAGTTGTGTAATTTTGTAATGTATGTTCTATAAACATGTTAAGTAATGAAGGGTTGTTCACTTTGAACAACCCTTCATTATTTAACATATTTACCAGTAAATTAACCTTATTTTTCCATCGAGATTTATAGGTACATCAAAAGTTATTCCTGTCCAAAGTTTTATATTATTTGGTAAATATGAGAAATCTTCGAGAAAAATAACATTTATTCATACTCTCATAAGATTTATGAGGAGAACACCACTAAAGTTTATATTTGTTGGGAAATATTTCATGGGGTTCTCTATCCATAAAGCCTTCAAGTTCAAATAATATATTATAGCAAATTACCCCGTTGGTTATAATATATTATACAATTTCGCTATATTTTAATACGTCAAGCAAAAACTTTATACCCCTTTTTACAACTATCACGCGAGCGCAGGAATATGAAAATTGGCACGGTTAAAAATTACATGATAAAGCAGTGCAGAAAGTTAATATTTTTGTATAATAAGCATTAGAAACACATTAAAAAAGTATCTTCACGCAAGTATCCCTGAACAGGTACAGGCACAGCCAGTCTACCAACGATTAGCCGAAGATACTTAGTCCCACTTCGTGCTAGGTGGTAAATCTATGGCCAAACGGGGACTTTTAAATCACAAACACATAAAATTAATAAAAATAAATTTTATTGCTTCAGGCGTTATTTTACTGAAATCCATAATTAAAAAGCTGAAATTAATTAAATTAAAAGCGTTAAAAGTTAAAATAAAAGCGTATAAAAACCGTTGCAAACATATGCGCGAATCAGTGTTACTTATACTCGTGGTGAGTGACGTAATGTTCGTTTCTCCTGAAGATGCTTCGGTTTCGAAGTGAAACGTGGGTTGAGTACATAAATTGTGTGCTTTTGTGATTGGTGCTGGCGTGGGCTTGGGTGTAAATGTGTGGTGGATGTGGGCGGATAATTGTGCAGCTGGAGTCTTCTTTTTGTCCGGACCATCGGTGAGTTTTATATATTTATTAAAACAGTGTCTTTCTTTCCACCTTTAATGAGAATAAATATTACACACAATATCGCCTTTAATTAATTTCACCGTTTTAATAAAAATAAACATTACACACAATACCATTCATTTGTCGTACATTATAAAATATTAGATGTCGTACATTATAGATAGAATATTTGTTATTCATTATACATGTCTGTATAATGAATAACAAATATTCTATCTGATCCAAAAGACGCATATATAGACTATCGAATACATTATCAAAAATACTAACTAGATTATTCTTTTTACAAAAATTAAAATATCATAGTATTTTAAAGTACTAGTATTTACCCTTCTATTTCACTAAACTTCAGCGAATATTTTTAATCGGTCAACATTACGGCGAGTACGCGGTCGTCACATTGAAGAAACCCCTTGATGCTGCGGACGTAAGCCTCTGTGTGTTTTCCAGTCGACATTTTGTGTCGTCATTTTAATATTTGAAATATTACTTAAGGCGAGGTATTTCGACGCGCGTCAATTCTATAGAAAATGGGTGGCGCGGTATGTTCTGAAACCGCTGGGAAACGTGTTAATTTTCGGATAAATAAATATAGATAGGACATCAGCTGAGACCTAAAATTTAGCACATTCTTTTTTGTATTTACAACTTAATATCACCATATAAAAATCATGGGGAAGATTAGAAATATTATTAACAAATTATTTGTTTTAGAGATTTTTTTAGCCTATTTTCGGAATTTATATGATCAAGTAAAGTAAATTCTATCATGTAATGAGTTAGCACATTCCTTAGATAGTATCTTCAGGTATATCGTGTAATTTTTGTAAAACTGTTATTTAACAATCAATACAAAAAACGTGATTTACCAAACCAGTTTTTTCCCGTTTGTCGCGATGCCTCGCCTTAAGATTTATTATTTTGATCGGTGAAAATTTATCTATATTCACAAAATAGTCTATAATCTTAATTATCTATATTAATATTATAAATGCGAAAGTTTGGATGTTTGGATGGATGGATGTTAGTAACTCAATTACGCAAAAACGACTGAACAGATTTGGATGAAATTTGGTACACAGAAAACTGATGACCTAGAATAGCACATAGGCTACTTTTTATCTCGAAAAAATTAAGTGATCCCGCGGGATTCACCAAAATTGTTGCAGTGCTAATGCAGTGTAGTTATAAATGCGAAAGTTTGGATGTTTGGATGGATGGATGTGTTACCCAATAACGCAAAACGGCTGAACCGATTAAGATGAAATTTGGCACACATACAGACGATAACCTGAAATAGCAGATAGGCTACTTTTTGTCCCGGAAAAGTTACTTGTTCTCGCGGAATTCACCAAAAACCTTTATTATGCATCGGGCTGCACGGTGCAGCTAGTAACATGTAATAATAAGCTACCAAACAATACCTTTAACGATCTGACTGGAATTTAGTTATAAACTGTATATTATTTTGTTTATGTTTAAGGTCTGGTATCAAACTAAGAATACAGTGTAAATATTAGAGTTCCATAACGTCTCGTCCGGTTATTTGGTACCACTACCACCGCCTTACCTATTCCTATCGCAATAGTGTCAATGCTAGTCATTATCACGTTCCGGTTTGTGGAATAAATTAGCCAGTAAACTTATGCATGCGGCATTGCTATCTCGTCACATAGATAATGACGGACCATTATCATCTTTAGTGTCTATAGGCAATGGATACTCTTTCCATCAGGAGTGCCATTCACTTGTTTGCTATTTAATAATATTGTACAAGATTTTATAGTTTAGTTTATGTTAAAAGGGAATCCGTAACTTTTATAGAATTACGGTCTAATTTCGAGAAGAGGGCGATCGCTCGTAAATATTTATTATGCTGTAAGATATCATTAAACACATAGTAATAGCAACCTAGCCGACGAGCTTCGTAGTGAAATAATCAGCGTATATGTATACACTGATAATAATGTATGATGTAGATGTTAATCTCTTCTAGGTACGTTGGATACTTCGATCAAAAATAACAAGATTCAGCGTTGCCTATAAACAGCGCAAGAAACTATTTTTTTTATTCTTGTAACGAAAATTATATATACAGAAACACAAAAAAAGATCGCAACGTTATAATAATAATCAACCATATTTTTTTATATTCTACACTCTTTGTCATCGACACTTGGCGAAAATCCATTTTTCATTCAATATTTTGTATTTAAACACTTGTAAAGTTTCACATTACAATAACACAATAAATTATTACATACACTATCTAACCGGTTTCGCTTCTGAATAAGCATCATTTTCCTCAATTATGGGGAAAACATATGCGCATAAAGTGACAACCCTTCAGTTGACATATTTACAATGATAATATCATGGAACTATTCAACACGGGGAGATTGTATTTATATAATTATGTATTTCTATGTATTAGTATCATTGAGTAACAGCCATATTACAAGCAAATAATTGACTTAGGGGTTAGATCAATTAGTGTAATTTGAAAAAAATATCGGAATAAGCTATTTTAGACAATTGTACACACAATCATTTTTTTTCCTCTTTGTAATACAAGTGTATATTAATAGTCTTATCAAGACGATTAACTTTACAAGGACTTTAGACAATTAACTTTGCAAAGACCGTAAAAAAGAATTTTAAGAAATTCACTTATTTAAATAATATCTTACGACTTGGCGACAGAGGGAAGCTGTTAAAGGGGTTAAATTTAATTGTCTCGTTAAAATTCCAAGCACGAACCGTAATTACAGTGGACAGTCGGGTAACAGTGCGAATAACGAGATTCTCAGCTTACCCTAAAAGTTAATAAAGTTTAAATATTTGGTGATTGTGTAAGTGTTTGTTAAGTTTTTTAACGAAGAAAATATGACCTGCGTCAGTTTATTTTAGCGGTCATTGTTTTTAATATTATTTTAAATCTTTTGTCATTTTATCTAGTTAGGATCGAGCACATTGAAATAGGCCGCAGCGGACCGGGCGGGCCGCATTGCAACACAACAATTTTTCGTATTCCTTTTCAAATGTTATACTCTTTTCTTGATAATCATGACGTGAATTTAACCGCTAAAAAGTCGCCCTTTGTCGTATCACCCCGTTTTGAGAACACTTTTCTGACAGCCTCGGACAATATCGGAATACTTGGCGTTGACGTGTCGAACAACGTTCAGTTCTGCGACCATTTGGAAGGAAAGGCTAAACTGGCCTCAAACAGCTCGGTGTGCTCAGGAGAGCGTGACAGTACTTCTTGCCGGCTCATCGCTTGCAACTTTACAAAGCGCAAATTCGCCCCCAGATATTCTCACCTCTGGGCGGGAGTTCCACAGTATCAGCTACTTCCTCTTGATCGCATACAGCATAAATCGGTTCAAATTGTTGACAACCAAGCTGTCTCCAATCGGCTCGACTCCTTGGCTTTACGAGAGATGTAAGTTCGCTTAGCATCTTTTACCGCATCTATCATGGAGAGTGTTACGATGAACTGTTTGGATTGATCCCTGCTATTTAATTTCACTATCGGCCATCGCAGCAAATTTCAAAGTTCCATCCTTATCACCTCGATGTCTGGAAATCCACAACCGTGCGATTCTTTAGGCACTTCTTACCACGCACTACTCCTCTGTGGAATCAATTACCGACGGGGGTGTTTCCGAACGGATACGACTTAGGGACCTTCAAGAAAAGAGCATACTCCTTCTTAAATGTCTGGCAACGCAGCTGCAAGATATTTAGTATGTGGCTGTCCATAGGCGGTGGTAATCACTTACCTTGTCTGAGCCTCTTGCTCGTTTGCCCCTTTTTCTATAAAAAAAAACAAGATTTTGAGTAATAGTCGACCAACTTATTAAATGTACTTAGAGAAGGTGAATCTGTGGTGCGGCTTATATTTGTCATTGACGTCGAATAGCTTAAATGTTCATAGTATGAAACTTTAAAAGTCCTCTTCTTAATCCGATTATTATGATGGGCAACATCGGAACCCTACATAGCGCGTGGCCCCTTTAAACAAACAAGCTGCTGGCTCTCCTGATGGAAAGAGAAACTATCGCCTATAGACACCAAAGATGTTAATGGTGCGTTGCTACCCGTGTGGCAGAAATGAATTGCCACATGCATACATTTAATATGTACCTTGCTCTCTAAACTAAAACACGATAGCAATAGACACCGACGCTAAAGCAACAGGAATAAATAAGACGGTTGTACCAAAACCCGACAGAGAGAGAAACTCGACCATCTAATTAGTAGCCACGACGCTAGTGACACTCATTGAAAAATTGAATGGTAAATTTTGTTAATTGTAAAATGTTTTTGAAGTGAAAACTTCTTTAGGCGCGTTGAGCGTTTTGGTAGAGGGTAAAATCCTCGGTTCGCGTCACCGACATGCTAATGATAATAGTATATCTATAGCTATGTTTTGCATATAGTTTTAATTACTCTCAACTTAATAGTTCCGTTTTCACTTCTATCGGCAGTCCCACGACTGCTACTGTTTTTTTTTTTTTAATTGTAAAACTTTTGGATTGAACAAAAGATGGAAGTTTGTAAATTGTAAAAATAACTTTTTGTTGTGAAGTAATTCTTATAAATATTGTAATAACATAAAATCTATATCTATATTATTATGTCAATGTCTATATTAATATGATAAATGCGAAAGTTTGGATGTTTGGATGGATGTTTGTTACTCAATCACGCAAAAACTACTAAACGGATTTGAATGAATTTGACACACAGGTAGATGATGACCTGGAATAGCGTATAAGCTACTTTTTATCCCGGAGAAACTAGGTGATTCCGCGGGATTCGCAAAAACTCTTATAATACAGCGGGCTGCACGCTGCAGCTAGTAATTGTAATATATGAAATAGAAAAAAAAACAAGCCCGCTGAGTGTCTTCCGCTGGATCTTCCCAGTGTATGCCTTCATTCCAATCCGGTAGTAATTATAAGGAAATCGACCGAAATTTAAATGTTTGCATACCATATGTCATGGCTGAATATGTTGGTATTTTCAATTAACTTTTAATAACTTGTGACATTCATATTCTTGCAAATAAATATTTTTCATTTCATTTCATTTCTCTTGCTTTTTAAGAGATGCCTCATCATCAGCAGTAAGGAAGTTGATCTATTCTTCATAATTTCTCCAATCAATATATCTTTTAAACTATTTGTAATTTGTATCTGTATATAAGTTAAATGGGAAGACCTAGCTGGCGACCGAAACAAGTGAAGAAAGTCTCTGGTTGAAGGATGCAAAACCCACGACTGGCACTGGTTTCAGACTTTAGCTGACAAGCGTGAAAAGAGACACACGATTACGAGGGTCGTCTCATCAACTCAGCCGTCAAACGACTCTCAGTTTAAATGCCAAGCATGCGGATGATACTGTCGCTCTCGTATCGGACTGTACGGTCATACTAAAGCTTGCTATACGGACGCTGTTTAGATCATCACTTAAGATGTAAAGGCCTCTTTTTTATATCATAAGATAGCAAACAAGCAGATGGGTCTCCTGATGGAAAGAGTCAACCATCGCCTATAGACACGAAAGATGTTAATGGTGCGTTGCTGTCTTGTGGTGAGGTCTTATGCCACATGCATAAGTTTACCGGCTACCTTACCCTCCAAACCGCAACAAGACAGCGACAAGCACTGACGCTATCGCGGCAGGAATAGGTAAGGCGGTGGTACCAGACCCGGGCGAGACAATGCAGAACTCTACCACCTACCACCTAGTATAGAGGTTAGAGCTCCACAATGATTTTTTCATGTACTTTGTAATAAATAAATAAATAAATAACCTAGTAGCCACGATGTTAGTGACTCGTACAGCCAATCAGTCGCCTTTTAGACCTGCCTGGCAGAACGGCAGTTGGCCTATTCTTCAAAGGAGCCCGGGACCAACACGGGGAGTTAATGAATAAGTTTAGCCTTAATTAATAAGTTATATGTATATATCGAATATGTAGGTATATACCGAGGATTATTTAGAACTCGATTCTGATACCAAAAATGTAAAAAATAAACACCATTTTGACCTAGTTATATAATAAAAATATTTTTACAGACAGCCCTTTTAAAATGTCCCCCACACAGTTCAAAATTTTTATCAAATCCATGTTCAAGCTGTCAGGTTATGGAACTCACTACCGCCCAAGATTCGTATGAGTCAATCTCTTCCAATTTTCAAAAAGAGTCTAAGAGAACATTTTCTAGCTGGGTCTACATAGTATTTTTTATTTTATTTTTTACAAGTCCAAACTAGGTTACAATCACTTGTACTTTAATTTCACTACAATATTTTATTTTTTCTTTCATTTCCATCGATTGTTGTTCACTTTTAAATATTATGTGGATAAATTTAATGTATCAAGACTGTTATATTCATATGTATCTAGTTTTATGATTATTGTACACTATTTTAACATTTCAATAATTATTGTGTTTACTCTTATTCGGGTCAGCTGGAAGAAATCTCTTTTATTAGGGATAAGCTCGCCCATTGTACAGTCTGTTTTTAATAAGTCTCTATATTTTTAATAAGTCTCTTTTAATTGTGTACAATAAAGTATAAAATAAACATAAATAATAATACACGTATAGATATTAAAGTTCCTTGTTTACAAACATCGATTAGACGTCACGGCACATCCGTTGTCCGATCGGTAACTGTTTTTGTTTATAATACTAATCTCTCAGAACAAGTACTCGATTCTGATACCAAATATTTAAAAAATAGGCACTTAAATGGTGACCTAAGTATCTAATAAAAATGTTAAGTATGTACACCCACGCATAGATATTAAAGTTCATTGTTTACAAACAGTGATTTGCAGTTAAGTTTGCGGGCGCACGGTGACTTTATTTTTCAAATAATACTACTCTAATTTCGATGAGACTGAGTAGCTAAGCAATATTCTCAACAGTTAGATATTAATGTAAGCTTACGCAAACAGACTCCTCACGTTATTATATCTTAAGGGTCTGAGGTTTTGATCGTGTTTGCTCAAACATACCTTCAAATAAGGCAAGCAATATTTGTCGTTTTAGCAACCCGTGTGTATATTACTACTGGGAAAACTAGGTACTATATGTAACTGACAACAAAGGTTGCTGTCCGAGTTTAAGCGGTATAATACCCTTTTAAGCGTTTCACACCGTATTAGCACGAGTCCTTCTGCCATTATACTGGGAAAACTAGAAACAAGATGTAACTGACAAGTGACAACAAAGGTTGCTGTCCGAGTTTAAGCGGTATAATACCCTTTTAAGCGTTTCACACCGTGTTAGCCCGGGTCATCTTGAAAATTAGACGATCTGCCATTATACTGGGAAAGCTAGATACAGATGTAACTGACAACAAAGTTGCTGTCCGAGTTTAAGCGGAACAATACCCTGTATATATTATTTTATTAATAATATTCTTCAATCATGTCCTTTTGTCATGACCGCCATGGATCCACTAATCATATAAAAACCCCCTGGATCTGCCCTTGGTTTCGTAGACTCAACACTAGCTAAACTAGTTTGCATTGAAGAAAAAGTTGCATGTGGTGAGGGAAGATACTACCTACTTAATTTAATTACTTTTGTTATAAATAAGCGTACTTAAAATAAGTATGTTTATTTATAACAAAAATATGCCTTTTCAGCCAGTTTATTAAATCCTTTATCAGTAAAAATATGAATTTTTAAAAATCGGCAATAACAAGTGAGCAGTATTATTGATTGAGGAACAAAAATTAAAAACACGTTTTTCTCAAAACTCGTTTTAATGTATTATAACAGATCTTCAGAGGATGTGCGATATGCATATGCTGGGATTATACCAACGTCGTACGGTCCTCATGTTTATTGAAAATTGCACTTTGAATGCTGGAAGATACATCGAAGAGATTTTTAATGAGCGCTTTGCTTTATTTATAGCGGTGATGGGTGAAACTGGCACGAAAATTTTCGTCCCTACTCAGTAGGAATAGTAAGTGACTACATCTAATGCTGGGGCCGCATTTGCGTCTATAGTCCTGAAATAATATGCGCGCTAAGGTACAAGAAGTCTGGAATGTATGCGACAATAGCCGGTCATTTCCAGTTTATCATTTCTTTACCCTTGGATTGATTTTATTTCATTGGTAAATATGTTTACATATACAAAAAATATAAAAAAATACAACATATTTTTTTTTAAACTTATTTTACCCTGAATACATAATATTACATTGTCCGGCGCATCCTTTTAAGCAAAGTAATGCTTTTAGTAGGATGCACCGCTGTTCCAAAACATCATTAGCCCCTGTGTAATTTTAATTAGTATACATGCCTATTGCGTGTGTGTATTTATGTATGTGTATGAGTCTGTACATATATATGAGTGTATGCGCGTGTACGAGTATGTTATGTCAGCACGGGTAATTGAAAGTGTTACATTAATCTTAGTACTAGCAGTTTCTAACGGACAGATACATCAGTTACTATAGTTTTCTTTTTTTTTTATATCATAAGATAGCAAACAAGCAGATCCCGGAACCAATACGGAGAATTTCTTATATTATCTTGCTATAAATAATTGATTCAACATCATCATAAGACTTTCTGACGGTAGACGTAGGTGCGGCTGAGCCATAAGAAGTCGGTATTAGTTCGAGGGAGTAGCCAACACTTACGCAGTCGACAGTACAAAACATTAATATATAAGAAGTTATAGTATTTACAAAAGACATGTTATGATCTTTTATAATTAAGCATTTTGAATAGAATTTACGCATGTATTATGGAACCACGCGAGGATCATAACCTTCCAAACTTATGCATGAGGCCAGCCATCCAGCCATGCGAATAGCAACGCACCATTAACACATTTGGCGTCGTTTAGGCGAATGTTTCTCTTTTCATCTGAAGAGCCATCTGCTTGTTTGTTATGATAAAAAAAAATCGGTTTATAAATGATCGAGTTCCGAGGTAATAAACATTAAAAAACGCAGCCGAATTGATAACCTCCTTTTGGCAAGTCAATTGAAAATAAAAGACAAGCTTTTTGAGTTTGCTCCACTGTATTTTCTAGTGTGTACCTAGCATTGTTTCCGGTTGTAGCTTTAAAAGTAATTAAGTCCACAGAACAAATTATTTAAATTCAATCGAATAAAGTGCTTTTGATTCCGATTTTTGGCGAGTTTGTCTATACATACAAAGAAATAAAATTGGAGTGTCTGTCTGTAATATTAAAATAACCGCTTTTTACTAAATGCATGAGTGTGTACACGGTACATATACGAGAACAATATTTTTTTTAAATTTTTGTCTCTCTCTGTCTATCTGTTTGTTCGGGCTTATCTCTGGGTCGGCTGGACCGGATTTTCACTGGCAGATAGCTCATGTAATAAGAAGTAGCTTAGGCTACTTTTATTTTATTTTTCCACGCGGACGAAGTCGCAGGCACAGCTAGTTATGATTAAAAGATCTTGCCTTTCTGCCAAGTAGATCGCAAACCCAAGCAAATTGTATACCCCGATAGTTGATAAGTAATATAAAAAAATATTTTTCAATATTTTATGTTACCACTCTGGTGACGTCACTAATATGTATATTCATGCTAAATTACAGTTTTCTAATACTAAGGATCTCTGAGTTTTCGTGCGGACGGACGGACGGACATAGCGAAACTATAAGGGTTCTTAGTTTACTTTGGAACCCTAAAAAGTATATTCGCGCCCGGTTGCGGGGTAAGCAGAGTAAACCGAACGTCTATAGATTATTCGGTTCACCACGGTTTCCATATACCATATATATATATATATATATATATATATATATATATATATATATATATATATATATATATATATATATATATATATATATATATATATATATATATATATATATATATATATATATATATATATATATATATATATATATATATATATATATATATATATATATATATATATATATATATATATATATATATATATATATATATATATATATATATATATATATATATATATATTGGCTAGGTTTGCCACCTATCACGTCGTGGGACAAAGTATCTTCGACTAATCGTGGGTGCACTTATTGTATCTGTGACTACTACTTCAGGGATATGGGCGTGATATATATATAATATATACTTTATCGTAAATATATATTTATTCCGTATAAGAAACTTCAGTTGTAATACAAATACAAACAGAAAGATAATGGTATTATTCGTAATGGAATTCGTAAGTTGTATAACTTTTTTGACCTACTTTAATGTTACTACGAGAACCAATAGACTAAGAGCCAGAGAATTCCTGCCGCAGAGCGTCTATGCTTGTCATTGTAATGTTTTGGTTTGGAGGGTAAGGGAGCCGGTAGATAATGCATATGGCATTGCTATCCTGCCACAATGATAACAACGCACCAGTAATATGTTTGGTGTCAATAGACGATGTTTCTTGTTTGTTTGCAAACCTCTCACCTCTTTGCTTGTTTGCAAATAATTTTTAACTAAAAATCCTTGGATTCTGTCTCAGCGTGTTTTATAAAAATTATCAATAAAAAAAATTTAACCCCGCATTTATCCTTTTTAACTTCCCGCTACGTATGTAGATAAGGAAGTTAATGATTTTGATGGTCTAGGAACATTTTTCGAATATTTTCACGATGACATGAGTGTGTATGTATGTATGTATGTGTGTGTGTATGTGTGTGTGTGTGTAAACATCTCATAACTTTTAAACGGATAGATCGATCAAAACGTGGTTGATGGCATTCGATTGGATTCTGCTCATTTAGACTTCCTGAAAATTTGAACTAAGAAGTGGGCTCGGGAGATTTTAAGAAATTTTGAAAAAACCTCAAAAAAATTTTGGTGAAACAGTATTTTTAACATAACTTCCAGATTAATGTACCAATTGAGTACAAAAACTAAAAAGCACTATTTCTCAAAAAAATACGCTTAATGCATATATTGCTTCAAAATCTTTTTGTCCGTGTGGGAGTAATCGTTGGCGAAAAATTTTGAAAAAAGTTTTTTGTCATAACTTCGAACTTTTTCAACCAATCATTTTTTGGTATTCTACGACATTTTAGTACTAAAAAGTACTTTTCGCCGTGTTGGTCCCGGCCTCCTTTGTAGAATAGGCCAACTGTCGTTCTGCTAGGCAGGTCGTAAAATGCGACTGATTGGCTATCGAGTCACTACCATCGTGGCTACTAGGTGGTAGAGTTCTGCATTGTCTCGCCCGGGTCTGGTACCACCGCCTTACTTATTCCTGCCGCAATAGCGTCAGTGCTTGTCGCTGTCGTGTTCCGGTTTGGAGGGTAAGGTAGCCGGTAAACTTATGCATGTGGCATTAGACCTCGCCACAAGATAGCAACGCACCATTAACATCTTTGGTGTCTATAGGCGATGGTTGACTATTTCCATCAGGAGACCCATCTGCTTGTTTGCTATCTTATGATATATTAAAAAAAAACTACGCCGAACGCCGTTTCAAAACTCACAATCAAATCTTATTTTCAAAAGTTACAGCTTTTCAAATATAAAAATTACGTTGTTTTTAGCAAATTTACTTAACATTTTTATAATAAATTTTAGACTAATGCACCGTTTTAAAATAACTTTTGGACTAATACCGTTAATTGGATCAAAATCGGTCAATTTTTTTGGGATTTACCAATGACGAACATTTTTGAATAACAGTTATGTAAAAACCTTAAAAACAGCAAAGAAAAATATCGTCACGCGGGATTTGAACCTGCGACCATTTCCCTAAAGCCGGGACGCTCTTCCGCTGAGCTAGTGTCGACAGGCTCGAGGCGGCGAAATTCTTCTTTGCTATATGATCGATTACGTCGATTGTACTGATCGTACTGATTTCTTTGCTGTTTTTAAGGTTTTTCCAGATTCCCAAGCACGGGGTGAGTGCTATAACTCAAAAATAAACAGTTATGTAACATTGCTTCGAAATTTTTCAACCTATCGATTATGTCGCTAAAATAGTATTTTAGATTTTAAAAATTGAGTTGAATGCCATTCGAAAGATCAAAATCGATCATCGTTTCAAAAATATACAGCTTTTCAAAGATCAATATACTTACTGCCATTTTTAACAAAATAGATGTTTGAACTGAAACAATCTATGCTTACAGTTTACTCTTTTGAGCATAAAATACCTTAATTTAGCGGGAAGTTTCAGAGACGACCTGCAGGGTCAACCGTTAACATTTGTTGTTTTGTTAATATTTAAAATTGTTGGTTTTTAATGTCAGATGGACATCATGCCTTTGTTTATATCTTGTGATTTCTTCAACAACATGTTTTGCTGGATCAAATGTCTTAAAGAGATAAGCACGCTTTTGACATGTATTTTCTTTTTAAAGAAATATTGTCTTGTATTTCTATGTATACAAGCTTTATGTCGTGTTAGTCCGGTCTTCTTTTGAAGAATAAACCAACTGTCGTTCTGCCAGGCAGTTTCACTACCATCGTGGCTACTAGGTGGTAGAGTTCTGCATTGTCTCGCCCGGGACTGGTACCACCGCCTTACCTATTTCCGCCGCTCGCTGTAGGGTCAGTGCTTATCAATCGTGTTCCGGTTTGGAGGATTAAGGCGAGGTATTTTAACATGCGCCAATACTATAGCAAATTGGGCGGCGCGGTATGTTCTGAAACCGCTGGGAAACGTTTTAGTTTTCGGATAAATAAATATAGGACTTCAGCTAAAAACCAAAATTTAGTACATTCTTTTTTGTATTTAAAACTAAACATCACCATATAAAACTCATGTGGAAAATTAGAAATATTATGAACAAATTATTTGTTTTAGAGATTTTTTAGCCTGTGTTCGGAATTTTATGTGATCGATTAAGTACATTCTATCATATAATGAGTTATTATATTCCTTAGATAATATGATCAGGTATATCGTATAATTTTTGTAAATCTGTTATTTAACAATCAATACATAAAAATGTGATTAAGCAAACCAGTTTTTTCCGTTTGTCTCCGGTGCCTCTGCTTTAAGTAGCAGATAAACTTATGTCTGGCATTAAGACCTCGCCACACGGCCAGCAACACAACATTAACTTCATTGGTATGTTTTCTTTTCCATCAGGAGAGCCATGTGCTTGTTTGCTATCTTATGATATAAAAAAATAATAAAAATTGTATTACTTAGCTTTTTTGTTTTATCTTCGAAAAATAAGACCTATCTTAAAAAAATACCATTGGCAAATCCATCCAGGAGTAAGAAATAACAAAGAATATTTTTCCAGACTGAACAAAAAATGAGCAAGTGATTTGGGCTATACTGACAAAATCGCGAGTAGCCGCTAGTCTAAATTATTTAGTAAACTAACTCCTCGACTAGAAGCACCCTATTTCCCGCCGCTTGAGTACATTTTATTTGTATCGAATACTCCCTCATGCGAAGGATGTATCTGAGCTCCTTACAAATCTATTGTTAATGAGCTCATAAGGAAAACAAAGGATTGTTAAGATCCTATAAAATATTCATGAACTCTGCCGATGTCGATATTATACTTATAGTGGAATATGTATTACTACAATACCTATATAAGGAATGATTTCTTATTACATACGAAATATTCGTTCGAGGCATAGCTTGCGGTTTATTCCGAGAATATATTATTGCTCTAATATGCAATAAAATGTAAATTAAAAGTTGTATGAAAGCTATTTCTTACACTTTATTAATACGTAATAATAATTTACATGATATACGATAACTGTTTAGTAGAAATACATACACACACCACTGTATTCGTAGAAATACATACACCCACCACTGATTTCGTAGAAATACATACACACACCACTGTATTCGTAGAAATACATACACCCACCACTGATTTCGTAGAAATACATACACACACCACTGTATTCGTAGAAATATATACACACACGATTTTGTTACCGAATGTGTAAAAGAATAGGTACTTAAATTTTGAACTAGTATTCCGACGAAAAAATATTCCGTGCAAAGACATCGAAGTTTACAAATAGAGATTTACCGAACTCATATCTGGTCTCGTTAGTACGCCACTATCACCCGCACGGTGACCACTTTTTGAATATTACTACACTGATTTGGTTGAGTTTTACTGTGAGTAGGTAGCTAAGCAATATTCATTTCTTATTATATTTTCATCGGTTACCATTGACGAAAGTTTCCTTCAATATGTACAGTCTTTTAGCAGTCAATTGGTGTATGTCTAAGCGGAAATGGCAAGACAAGGAGCTTTGTGTGTTTTAGCACTTATTCCGAAAGCTTAAAATAACATTTTTTTCTGACATGACTATGCTCTAACCAACTGAGCTACGTGTCGCTAGTTTCAACGAAACAAAATTCTTCTTTGCTTTGTGATCGAATCCGTCGATTGTACTGATCGTTAGATATACATATTAATTGACCAATATATTTTATTTATGTATTCCGATTACCAGAAGCGACTCATTGGCTATGCGTGTCATTACCACCATGCCTACTAAGTGGTAGAGTTCCGTAACGTCTCGCCCGGATATTTGTTACCACCGCTTAATTATTGCCGCATTAGCGTCGATGTTTTTCACTGTTGTGTTCAGTTTGGAGGGTAATTAAGCCGTTAGACATAAGCTCATCACACATGGTTAAGATACAATAATATTTGATCTTAAGATACCCTAATATAATATATCTTAACGCATATTTCACAATATCGCTCACCATACAAATCCTATGAACCATCACACACGATTAAGATAATATATATTTCACCTTTAGTATCTTAAGATATTATCTTAAGATACAAAATATACGCATCTTAATATAAATACATGATGTTTTTATTTCGGGATATGCGCGATCGCAGTGCCTCATAATCTATATTATCTATCTGTATATATAAAAATAAATTGCTGTTCGTTAGTCTCGCTAAAACTCGAGAACGGCTGAACCGATTTGGCTAATTTTGGTTTTGAATTAATTGTTGAAGTCCAGGGAAGGTTTAAAAGGTGAGAAAATATAGAAAAAATAAGAGTAGTTAAAAAGGCAGAACAAAATTTGCCGGGTCAGCTAGTAATATTATAAATGCGAAAGTTGAGATGTTTGGATGGATGTTGGTTACTCAATCACGCAAAAACTACTCTACGGATTTGAATGTGATTTGGCACATAGATAGACGATGACCTGATATAGCACGTTTTATTCCGAAAAGTTAGGGTGATCCGGCGGGATTCACCAAAAACTTATAATGCAGCGGGCTGCACGGTGAATCTAGTATGATAGTTACTATGCATTCCAACTGAGCATAGGATCGCGCTTGTTATTAACATATCACAAGTGTGAAATTAGTAATGTCAGCAAAAAATATGTGTTCGAAAAATATCGCTGATTTATTGAAGAACAAATAACGTTGTCATAATACTATTTCATCCTTAAAAAAAATTGTAAAAAACATCAATTTAGCTGTTCATCTATATAATATACATAAAAGTCGTGTTAGTTACGCCACTTTTAAGTCAAGAAAGGCGGGGCCAATTTCGTTGCGATTTTGGTTTGTCTTTGTCCAGAATAGGCTAAAAAATATTGAAATATAATATTCATCAATAAAAAACAGTAAAATATATCAGTCTAGCCGTTCATCTATATATATATATATATATATATATATATATATATATATATATATATATATATATATATATATATATATATATATATATATATATATATATATATATATATATATATATATGTGTGTTTGTGTGTGTATGTATATATAAAAGTCGTATATTGAAACAATTCTTGACTTTCTAAATTACTGTTGAAATTTCTTAGTAGATAGATATTCATAAAAGTTGAATTCGCCGCGGGTTTTTCTCATCTTTAAGTGGGGATCTATCCAAACTTTTGTTTATTTGGAATGAGCTATTACAATTTTTATTTCACATTCTATGTCAAAATCGTCATCTGAGGTCTTTCAAATCAAGAAGTCATCATCTGTCTTAATCATCAGCTGTCTTAACAAATCAAGAA